>OU898278.1:137220600-138420600 GCA_918026665.1 Diabrotica balteata
TATAGATTTCAAATCATAAGACAGTGAAAATGAAAAGTTGAGTTATGTATTTTATATAATGACATAAAAGTAAATTTTTGTTTATAAAGTGGCATCCTTTATATGTGCCTTACCAGATAACCTGGTCTTTCAAGACAAATTGGGTCTAATATTACCAAACATATAACAAAATAAAACCAGTTGCTTATTACTGTTTCCAGTATATTATCACTATTAATTACAGCACACTTTGACGTGTAAACTTCATTCGCTTTTTCCTAATTTTATACCTAACAATTTGAATAGTTTTGTTTCACTTAATCCTACTAGTAACATTTGGTACTAGGAACCTTTGTTCATAGTTCCGGGTTTGATTCTTAATCATTCAATTGATAGTTTTCATTTCCAAGTAAATAGTCACTGATAATCTACCACGGGATGTCAACTATGTCTCGAAGTATTTTATTCTACAATTTCATTATCACATTTGTGTTGCTTGCACCGCTACTGTACCATAATATTGACATAACTCATTTTTCTCTATGAGTGTGTTTATTTTAACTTCAGTTCTTATTGGTTTTTGTTTACTTGTGATTTCCATAGTAGTCTACTATTCAACATATTCCCAAGCATTACATTTTTCGTAAAATCTACATTTCTCTAAGTCAACAAATAAAAGGCTGTAATTTCTCAGTTCTCTATGATTGAAATATATCGTAACCTGTATGACATATACTTCTGAACTAGCTAAACTATATACGGATTGAACAAAATATCCATATATTTTTAATAACTTAAGAATAAGTGCCACAAGTGACCCATAAATAAAAATACACAAAAAAAAAGAATCAGAGAACCACCCAGAAGCTATCGAATGAGGAAAAGAAATATTCAATGGAAACTCAGATCCTGAAAATGGAGAATTCAATACATCTGAAATAAAAAGAACACCCACATAGAAACAAAACTTTTTTTCGATAATACGGAGCCCTTAGTCCCCGCCACTGGAGGTAGGTGTATTATACAGGTAGATAAGCCCAATATGATTATAAACAGGTCTCCGAGCTGACGATGCATTTCTGGCTGCCTAATCACTCTACAAATATTTTTAAAGTTGTTTTTGAGAGTGAATACCAATAAATTATGGCGAAAGCGATTTTTTTTTTATACCGGGTGATTGAAAACATGTTTTTGACTTTAACACTGTTGAGAATTATGGGTAACTGTTTTCGTTTTTTGGTTTGTTTTTAGATTAAGAACGTGTCAAAACACATTTTGAATTTCAATTTACACGTGTAAATGTAAAATACCGCTTTAAATAATGAGAATGAAATTCTACTTTCTGTTAAAATTATAAAATTATATACTAAGGATCTAGCAGGAATGTTTTAAGGATCAGCTAAAGGATGAAAATGCGGAGAACTTAACAATTCCTTTGTAGCGTCTAGTAGAGTTATATATCTAATAAAATGGGCGATAAGTGGCGATTTTTTATTTGAAAAGGAAAAAATTTAAAGTCACCATCTGATACTCCAGAGGAGTGACGGTACTATTAGTACTAGAGACAGATGATTTTGAAAGAAAAAGCTCTGATGAAGAATGTTAATGGGCAGAGTTAAATGGTGGTAATTGTTACCAACCTTAGTAATACTTTTTCATTTGATCCAGTAGATATTCTTATAATAAAGGCAAGAAATAAATATTTTAATCTTAACAATTATTTTTGTTCACAAAAATATTATTTTCGATCACAAACCCTTTTTGTTGGAAAGTTAGTTCCTTATTATCAATAATACAAAATACACTTTAAATCCAAGAAGCTTACATTTTCTAAACAACATTAGGAACCATACTTTGTATTTCATTTCTAGTATGATCTCGCTTTTAAAGTATATCAATGTAAACCCAGTAAAAACACAAGAATAAAGTCACAATTTAAAAGTATATTTTTGAAAAAAACTGTCGACTGTATATTAAACAAAACTATTAAAGAGTTATCAAAATATATTATTTATAGAAGACTAAAAGAACAACTCAAAGAATTTACATTTCAATCTTTCTGTAGACAAGTAAAAATCTGCCATTTAAAAGAAACATATAATGATGAGACACAATAAGCCATTCATATATTAGTTGACCTGCAGAGATTATTTAAACAGTTTGAAGATAGATCTCTCCAATATTCCAATATAAGATGATGACTGAGAGAAAAAACTAAAACAATCCTGATATAAGCAAAGAAGATCAGCCAAGAAGATGTAAATTAAATGAATGAAAAGTAAACGATGAAGTACAATAGGGAAATAAGGTCAACAAAGTAGCAGGATGACTTAAATGATACTCTGTGAAGAAACAAATACATCATAGCTAAAACTAAATTAGGACATATAAATAGAAAATAAAATCGGAAATGAAACTTATACGAAAAGTAATAACCGAAAAGTGAAGAGACAGGACAAAATTTGGGGAAGATTAGAATAAGATGTGACAGAGCTTCTCAAAACACATGGAACACGAGTTCAACGGAACACAGAAAGAAATATCGAGAATGATCAGAGGATAAAGAAAAGAAATGAACCAACTAACAAAAACGAAACTTATTCAGAAGGAAATATAGGCAGACTACTTTCGATCCCTATTGCTAAAGGTTTTTATAATCAACCACCAGCACTAGACGTGAAGGTAAACGAAGAAATAAATGTTAAGGAGAAAGAGGTAAAGGAAGCATTAAGGAAAATCAAAAACAGAAAATCACCAGGAGAGGACAGAATACTAAACGAACTCCCAAAGTATGGAGGACAAGATCTGATCAAACAACTACTAAAACTAATCCGATAAATCATAGACCAAAACAGATTTTCCTCAAGAATGGAAATCAAGCATCACTTCTCTTCAAAAACAAACCTGACCCGGAAAATTAGAGAGGAATTGAATAAGGAACTGAATGAAATTATAGCACTAACAGAAGAACAACAAGGTTTTAGGTTGGGAAGATCATGCGCCGATGCTATATTTATAATGAGGCAAATGCAAGAGAAATCATTAGAATATAACAAACTGGCATATCTATGTTTCGTGGACCTTAAGAAGGCATTTGACCGGGTCAAATTAAACAATTTTATCTACTTATTGTACGCAAGAGAGACAATTTTAGGAATAATCAAAACAATCGAAAATATCCATTAAAACAACACAATAAAAGTAAAAGTAGAACAAGAACTAACTGACTCTATTGAGCTGGCAATGAGATAAGACAGGGAGATTCTCTGTGTCCTCTATTGTTCGACCTGATTATGGATGAAATAATAAAAAACGTAAGAGCTAAAAAGGATACCAAATGGGAGAAAAACAACTTAAAATAATCTGATATGCAGACGATGCTGCACCAATTTAATAGAACTGGATTTTATATAACTATATAATTGGAGCTGAAAGGTTAGATAATAGAACAAGTGATGGAGTTTAAATATCTAGGCATCACATTATCTAGTTACGGAAAACCCGAAACAGAAGTGGAAGATCAAGTGAATAGAGCAATCAGAGCGGCAGATTGCCTGAATTAAACAATTTGGAGAAATAAAAATATCGGGAAATAAATGAAAGGCAGAATTTACAAAACAGTCATCAGACCAATAATGACATATGCGACAGAAACACAACCTAGCCCAGAGAGGTCAAAAAGTATGTTAGAAACAACAGAGATGAAAACATTTAGAAAAATTAATGGTAAAACACTAAGGGACATAACTAGAAGTAGAGAGATACGACGTAGTTGTAAGGTGGAGAATAGCAAGGACTGGGTAAGAACTAGAAGAGTACAATGAAACGATCATAGAGGCCGAATGACAACAAATAAAGTAGTAGATACCCAAAGTTGATGGTTCCCCAATGGGAAGACGATCAGTGGAAAACCAAGTAAACGATGGAACGACAACTTACTGAAGGCACATTGAAAACAGACAGAGTTATATCTACATAAAAAAGAAAAAGAAGAAGAATAAGTGATAATAAATAAACTAAATAACAGACAAGCAATCGGATAAAATTAGAAAATGTCGGTCAATAAATGAAAGAGGTACAATAGGATTCAGAAAAGTTAGTCAGATAACATCAATTATATCTAAATATACGTTAAAATAGGCAGATGGCTATCAAAATAGTATCTAGGAATCAGAAAGGTAACTGAAAATAAACCTATAATAGAAAAGATACAATGAGCTAGATTAAGCGCCTAGTAAAAATAAAGTTTAAAGTGTTAAGAAGACACATTGTAGATGTGCGAATAATAACGAAAACATAGCACTAAACCAAGATAAAAGCGAGATTAAAGCAAGGCACAAAGGGCAGGAAAGGTAGAAAGCAGGTTAAAAACTATTAACTCTATTATAGAAGAGAAAATAGAAAAAAATATTGCTCTTTTAGTACTAAAATATTGTAGCTACATAGAACATTTTTTAACTGTGAAGAAAAACTTCTTAAAGAAAAATTTCTTGTTCTTAAAAGTTATGGTTTCAATTAAGTTGATAAATTTAGTAATTAGAACTAAGGGACAAATAAAAACAAGGGGAATGAAAGATTTTTGTCTGGGAATACTTTTATTTATTTTATCCGAACCATTGTAGCAACCACTTAATCATTATTTCTAAATATATATATAAAATGTCAGAATTGTTTTTCGATAATTCTACTTTTAAAAATCTTTATTACAAATAAAACACCATTATTTGCAGTTCATTTCAAATAATAAAAAAACAACGAATAATGGAACAATACAACTTGCTGAAATGGCAAGTATTGAAACATGTTGTGTAGAACCGTTTTTTGCACATTATGTATTGTGAGGATATTGATTTTAGTCCGTTTTCTCGCAATCAAACTGTAAGTAAAGAATGAATACGAAATTTTTTTCAAAGCTTCTCTTTCTCTCCTATTTTACGGAGATGAGTAGTATTTGAATGATATACAGAAGTGCTGTTTAAAAACGTTATCATATGAAACAGGATCTCTTAGTGGATGAACCAATGTGCTATACTTTGCTTCTTTGCATTTGCTGTATTAGAATGCAGTGATTATAAATTATATAAATTTCGAGCTTATTTATATATTTAGGTATATCTATCAATATATATATATATATATTATAATATATATATATTATATATATATATATTATATATACAGGGTGGTGAATCGGCAAACGGGCCATAGGAAACTCAATGGTAAATTCTAAATTGTTGAATTCCTGCTTCCCTAATTATTTTACACCAAAAGTCATGGGAAACTATTTGTAGAGGACTCAAATATGTATCGAAAACAACTGTTAAAATTATTCTACGACTTAAACGTATTCCAAAATTTTGCTAAAATATAATACATTTTTCTGTGAAAAAATGTGTATTACGTGTTGCGTTTTGTCATATTATTGTTTCTGATATTTGACAATATTTAAATCAATTATATTATATTTATCTATGATTTAAATGGCCAAAATTTTGTGATTTATTGTTTAAAAAAAATTAAGTTGATTAAAAAATGTACTCAGTTGAGGAGAAAAAAGCAATAATAAAAATGTTTTATTCATGTTTTATTATAACATTTGTTATAGTTTTATGTTTAGAAATAATCATATATTATTATTAGGAATAAAGATCACAGTAACAGTATATTGGAATTCATTGAATTGTTGTATAACTTAACTTAACATGGAATTAAATTTTAGTGAATTAGAATATCTTACGTTAAATAAAGATCCGGTAGTGGCAGGAAAAGGTTCGCGCTATTGCCTGAATACAACATTATGCGATTTTTCGTCAACTGAGTACATTTCATTATATTGATCGATTTGTAAACAATATAATTTATTGTTCACAAAGTAATAATGTTCAGTAGTAGTAGTATTTAGTAAAATTCATTGTTTATAATTTAATTATAAAATAAAAAAATTGACAATTCAAATTGTCAAACATCTGACATTAATATGATAAAACACAAACGTCCTAATATATATTCTTGCATTACGTGTGGCCTAACTTTTAGGGGTGGTCTGAAAAATGTATCACATTTTTTCAAAATTTTGAAGTACATTTGATTCGTAGAACGGTTTTAACATTTGTTTTTAATTCAGATTTTAGTCCTCTACAAATAGTTTTTTATGACTTTTGATCTAAAATAATTAGGGAAGCAGCAATTCAACAATTTAAAATTTCTCATTGAGTTTCCTATGGTCCGTTTGACGATTCACCACCCGGTATATATTATATATATATATATATATATATATATATATATATAATATATATATATTATATATATATATATATATATTGCTATGATATTTTGTTTGTGTATTGTATTATGAGCAATGAGTATTTTTAAATAACATATATAGGGTTTTTGTCGCGGTTCTCAAAGAATTAGTTTGTAAGCACTTTTAAAATTATCTTTATTATAATTATTAGGAAACACACATATATATCTAATTCAGACAATATTTAAATATAAATTTAAAACAACCTATCTTTAAACTGAAGTTCTTATTACAATAATTAAATTATACTAACAAAATTTGGTACCTTTCTGTCACTGAATGCATAAATGAAATTGTTTTCCAAAATAAAGGTTTTAATCGCCACTCAATGTCTCCGTTATCAGCCTCTGGTTATCCTTCTTTTTATGAAATCGCTTTCCAAAATAGACCACAATGTTTCAATTAGCAGCTTCCACCATTTCAAATTATTTTCTTCTTATTAACATTTATAGTTGAGTAAAATATTCTTTCTTCTTTACTTGATTGACTTTTACTATAAAATTTATATATTACTGTTTGTTTGCTTTATTTTCTATGAAAATTTAACAAAAACTTGACTTTTTCCAAAAATGAATTGTTACAGTTTGACTTCTCAATAATTAATCTTCTTTCTAATAATCTTTTAATCTCCTCCTACGCTCGAAGTGACAGCGTATTTATAGATATTTCAATGTTCGCGAATATTCTCGAAAGAAAAGAGGTTAGATTCTTCTATTTTGTAGATATTTTTGACGTCTTATTTTAAACTTCTAGATAGTTCTTTACTTTTCTATTGAGAATTTTATGGAAATTTAGGCTTTTCAGATCAGAATGTAAACTTATATATAAATTAAACATCTTAAATTAGTAAATAACACTATTTTAATCCATAATTATTATTTCAAATGTCCACTTTCTGTTCAATTTCACCTGGATTCACTGTCCCATATCACTTTTATTCACAAAATGTCCCAATATAACAAATTTACTCATCTTAATCTATTTATAATATCATAACTATCAAAATAACCAAATACATTGCAAAATAAAAACTTTTTAAACAAACTATTATGCTAATTTCTTAAGGATGCCCTCATATAAATACTTTTTATAATATTCTCTAGTATATAACTTATAAATTACGTTTTTAATCGCCATTTCTGTTACATCTTGTAACATGTAGGAATGTAGGGAACTTATCATAACATACACAGATGACCTACCGCACCTGGAAAAGACTTCATTTCCCTGCTGATTTTGGTTCCTTGGATTCCTTCTAGCCTCCATGAGGTGCCAATGTAAAAATTATAACCTCGTTACATATGACACCGGGATATTGACAGAAATCAGAAATATTGTCATCAAAAAGAAGAATAATTCTTCTTTGTTGTGTTTTATTCTATTCTTCTTCTTCTTCTTCCTTTATTGGGTAATATCTCAGGGGATAATTTGCCCAGCTAACACTAAATTAAAATTATTTTATATTGAATGAACGCTATGTCGAAACTTCTTCTTCTTGGGCCAAACAGTTAGTATAGGAAAGTCTATTCAACACAGGATAAAACTTTTCTCGCTTGGAGGAACAACCAGTCTTTTTCTGCATAGTCTTTTTTGATGAGGTCCTCAGAGTTCCACAGCAAACTCTTCTGCAGCTATCTACTTAATTCAATAGCTACTTTACTGTGGACTGTCCAAGTTCCTCTTTTTTCTTTTTTCTACCAACAGATGATAGAGAACCCAGGTGGAAAAAGAGAATAATTTGTAAGTTTGTGTTATAGTAGATAAGATAGGAATATATAATTATAGATTGATTTTGGCTAGATTAAGAAAAGTAATCAATAAATTTAGTCTTTGAGGATTAAGATTGGATAGGAAAGAGCAAAAAGTATTTAGACATGATTCATTTTTCGATACAGGCACAAACATTGAGATTAAATAGTATTATTTTTAAAGAAGAAAGGTAGTTGTCCTTTGAGCTATTAGTAACACACAACTCTAGATATATAAATACTACCAAAGTTTTATGAGTTTGTCTTAGCAATAACAATTTATAGTCACACCCGTGACAAGTACTTAAACACGTCGGTTTGAAAATTACTGCAATCAACTACGAAATAACAACAATAAGGATTTTTTAACTGTTTATTTGTTGTACAACCATCTATTACAAAGAACAATTAATCAATTCATTATGTAGGTAGTAAACATCGATATATTATGTTGTGTTCTTCGTTTTTTAGAAAAAATGCAATTTTTCCACGTGTTTATACATACACTCATATACAAAATCACATCTATAAATACTTTCCTCATAACTGATATTTTTGCGAGTATGCAGGTGTAAAGTATGTTTAAAGCTTTATTCAATGAGGTTCCTTCTTCAAACTTGTCGATGATATTAAATGGGTGTTAAGAGATTAATTGATGGATGAAAGAATGGAAAGTGACCCAGAAATATATAAAAGACGATAATAAATTGGACCGGTCAAACTATAAAGGTCTATCAGTAACAACACTATTGGTCCTCGACATAGAAAATTCGTTCTTCTTCTTCTTCTTAGTTTATTCTAGAAGAATCGCCTGTTAAACCTCATTCCCCTACGTCAACGTCCAGGTTGTTGCTTCACCTTTTTGGATCTACCTATACATTTGTGTTATATTGGCAATTTATCTCGGACGATTCTAACCCTTCCTCTTTCATTCTGCTTATAAGTTCATTCCATTGTCTTTTTCTGCTTGGCAGTCAACCATTAATATCGTCTACCTCAGAGTTTCCCAAACTTATCTAAACCGCGACCACATTTTGCTAAAAAAATTGTTCGCGACCCCCCAATTTCCCCCACGTATTTATTCAATATTATTTGACGAAAATGGCGTGCCTAATTTACAATTATCTGATAGTTTCTCAAATTTAATTTTACTTTACTGTTTAAGTTTAAATCAAAAACAATTATTTTATTTTAATACAATTATTTTAATGATTGCAATCTGTCCCACTAGTAACTAGTAGTAGGTACTTCTGCCAGAATAGCATTACAATAAAAATAAATAATAAGAAGTCGACTGCACATTGTACACCGCGACATATTAGCTTGTGTCTACATCGCAAAACCCTTCCATGATAATCGCGAAAAGCGCTCGCTACTAGATGGCACTCTGGAACGTTCTCGTAGCCTCACTTTGGCTTTATCTAAGCGGCGATGCGCAACGAAACCTCAGTTCGAATCCAAACAGCCTATGGTGGCGAACGCGTTGTTGAGTAATGAGTAAATATTTTACGACTTACGTATTCCCGTTTACGTATTTACGTCTACGATAAATTATAAATTATGGATAAGTTTTTAAAAAGAAGTGCAGAACCATCTACGTCTGAAAGTGGCAGTAGCAGCAATAAAAAGAAAAACAGATTCTACATTGATGAATATCTAAATATGATTTTACCGTTTTTCCAATAAACCAAAATGTGTTATTTTGTGGACAAGTCTTGTCAAAAGAAAGCATGAAGCCATCAAGTTACTTCGACATTTAAATAGCAAACATCCAGATAAAAAAGACAAGCTCGTAGAATTCTTTGAAAGAAAGCTGAACGTCCTTCACAAACAGCAAGACAGTTTTCCCTTGGCAACAACTACTAATGAAAAAGCATTATTAGCAAGTTATAAAGTTGCTTATCGTGTTGCCAAAACTAGTAATCTGCACACAATTGCTGAAAATCTGATTTTCCAGCAGCTGTTGAAATGGTACATATAATGCGTGGGGAAAGAGAGGCTGCAAAATTACATACAATACCTTTGTCAAATAATACTATCCAAAGAAGAATTAGTGATATGGCAGAAGATATTCTAGCGCAAGTTGTGGAAATCTTAATAAATACACGTACTTCTCTCTTCAAATGGACGAATCCACAGATATATCTACCTGTGTCCAATTCATTACGTTTGCAAGATATGATACAAATAATGGCATTCAAGAAGATATTTTATTTTGTTCCCCATTGGAGACCAATACCACTGGAAAATGTTTACTCGACACTTTTGTGAAACGTACAAGTAAATATGAACATTGACTGGGGTAAATGTATTGCTATATGCACAAATGGCGTTAAAGCTATGCCATGACATAAATCTGTCTTGTCATCAAATTACAAGAAATAATGCCTAATGCCAAATGGAGACATTGTTTTTTTACATCGAGAAGCTCTTGCGACCAAAGTTTTACCTCCTGAAATGGAGTGTGTTATAAAAACCATCATTAAAGTGTAAATTCCATTAAAGGAAAATTTTTGCAGACCCGTATTTTTAGAAAAATTTGCGAAGACATGGGTGCTTTATTTGAAAATATTCTCTATCACACCGAAGTAAGGTGGCTTTCAAGGGGCAACGTCTTAAAAAGAGTATTTCACTTAAGAGCAGAGCTTTTAATGTATTTGAAAGATGAGAAGTCCCCATATGAAAATCAATTTTCCGATCCTATTTGGCTTCTGAAACTAGGTTTCCTTGCTGATATTTTCGAGCAATTAAATATTTTGAACAGTAATTTACAAGGTCGCGACATTAATATAATTACAACCAGAGATAAAATTAAGGCGTTTCTAAGAAAAATCGATTTATGGTCGACCTCACTTGGCAAAAAACAACTCGATTTATTCCAGTGCCTTCAGAAAATTATGGAAAATGTATCCAATTACAGTGCTACAAATTTTGAACAAATTTTTGCTGACATGCATGTTACTTTGCTCAATTTAAAACAACAGCTCTGTGATTATTTCCCCGAAGAAATTCAAAACAGTTACGACAGTTGCAGATGGATACTAAATCCGTTTTTAGCCGATTCCTTTCAGCATGTTGAAATACCAATAAACATGAAAGGAAAACTTATTGAAATATCAAGTGATGGAATGTTGAAGCTCAAATTTTTTTCCCAGAACTCGGACCAATTTTGGATCAAAAAGATGCAGGAATACCCCCAGTTGGCGAGTGAAGCTGTAGAATGTTTGTTCCATTTGAAACATCATATTTGTGCGAGTTAAGTTTCTCGTCTATGACTGCCATTAAAACAAGAGTTAGAAATCGTCTCGTACTTGAAAATGATATAATTTTGTGTGTCTCAAATACACAGCCTAGATTTGAAAGATTAATTTCACAGAAACAGGTGCATAGCTCTCATTAAGATTATAATATTTGACTTTGTTTTACTCTTTTATTTTTATGGACTTTAATATTTAGTTTTATATTTCGTCTGATAATTAATTGTTAATTTCTATTTACGGCGTTGTTAAAATAAAATACATGATCTAATAAAGTGGTGCTTTTGTCTTATTGTGGAAATGTTCGGCGACCCCCAGGGGGTCGCGACCACCACTTTGGAAAACACTGGTCTACCTCATGTATTTCTTATATTTTCAGTTATTTCTTTGTCTTTCCAGCTGTGCCATGAAGACCCTGATTAAAAAAATATTTAAAAAAAATCCTTTTTAAAAGCTATATTAATATAAAAACCCCATCGGGCTAACTCACAGAATCTTTTTGGGAATAACTAGTCCATCATCAGTGCTTTTTGGATTTACATGTTTGATGCCACTAAATATATACATGGGTGAAAACCCTGTAAATGTAGTTAAATTTTAAATTTTAAATTTTACATTACATATTTGATGTTAAAAAACTAGGATGTTTAAGTTATAAACGGAATTATCTACATAGTAACGAAGCACTCCACTGGGGTTGCTAGCCCTTAGATGAAGTGTCTGAGTACTTGTTGATAGCAACAGTTGCTATAAGACGATCTAATGGGGATCGGTTAGGAGGTTGGCTTGGTATAATTTGGAAAAGACAATACTATTACTGGTAATATATCTGTTAAGTTTTTCATAGAAAGGGGGGTTTTGATCTTTTCTTTTGAAGATATGTTGTGTGGATACCAGAAGCAAATACATTGCATCTGCTGGGATTTTCACTATTTGCTGAAACGTTTGCAGCGTATGGGCGTAGGGTAAGATATTGTCTTGCAGCAGCATTGGATTGTTTGCAATTCTTTTAAAATTTATTAACTGGTAAGCCCATTCACTATTGAGCTATAATCGATTTTAGATCTAATAAAGCTTTTATATACTATCAGTAGGATATCTTAATGATATCCCCAACTTTTAGTAGATAGGACTTTCCTCATATTCAAATATTTTTAAGATGGTATCTATTGCCTAAAATTTAAACGTTTGTGAAAATTAATTCCAAGAAATTTGATACCATTGACCTTTTTTATTTTTGTATTAAAAATAAGTTCTTCTGGACTACTAACATTACGTTTTTTAGTGAAGTGGATACCTTTTCTTATATTAGAACAACATTTCATTAACCATTTTTAATGCAGATATAGTATCTTGTAAAGTTTGTTTAATTAGTTTCTTCCTATACAATATCATTTTCCTTATCAGTTAACTCTTCTTATAGTATTGGTGTCTTATAGTAATGGAGACATTGATGTTTTAGTAAAACTCTTGAACCAACTTTATAGTTCTGGCGTATTACCCAAAGAGTGGTTAACGTCGATTTTTATTTGTCTCCCCAAAAAGAAAAACGCAAGAGAATGTAGCTATTACCGCACCATTAACTTGATGTCTCATGTGCCAAAGTTACTACTACAAGTTATCCATAACCGAATATATCACAAACTGGACATATACATTAATGATACACAATTTGGTTTTCGCAAAGGCCTAGGAACGCGTGAAGTTTTTTTTTTCACTTAACGTACTGATACGAAGATGCCTGGACGTCAATCAAGATATATACGGATGTTTTATTGACTATAATAAGCCTTCGATAAAGTACGACATAAACAATAATGAATGTCCTGAAATCAAAGAAGATTGACTACCACGACCTCAGGATCATACCAAATTTATACTATAAACAGCGAGCAAAAGTACATGTTAACAAACAGCTGTCAAAAGAACTGAGTTAGAGTTAGACCTGGAATGAGACAGGGATGCGTATTGTCGCCAATTCTTTTTAATGCCTACTCCGAAGAGATCCTGAAAAACGCTCTTGAGGGTGAAACACCTAAATGTAAACAGCTAAAGGTAAATGGAGTTCTCATTAACAGCATTAGATATGCGGACGACACTGTGATCTTAGCCGAAAATATTAAAGATTTTCAGAGACTGGTGGCCAGAATAGCGGAGTGTGAAAAAGAGTACGGTTTAACAATGAATGTCAAGAAGACGAAATTGATGAAAATATCCAAAACTAAAAGAAATAACGAGAATCTTCTAATAAACGGAACCAACGTTGAACAAGTGGACAAATATGCATATCTGGGAACAATGATTAACTACAAATAATTACATTCAGGAAATCAAAATCAGAATAGAAAAGGCTAAAGCAAATTTCAATAAAATGAGAAGAATGCTATCTACAAGAGATTTAAAATTGAAACTAAGAGAGGTTGGCGAATTGCTATGTTTTTTCGACTTACTACTTTTACTTGACCTACTAAAAAGAAGGCAGTATTGGTGCATTTATTGGTAGGGTATCGCTTTTATCATAATTAAATTCTGCTAATTCTTCTTTGGCTTTAAACTGTAAAAACTCTTGGGAATAGTTTGTATTACTTGAGTATTACTCGTAAGATAAAGCTAATACATTGACTATTTTAGATCTAGGAGCGGCAATATATAGTTATTACGAGAATAAAACTTTAATAAGAAAAAATGGAAACATACTATCAGATACGAACAGAATGTATTAAGATGGTTTAGAGCACGTAAACGATTTTGGAGGATACATATTGACAAGATGCTAGAAGAAATATGACCAAGATAAAATAAGATTCAAAAACTAAACAACCGGTGGGGCAGAGATAAGAAAAGAGTTAATAACAAATGAAGACAGACCGAATGAACTAAATATATACGATATAAACGACAAGATAGATGATTGTAAAGATAAAATATGTAGAGAATGGAAAATGGAAAAGCCTATTACCTTTAGTAAAGAAGAAGAAGAAGATTTTAGATAATTAATTGAATATTGTTACTTGTATAAAACTTTGTATAAGTAACAATATTTTTCTGCTGTTTTTGCTTTAAACAATTTTTAAATTATAAAAAGTTTTTTAATGATTTTATTTTGACAAGGAGTGTATGTACAAACATCGCAAATAATCGAGGAATTTATAAGCGAGGTTAACTGAAAATGTTTCTGTAAGTACGAAGAAAATGTCGCAATTATTTCTTAAGACATTCTGAACGGATTATGAGTATGCACATATGTACATCACGCAAACGTTGGTGGCCATCGCAAAGGTTCATTAGTTCAATAAGTAGGTTTAATTTTTATAGTATGGTCACGAATTAAATATTTACTAATACTAATTAAATACTTCTTCGCTTCGAACTTGTGTGGAAATGTATCTAAAAAAATGTTTTCGATCACATAATTTGTATAATTGGTAATTATTTTTAAATAAACTTGCGTAATTAGTTTTCTTAGTTAATATTTATATTATGTAAATTACTAGTTTCCTACGATTTATTGCTGCTGTTATTTTGTGTCAAGTTCATGAACTGACATATAATATTTCTATTGCCCATTGAAGATTTAATTTTAACACCACTGTGTTACTTTTATAGAATCTTTAACAACATTGTGTCTAGGGATTGCAATCCAGCAGGATTTTGGCCTAAATTCAGTTGGATCCAGTGAGGATTCAGCAAAATATGGAATCAAAATAAAAACACGATTTTAATTTTTTTCAAGCTTACTTAAGCTTTTTAATATAAACTAATAAAACACACACTCAAATAAAGAAGTATAATCAGTCGCAATTCGCAATCAATCTTTAACTTAAAATGGCTAGAGCAAATGCCACAATTATCATGAGAATAAAAAAAAAACTCGTACTCAGTAAGCCATGGAAGTGAAATATAGGGCTTTGCTTGTGTCGGCTGAGAATTGTCACGAATGAAATTTTATCCAAATGAACTTATCTGTTGTAAGAGTAGTTCATTTGAAGCAAATTTCATTAATGGCAATTATGAGCTGACACAAGTTAAGTAATATGTTTTTCTTCCATGGCTTCCTGAGGACGAGTTTTTTTTTTGGATATTATGATAAAAATCAGTCTGTATTCTAAATTTCTAAACAACAGAAACATGAATTATTATTATTTTTTTGAAAGTGAGACCTTAAAAAAATATATTTTATCTATCGTCTTATCGCCTAACCCACTTCGCACAGATCTGCATATATAACCGGTTGCGGAGAAAGCACTTTCGGCCTCTACGTTGATCGATTTTAAGGTCATCAAATAGTCATAAACCATGGACAAATTATCGCCTTTCATTCCTTTGGTCTCATAAACAGTCATTTCTTTTTTCAAAATCTTTTTTATAATCTTTTTGAGAACCAGTTTTTTTGGTTATAAGTTCTTATTCTAAAGTAAAATTCGCGGGCTCCGGATTAGCTGGCATATCTTCTACTTTCCATTATGTCCTCTTGCACTGTTTCCACAATCACTTGTTTATTAATACGACTTAACAAATTTTTTATCTCTTGTCATATTGCATTCTTTTTCGGCAAGGTGAAATAACCAGGATTATTTAGTCCTTCGTCATACTTTTTTGAATTTTGTAAGTACACTAGTGTACCTGTAATTTCAGAAAGGTGCCGCGCCGTTCCGCGATTCTGTTGCGTAGTGCTTCCGATAGCTCGGCACTAAGGCTAGAGTCCTGGCTATTTAGTTTATCTAAGACAAATTTCAAGGTTGTATCGGCCGTTATAAAAGTGGAGTCTCTTCTGCAAAGAGCGTCAGTAAGAGGCCTAGCAGGAAGGAAGAGCAAACTGCGAATAAAAACCAAAATAAGACTAATAAATAGTATAGTCCTTCCCATACTAACATACGCGTCACTTACATGGGGACACATATGCAACACAACTAAAAAGAAAATACAGACACAATACAACAAAAGCCTAAGAGAAGCGGTAAACGTACCAAGATACGTAGCTGAAAGATTCCTATTCAGAGAACTACAGCAAATCAGAGTGACTGATACTATGAAAGAAAAAGCCAGGGAAAAGTTCGCAGAACTAGAGAACCACCCCAGTCACATTCTACGAGAGATAATGAGGTATGACGTTTTCCACAGATGGAAGCACAAAAGACCAAAACAACAAATATTAGACTAACGCAAAACCAGAGGGAAAAATAAAAAAACCCCCCAAGAGGGACAAAACTCTACAAAAAGCCCAGAGTGAGAAGAAAATCCAATCAAAACACACACACACACACAAGGAAGACAGTTCGTAGCTCAAATCACCCAGAATATCGCAAATCGCCTCATACACAGTGGGCCCTGTTGCTCACACTAGGGTACAGTCTATATTGTGGTAATGTATAATATTTATATATTTTCTTTATTATAATGTAGACTATACACTAATTATGACTTTTCTGTTCACAGGTGACCTACAAAAAAAAATCACAAAAAACGACTTCGGCCACCAAAAAAACTAACAAAAACCCCTAAACCCGGGCACGTAGGGCCCAACCCCCTTGAGCACCAAGTCGCCGAACTGAGCCGGGACTCAGAGCGGAGACTTGAGGCCCAAGTAAGCAATTTTAGTTCGCGGATAAGCTACATTAAGATAAACAGGAATAAAGCGGAGATGCGCTGTCCTGAGTTTTCACATACGGTTAGGAAACCATGTTGGGGTTCAATTACCCAGGACCTCCACATGAAGAGCACTTGGCTGATTGTTGTGCCTCTATAGCGAATCAGATTGCTATAGGGGGAAAGGGATGGTCTAGAGCATTGGAGCACGGTGGGGTGATTTCTGTTTTTAAACACGAATTAAAACACCTTGCTAAAATGAATTGTTACACCCGATCGTACTAACTGGGTGAACATTTCTCATAGGCTGGGTTCAATCAAATTGCTTGCTTGCAAAGAGCGTCAGTTTCACCGGTTGAAGAGTGACGATCAACTCATTCTCGAAGAAGAGACGATATGTATCTTTTTCCGATGTCCTTTTAAGCCTGTTGTTGAGGGGTTGCCAAAAATTTTTTTGATCACAAAATGAAAAAGTCCCAAATTTTTTTTCTATCATCTTCTAGAGACGTTTTAATTAATATTGGAGTAGTATTAGTATGAGCGAAAAAGCATGACCACCAGCAGCTCTTTATCGACTGTTTCTTTATCTGGACGAATAATTATATTTGTTGAATGTTTTAATTGAAAAAGGAAAACTAAAAATTAAGGGTTCCATCGGTCGTGAGGGTACAAAAAACGACTTTTTAAAAAATTTATATCGCAAAAACTAAAAATTATTTTTATTTGTAATTAAGACGTATAAAAATACAGTACTTTAAGTATTCTGAAAAAAATAATTTCAGTCAAAAACATTAATTTTTGTTAATTTCACAGTAATTTTTCGTAAACAGCCCATTTCTTGAGGTGGACATGATATCTAGGTCTAGCTTCATCTGAAATGAAAATTTTTTAAATTTTCTTGTAGTTTGTACGTCTGGCTAGTAAATAAACGAAGGAATTTTCGTTAGGTAAAGTCGTTTTTGTTTTATACAAAAAAAAAATGAAAATGGTCATATTTGAAAATATGGGTAAAAATTGGGGTCGAAAATGTGTCTAAACTTATGTCGAACTTTCAAATTTCGTTTTTTTTTCTTTAACTGCTTCCTGTTTTCAGTAGCCAGAGCTATAAACTACAAGAAATTTTTTTAGTTTTTGATTTCAGATGAAGCTAGACCTAGATATCATGACCTTTGCAATAAAAAAAGGCTGTTGGCGAAAAATTGCTGTGAAATGGACAAAAATAAATATTTTTGTAAAAGATCGCACTCGCACTGTGATAAGATCGGTGTTGATAGTTGAGAAGGAAGTGTTTACTATTGACTGACGGTCCTTATTCAATTAACTTACATAAATCATCAAGTCATGTTCTAATCATAAATTATGCTAAATTATTGGATATTTAGTCAAATTACTTACCATTCAATTTTCAAACAATACATACGGCAGTACAGCAGATTGAGAGAGGCACTTATTAGGCGTGAATACCTGCTAGCGCGATAGAATGACAAGTTGCCGATTAACGGATTTAAATAGAGAGACTAATGAAGGGATAAAGTAACTTACTTCGAATTTGACACGTTTGCGGATCTGCCGCTGCTGGATTATATGCTGGATCCAGCATGGTTTGCTGGATCCAGCATATAAAAAAACGCTGGATCCAGCTGGACTGCTGGATGCTGGATCCAGTAATTGCAATCTCTAATTATGTCATCCCCGTCACCCGTAGTATAGTCGGAAGATGTATAGTTGTTGTGAGTCGTACCTTAGATTATTGTAGACATGTCTCCCGAATATTGTTTATAACTGAAACTAAGGACTTTATCAGGTTACAAATTGATTATAAAAAGGGACTCTTTATCATTATTTTCTTCAATTATGACTTCTTTGGTTGTTTACTTTAAATATTTGTAAGTGATAGTCCTCTAAGGTATCTGCCTTTTCAGCATTATTTTTTGCCCACTCTCGAGTTTTCGTGAATCGTTTTTCTAAATATGTTTAATACACAATGGTTTTTTTTATGTCAAGTATTAGTTTTTAGTGCTCTTGCTTCTTTATTAGGTTTATGTTTATCGCTTACTGCTTTGTTTTGCTACCAAATTCTTCTTAACATTTTTTGCTGGAAAATTTTTTCTTCAGTGTTGGAGGACAGGATTACTTTAATGCTGCCTTTTTCGATTTACAATTGCTGCCTATGTCTCTCTGTATGTTATTTCTCTATCTGTTATCTCTCTGTTATTTACTGCCAATTTGATATCTTTAGGTGTTTTTAATGGTATTTTTAGTGTTTTTTCTGCAGAGAGTGAGAGACATTGATTTGTGATTTATATCGAAGTAAATATGGTTATTACTGGTGTGTAGCCCGAGGACATGTCTAGACCAGTTGTAGCTGTCATTATTTAATTTTTTATTATTTGTGTGATATAGAAATCTAGGAGAACTGGTATTTTGTTGGGGTCCGAATGTTAATATGTGTGTTCTCCCAGTAGCACCTAGAATTTCCCCCTGGGGGAGGGGGGTTTAGTTGGGCACCAAAATTTTTTTTATGTTACCTCCATTATGAGTCCTTAAAATTTATGTTTTAATTTAATTTAAAGTACTAAAGATGGCAGTGCCAAAGATTCAGGTATCTTTAATCTTGCCTAACAACTAAAACCACCCTCTCCTACTTCTGTCACACGTACTGTACTCCGAAAGTGGGATGACCGCTGTAAGGCTGACAACATTTTTGGAACAGTTACTTTTCTTATCTAGATCTTATCTCTATTGTTGGTCCGGTTGGTGTTTCTCTTCTTCTTCTTTATTTTTATTTATCGTTCGGATATAATTTTGAACACTATTCCATTCCTACTTACTTCCCGTCATCTTCAAGATCATCTCTCTCACAGTCATAGGGTTCCTACCTATTTCTCTATACATTCTGTTTTAATTCTCAATATCATCATCGCTATTTAATATTGACTTTCTTATTTCTTATTGATTTTATAATGACTTTCCTTACGTATTTCTTTTAGCAGGAAAATCTGTTTTTTTGCTTCTTCCTTGACTAAAACCTGCCTGGTTTTCTCCAATTATGTCCTTCATTTTTGTTTTTAATATGTTGTTTATATGTGTTGCCAATTTCTTATAAGCCACTGTCAGCAGTATTATACTAGCATTCAATTTTGTTTCCTTTTCTAGGTATGGAACATATTATGGCTTCCGACAATAATTATTTGGGCAATTGATCTTCGTTTCATATTTTTTCTATTATTCCTTGGATTTCTTCCTGTATCCGATTTCTTTCATATTTGAATATCTCGACTGTTATTTGGTAGCTTCTTGTAGTTTTACTATCGTTCGAGCTATCTACAATATTTTTTAGAATGTCTTGTTTTTTTATCAGAATTTTTCCTCTCATTCTTTTCATTTTTTTTCTAGTTCAAATTTCTTATATCCTTTCTATAATGCATTATCATTTTCATTAATTTTGCTCAAGATTTTTTCAATATAACTTCTTTTTTTTCTTTTAATATTTTTTCGTTCTTTTTTGTTATTGTGTGTTATTTTTAGCTTGCTTAAATCCCAATATCGGTATTCTTAATTTTAATTTACTACGCTCATCTAACTCTTTTCTACATTCGTCATGGTATCATGTTTTTTTTCTCATTTTTTGCCTTTTCTCTGCTGTTCTTGACTGATTATAACATGCCTAATTTAATTATTTTGTACATATGATTCAGATTCTTGATTTTTCTTTTGACTTCATCTCCTTTTTTTCATTTTTACTCCCACCGTAACGTGGTGTGAGTTTATGTCCGTCCCTCTGTATGTTTTGATATTAATACTAAATTTTTCTTCACATTTTTTAATAAGCAGTTGATCAATTTGGTTAGTTGTTTCCCCATCTGGATATATCCCTGGGCACAAATGTCCTTGCGTCGAAAGTAAGTACTCTTAATTATTAGATTACCTTTCTTTGCGAAATTTATTAGTTAGTGGCCATTTTTGTTTGTTCTGTGATGCAGACTATATTTACCTATCGTAGGTGTATAAAACTACGAAATTCTGTAAACCATTGATTTGCGATAGACTTAAAAGTGGAGAAGCAATCTCTTGTTCTTGGGTGCCGACATGTGCCCCTCGATCTTCGTGATCGGCCTTTCTGCCATGTCCGATAGCATCTTACCACTGTATCTAAACTTCAAACCCTCTTCCAAATTCCCCGAAAAGAAAATCCAGCTTCTCTTAGACCAATTATCTGTGCCCTATCAAACTCGAAAAAGCGTAACTGATATGATTGAAGTTCTAATCATTTATATTGTTTGTGCGAAGATTAGCCTGTATATCAAGTTTTAATAAAATAAAATAAATTTATAATGGGTAACTGTCACGTATATTTTTAGTTATCTAAAAAATGGCGAAGGTGCCGTGTTCAGTAAATAACACACGAATTAACTAAGGAAGAAGGATTTTTGTTTAGTTGAGGAGATATGACGTGAAATGTAAATTTTAGATTCTCCATGTCTCTAATAACATCTTTATCAATGTCTGTTTTGCCTTGAAATTCTTAGAAGACACAGATTAAAGCAAAAATCTGAATTTGGTTTCGAAAATTAGTTTACGGATTTTAATATCAGATGTCGCTATTTGCGTCCATTCGAAGCCATGTTAGAGTAAATTCCTAAGACAGAAGAGATTTATTTTTACGTTTATAGCGACTATAAATTGCCATTCTGAAGAGGCCTATAAGGCAGACATAAAATAAACAACAAATATTTAATTTGCACTTAAATATTGTACACAAACTAATAATGACAATAAATAAATCTAAAAACCTTATTCAAAACAATATAAGTTACAGGTTCCCCCCTTTTTGCTTAGTAGAGCAGGAATGTGCAACTGATGTTTAGGACGTAATATGTGATCAAAAAAAAGATACATTTTGTTATCGATTTTTCGTAAAAAAAAAGTTTTTTCAAAAAAACTACATTTTTGTTATAATTGAATTAAATGTTGGTTTTGTCGCTTTCATATACGTTAATTTCTTTTTAACCTCAAAAACATTTAAAAGTCATTAGACCAAGACATATTTAAATAAGTTTTTTTTTAATATAATCAGTTGTTACTTTAAGTTGTTTAAAAACGACATTAAGCTAATATTTTTATATCGGTTCCAATACAGAACGACAATTTTGTAAAATCTATGTATAAATAATAATAGAGATATCTTGACCCTATTCTATAATTCAGGTAATCGATTAATTTTTTTTTGTATTGATATATATGAGCCTTGAAATTTCTTTATATATTGGATCGATACATATTTGCAATATTCGAGTGAAATTGTGCATGAAATACTCGAACAGACAAAAAATATTTAATAAGATTCTTTTCAAATTTCAACGAGTAATACGATTTAAAAATTGGGTCAAATTGTCAATATATTGAAAAATTTGATTGAGAAATAAAATATTGCCATAATTTTAGAGAAGTAAATTTGTAACGCAGAAGGCAGGTTATTAAGTTAATTTTATGTTATAAATTATTTCTCAAAAAAGAATTTTGTTCCATAAAAAATTCTTCAAAAGCCTTGTTTGTAAAATCTATGTATAAATAATAATAGAGATATCTTGACCCTATTCTATAATTCAGGTAATCGATTAATTTTTTTTTGTATTGATATATATGAGCCTTGAAATTTCTTTATATATTGGATCGATACATATTTTGCAATATTCGAGTGAAATTGTGCATGAAATACTCGAACAGACAAAAATATTTAATAAGATTCTTTTCAAATTTCAACGAGTAATACGATTTAAAAATTGGGTCAAATTGTCATATATTGAAAAATTTGATTGAGAAATAAAATATTGCCATAATTTTAGAGAAGTAAATTTGTAACGCAGAAGGCAGGTTATTAAGTTAATTTTATGTTATAAATTATTTCTCAAAAAGAATTTTGTTCCATAAAAAATTCCTTCAAAAGCCTTGTTTGTAAAATCTATGTATAAATAATAATAGAGATATCTTGACCCTATTCTATAATTCAGGTAATCGATTAATTTTTTTTTGTATTGATATATATGAGCCTTGAAATTTCTTTATATATTGGATCGATACATATTTTGCAATATTCGAGTGAAATTGTGCATGAAATACTCGAACAGACAAAAAATATTTAATAAGATTCTTTTCAAATTTCAACGAGTAATACGATTTAAAAATTGGGTCAAATTGTCAATATATTGAAAAATTTGATTGAGAAATAAAATATTGCCATAATTTTAGAGAAGTAAATTTGTAACGCAGAAGGCAGGTTATTAAGTTAATTTTATGTTATAAATTATTTCTCAAAAAAGAATTTTGTTCCATAAAAAATTCTTCAAAAGCCTTGCGACGTCGGCAAATTACATTGACGTTACTAAACCTTAAAAGGTAATCTAATACAATACATTGTCAATGTTTGCCAAGTTGTCACCGCTTCCCACCGCCATTTGAGAGAGAGGAAGCCATTAATCGGAGAAATCCCTCCGATAGAAGCAGGAGCTGCTCTCGTTGCCTGACAATGTGATGTATGGGTATCACTCATATCAAATAAAAGTAATTATATATAAAGTATATAAAAAATGTTTATAATGAACAATGTAGATCAAAGACGTCTATATTTTAAAATATTTTCAATTATATAGGGTCATTCAATGGAACAATTCATATACAGGAACAACGGAATGAACTAAAGTTGTGTGCTTTTTTTAAATGGAACACCCTATATAATAAAGTATTTTTGAATATATTCTCTTAAAATATGAAGAGTTTGTAACAGGTTTGATAGATGTAAAGTAAATAATTTTCGAAATATTTACACTTCCATTGACAAATAGGGTAAGAGTTAAAGCGCTGTGGATTAGTTTTCGAAGGTAATAAAAATGTAAATGATATGTCAAAGTTTTTCTAGTTAAGTGTCATTTTTAGATAATTTAAGATCTTTTGCCTGTAGTAATAATTTTTTAAGTGGAACACTCTGTATACTAGTACTGTATTCTGTAGAAAATAATACAACCTTTCTTTCGAAATATTGCGTAAACCTAGCGTGTGTCGTTTTGTAAGGATTTAAATAGGAACTATAGATTATACATTTTTACAGATTTTTTTATTAATAAATTTATATTAATTACTATTTAAATGGGAATCAGACACAATTAAAGGTTAAAGTAAGTTTACTGACGTTTCAATTTCCACTTTGGAAGTCGTTCCCAAAATACAAACATAAGTGATGAATTATTAATTAATTAATGTTTGTATTTTGAGAACGATTTCGGAAGTTGAAATTGAAACGTTAATAAACTTACTTTAACCTTTAATTGTGGAAATTTTTTTATTTAACATCCTTTATAAAAGGTATATATTTTTTTTTTAATTTAATAAAACTCCAACAAGAATCTTATGATTATTGCTATCTGATCATTCACTATGATCAATGAGCAAGTTAGTTCTATATACAAATATTACAGAAAACTTATCTAAGGTTATATTCAGCAATATTCCTTAGGCTCTAATACATTATAGTACTACTAGCTAACGTGTACACTTTATCCGCACTTTGCTCTGCTTTTTCACTTTCACTCACTTATAGCACTAACTTAAACGGCTTCGTTCTCTTAAGTCTTCTTATCTGGTTGGCGTTGTCTAGGAGTTTGATGGCCTCGACATTCACGTGGTTGGAGAGCTTTTGTTCATGGCTCTCGGCAAACTTACTTATTGTCTGGATTAACCGTATCCATCTGGAGATCTCGATGAAGATCACAGTTTCTGAAGTACCATGGAGCGTTAACGATGTTCCTTAATACTTTATTCTGATATCGTTGTATATGTTGGATGTTACTTTCTTTTGTACAGCACCATAGCTGTATTCCGTATGTCCATATCGGTTTAAGGACTTGCTTATACAATAACAATTTATTATAAGTAGACAGAGTGGTTTTTTTCCATCAACCAGTACATCTTTCTGAACTTAATTTCTAATTCCTCATTTTTTTCTTAATATGTGCTTTCCAACGTAGCTTGGAATCTAATGTCATACCCAAATATTTTGCAGTATTTGCATAAGGTATTTGGTTTCTATTTATACTAACTGGAATATATTGTTCTCTTTTGTTAGTAAAATTGACATGAATAGATTTTGTTTCATTCATTTTGATACGCCATCGGCTGGTCCAGATGTTAATTTGTTCAACAGAGTTCCGTAGCATGGTAGCTGCATCCTCGTGGTTTTGTCCGACTGCTAGAATGAATGTGTCGTCTGCAAATGTTGCAATTGTGTTAGGTTCTAATGATGGAATATCGCTGGTATAGAGCAGGTATAGCACTGGCCCCAGGACACTTCTTGTGGAACTCCAGCTTTAACTTCTCTTAATTCTGAATATGCTTTTAATTTAACTCGAAAGATTACTATTCTAGTAGTTCAGAATATTGGTTTGGTAAGTAGCATCTCATTTTATGATATAATCCGTCATGTCACACCTTGTCAAAAGCCTGCGATACATCGAGAAAAATTGCGGAACAAACTTTTCCTTCTTCTAGAGCTTTTTCTACTATATCTGTTATTCTATGCACCTGATCTATCGTTGAGTGGCTTGCTCTAAACCCAAACTGATGATTAGGAATTAGATTTGTTTTCCTCTATAATCGGTTTTAGTCTCTTCAAGAGTAATTTTTCGTATAATTTGACAGGTGTATGTAGTATGACAGGTAACAGTGAAATAGGCCTATATGAAGAAGCTCTTGTGGAGGTTTTCCTGGTTTTAGTGTCATTATAATTTCTGCCACCTTCCATATCTTTGGTACGTACCTCAGCCTAAAGGAAGCGTTTATAAGATGTGTTAATTTTATAATAGCTTTCCTTGGAAGTTGCTTTAACACTTCCTTAGTAATTAGATCACAACCATGTCATGCTAACCAATTCTTCAGCTGAGAAATTTATATTTAAAATATAAAAATTTGTTACACGAAATGTAACTACTACAAAAATATTACTAGCTTTTGCGACACAAATATATACTTTTTATTTTAATAAATATTTTGACAGATAAATAAATATTTTCAGACTAATTTAGTCAGAAAAGTTGCTAGGATTGAAATTCTGCAAGTTTAAGCCAATTATAGAGTTAGCATTTATACTAAACAGCGAAAAACGGTTGCCATCAGGACTTGTGAAACACATCGATGAAGAACACCTGAAATATAAATTATCTAGTATATATAACAACAGACTAAAGTCCCTTCTTAACCCTTTTCAAAAATATTGTATGAGAAAATGTGAATGCCAGATGATAATTAGAAAGTAGCGACAGTAATATCTTATAATAGAAAAAAAACATATTTGCAACGTAATACAGCTACTTACCCAAGCTCCGGCCACCAAGACGGCGTAAATTTGTATTTCAGGTACCGAAATCAGGAAAAATATTCCTGTCATCAGTTGAGCAGCACCACATATTATGTAAAATGTACTCCATAATACTTGTAGGGCAGTCCACAACCGGCCACAAACTAGGCACATTACGCCCTGTAACAAAAACAGATATTAGTTGGTAGGTAAATAAAATAAATAACTTATTTTGTTTGAAATTTTTTAAGTAAAGGGTTATGACAATAATAATTTGAGCAGATGCTCACTTTAAATAAAAACATGCAACAACTTCAAAAGTCGTGTAAGCAAAACATGAATCGTTTTAAGGCTGCAGGAATAATAAGTAAATATTTTGCTAACAGTTTATGTTGTAGAATCATTTATAATTTTAATCTCTTATGTTAACCTTTTTGTTTTTCTGGCCAGAACTCATTGGCTATTTGACCAATAGCAGTAAAGACTTATCATGGAACAAATGTATCCTTGGACCACAATCCAGTGATCCACAATCCAACATAAACACTGATCAATTTAAAGAACTAAACATGTCTAGAAATTACAAATAAAAACAAAATTAGTCGGCAGTGTAGACAGAATATCCATCCGATTGTACGACTGCAAAACATTAACACCTATACAAACTACAAAGTACGAATGAATGACACAAGAAATTCTTGAAAACATATAAAAAATAAGAAGGATTTATGGCCATGACAATAGAGCTAAGTAAGAGCTTTTGATCCTTACACACTAATATTAATGTATTTGTATCATTTTAGCCTCTTATAAAGTAGATCAGTGTGGTAGAAACATTTTTTAATAAAAATCCTATTTTATATAACTTTTAAACCACCACTAGCAATCGTTTATGGTTGATGTGATAATTGTTTTTTTATAAAAATTTATATTAATAAATGAAATCCACTAAACTTTAATAATAAAAATAATAATATTACCTAATAATCAATTTTAATATAAAACATGGTTGCAAATACCCAATATTCTCTAAAATAAAGATGGAAAAGATAACAAATGATGTAGATCGTCTTGATAGTCTAGATATATTTTCCAGGATTTACTTTAGATGTAACATCAGAGCATATTAGTCTGTCTTATTTTTATACTCACACGTGTTTTAAAAGCGTTCGCAGTTGTGCTATGAATTTTTATTGTATATAAAAATATGGCTAAAGTCTTAAGTACGAAAATTGTTGTCAGAAATTGTGTGCAGGGATTTTCGTAGTTTTAATTTGGTGTTAAAGAAACTTAAAAAGAAAGAAAAATAGATTTAGCCAAGCTTTTTTTTTTCTTTTCAACGTACTTAATTAGTACTCTATACTTTTAGCTCTATACGTGCTGCTGAAACACACTATAACTTATATTGATTATAATGAAACTTTTCAAACTTCAAACAAACTGTAAGTTTATCAAACTCTTTTTTTTTTTTTGGAAATTATTATTTTACAGCTATATTTTTACATTTACCTTAAGTTGTTTCTGAGAGAACGGTTCATTATATACAAAAAGTGCTTATAAACATTTTTATTCAAAACTATCTCAGTTACATTTTTTATTTGAAACATTTTTTTCTGCGGGGTAAAGATTCTTAGTAAATTGATTTTTTCGTTCCCTTTCGATCCCTTTTTTTGGGATCCCACCAAAATTGACACTACCAGAGAAATTCAGCTTGTTGGTATGATTTTTAGAGGTCAAATCTTGGACGTCCGGACTATTTGGCACAAAAGAATATAGGGTAGGGTCGCCTATATTGGAGCGGCTCCTACATTGGACCTTTGCAGATTTTAACGAACTGACAACAAGTGGTGCTACTCGTTAATCCCAACTAGAACTACATCCCGAAACGTGTTAGAATTTCAACACGTGAGCAGTGGTAAACAACGGTTAAGAAAATATTAGTGTTTTCGTGTTTATTTAACTTCCGATACAAATATATTACTAGTTATTGTACAAGTAAGTAATCACAACATTTATAATATCTTTATTTCTCAAGATACATTAAAGAGGTCATAGTTTAGGGAATATTTTCGTGACCTTACCTCCAAATTGGTAAAACCCATTGTGGGTGAAATTTGATATTGTTTGACTTTAGAACAAGGTTTTCTAAATTGGACTAGCAGTTTAATTGTAAGTTGGACCAATCAGGTCAATGTTTCAGGTTTACGGGATAACTGTAGAGGCTTACGGGCTTGCTGCAACAGTAAGAAATGCACAGAACGCTTTTCGTGCTAGTGGCATTTGGCCTATAGATTAAAATGTTTTTAAAGAAACTGATTTTGCAGCTTCAATGATGTTTAACAGTGCAAAAACTCTAACCATAAATCAAACAGGAAGCATTCTCTTCTGAAAAAGATAATATTCCATTGGCAGAACGAACGAAGTGAGCAGCATGAACTTCCCTAAATACTATTTCAGTTCAAGATATTTCGCCATTACCTATATAGAAATCAAAATCATTAAAAGTTTGCTGAACCCAAGATGCTGTTGAATTGCCTAGTTCCACGTACAAAAACAAACGACTACAAAAGCACGAGCTGAAGCATCTTAAGTAAAATCGGTTAAAACTACTTTAAAATTAAATGAAATGAGGTTGAATGCTCGAATAAATGAACTTTGAAAATAAGGCTATTATCGAGCACAAGTTAATTAAATCTAGCCCAAGTACTTTCGCTTAAAATAGCATCTTCAGGGGCATTTCGTCAAAATAAGAACTATCCGGCAAGCGTAGGATGTGGAAACATTAAAACTAACATAAATTATACAAAACACTACACTAAAACGAGGACAAACAGTTTAAAATTACTTCTACGCTACATTCTCTGTCAGTTTCTGGAGGGATAATGCAGGAGGGATAATTCAGAGGATAATTCATTATCCTCCAGAAACTGACAGAGAATGTAGCGTAGAAGTAATTTTAAACTGTTTGTCCTCGTTTTAGTGTAGTGTTTTGTATAATTTATGTTAGTTTTAATGTTTCCACATCCTACGCTTGCCGGATAGTTCTTATTTTGACGAAATGCCCCTGAAGATGCTATTTTAAGCGAAAGTACTTGGGCTAGATTTAATTAACTTGTGCTCGATAATAGCCTTATTTTCAAAGTTTACTTTAAAATTGTTAAAAATTGGTTGTGAAAAAAGGTAGCAAAATTAGCTGTAGCTAAATTTGATAATAAGTACAGATTTTTTACATTTAGGTTAAGTTTATCAGTTACAAAACGTTGAATATTAGCTGTTTATGTTATATTAATATATTATATTTTTTAACGCGTTTCTTATGTTTAAATATAAGTTTTAACATCAGTCCAATTTAGGGCGCTAATATTCCAATTAAAGATGCCGGTATCACAAATTGTATGCATGTATCTATTATTTGTGATTTTTTGGAATATAAACATATTTAGTAAATAATTTTTATGATAAAATTTTGAAATATTTTATTAACACTGTAATACAAGATATTTGAAAGTGGTCCCGAATTAGGAAACCTTACCCTCCAAACCTTTTTCGTTGAGAGCATTTACGGCAAACATTACTGTTTGAATCGCTAAATGATTTAATAACTTTTTTAAAGTCGTTTTTTTATTTTACAAACACCATTTACTCCAAAACCAATTTGACTAATTTTTTGTTTATACCCTTTATTCTTTAAAACTTTGTCTATTATCTCGTGCAGTTAAACAAATATAACTATGAACATTTATAATCGTCCTTAAAATTGTAAGAGAATACCAACAAATAATGATATAATATATATATATATATATATATATATATATATATATATATATATATATATATATAATATATATATATATAGCGAGTGTTTGCAACTTTATTATCGACCCAGTCTCTTTCTTGAAGACCTCTATTTTCCATTTCTATATGAATATTGGATATCCATTTCTTTCTTGGCCTTCCCCTTTTATTTCTCTGTGTAGGTCTCCAGTTCCAAACCTTTCGTGGTATCCTTTCTTCGTTCATCCGTCTCAGGTGTCCATACCATTTTAATTGTTTTTCGGCTATCGTATCCATTATTGTGTTCTTTACTTTCATTCTCTCTCTTATGTTTTCATTTCTTATGTGGTCAAACAAAGTTAACCCGGAACATCTTCTCCAGTACATCATTTCCGTTGAGAGGAGTTTTTGTGACATATTCTTGTTAAAGACCCACACTTCTGACCCATACGTCAGCACCGGCTGAATCATAGCCTGATATATATTTTTCTTTGTTTTCTTAGTTAAAGTTTTATTCCACAGGATCGGATGTAGTGTTTTTATCATGTTTTTTCCTTTTCCTATTTTTCTTGTTATATCTTTGTCGTCTCTCCCGTCTTCGCTTAGTGTAACTCCGAGATATTCGTACTGATCAACGTTTTTAATTAATCCGCTTTCTGTTTCCATGTCTTGACCGATGCCTCCTATATTCATGTATTGTGTCTTTTCGGTATTAACCTCTAATCCCCATTTTTTGAATTCGTCTATTAGTTTGTTTATCATGTACGTCATATCTTGTAGGTCCTCGGCAAGAACTACCTGGTCGTCTGCGAAGAGGATTGTGTATATAGGAGTGTCATTTACCCATATGCCCATTGGGCTGCATTTTCTCATCCAATATTTTAAAGCATTACCAAGATATATTTTAAATAGGGTTGGGGAGAGGCAAGAGCCCTGTTTGACACCCTTTGTTTGGGTGAAACCCTTGGAAATTTGGTTTCCAACCTTAATATAAGCTTGGTTATCTTGATATAGCTTTTTCACGGCATTTATATATACTGCATTTATACCTGCGTTTTCCAATGTTGTCCATAGTCTCTGCAGTGGTACGGAGTCAAACGCTTTACGGAGATCTATAAAAGTGGCATGAAGTTCTAGTCCTCTTGCTAATCTCTTTTCCGTTAGATGTTTGAGAGTAAATACATTGTCGACACAAGATCTCCCTGGTCGGAATCCACTTTGTTCTTCGATCTCTGTGGCTTCTTTTTCTATTCTGGCTTTCAGAACTCTTTCATACAGTTTGCCAGTGGATGACGTAATGCTGATACCTCGGTAATTACTGCAGTCATTCCTGTTTCCCTTTTTGTAGATGGAGTTTATGTACGAGACTTTCCAATCTCTTGGGATACTTTCTCCTTGTAGGCACTTGTTAAACATTTTACAAAGCAATTCTAATGTTATTGCAGTGGCATGTTTGAATAACTCGATAGGTAAATCACCCGGCCCAGGAGCTTTATTATTTTTCATTTTTTGTAATGCGTTTTTTATTTCTTCTACGGTAATCATCGCCACTTCATTTAACCCCGTTTCAACTCTATCTATCTGTGTGTCTAGAAACTGTGTACGTTGTTCATTTAATAGATTTTCATAATAATTTTTCCATCTTTCTATGTCTATGGGGTTTATTTTTTTTGTTTCGTTTGTATTTTTTCTAAGACTGTTGATAGTTTTCCAAGCTTGTCTGGACCTAGATCCTCCTACCATTGAGCTTATTTCTGCACACTTGTTGTCCCAGGTTATGTTTTTTGTTTTTTTAATTTCCTTTTTTACTATATATTTGTATCTGTTATAGTTCTTTCGGTCTTCCTCATCTTTTGTCGCTAACCATTTGAGATACAGTTTTTTCTTTTCTTCTACCAGTTCTAATAAACCTTCTGTCCACCAATAATTTCTACGTTTTACTTTTTCTTTCGTACCTAGAGCTTCTAATGCTGCTTCATGAATTTTGATTTTCAAAGTCTCATACATTTCTTCCGCTGTTCCGTTTATTTCTTCGTCTAATTTTTGTGCCAAACGTAGTTTATAAAGAAAACTTGTGGACTCATTTTTTAAGCTGTCTATGTTATAGAGCCGTGTGGATTCTTTGTTTGTCTGTTCTTGGGATTTATTTTGTTTAATATATCTTATTTCCACGGGTGCCTTTACTAGTAGGTGATCCGATCCACATTCTGCCCCTCTCCAAACTTTTACATCGTAGGGTCTTAAAGATGTCTCTTGTTTAACTACTATATAGTCTATAATTGACTGCAGTTTTCTTGTCTTTTGAGTCCATGTATATTTATTTATGTCTCTATGTTTGTAAAATCCATTCAGTATTTTTAACGAATGTTGTTCGCATACCTCCAACCATCTTGTTCCGTTCTCATTTACTACATCTTCTCCGTGTTGTCCAATTATTTTGTTGTCAAGAGCTTTACCTACTCTTCCGTTCAGGTCCCCTAGCAGGACTATTTCTTGCCTTTTTTTTATTTTATTTAACTCTTCTGAGAGTTTGTCGAAGAACATGTCTTTAGTGTTTGTATCTGAGTCGTCCGTGGGTGCATAGATGCCAATTATTTTTATGTCTCTCCCCTTTGTTGTAAGGTCTACTGTTATAATTCTTTCGTCTATCGGGTTCCAGTTGGTAATACATTTTTCCATGTTTTTTCTTATCACGACCGCTACTCCAGCTTTGGCTCTTTTTGATTTTTCTACTCCGCTCCAGAAGTATATATAATCGTCTTTGTAGTGGTTCCCCTGTCCTTTCTTTTTTGTTTCGCTGAGTACTGCGATGTCAATTCGGTATGTACTGAGTTCCTTAAATACTTGGTCTTCTTTTGTATTCAGTCCTTGTATGTTCCAACATCCAAAATTCGTTAGCCTTTTTCTTTGCCTATGTCGTTTTCCGTTGAAGCCATCCGAGTTCCGAGGCTGTTCTTTGGGATTTTTAGCAATATTTCTTTTACGCAGGCGGGGAGCTAACCTACCGCTGTAACCCTTCTCCTTCATCCGGGCTTGGGACCGGCACTGGCATTTAATGAGCTACTCAATCCACCCAGTATCTACCAGAGGCGGAGTTTACAAATAACAGAGTAACAAATATTGACAATAAAAAAATACTAAAAATTCCTATAGAAGAAGACTACACAGGAAAACATAAACTCTTATACAAGTCTTAATAGATCTGTAAAAATCAATTGAAAACTTACTGATTTCCCAACTATGAAAAGAAATGAAAAATTTAATAGTTCATCAAATGATGCTTAGAGCTACCAGAAAAACTAAAAAGAAAATACAGCAAGAATTAAAACAAATTGAACCAAATTAAATCGAAACAGTCAGTGTGACGATATGGATGAAGCTGTGGGAGCAAAGAACTTTGAAGAGGCGTTACCGTGTGATAGAAAAACATGGAAAATAAAATAGAGAAGAACTTAAGATAAGGAAAAAACATTTTTAATCCGGGTATTTTTATTACAAAATTATTGCCAACTATTAAATGTACAAAATTAATCAAAATTAATGTAATCGTTTTTAATTACGATGGTGATAAAATTTCCTTAAACGCAAAGACCGATCAGATACCAATCTCCTAGAAATGCCGCAAGACTGATAATATTTACGACAACATATATTAAATGTTGAGCAGTCGTAGGTTAAAGGTTTTCCAGTTTACTATATACCAAGAGTATATTCACTTTACCCGGAAGATTTTGAAATACTGCAGACAAAAACTACGCGGTACTCTTGAACGTTTCCTCGTCATATTTATAGCAGTCACACGGTTCGCTATAAAGAGAATAGTAGTTTTCATCCAACTTAAAAAATCTGGTGGGTTGAGAGAGCTATGATATTTGTATTTATGTACTTTTTTTGCATTATTTATGTTTTTAGAACCGTTCATCATTTCATTAAATAACTTTAGTTTAAAGCATATTTTTTTAGTTTAAAGATATTTTTATTAACTTCGAAACAGTTATGGCAAATATAGCTCAAAAAATTGGTGGATTCGACCGTAACTTGATGGAAATTCATTTTATGTAACAATAAAATACTGAAAACTTTGTTTTCAAACTTCCACAAAATTATTTTAACCTCTTAATCACTACAGCTGTTTCGGCTTTCTCAAGTGATCTATTTTTGGTATGCGTTTACACTTTATACTCTCTCATGAAATAGGTTGAGGAGAGGAGAACTGTTTGTTTCAAGTTGGTCATTCAGAATTATATCTGTGTTTTTTAATTTGTTGATTTCCATATATTCTAACAAGGATAGCTTAAGGCCTTTATTTTGAATGTAAAGAATTTTAAATTCGTCATTAAAAGAATGATTGTGATCTAGAAGGTGAAGTGCGTATGTAGAATCTGTTTTTCTATTATGGAAAGCCCTTTTATGTTCTGCTATTCGTTCATTAAAGTTTCTACCAGTTTGACCGATGTAAGTTTTTGGGCAGTCGCCACATTTAAGTCTGTACACACCACTGTGTAAGTGTTTTTGATTTTGGCTCTTGTTGTTTTTGATATATTTGCTTATTTTGTTATTTGTTCGGAAAGCTGGTTATTCCTTTCTTTTTTATGTGTTTGGCTATTTTTGTTGATATTTTGCCTGTATATGTAATCGAGCAGAAGGTACTGGGTTTTTTCTCTGGTGGTGGAAATACTAATTTCAGGGTTTTTTTGTGTAGTTAAATCAAAAGTTAAATCAAAAACTATTGATGTGACTCCATTTCAAATAGGTAAAATAAATAATAAATAAGACTTCTTTACAATCAGTTTAATTTAACTATCTAGACGACCGGTTTCGCTTTCTACAATATGCAAAGCATCTTCAGGTCTGTCGATAAAAGTTAATTAAATGCTGAAATAATAAAACCCATATTAGGGTGTTGTCTTATAAAGATAAACAAAGATAAATGATATAAATTACAGTAATTATGTCAATATTACATGTCTGTGGTTTTTCAAAATGAATAAACTGTTTAAGCAGACAAAGTAAGACCCACAAATTGGTATAAAAATAGTCTATTGAATTGTAATAAATTAGTAAATAAACAAAACATTACTTACATGCCGGTACACTATTAATTAATGGTTGGAAGAACATAGTTCAAACTATCCTGTATTGCTGAATGGAGAACTTCAGTTTTTACTATTGTAATTGTTTGACAATAAACGGGAAGTTTCTTGAGGAGATAGATTTTATCCAATGAAGTAGAAAATAGGTGTAATGTGATTGTTTGTTAAATGAAGAGTGATGTTCTATATTATTTAATTTTTTAAAAGTTATTTATATTTATTCAAGAGATATATTTATGAAATGTGTGTTATTTATTGAAATTTTATTAAGGTGACAGTTGTATGACAATGAATGAAATTAGATGTACAATTGTGTGGGTGTGCAAATTTCTTTAACTTGTAATTATCAAATTTCTTTGATAAAGTTCAATTGACTTACTGAATTATATTGGCAAATGATTGTAAAGTCCAGTATGTAAAATTATTAAAACTAAAACAATTAAGGACACTTACAGACAAACAGAACACACTTAAAAAGGACAAAACAGACATTAAATTTTAAAAAAGGGGGACTTAAAGCACTACTCTCTGACTTGGAGACAATGAGTTTTTTTGTTGTCTATTAGATTTTAGAGGTAAATTTGACAAGCTAATGTAGGTTAAAGTGTGACAGTTCTTCTTCTATTTCTCAGTACTGTAAGTTAAGTTAACCAGTTTTTTGAAGTAAGCAGATATTAATGAATGTCTCTAAAAATTTTAAATATAAAAAGTAAGTTAATATGTTTAATATTGGCATACTTTTAACAATCATTAAATAATTAAATTTAAATGTAACAATCTGAATAATTGAAATAAATTTTCTATTATAACTAACTCAATTTAGTCAAAATTACAGAACAAACTTAAGTGATTATTTGGTAATTAAATATGTACAGTTGTAATCAAAATCTATAATAAAGTTACAAAATTTCTTTGAAAAACTATTTTGGTGCGAGTGAGTTATCTGTCATAGTATGTGTAAATATTTTATTTTAGTTCTAATATGTTAGTATGGAAAATAGAGCAATAAGTAGATAAATTGTTGATGGTAAATTAATTTGACAAATTTAAGAAATTGACTGAATTATTATGTATGTAGTATTAGTATGTGTAAATATTTTATTTTAGTTCTAATATGTTAGTATGGAAAATAGAGCAATAAGTAGATAAATTGTTGATGGTAAATTAATTGATAAATTTAAGAAATTGACTGAATTATTAGGAAGTCAATAATTAGTTGGTAATTCTAATATCTGACAGTTGAAAACCGAAAATTGGTCGAAACAAAAAAAAGCATATAAACGATTCTCTATTTAAACCGGTGTAAAGCAAATTTATTCTTATTTCAAGTTTTCATGTACTATTTGACAACGTAAATTTGCATATGCTTAGGAATTATAAAGATTTATTTAATTATTAATACTAGTTGTGTTGGAAACCCTCAAACCACGTGTTGACTTAAAATCAAATTTTTGTAAAATGAGTATATTTCCCGAAACCAGATGGGATATAATAGATAATTTTTTGGGTTAAATAAGATGAGGTACCATACCAGTTTAATACTGATATTTAATATAGTTTTAGAAAAAATATGAGTAATATAAGAAAATTCTATGAATGACAAACCTCTTGGGGTCCAGATTTGAAAATGTTTTATGTTGAAGATTCAAATGATCCAGGAAGTGTATCAAATGTATTAATATTTTGAATTGTTTGTATATGGGATTCTGGAATAAAATGTGATTATTTAGATAAGTTATTGAAGTTACTTCAGAATAATGTGTGATGATCATGGATACTATATGGAAACCTAATATGATAAATTGATTTTTAGGAATCATTTCTATAAGTATATGGGTTCGGTGTAGAAACAAGAAATGGAGTGGGATCAGGTAATATTATTTATAATCAAGTTTATAGTTTTATACTAATACTGAGTATACTGGTGTGTATTCTTGTTCTAATTGATGTGAGATTTTTTTAATATTGTAATATTTCTAAATGTTCCAGGTTATTTAATTACGAGCCTTTATTACAAGTATGAAGAATTGTGAAATATGTTTGTAAGATGTGGCTTGTTCGTCGGATATGTTGGAAGAAATGTGATTGACCTGATGTTGGACGTTCTATATATCTAAGATGTTCTCTTAATCTAATGTTGAAGGATCTAAAGGTTCTACCGATGTAACATGCATTGCAGGTATGGCAGCTTAACTTATATACTCCGCTATACTCAAATGAGTTACGTTTATCCTTGTTATTTAAGAAAGTCAATCCTAAATTAGAGGCAGTTTTAAAAGAGATATTTATGTAGTCATCAAAGACTTTTGCAATCTTATAAGAAAGTTCACCTATGTATGTTAAAGATCGGTAAGGTTTTTGTTGAACTATTTCATTAGAATGCTGTGTATATACTTGGTGTTCTAACATTCTACTTGTTTTTTTGTTTAAAACTTTATTTGTAAGAGAGATTGTCTTTCATCATTTTCTAATGTTTTTGTTGTAGACGAAGCTTTTGTGTTGAGACAAGAACCAATGAAGCCATACCTTCAAAGAATCTTAAATAATGAGAGAAGAATTTTCAACTATCGACTCTGAAGAGCGAGAAAAAGTGTTGAGTGTGCCTTTATCATACTCTGTTCTAAATTCTGAGTGTTTCATACACCAATAACATGCAATGTTGATAAAACTGATAATATTGTAAAAGCTGCATTTGTTCTACACAATTTTATTAGAAAACACGATGGAGTATTTGTATCATCAGATGCTTCCACGCAATTACCCCACAACCATATACATATACCATCAGAATTATGTGGTCGACCAATAACCGCAGCAGTTCAATTAAGGGATAGATTATGTCAATATTTTGTAAATCCAGAATGTATGCCTAAAGGTTATGTGTTAAGTTGGTTTATTTCCTGATTATTTGCTTTATTGTAATTTTCCTTTGTTTTGAGAACGATCTGGTAAAAAAAAACCTCATTAATAAATAAATTTATTCGATAATTTGAGGTTCATTTATAAAATATCCTTAAAACAAAGATTCCAAAAACAAACAACTTTAAAGACATATTGTTGTGAAGTTATTCAAAATATTTAAATATTAAGTCTATTATTTTTAATTTCCACAGTTCAGAAGCAATTATTCACGACATAACAAATTCTCCAAAGTTACTTTATCTTTCTATTTAACATTTGACCTTTGTTGGCTTTTGGCACAAGTCCATTTCCGTAATAAAATGAATTTAAATGAGAATCCATTATTAAAATATTCAGCCCGTTCATCTCGTCGCATGACCTCGGCAACCGACTTCTATTTATTAAAAAATCTTTCAAATATGCGATGGAATTGTTCAAGCACCTTGTCGTTTCGTAAAAGTGGAGTAATTACGGAAAGAAAGTCAAGTTCAAGGCCAGCATATTACGAAACTAAGAATCGATCGCGAGTGAGGTGACCGTTCTCGGTGCACCAGATCTCCTTCCTCAGGTGTACAGCATAAGCTCAACCTGCCGATTGTAGACTGTCTGTGTGATCTACTTTCTCGCAATTTTTTTTGTTATGTGAGACACAGGCGTGGCACTTTCTGAGTGCGTATCTTAATTTACTGAATATTTCCGGTGGATTTATGAGGAATATTGATAATATTTAATGATACTGTACTAAATACGATAATAGATACAGGTAGTAAATTAAAAAGGTAACTCTTTTCAATTTTTTCTTATTGAAGTTATACTTCTATACGCACGGTCGGCGTTGGAAATTTGCATGGGAGTGAATCTGTGAAACCACTACATATGCAAGATAATAAGTAAGAGAGAGACAGAAGATATATTTTCCCTCTCTTCCTTAGAGAGAATAAAAAAGTTACTTTTGTGTATTTGTATATATATATATATATATATATATATATTAGATATATATATATATATATATCATCATCATCATGTGAAGTTTTATCGACCGTTCCAATTACGGTGCAGCCTCCTTATTTCAATGTTATTCTATGTTCTTATTAGTATCGACGATGTCTTAGTTATGCGTTTTCTTGTAATTTGCGTCCATATATATATATATATATATATATATATATATATAATTATATATATATATATATATATATTATATATATATAAATATTTATATATATGTTTATATATATTATATATAATATGTATTAATATTATTATTTATGTGATATGTTTTGTATTATTTATTAGACGTTTATAATTATTTTAGGCTTTTGTATTTCAAAATAATCACTGTTTGACCGAAAACTGTCAGTTTTGAAATCCATTAGTGTCATGTTTAATTGGCAAATCCTTTACGTGTTTGGTTCATACGCTGGTGCTTGTGAGTTCGAATCCCAATATGAATTTCCTTTTTTATTTTTGAAATATTTAAAACCTCACATTAATGTTATTAAATATATGTAATATATGGAAAAATGCTAAATTTTAAAATAAAATGAAAATCTTCAACATAATCCGAGTTGTTGTTTTTTTATTTTTGTCTTTCGTAAAGTAAGTTATGTAGGTATATTCGTAGTTTGAAATACTTATGAATATTGCATTTTAATTTATATTGTATTATTATATTGAATTATATTGCAGTGTATTTATTGTATTGTAATTTTTATATTAATAACAAAATAAGCAATGAATTTTACTGCAGAGTATCTGTTAAAATTTTTTTTACATTTAACTCCTTTTATACATATATGAAAATAAAAATATATATTTTTATTAAAATATTGATACAATCCTTCATTTACTATACTCCTATTACAGGTCAAATGTTTATATATAGCAAACGATGCACCATATACCTATTTAACTAATTCTTTTTCTCTTTCTGCTCTCTCTCTCTCTTACCTATAGCATTACATATGTAATGATTGTGCAGATTGACTTTCATATCAATTTGTAACAGCGAACGCATATATAGAAGTATAACTTTTACCAGCAGTCCCACTGGACTGCACACCCGTTTTTTTTCTTAATTTGTTCACTAAATAAAAATCAATTTTTGGAATTAGGAAATATATGATTAAAATAAGGCCTAAAGTTATTGTAAAGCTATTCTGATGGCGTTTCACTTTGTAATTAATACAATGAGAAGTAATCAGAATTGTAGCATTAAAACAATTTCTCGGTCGGAAGCCGTTGTCAAACTACACGTTTCGAAAAATAAATTAAATAAATTACTTTGTTTTTGTTACACTGGAAACAGCATTCTTAGAGTAATAAATCTTATCTTTCTCACCTATGGTGACAGTTCAGACATGTTATTCAGGTAGGGAAAGATAAGATTCTCTTGTAAATCATGTGGAAAAACGAGGAAATATATTAAGTTACTATTCTGACGGAGTGAGTATTCATCGCTGATTTAACTCACATGTTTTTAAATCTACTTACATCTCAATACAACTACGTGGCTGCTTCAAGAATTGCCGAAAGTAGGTTTAAATACAACAATTTTTAAACTAATTATTTCTTAAAATAATGATAAACGGTAAGAAAATAGAAGATGTAAACTAGTTCACATATTTGGGATCAGTCATGGAAAGAAATTGGGGATGTAAAAAGGATATATAGACGAGAATAATAAAGTCTCAACGTGCATTCAACGCTTTAAATAAAATTTGGTAACCAAATAACGCGGCGAAGTGAATCATTTCATGCTTATCGTCATAGACTAGCATTTTCGCATATCCTCATACAAAATAGTCTATCAGTATTAAATCGCACGATCTTGGAGGCCATTCACAGTCCGAAACTTGAAACTATGCGGTTTCCTTCAATAAATCAATTGTCGCACGAGTTGTGTGCGACAGCTCCTGCACATCATAGTTGTTCAATTGGAGAATAAAAAAGGCAGTAATTATGGCTCTATAGCGGTCACCATTGACTGTAACGTTCTGGTCAGCATCGTTTTTGAAGAAGTACGGTGCAATGATTTCACCAGACCATAAAGCACACCAAACAGCCAGTTTTTATGGATATAATGGTTTCTCCACATACATTTGAGGATTACCTTAACTCCAAATAAGGCAGTTTTGTTTTGTTGACCTTGCCATTCAACCAAAAGTGAGTTTTATAAAAATTGAAGTCAAAAGCAATCTCGTTTTGGACCTACTCACCGAATCTACCACTTGCTTGTTGATGATGTACCTTCAAGAATGAGTTCGATTTTGTAAGCACGCAAAGCAAGATCTTTCCGAAAATTCTTCCATTAAGTGGATGGTAGACACGTATTCAACTGCTATGTATATTGGTAGACAGATTCGGGTCTTCCTGTATGCTACGTTCAACAGCAGCAACAACTTCTTCTCTACGCACTGTACGAGGTGACAGTTAAAAAATTGTTACCAACTTACGTTTATATACCCCAAAAAGAACACCCTTTACATTGAAAAACTGGTACAATAACAACAATATCATTTGTTTCGTAAATGTATGGGACTATTTTCCTCTAAATAATTCATATCTTAGTTATTTCAATTTTAAAAACCTCGTTACTTAAACCATGTTTAATTTCTTGACGTTCGAAAGGTATAACCTCTAAAATCTTCTTCTTTCTAACAGAGCTATAAGTAGTAGAGTATGGGTCACTTGGGCGAGACGGTCAAAGTCGAATTCTGACGTCACTGGCGCAAATATCGGCAAGCGTTGGATTTGCATTACCGGCTGAGCTTAGTCAAAATATGAAACTTAGCCAAAACTGGAACCATTTGCCAACTGATAGCTGACGTATATGAAATGATTAAGTAAAAATCTTGGTATACTCGGTTCGCTATTCCCAGTCCGAACTGTCTAGTGAATTTAGTAATTATTTTTTTGCGAAGTTAGTTACTTTTTGACAGACAATTGGCTAGAAATTACTATACAACCAAGCACACGTGTTCTAAGCCAATATTAATGTAAACAATTGTAAATAAAACAGACCTTTACAAATTACCGACAATCAATATATATTTATTTGAACCATATAATGTATTGATAACAAATAATAAAATTAGTGGTCGATTCGACCGTTACTTGATGGAAATTGATTATATATAATAATAATTCACTGTAAACTTGGTTTTCAAAACTTTCACAAAATTTATTATAAACTCTTATCACTACAGCTGTTTCGACAGAGTACCTTTCTCAAGTGATCTATTTGTGGATGGTTTACTGTTTGTGTCAAGTTGGTCAAATCAAGTTGGTTTTCTGACTACACCTCGTACACCTGTGTACGAGGTGTAGTCAAAATTTTTTTTGCATCATTTTAGGATTTAAGGAATATGATGGTATAGAAAATGTTATTGAATATATAACGTCTTATTGCAGCTTATGGTTAGATGTCAATTTTTATAATTTTTTGTTGATAATTTCCAGATATGTTTTCTGACGTGTATATTTTGAATTTTTCTTATGTTTTGGAGACAAATGTTTAGTTTAGTTTATTTATTCTTGAGTTCCTTCATAAGTTTCCGGTTAAAACTTATTGGCGCCCATTTTGTTTTACAGTTTAGCTGTATTTACTGTCTTTCTTTGTCAAACTGTTAAATTTTGTTATCCAATTATTATCCATCTTTTATCTATCTATTTTGATCTACTTTTTTTATTATCTATATCCTTATTCACCCTAATAAAGCTCCCTGACTTGGTCTTCGTTGAGTATTGAGTGAGAAAAGTTTTTTATTATCATAAATTACATAGCAAAGCTAAATTTGCAAATATATTGTTATGGGATGCCCTGATGTAGATAAAGAGTAAATGCCTTTTTTGGCCAAACGCTATATTTTAAAAATTTTTGCGATATAATGTCTAGGAATATGTCATTTATCTTTCCACTTTAAACCAGTCTCTCTCTATTCGTTAAATAATCTTTTAGTATCCTGAAATCAGAACGATTTCGTAATAATTACTTACATAATTATCGATTTTACAACCATAAAAGTTCTCAACAAATATAAATAATTAAAATGTTAAAATTGTGACAAAATTATAGCGGCAGTCGCAATCTACAGCTGGTATTACCGAACCCATAATAATAAATTATTTGAAATATTACTTAATAGTTTAGTCATCGTTTTTGGCATAATGCTATCCAGTCTGCAATAAAATCAGCTAACGACTCCTTCCACCTGTTTTCAGCCATTGAGGTTGTTAAATTCAAATTAGTAGTCAAACTTATCGTGAAATTAAGTCAAGAGGTTTAACATGTTGTTTTGCATATGCGAACATTGTGAATACCGGAGAGATTGCAAAGTTTGCAAACTCACTAAAGATAATGGCAGTACTTAAAGGGAAGGAAGTTTGTTTTTCAACCTAAACTATTAAAACAAAGTAAGGACATAACTAAAGGAATTAACTAAAAGAAAACACATTAAGAAAGAAACGAGGAATATGAATGAACATTAAATATTGAAATCAAAATTAAAAACTGCAAAATTTGTTAAAAATGTTGTCCATTTTAGCTAAATACAAACACAAATAGTTTATATCAGTTGTTTAAGACGGGTACCTACTTTTAGTTTTTCCATTGAACAATGTCTCAACTTCACAGGATTGGTCAAAACAGTGTTAAAATCATGAACCAAAAACGCACAAAATGCGTCACTGTGCAACAGACGATTAAAACCGATAGAGTATAAATCCTTATTCCTGTAGAGATGTAATTCTTTGTCTTTTGAGGGATTTGGGATGGATTCTAGAGTCAAAATATTCTCGTAATAGACTGATAAAAATAATAGTATTTAAGATTGATTTGCGTTTATTGTTTACAAACTACTAGTAAACATAAATGAATAATATAGTACATACCTAGTAGCCTGTTGAACCACATGTACAAGCTCTTCACTAGGTTAGTAACATCAATAGTGGAAAAAAATTGGATTTCTACCAACCGCGAGAACAGGCAGGAGTCCATTCAAATTATGGTACCAATGATCACCTCCATACAGTAAAGACACTCATTGAAAAATCTATAGGAAACAACAAACCTCTAGTCTACGCTTTCATAGACTTTAAAGCGTTCGTCACGATTGAATTAGACAGCCTTATAGAAGCAATGAATCACAGCAGAATTAACCATATATACAGTGAACTTGTTTACAATATTTACACAAATGCCACTATGACTATTAAGATACACGATAAAACCCGACCAACAAAAACAAAACGTGGGATAAGGCAAGGAAATACATTGTCACCGAAATTATTCATAATGGCATTAAAGTATGCCTTTAAGATGGTTAATTGGGCCCACAGAACAGTAACAATAGACGTAGAAAATCTTAACCATCCCCATTTCGCAGATGACATTGACCTTATCACAGATATTTTAGGAGAAGCCACATATATGTTAAATGAATTGAACTTTGCATGTTGGAAGGTGGGCCTCAGATATGAGCCTTTGCATATAAACTTGACCAAAACTAAGTTTATGACAAATATGGTCCCCATTAATCATTTAACTATTCAAGACAAAGTGGAACAACTGGTGGAGAAATATACGTATTTGGGTCATGAAATCAGAATCAGCAGATATAACTAAACATGCGAAATCCAAAGACGAAGTACTTTAGCGTGGCCAGCCTTTGGAAAACTGCGAGACACGCTTAGGGCCAACATACCAATTAGCCTCAAAAAAAGAGTATTTGACCAATGTGTATTACTAATCATGACCTTTGGGGTAAAAAATATGACTCTAACCAAGACTGTGGCTTCGGAATTAATAGTGGCAAAGAGAAAAATGGAACGGTCTATGCTTGGAGTGACGTTGCGGAACCGAATAAGAAACAAAGATCTGCGAAGAAGGACGAGTATTACCGATGTTGTGAAACGCATAGCGGAACTGATAAAGCGGAACTGTTTTTTTTTTGTTGATAAAACCAGAATTGGTCTGCATTCAACGGCAGGCGAGTCTGAGTTTTGAGAGATTATGCAAAGTAAGCTAGACTCAATTTTACCCGATATGGATCCAAATTCACATTAGATACTGTTATGTTATGGAATGGGAATATGATGTGATAAAGAACTGTTTTAGCTTCTGTACGACAAATTTTAACAGCTCAAAAGTATATGTATGTGGTGTTGGAACTTATTGTAAGGCTCTAAAAAGTTGCTTCTTGGCGATGATTTTTTATTTATTCATGACAATTTTCTTTTAAACTTAAGCCTGCTTGCTCTTGGCCCTCTTACTTAGCGGAACTTATGATTATCGAACATATAGAAAAAAGTCAAAAAATCAACCTTTGTTGTTTTTTTCTTCCTGAAATGGATTTTCGTTAGAGTAGGTGTTTTGGGCTCTATCATATAATGATTTGATAATACGTTGTTTAATATTAACGTTGTCGTTTGAAGGGTAAATTAAATATCTGTTAGTGTATGTTGGTTTTCTGTAAATTGTGGTGGTATATCCTGTATCTTCCTTTCTGATTAACACACCAAGAAAATGAAGTGGGTTCTTGTTTTCGTTTCCATGGTAAATTGAATTGATTCTTCTTTACTGTTGATGTCCATCAAAAATTATTCAGTGCTTCTGGTCTATGAGGTCAAATCGAATACACATTTACATATCTCCACCATACTGTGGATTTTTGTTCACTTTTGTACATATGTTTTGTTTTACTCAAATTCTTTAATAAAAATATGTGCTAATAATTTACTTTCCACCTGCATTTACTTCCCAGTGGTACTAATATAACATTAAGATTCATATTTTACTCCATATAAATTTAAATTTTTCTTAATTATTCAATTTACTGTTTTATCTATGTTGATGCTCATTTCATGCTGTTGGTGTGTTTCTTGGTGTGATTACGTTATTATTTAAGTAAAAGACTCTTTTGTATGTCGAAAAATTTAAGAGAATCAGTGATTTACAGAAAACGTGCTCAAACAGATCGTGTTATACATTCAATTTAGAACTTAATAATTTCAAGCAAATTGCTTTCAATAATGGTTATTATCGAAACATCATCCATAAGCTTTTAAATAGAGCTAAACTTAAAATTGCAGAAACGCTCGCTTATTAATCACAATGCTCCATTACTTATATCAACAACATCTCCAAAAAAGTATCAAAACTTTTCATTTCTACAATCGAAGACATCCAAATTTCCTTGTCACACTTTAGGTTCCTTTTTAATCCACACTAAAGATAGGATGAACACTCTTGACAAAAGTGTGATGATTGTGGTGCCTATTATGTAGGTAGAACCATTTAAAAGTTATCTACTAGAATCACAAAACATTTGAAAAGACCAAACTCTTCAAGTTTTGGTCACCATTTATAATCTAGTAAACATAATTTTAATATCAATACTGGTTCATCTATTTTACATAACATTAGTAGAAAGAAAAACTACTTGGAGTTGGATTTATTGGATTTGGAAAGATTTGGAAATTACAAGGGATACAAATGAAAACTCTCACTGTCTTTACTATTCAAAACATTAAAATTGTACTAAATTAGAACCTATTTTTAAAAATTTTATTGCAGCTTCACCTCGTAGGAAACCCAGCTCGACTGTTTAGACTTCCTGCACTGAGTATATCCATTAAGAATTTTATAATTCCATATTCTAATTAATATTAATATTTGATTCCATTAATAACTTGCAAAACAAGCTTGTTCATAATTCATTGATAGTTGACGTATATAGATATACCATCTCCACAGTTGTATATTTCAACATCTCCGTTGAGATCATCCGTTGAGTATCACTGTTGGTCAGTTGGTCTTGAGTAACGCTTGACATTTTAATTTTATGGTTCTCCCATTGACAGTAATTTCTACAGTATTGATAGTACTTGGTGACCGTTTTATCGTAGTCAATCACCCACTATCTAATAGATTGTTTAGTCTAGTTCTTACATTTACACTCTATGTCCACTTCATTTGCTCCCATACTAGCACCCAAATTATTACTGACAAGTGTGAGTGTAAGATCTGGATTATGCAATCTACATCTACATAAAGTAAACAATATAATTTCATATTTAATCAGTTGACTTCCTATAGTAGTGTCAGTTGGACCTTTGGTCAATGTTCACTTTACCATATGTCACTTTGACAGATGTCACTTTAACATTTCCGTTAAGACCATGAGCCATTCTCTCTCCTGCTGTCACCCACTACGTATCATTAAACTGTTTGTTCTCTGTCCAGTGTTGCGTAAATGTATTACCTATTTAATGTTTATAACATTCACCAAATTGTTGAATAGCCTATAATTTTGACAGAGTACGTCTTTCGAGTTAATGAATTTTCCTTCAGTTGAAAAAAACGTTTCTTGGCTTATTTCAGATTTTCCTGAAGATGCTCTAGGAGCAAAAGTACTTGGACAGGGTTTAATAAGAAATTATGGTCTTTTATTTAATTATAAATCATAATATTAAGCTCTTAATGATATATAAATTAATGATCATCAGTGTATTAAACTACCTTCAAGTCTGATTGTCATTTGGGCTGTTAGATATCAAGTAATGGTGTTAGTCTCTTCGAAATGATATTTTTAAGTTTGCTCGTGCATGACAAAAGGCTTTCCTTATATCTATGTAAATAATGTTTATAAATTCAATTTAAATCTCATAGATGGCGGTGTCGTGTCGTTCCCATATTGGTAAATAAAAAATAGCCATTCTAAGCAACGGTCAGTATAACAAGCAACAGAAGCGAATAATATTTTATCAATAATGGGAGGAAATATTAACCAACACTGGCTATAGGACGCAATTGTATTGTAACCCTCGTAAGTAATGAGGACTTTTCACTCGTATGTAGAATGGCCTTGCCTTCTTGGGATATTTTATATTTTATTTTCACTCGGTTAGGTAGGTGAGTACATAATTTCATTTCTTTGAGAATAAATTTATATCCTCTCGGAATGTAATGTTGCTAATGATGGCCACCCAATGGTTACATAAATTATTAGAGGACTTTTTGTTTAATGCGAAAAAATTGCGGAAACTTATTTTAATGTAACTAAAAGTGATATTTAAATATATACATGACAAATAACCAGCCACAGGTCTACGTATAACCAATCAACTTTTTTGTTTAAAATATATGTCACTTGCGAGAAAAATAAAAAAGGCATGAAACAAAAAGACAACAATCTCAGGTGTCGTTTTTAGCCCAGGCTGTAGGTAAAAAAATGTGCATTAATTAGTGAATTTTTGATACTTATTATTTCTTATAAAGGGCGATTTTATGTTATAGGGTCCCACATGGGACCCGATTGTGAATCTTAAGTAAGTGGTGAATCTTACAACCCTAGCAAACAATCCCTAAATTGAAAAAATCACAAAAAAATACTTTGGTATCACATAAAAAGATGTAAGTATATCAAATTTTCAACCCCTTTCAACCCTTACAAACTACCCCTTGATAAAAAATTGTTAAAATTTTTTTTTGATAAAATGAAAAGGATTTAAATATTATTCTACACTCTCGAAAATGATTATCATATTCTTAAGCTTATCTGCCTTTAAAACTTATTACATATTTAAAAATAATTTAATTTAAAGTAAAAAATTGCCATTTATTGAATAAAATATTTACAAATTATATATAACTGTACTATTATTATTAAAATACAATATTATTATTCATGACTCAATGTCGGAGTCGCTGTCACATTCAACATCTTCTGGCTGAATTGGAGGGCTATTTTGGCAATTATCTCCACTGCACGTTCCACAGGTACTATTACAAAACAGACGAACACTTCTGCATCCGCTTTATATCCTTTTTTGCAGTTGAACTGTCCGAGACTTCACAGTCGAAAAAGGAGTTAGACAGGGTTGCATATTGTCACCGGCATTATTTAACATATACTCTGAAAACATCTTTAGAGAAGTCTTGGACAAATCAGAAGATGGGATTGCTATAAATGGCCAACTTATAAACAATATTAGATGTGCAGACGATACAGTGTTACTAGGAGATAGTGCGCAGGGGCTCCAAAGGATGACTGATAACGTTATGAAAGCATGTAACAAATACGGCCTAAAAGTAAATTGCAAAAAGATAAAAATAATGATCATTAGTAAGAATACCAATATAAATGCCCAAATTACAATAGGCGATACACCGTTAGAAAGAGTGGTGAAAAAAATATGCTATTTGGGCTGCAATATTAAGGATACTTGGAATCACAGCTACGAAATAAAAAAGCCAGAAGCTCTTTCAACAGCCTTGGATTATTTGCAACTTATCTTTAAGTATCAATATACGCATAAGAATTCCTAGATGTTACGTCTTTAGTATCCTCCTCTACACCATAAAAGTAACATAAATATTCTCCACAGGCTAAGAAAAGACAAAGAAATTATTAACACCATAAAAACCAGAAACCAGGCCAGAATATGCTCAAAATATGACGAACTCTCTTTTTTGATATTTTTTCCCATGTTTTTAGCACATAACCTTAAAGACATATGGCTAAATAGGATTTTCATACGAAAATTCTTTATCTTACTTGTGTTTACCGGTTTTCCGATTTCTCAGTCGGAATTACCATTTTGATATGTTTAGCAAAGTTGATTGTATGATTTTTGACAGGATTTTCAATATTTTCTTTTTTTAGAGTATTGGTATGGTAATGCTGGTCCTTCAGTAGTCTGGTATACGCTTGCCACTTAAAATTTCCCAAAAATTGACTTTTCGACTTATTTCCATAATATAAATAATTTTGGTTGTTATTAGATTATTATAATATCTATTTAACGTATTCTGAAAATAACTATAACTATATAAAGGAATATTTGATTAATATCTTTCATTAATGATTTCACACGATTATAAATATAAACATGTAATTATAGAACATGTAAATTTAAACCGCGATGTACACCAAATCTTCGTGGAATTTAAACAAGCTTACGATTCTGTTAGCAGAGAAGCATTGTGGAAGACCATGGTAGAAATGAGAATACATGGAAAGCTGGTGCGATTAGCTCAGATGAGCACAGAGAACGCTCCCGCACGGATCTGAATTGAAAGCACCATGTCGGAGTAATTCATCATTGACACTGGGCTTAGACAAGGTGATCCTCTCGCCCTCCTGCTATTTAAGTTTGCACTGAAACATGCGGTAAGAAAGAAAGATGACGTGGACACAATTGCACAATCCACCAGAGATGCAAAAGAAGTTTTCACCCTATTCGAAAACGGGACCAAGGAAGTTGGCCTGAAGGTCAACGAGGACAAGACCAAGTACATGATGGTTACGAAAAACCCAAGGCCAAGGGTTAGACAAACTTAACAATCAATGGGGATCATAATATCTGAAAATAAATATGAAAAAGATGTAGCAGCCAGGATCATTGCAGAAAACAGGGCATATTACTCATTCATGACTATACTTAAATCAAAAATACTCTCAATACCAGCAAAAATAAGAGTGTATAAGACAACAACGTATGGAAGCGAGACATGGACTCTAGCGGGAAACGACAAAATTACTGGTACTGGAAAGAAAGATACTGCGGACTATCTATGGGCCTTGCAGAAAAGATACAATAGGAGAATGGAGAAGAAAACACAATAATGAACTCCAGATAGTAGGATGGAGAAGAAAATATAGTACACTACATTAAAGCAAACCGAATAAGATGGGCATGCCACGTACTAAGATCGAGTGACGAAAGACTCCTAAACGCCATATTCTGGGAAAGACCCGATGGCAGAGGTCAGTTGGTCGCCCAAGAAAAAGATGGAAGGACGCAGTAGCCAGTGGGCTAGGAAAGCGAGCCAGGGAAATAGTAAACGCGGCCAAGACTCACATAAAGTTGTAGAGCCAAATGATGATGATGATGATAAATATAAACATATAATCTATATTTTATAATAAGTTTACTATATATAAGTTTACGAATAAAGTAAACTTTCTAATTTGACATCGCATGGATTCCGACAAAGCTGCGTGCCGTTTGTAACTTTCTGTTATGTGTTAAACTTCGTGACAGATAAGAATATAATAGATAGGTGCTCAAGTTGAACGCAAAGAAGACCAAGTGGTTAGTAGAATACAAGCAAAGACACGTATTTTGAAAAGTGACGGAATACCCGTAGAATGGGATCAGTAGCATAAACTATTTGGAATACACACTTAAAGAAAACTGGGATAGTAGGTACATAAAAGAGAAGGTCCCGAATAAAACAATCTAGAGCCGCTTTTATAAAAATGAAGAATGTATTAATATCAATCTACCTTTAAGGACTTGTACTCCCAAATGAATGCCTTTAGAATAATAATGTATGGAGCCGAAGTAACATACTAACAGATAACATGATAAAGCAATTGAATATCTTGGAATGTGAATTAACAAAATCTTGAACATTCCCAGGTATACAAATTCGTTAACTGCTTGGATGACGTCGTTTTCTATAACAAGTGGCCGTAGTATTTGTGGTTGTGGACCTATTTTCATGTATTTCGTTTTATTAATGTTTATTATTAAACTCATTTTTGCAGCCGCTTCCTTTAGTGCTACATACGCCTCTCGTGCTGCGTTTTCCGTTCTCCCAACAATATTGATATCATCAGCGTATGCTAGGATTTGCAAAGATTTGTTATATATTAAACCGGTAGTTGTGATTTGTGACGTACGTATTACTTTTTCCAGAGCTATATTAAATAGTAAGTTCATTAATACTGCAGTTCGTTAATAACAGGTTAAAAAATCAAACCTCAAATATTGTATGTACTAAAATATCAATTTCGATATATCGTGTAATTTCCGTTGGTGTATTATCTTACAAATTTATAGTGAAAACAATGTGAAAACAATATCGACACATATAGCGGTTTCATAAAGCGTCTAGAACTCACAATAGAAATGTATTAATAACATCCCCAACACACTTTCAATTAAGATGTTCCTCTGGAATACAATCGTTCAAACCTAAATAATAGCTATAATTCTGGGTGAATGGACAGTTAACTCTGAAAAATGACCACAAGGGATTTTCACATAAAATACGGGCCTCTAGATATGATGACATCGATGGGATAGAGTGTCGTTATGTTTATGGCACTTCAGAGACCTCATTAATGTAATAAAGTGAATAATAAAACCCCAATCGATACAAATACAAAGTATAAAATAAAAAATGGTAGTTAACAAATCGTTTATACAAATAGTACATATTCTTAATATTTTGATTAATGTGTTTATGAGGAATATATTTAAAATTATGTATGATGAAAGTAAAATATTTTACCACAAATGCTGACCAATCGATGTAGCTAAAAATACCTTAATATATAATCATTCTTAATCTCAAAGGCAGAATTGCAGAAATCAGCAAAAATATGTCTTCCTATGCTTTATAGATTACCAGAAAGCGATTGTGTTAATCATTCAGAATTAGTAAGATTGCTTCAGGAACCTTCGATAGATGAGAATGACCTTAAAATCATAAAGAACCTTTATATAAAACAAGTGGCATCTGTGAGAGTAGGACTGGGATCTACATCATATTTCTCAATCGAAAAAGGTGTACGACAGGGTTGTGTTCTGCCACTCCTTTTCAATCTTTACTCTGAAACGATTTTAGATAGAGCCTTAAGTGACACTGAAGATGGAATCAAAATCAACGGACAGACTATGAGTAATCTTCGCTATGCTGATGATACAGTCATAATAGCTGATAGCCAAGAAGCGCTACAACGACTAATAGATAAAATAAACACTGAAGGAGAACGACTGGCCTTGAAGATTAATATAGATAAGATGAAGGTAATGGTGATTAGTGAAACACGAATTATGCAATTAAATATAAGAGTAAACAACAAGACATCCAAAAGGTCCCAAAGTTCAGCTATCTCGGTAGTTGGATAGCTGAAGATTTAGATCCAGACATAGAGATATGTAGCAGAATTGAGCAAGCCAAAACAGCATTTACCAATATGAGAACCTTGCTAAGAAACAGCAGCCTCAATTTAATGCTCCGATATCGCTTTGTAAAATGTTACATTTACTCCATACTGCTATACGGTGTAGAAACCTGAACCATAAAGGACCAATGTGATGAACCGATTGGAGGCCTTTGAAATGTGGATATTTAGAAGACTACTTAAAATTCCCTGGACAGATCACACAACAAATGACGAAGTATTAAATCGAATGGGCAAAGAACGAGAATTGCTGCCAATAATAAAAAGAAGAAAAACTGCTTATTTGGGTCATATATTTCGAAATTCCAAGTACCAGTTCTTAAAGCTTATTATGGAAGGGAAGATAAAGAAATACTTATGGCTTAAAAACATAAGGGATTGGAGAAACCTCGATGCCCACGCACTTTTTAGAGCCACACAAGATCGAGAGGAGTATGCCAGAATTGTCGCCAACATCCACTAATTGGATAGGGCACCATAAGAAGAAGAATCTCAAAGGTCTCTTCTTGCAAAAGAATTTTTAATCAACTTATCGGTTTGACTTACGGAAATGTAAGTTGCAGAGGAAGTATCGGGAGAATTTAACAACCAGATCTTTCAAATTAATAAAAATCAATTCACTATATCATTAGTTGGATCTTGAATGCGAGATCAATGAAAACACTGGAATCATTCGAACTCTGGGTATATAGAAGAATTCTGGAAATATCGTGGACAGAACACGTCACAAACAAAGAGGTTTTGAGAAGGATGAATAAAGAAGTAGACATTTTAAATACAATTAAAACAAGAAAGTTGGAATATCTCGGACATATTATGTGGAGAGAAATACATACACCTTGCTCCAACTGATTATGCAGGGAAAGATTCAAGGTAAGAGAAGCATGGGGAGGCGTAGAATGTCATGGCTGCACAACCTGAGATAGTGGTACCGATGTACATCAAATGAACTTTTCAGAGCAGCCGTCTCAATAGTCCGAATAGCTATGATGATTGCCGACCTCCGCCGCGGAGATACCACTTGAAGAAGAAAAAGATTTCATTAGTTAACTAAGCGTACTTACTGTCTATTTCGACCTTGGAAATGCTGAGTAATTTTTCACTTGTATTCTACGTTTCCACACTTGCAGTTTTTCAACACTTGATGGTATTGATGATATCGTGGTATGACTCAAATGCCAATTTAGATTTCTTTGTCTTTTTTTTCTAAATTTAGTTCATTCAAGGATTTAAAAAAGCGAGCTTAATCTTTAAGTGCAATTAGAGTCTTAACCTCTGTGTTACCCCAATTGTCGTTATCTTATACTAGCTTGTCTTAGTACGATATCCCACTTAAAAATCACTACGTTTACAACGTAGTTAATCAAACTTACATTTTTACGTACAATTAAGAATAGGAGACATCGATAACAGGTTGCCAGTCAAAGTCGACAAAAGGAAACACACGTATAGTGCATGTCGATTCGTAAGAACGATTTTACGTAGATATGGAATTAAAAAATTGTTATTTTATTGCCAAAATTGGCTTGAAGAAAAGTAGATTTCTAAAAATTAAAAGGAATTCTAAGAATAACTTAATATAAATATTAAAAACAAAAATTTAACGTAATAGATGTTCAAATATTCCACCTACTGCAGTGCAATAACCGAATCTGATACACAGAGCTACTCACATATCCCTGAGCAGTTACGGTCTAATGCTTCCACAAAGATGAATTATTTTCTCCCTCAATGTGGATAAACCCTTGCTTTTACATATCCTTAAAGAAAAAAATCATTTGGAGATAAGTCTGGCGATCTGAGAGGTCACTTGATCGTACCACGAGAAGAAATTAATTTATTTCCCCAAATGGTGCTAAATAATTTTGAACTGCTCGTGTATTGTGAGTAGGAAAGCCGTCTTGCTGAAACCAAATATCATCAAAGTTGACAGGAAGTAATTGAACTGCCGGAATAACTTGATTCCGCTACAATTCTAAATATTTATTGTCCATTAAATTTCCGTCAATAAAAAATGGACCAACGATATAGTCGCCCAAAATACCTGTCCAAACATTAAATTTTTGGGAATATTGTGATTGTAAAAGTTCATAATGAAATATTTACGCGTTTATTATGCTAAGATCAATATTGTACGACAGAAGGATTATGTTTCCGATGTAACGAAAATGACGATTCATCGGTAAACAAAACATTGTTTAAAAAATATTGATTTTTATTTTGTTTATATATAATGAGTTCGCAAAATTCCAGGAACTTGAAATTGTCCTCGGCTAATAACTCTTGAGTAGTTGGAACTTTAAAACAACGATAATCGTTTTATTTCAAAATATTGCTGACAGTCATATCATCCATGTCAACATCTTCAATAATGGTTTCGCTTGAAAAAGGATGACTAGTTTTAGTACCACTATAAGCATCAATAATAACTATAAACGGCAGTGAGATAGAACAAATCCAGGAATATATCTACCTAGACCAAATCCTGCAACTTGACAAAGAGAACCAAAGTGCGGAAATTACTAGAAGAGCAAGACTAGCATGGACAGGATTTGGAAAACTTAGTTGGATACTTAATAACCGCAAAATACCCTAATACTTGAGGAGCAAAGTATTCAACCAATGCATCCTTCCTATCATGGATAGCAAGGATCATCAACAAAAAGAACAATGGAAAGAGCAATGTTAGGTATACGACTGTCAGATAAAAAGAAGAACGGCTGGGTAAGATCCAAAACAAAAGTCGAGGGCATAACAACAAAAATTGCCAAACTTAAATGGAGCTTCGCGGGCCACACTGCTAGACAGAAAGACCAATGTTGGAATACAACATTGGATACCTTACGAAAGTAAACGACCAAGAGAAAGACCACAGATGAGATGGGATGATGACATTATAGGAGAGGCCTATGGCCGAACATGGACGACAGAAGGCTAAGAAGAAGATAAACATCAATTTCCCTATTTTGCCGAACTTCGCTGACTGTTTTCTCTCGTGGTAAACGATTCAAATTTTTTAATAATACGACTAATAGTTGATTGTTTCGGTATTTGCCTACCTTCATACGCACAAGTAAAGAAAAAGTTGACCACGTGATATCAAAGATAAAGTGAAGGAGAGCTAGTGAGCAACGCTACTGGTTTGACAAGGATGGCGAGTGTCAGATTATTCTGACCAAGTTTTGAAGTTCGTTATACTGTTCTTAGACAACGAAAGAGAGAGGACTCGTAACCGTATCGCTAAAAGTGAAGCCAAACTGCCACCAGAGGAAGTGATCATCGGGTATCTTTGTATTTTTAAGGATTGACTAATTCGTATTTAAAATGAAACATTTTTGTACATTCAATGTTTTATTTAATGTATTTTATTTTATACAAATATTTTGGAATCCAAATTAACGAAATTTATTTATTTATTTACTTATTTATGGAATTTTATGGGATATTTTATGGAATTTTAACCCTCAACGCACACCGCCACAGGCATATCATCATGGTGTGTGAGTAAAATTATTAATTATAATACAATTACTGAAATAACTATGCATATTTAGCATTCTTATTTACTAATTTAGATCTCACCATTCCTTAAAATACTAATTTAAATTTGTTTTCAGGTTTAAAATTGAAATAAAAAGTAAAATCAATTAATACCTAATTGCACTATTATAAATATTTGCCTATGAAACGATATTCCTCGTGTTGAAAAATCACAAAAACAAAACTGGTGTCACATCTATTGTTTGCCACCAAAAACATGGTGGACACATCGAAAAGTGGCTTCACTTTTTGAAGGTTGGTTGAAGGAGCGTTACCCGTCCTCTCTCTTTCCTTGTATAAGATACTGTTATTACATTGATTAAAGTAGTTTGAATTAGCAGAAAGCAGATGGAAGCTGGAGAAAAATTGAACAAGAAAAGCATCGATCTTAACTGCACATCTATCACATGTTTTTGGTGCACCTGAACTTAATAAAAATAATAACGAAGAACAAGTTAAAAACTTCTTAGACACTCTATGCCCAATGATGCTACCAATCAAATGCTTTACTCCTAATAATGTGAAAGAACAAATTTCTAGATGCAATTGCTACAAAGCACCAGGCTTCGATATGATTACCGGGCTAATATTAAAAAAATACCGAGAAAAGCAATTGTAGTACTAACAATGATGTCCTATAATAGTATCATAAGATTAGCCTACTACCCGATTAATTGGAAGTTCTCACAAACAATTATGATTAATAAACCAAATATTACTACTTCATACAGACCAATCATAATATGTCTTCCAACCAATCAGTATACTTCATATAGGTACTTCCAATAATGTCAAAAATCTTAGAAACCCTTCTGCTCAAAAGAATCTCAGAAGACATCTAAATTAATTCAGCGATTCCAACACACCAGTTTGGTTTTCGCGAAGTCCATTCAACTCTACAAATTTTAATAGAAACTTTAATATTTAGAATTTCTCTAAACTACACTTTTTGACTTAAAACTATTATTATTAGAAGATATAAGTAGTTTATGTAGTATGGGCTGATCACTTGAATTTAAGTCAAGATCTGTCTTCATTTATATACCGTGTTTTAGTAGTAGATGGCCCTGAAGAGAAAAAAAGAATTTACACGTTTAGCATAGTTATACACTATAAATCTTAAAAATGCAACAAAACTAGAAAAAAATAATTAACCTAATACAACTAAGGAGTGTGCAAGCAATTATTAAAAAAAGCTGCAATGCGAAATAGTCTTTTTTACTTTTATCCGTTTAAGAATATCTGTGGCATTGAACAAAGGACCTCGATGTTCCCATTATACAAAAGCTATTTTTATATTTTTTGCAAACCAATATCAATTTCACCGCACTTGTTAATTGTAGATTTTCGTGTGATAGCTGCTCATGAGTAATAACTCACCAAACAAAACTATACCTACCAAGAAATCGGCAATGGCAAAAGTTATTTAAATTCCAGTGGCAATTTAGTTCGTGCAAGGATACAGTGTGATAATTTATAATCAATATTTCCTTTTGAGTTATTAGGTCAAGTAAAATATGCATGTTTCGAAGGTAGAACGTGCAAAATTCAGGCGGAAAGTTATTTATAGCTCTGAGCCTGTTTGTTTCTGTTTAATATTTGTTAAATGCGCCCTATTCATTTATTAGGAGAACATGTCTTGAAAAACACCATTTCTGCCGTTTCAATAAAAATCGAAACATTAAATGGACACGCAACGAAATAACTAAGTGTCGAAATATAAAATGGTATGGGATATTTTTTAGAAGCATTACACCGTGTGGGTCTTAAGTATTATTTGATTTTTCTGTGTTTGTATTTGCATCTGCTTCCAATTCGTGATTTTCTATTGATAAAATTATTAAACATCTAAAGATGTTGGCAATTACGATTATTTCTTGAAGATTTCTTCTGGCAAAGGAATTTGTTCTGCCAATGCTGCTACTGCGTAAATTGAGTCTTTGGATCCTCAAATATCGGCGGTCTCAGGTTGCTCGCGTTTAAGTTTTGACGTTTAATAAATTCGGCAAGTCCAGTGCTACTTTGGTGTCCCATCTTTTAGGTTGGCTTCCCTTTTGGTCTTTGGTCAGCTGCTCTGCATTTTACTCTAAACCACCTAGGGATCTATATGGCACTCTGTCATCATCCATCCTTCCTACATGACCAACCCATCGAAGTCTCTGGAGTCTAGCGAATTCTGCGTGTTTCTTTGACCAGTTGGTAAATTTCTTGATTGCATCTGGATCTTCATGTCCCCTTTTTGGTGGTCGGTTCAAAGACCTTCCTTATTATTTTTCTTTCAAAAACTTTTTATTTGTTTATCTTTCTAATCTTCGATTTTCGATAAACGGTTTTGGTGCGGAATGTGCCAGTAAGCGAGAAATAGGCTTTGTTGCCCTTGTGTCGAGAATTTACTTAACAAAATTTGATAACGATGTATTTTAATAGGCATGTGAAAGGCTACAAATAAGGAAACTAAGAACTAGCAAAAAACCGAGACATAGAAACAGGTTAATAGACAGGAAGTAAGTAGCAACGGTACTATATTTATACCTTTGCGATGCTAAATGACACAAACTGGCTCCATGGATACCTTTTTTAGTTCTATATTTTATGAACGGAAGAAAGAATGGATGTCTGATTAGATAATGGATATGATGGATGAAAGACGTAAATTCAGGAATGAAAATGTAGAAAATTACCAGCATATTCATAAAATCATAAGAACGAAAATTCGAGATGCCAAAGAAAAATGGTTTTCCAACGAATGCAGGGAAATAGAACAATACGAACCAAAATACGACAGTTACAATATGCACAAAAAAATAAAATCAATGACAAACAAGAGAAATTTCAATAAGACACCCAACAGCATAAAAAATAGCGATGGAAATCTTCTCGGAGCCATTAACCATCTTAGAAACATGGAAATCATACATAGAAAACTTACTTGCATTCTGACAGGACTGATGATCACCTATATGGAGAAAGAGAAACAGGACCTTCAATCCTTAAATCGGAGATAGAAGATGCCATTGCAGCACTAAAAAACAATAAGTCAGCAGGTCTGGACAATGTACCCTGCGAAATATTAAAGATCCTATGTAAATCAGACAAACAGTTCCTTGATAATCTAGTTGTACTTTTTAACAACATATATAATAGCGGTAAAATCCCGGAGAACAGGCTGCAGTCAACATTTATTACAATCCCGAAGAAACCAAATGCCCAGATCTGTGATGATTACCGGCTTATAAGCTTGATCAATCATGTCACTAAAGCGTTCACTAAGATCATTCATAGAAGTATATATGATAAATGTGAGTCAAATATTGATAGATCGCAGTTTGGTTTTCGGAAAGCACTTGGAACTAGAGAAGCAATTTTCGCTCTCCAGATGCTTATACAGCGGTGAAGAGACGTTGATAAGGACGTGTATTTGTGCTTTGTAGATTTTAGAAAAGCATTTGACAATGTCAATCATGAACAATTGATATATATTCTACGAAAGATATGTATTGACGACAAGGACATTCGAATTGTGGCAAAACTATATTGGGGTCAAACAGCAAGAGTAAAAATTGGCAACGTCCAAGTGTGGACGCTAAAAGTATCGATCATGAACAAAATTGAAGCACTGGGAATGTGTGTGCATGGACGAATGCTAAAAATACCTTGAACAGCAAGAAAAACTAATGAAGAAGTACTAACGACCGTCAACAAAGACAGAGAACTGCTAAAGACTGTTAAACATCGAAAAATATCTTATTTAGGACATATAGTAAGAGGAAATCGATATAAAATTTTACAACTGATCCTATAAATAATAGGCAAAATAGAGGGCCGTAGAGGTGTATGAAGAAAACAAGTTTCTTGGATAAAAACATTCGTGAATGGACTCAGATACCAAATGCAGGACAATTATTCCATATTGCAGAAGATCGAGAAGCCTTCGCAATGGTGACCGCCAACGTCGGATAATTCTGATATGGCAGGCGAAGAAGAAGAAGAAGATGGACTCCAAAAACAATTCCACTCAAGAAATATTAAAGGAAAAACCAAAATTATTATATATAAAATATTGCTGAGGCCGGTCCTCACATACGGAGCGGTAACATGGACTCAAGGACCGGATACATAATACGAATGCCTGAGAACATGATTGCTAAAAAGCTAACGACAGGAACACCTGTAGGAACAAGAAGCAGAGGCCGACCGCGAATAATAAGGTGGTTAGATGGAGTTGGTTACATGGAGAAGGTTAGATGGAGAATAAGTAAGCTTGTTAATGACAATGGAGAGATAATCGTGGACAAAGAGAGTATCAATGATACCTGGAAAAATTACATAAGAAATTTATTTTTTGATGAGAGAGAGAACCAGCCCCCAATACCTACGGAAACAGGACCACCTATACTAGTGGCAGAAATAAGAGCAGCCATAATATCACTAAAAGAAGGTAGAGCTCCAGGACCAGACGGAGTACAATCTGAATTTCTTAAACTTCTTGATGATGAATCTTTAAGAGTACTATGTAAAATCTTCAATAATATCTATGACACAGGCAATATCCCAAAAGATTGGCTACTTTCAGAATTTATTACCTTACCAAAGAAACAGGGAGCAAAAAAGTGCGGAGAATATAGGCTAATAAGTCTAATGAGCCATACATTAAAACTTTTTCTTAAAATTATACATCGTAGAATATACAAGCTATGCGAAGAGAGAATACAAGACACACAGTTTGGATTCATGAAAGGTGTAGGTACAAGAGATGCACTGTTTAGTCTACAAGTATTATTTCAAAGATGCAGAGATATGACTTGCGATATTTACACCTGCTTTGTGGACTACCAAAAAGCATTTGATACAGTTCAACACCAAAAAATGATGGATATTCTAACAAAAGCCCAAATGGATGATAAAGATCGGCGTATAATACAAAATTTATACTGGAACCAATCAGCCACAATAAGAACGAATTTTGGAGGTGAACCAACGGAAATGATCCAGATTCTACGAGGCGTTAGACAAGGTTGTATACTTTCACCTATATTATTTAATCTATATTCAGAGGAAATATTTAGTGAAGCCTTGGAAAAATGCGAACATGGAATACTTCTAAATGGAGAACGCCTAAACAACATCCGTTATGCAGACGACACCGTTATTTTTGCAGACAGTTTGAACAGTTTACAGCAACTAATAAACAAAGTAAATGAAGTAAGTGAAAGATTTGGACTTCAAGTAAATATAACAAAAACTAAATTTATGATCATCAGCAAAAATAAAGTTAGAGACGCTCAACTACTTATCAATAATACACCAGTGGACCGAGTAAAACAGTATAACTATCTTGGAACAACAGTAAATGAACAATGGGATCACTCACAGGAAATAAAATGTAGAATAGAGAAGGCTAGGAGTGCATTCAATAACATGGCCAAACTCTTTAAAAGCCACAATCTTAATCTGGAGATAAAAGTAAGGCTCCTACGATGTTATATCTTCTCAATATTGTATTACGGAGTTGAATCCTGGACACTAACTGAAGCAATGGAGAAAAAACTTGAAGCCTTCGAGATGTGGCTATACAGGCGAATTCTAAGGATATCATGGACAGACAAGATAACCAACGAGACCGTATTACGAAGAGTGGGCAAAGAAAGAGAGGTGATGTATACCATTAAAAGGAGAAAGTTGGAATATCTCGGACATATAATGAGAAACAGCACTAAATACAGATTACTGAAGGTAATCCTACAGGGTAAAGTATTCGGAAAGCGAGGAATTGGGAGAAGGAGAATATCATGGTTGAAGAACCTGAGGAAATGGTTCTCCACAACAACAACGAATCTATTTAAAGCATCAGTCAATAAAATAATTATAGCCAGAATGATTGCCAATATTCGGAACGAATAGGCACTGAAAGAAGAAGAAGATGGAGTTGAGACTTAGGGATACTAGAGATCAGAAGATAACAAACCGAACAGAATGGCGACTAATCTTAGAGCAGGCCAGGATCCACAGAGTATTGTCAAGCCAAAGATGATGATGATAATGATGGAGACATCTAATCATTTATAAAAAATAAAAGGTTAAAGATAAGACGACAGAAAAAATACTTGAATGATTTGGTATAATCAAGGGAAACCTTTTGCAATACCCTCGTAGCAGATTTTACGTTCAAGTTAGATTGCTATACAATTTAAAAAATTGGCATTAGCGTTCTAACTGTAATATAACGCATTTTGTTGCCGAAGAATGAAGTGTGAAATAATCTAACTAGGTAACGAATGGATTCCTTCGTACAGACCGCGACTCTAGATCAAGCAAGAATAGAATTAGAAAGAGAAGATCGTGAGATTTTATGAGAACGATTTGTTGGATGGTTTCGCAATGCTTAATCCCTTAATCTTTCTGAGTCGAATGATTTATATGGGCATAACTGACTTCCAATATGTAATTTCGAACGACAAGAAAAAAATTAATAAAATGTTAACCAGTAGCTTCGCTTCAGCAATTTGCTCCTCGTAAATTATACATTTCTACTTGCTCATGGTCACCTTTATTCATTTATAGCAAAAAATGCGTGAAGTTTTTATGGGTGGTGTTGCGATGGTCAATTACAGATACAGAAGATGAGAGGAATTGAAATTGTTGTGGACCTTACAATTACACCATAATTTAAAGCTTACGTCCAACAACTTTTTTTTATCAATTATCATGGCATTTAAGTTAGATTATTATATTACAATATCATATGTCAGAAAACTTTTTTTAATAAAATATCCGAACGAGGTATATTTTATTATAACTGAAATTTGATCTATAAAGATCAGTTATTGATCTTTACTGATCAGAATGCAGTTAAAACTGCTTATTATAAAAAAAATGAAAAAAAAAATGGAAAAAAAAGAAAAAAAAATTCAACATGCCCTTGTGTCAGTTGGAAAAGAAACCCTCAAACCACTTGAAGAAAAAACAAAACCTTGGATGACAGTAGAACTTCTTGAACTTATGGAAGAACGAAGAAAACATAAAGCAAAAGACCTGAATAAATACAAAGAAATTCAGAGAAACATCAGAAAGAAAATTCGGGAGGCAAAAGAGAGGTGGCTCTCCGACGGAAATAGAAGATCTGGATAAAAAGTATGATAGCTTTAATTTACACAAAAAAATCAAAGAAATGACAGGTTCTAGAAAAAGTACAAAAACGATTTATCCTTAAAAATGATAAAGGGGATATTATTACTGATATGAAGGAGAGATTATGTCACTGGACCAATTACATCCAACAACTATTTAATGATGAAAGAGAAGAACTGTCATAGAAATCACCGAGGATACCGGACCACCAATATTAAGAGAAGAAGTCATATATGCCATCAAAAACACAAAAGAGGGTAAAGCTACTGGACCAGATGATGTGCCCATCGAATTATTTAAACTCATCGATGAAGATGTTATTAATGGTTGAACTCTTTAATCTAATCTATCAGACTGCCACAATCCCCAGACAACGGCAACAATCGACATTTGTAGCAATTCCCAAAAAGTCAAGTGCAACAACTTGCTCAGATCACAGAACAACAGCTTTAATGAGTCACACACTTAAAACATTTTTGGAAATAATTCACAGCAGAATTGTTAAAACTCTTGAATAAGAAATTAGTGAAACACAATTTGACTTTAGAAATGGTATGAGTACAAGAGATGCTTGGTTCGGCTTGAATATACTCGGTCAAAGATGCATGGACATGAATCAGGACATATACTTATGTTTTGTAGATTTTGAAAAGGCATTTGATAAGGTTCAAGATAAAAATCTTGTAGATATACTAAAAAGCAAAAATATTGACAGTCGTGATATGAAAATTATATCTAATTTATATTGGAATCAAACTGTCAAGGTAAGAGTTGAGAGCCAGTACACCAAAAATACACATTATTACAACTTATTATGCAAGGCAAAATCCGAGGAAAGCGAAATGTGGGAAGACAAAGAATATCCTGGCTTAAAAACTTAAGGGAATGGTTTGAATGCAGTAGTGCAGAACTTTTTAGAGCGGCAATAAACAGAGTCCGCATAGCCATGATGATTTCCAACCTTCGATAGAAGATGGAACTTAAAGAAGAATTATAAGCAGTTTTTATTTAACTTAAATTACTTACAATAAAATTTAAACTAAAGACCTACTGACTAGCGATCCTTAGACTCTAATAACTGAATTGGACATATTATGTCCATATGAAATAAATTTCTGATTGGTTAGTTAACAGGTAAAAATACCGAGAAAGTATTAATATGTATTATTTTGTTGGAGATTATAGATATATAGCCCATGTATATTTAGGTTACTTAAAGTTAAAGAGAGTAATGACAAGATTCCTTAAAATTCACGCCATCTTTGTATAGAGCCACGTATTTATCAAAGAGTCTTATATTTGATAAAGATATCTAAATTTTATATTCTACTAAAAAAGTCTCTATCTATCATACTTTTTTCCATTCTATTTTACATCACAGAACACTTTGTGGTATAAAAGTATTGTAGTCAGGTGTCGAAGCACGATTCGAGGGTTATCGTGTGACGTAATTTCCATAACAAAGTTCTTTCCGAAGTGTGTGTGTGTGTGCAGTGCTCAGCATATATTTTCCATTTTCCTACGTCTACGGTGTACAAATATTTGCTAATATTTCAAAGCTCCCGGGAGGCACACCTCTTAGACAGTGGAGGACTATTGAAAGTCAAGAAACTGTTTTATATAAAATATATTAGAAATAACTGATTTTATGGTAGTTTTCGAATTTGGTAGATACCATTTACCGTAGATACTAGAAACAACGTCTTTTTAAACGTATTTAGAATTTATGAAAATAAAACAATAAAATAGGTTCAGAAGAAATAATATAAATGGGGACAATAAAGACACACAAGTTTATTTGAATTTAATTACTGTTTTTTTTAACTACTAATAAGTTTATACTCATCTTTATACTCATCGGTGACTGTCTAAGTGACCAAAAGTAACAAAAAACAATAAAGTCCAAAACTATTCATGGTATTTTATATATATAGCAGACAAATGAGCAACAAATAAATTGATAACTGGATAAACAGTTGTAAAAATGATGCGAGATATTCACTTATCATGACCTTGATACGCAACTGCAGATAAGGGTCCTAATTTGTTATGCATTCTCTACTTCGTTGTATAGAACACAAAACTTGACACTTAAAATAAAAAATTTTGAATTTACATTTACAAGTTGGCAGCATTTGAAATGTGCAACAGGTATATAATGAAAATACCGTGGATTAATTGAGTTACCAAAGGTAATAAGTATGACGTATTAAGGCTGATCATGTAAGAAAAGATCAATGTAAAACGAGCATAGGCTAAAGAAGAATTTTCTGACTAAGAAACCTTCGAGAGTGGCATAGTCGCAGCTTAGCAGACATTTTTAGAGCAAGGGAGAGTAAAATACGTATAGCGATGATTAAGTAACTTTCGAGAAGTGAAAGAATCACAAATATACACAGATGAATATTACACATACGATACGAGTTTTTTTATTTTAATGTCATTTACTATTATATGCTTGATTTTCATGATTTCATATGTAACGATTGCATTGCCTCGATACCGTAAGCGCTTCGTAGTCACGCATCCCTACCAGAAGTTTCTCCTCCATTGATGTGCGCTAGAGGAGATGAAAGGCCTTCGTCCGTATAAAAGAGCCGCCGTCGCAAGAAAAAGTAGACTCAGTAAAGTTAATAGGGAGAAAAGCTACATTAAGCTACCCCTACAGTGAGGTGGCCTAACCACAAGTCAAGGAAAACGGAGGGTGTTTTCTTTTCCCAAAATCGCTCGACGTAATAGTTCGTAGCCTCCTCTGCGTATGTCAGACGTAGAGGAGGGTGGTGGAAAAACCTGGGGGTCAGATAGGTACCGAGCCAAAATGACTTGTTCTTTTGGAACGAGACCGGTCTGATCTTCGGTCATGGGGGTCCACTGACTAGCAGTGGTACACTCATGTTCCTAGGGGTTTTGATGAACCTATGTGTGTGAAAAAGTAGAGTTCCGTCGGAGTACTGATCTGACAACAACCCCACTGGACCTAGGGTATTGACTGAAGGCCAACCGCTTGTGCTAGACGTATCGATCTAGTGGCAGTTCCGTACCCGGTCTTGGAGTATTGATATAAGACATACCTATTCTCTCCTGCGTCCAAGCACTGATTGGAGACTATCCATCCATCGACGGGCCGGTGCTGCTCTATCTCTATTTTTTTGACCTGTCTCCTACCGTCTGTGTCCTGTATGAAAGTGTGAAAGTATATTATTAATTGTATTTTATTTTTCCGATATTAAACAGTGGGTTATACCGCCGTGGATGCCGTCCTCGCCAGTATTGACGTTTTTAATTTTTATTTTACATACCTAGCGTATAATTTTATTTTGTTTTTTATTTATTTCTAATATATTTTAATTTAATTTAAACCTGTGTTTTATTGAGTCTGCTGTCTAAAACAGCTACCCGCCACAAATTGGCGCCCGAGCAAAAATAAATATGCATGTCCATCCAGCAATGACAGACACAGACTCAGTATCAGGTGCCACGACAGCGTGAGGCCAAAAAAGTCAACTTAGCAAAGGAACTTAACTTCCAAAGGAACTGCCGAAGATCTAAGATCAAGGCTAAGCGATTTTTTTTAAGATCGCAGATAACTGATAGGTACGATCCCAAAAGTCACTCCTTCCAAAGAATCTGAACCCGACGAACTAACCCAAGAAATTTCAATTATCAGAAGACAATTACAAGATCTAACAATACCGAGACAAATGTCGCAAGTAGAGTTAATAAACCAAGTACATAAGTGGAACACACACTTCGATAAAAACCAGTCGGATGCAGTAGACTTCATAGAAAGAATAGACGAATTAATATTGTTCTAAAGCTATTTTCTTGTGGCATTTTAAAGTAATTACTATTTAAATGAGAATAAGCCACAATTAAAGGTTAAAGTAAGTTTATTGATGTTGCAATTTCCACTTCGGAAATCATTCTCAAAATGCAAACATTAGTAAATTAAACACATTTTGTTTTATAAAGTTATTTAAAAAATTAAAAATAAAATTTTTTTAAAAAACAAAATTTGTTTAATTCACTAATGTTGGTATTTTGAGAACAATTTCTGAAGTGCAAATTGAAACTTAAATAAACTTATTTAACGTTTAATTGTGGCTTATTCCCATTTAAATAGACAAATTAAGTCTAGCCTACGAGATCGATAAACAAGATCTTCTAAGAGCATTGCCAGGAGTTGCTAGGAGAAAATGCCTTGCTATGGTACCGAAACAACAACAGAAATTGGAAGTCATGGACAGACTTCAGCGACAATTTTAAGAAAGCTTTCATCCCAGAGGATATTTGCTACAACTAGAAGAGCAAATCAGAAATAGAAAGCAAGAGCAAAACGATTCAGCGGATAGATATATCACAGACATTCAAATACCAATTAGACGAGTAGGATCTTTTTTCAAAGATCAAGAACTGGAACGAATATATAGAAATATGCTACCGGAATATAAACTTTCTCGGAATCAATAATTTCCGAGAAATATTCATTTCGAACAGACCCGAGAAATATTCATTCTAATTCCCGGATTAACAGAAGATGATGTACTACTAACATACGTAGTTATCAGAAGAAACTTGTAACGCTTTAAAGAGTACTAGTCAAAATATGAATCTAGAAGGATTTCTAAGAAAATAGTTAAGGGAATTCGAAAAAATAAGAGGACCTACCAACTTAGTAAAACACAAAATAAAGTAAAAAAAGAGCTACTCGTCACAAATCAACGATTTACCTTCTAAAAATGTGTTTTTTCAATTGTACTATAGCTCGAAGTTTTCTTTGGTTCCCTATGATTTCCGCCACGAACATTGCCCCTCGTGCGTCGCTCTTCTTAAGCTCTATTTTGGTATTATGTGAATTGTCATAAAAGTGTTTCTGAAAGTAGTTGGTAAATGTCATAGATATATCTTGATTTTATAGATCCTAATCTTTGGTATAACTAAGGTGATGACCAATTTTTGGCAGCAATCCATAAACTAATAATAGGCACTTATATGGCAGAAGGAATTAATACCTAGAGTAGTAGTGGCTGAGGGCAATAATATGCCCGTTGTATCAAAAAGGGTGATCAACTTGACTGTAAGGACTCTAGAAGCATTATTCTATTAATATCTGTATATAAAATATTTGGCAGTGTACATTTTAAAACTTAAACTTTTTACAAAAGTTGTTTTAGCGAATTTGTTCCTGTTTAGATTGAATTTATATATTTATAACCAATATCCACTTGAATATCACCCTCACTTCAAATCCCAATTCCAAAAGTTTACTTTGTAAAACTCGCACTTATCGTCAATAATTTTTGTTAATACAGCACTGGATACCTGTCCTCTTTCTTTTAAATTATCTAAGGTACGTGAGATATGGCACATTTTTTCATTATTCGTAATTTCCTATCTTAAAAGCTTTTTTTTAAATACGAAGTAGGAATCGTGATCGTTCTCTTTGTTGAAGTATCGATTCTGGGAAAAGGTTACGTGTGCATTATTCTGTGTGGTACCATCCACTACTTTTTTTATGTCATAGGGAATTTAGAATTGTTAGTTGGTATTGTTGATATGGAATTGTTTCGAATGTAGTCACTACTACCGTGTAATAATATTTCTTATTTTATACATTTATGCGAGCCAAGTTATTTTTAAAAAAAGACGTTCTACGAGGTAGAGCGAGACTTTGGTGGCTAAATAACAAAGATAATTTTAAATATCCGGGAGGTATATGCGCCGATCCCACTACGTACCGAATGGGTAAGTAAATACGGCCCGGGGAGTGGTGATAAATATAAAGAAGGATCTAGGGAACCCACCGTAAATTTTTACCTTTATCATGCGAGATGCTCTATGCACCATTACGCAGATGATTTTAAGATTTTGACATTTTTGTTTCTCCTAATCTAACCTATATCTTTTACCGATTAAAAAAGAAGATCAATGCTCATCATATTATAACCACTAACCAATAAAAATAACCTTGGTCCATCCTTGGTCGTTTCTTAGGTTGTTTAAAATTTCTATAAATATTTTAAGAACGATTTCAAAACGTCAAACTTTGGTTAAAATGTGATTTTCATTACAACCAATAAATTGTGGCATAATCACATATAAACATAATATTTAAATTAACAGCGTAGCGCAAAATTTCGGGCCAATGCTTTTTAAATGCATTCATTTTTTTCGAATCCTGAGAAAACTAATATTTTTGAAAAATTTATACGCAGAATGAAAGCTTACATTATTACTGGGGGCCGAAAGTCCCTTAAATAAATAAAAAGTTTCTTTTAAATGAGATATTTGAAATTACTAAAATACTAAAATAAATATTATAGAAGTTTTCAGGCACTTTCGGTCTTCAATAATAATGTAATCTTTCATCTCAAAACAGGTAACCTACCAAACCTCTTTAAACAAACAAAAATCATAGCCATCCTGAAACCTGGAAAACCAACAGACAACCCAGCGAGATACCGCCCCATCGCTTTACTCAGTGCAGCTTACAAGCTCCTCGAAAGACTGGTCCTGAACAGAATCGGCTCAAAGCTACTTAAAAAATACCAATTGAACAAGCAGGATTCAGGCCTCAACGAAGCACCACTGACCAAGTGCTCTCTATAACTACCTACATAGAGGCAGGTTACCAAAGAAAACTGAAGACGTCTGTGGCATTCATCGATTTATCGGCTGCCTATGACACGGTTTGGAAAGATGGCCTCATCTATAAGCTCCTTAAAATAATCCCCTGCAAAGCAACCGCCCGACTCATAAATACTATGCTGAGCAGTAGAAACATCCGTGTAACCATGGGAACTACAGTGAGCAAACAGAGAACGCTTAATAATGGCCTCCCTCAGGGCTCCGTATTTGCACCGCTGCTATTTAGTATGTATATAGCTGATATGCCCCCTACCAGATCTAAAAAATTTGGATATGCAGACGACTGGGCACTTGCAACTCAAAGCTCCTTAATACAAAACTCCGAGGCAATCCTAACGGAAGATCTGGAACGCCTGGTTAAGTACTTTAAACAATGGAGACTTAAACCTAATCCCAAAAAAAACCGAGGTTAGCTGTTTTCACCTGAACAACAAAATGGCCCACACAAAACTTAAAGTATACATTGATAACCAACTGCTCACGCAACTAATCCAAGTACTCGGCTCACTGGACGAACACTCTTAAGACATCTTGAGAACCGCAGCAAGCTGAGAACCCGTAACAACATCATACAGAAGCTTTGCGGGACTACATGGGGCTCATCAGCAGGTACACTTCGGTGTTCAGCCCTTGGACTCGTATACTCCGCAGCTGAATACTGCTCTCCTGTTTGGCTGAATAGCGTTCACACAAAAATTATAGATACCCAGCTGAATGTCGCCATGCGTTTCATATCTGGAACGATCAAGTCTACACCTGTGGAGTGGCTTCCACTACTGAGCCATATACCTCCACCTAATCTTCGCCGTCAGCATGCTCTGCTTAGAGAATTCCAAAAGCTGCTTAACAACCCGCAATTACCTATACACACATATGTCGCCGACGCTAATTCACATCGATTGCGCTCCAGAAAACCTCCGACTAGAGATGCAATAAACTTGAGTTCCAACAATTTCCAAATGAACTCCCAGTGGAAGAACATGCAGAGCGACAGACCGAACCTAATAATGAGAAACACACCATGCATCACAGAAACTCCACCAGGTTTTGACCTCCCCCGAAAATCATGGTCAACTCTTAACAGGATAAGAACGGGTCATGGAGTCTGCGCAGATTCCCTTTATAAATGGAGGATGAGAACCTTGCTGAGTGCGACTGCGGCGCCGAGAAACAGACCATCCAGCATATGATTGCCGAATGCCCTCGGAGGAAGTATTATGGAGATCCTCTAGACTTCGCCTCTGCAACACCAGCGTCGATTGAATATATTAATACATTAGATGTTAGATTGTAACATATATGTGATAATGTTGTGTATCAAATTGCCATACGCTAAATAAAAATAAAATCTTTCATTCTACGTTTAAATTTTTCAAAAATACTTATTAGTTTTCCCGGGATTCGAAAAAAAATGAATGCATGAAAGAAGTTTAATAAAGTTTCATTGTAAAGATTTTGCTATTTAGTAGTGGGAATAAAATGTAAAGAAACACAAAAAACCAGTAGAAGTACTCAATGTTTGTCAAAGAAAACAAGAAATATACTTTTTGGAAGAGGAAAGAAGGAATTTTGGAAATTAAGATAATATATTATGAATGATATGAAGGATAAAATTTTCTTTTAAATTAAGAATTAGTTGTTTAATGAATGATAACGTGTTTGAATAAGTTTTTTATTTATGAGATTTGCTAGTCACCATTTTAATCATAATTTCGATAAGACTACATAAATGAAAGATTATAATTGGTTAATTAAATATCTAGCTTAAATCTAGTAGTTGTCAAATAAATTGTCAATTTATTATTTCTTGAAGTCATGAAACAATTATCCATTTAATTTAATAATTTTAATATATTTGTTTAATAAAATTTATTATTCAGAAATTGTAATTTATATTTACCTTAATTTAGGAGGGTACATTACTTCCAACCAAGCCTTATAATAAGCCTCAGCCATATCTGACATAAACTCTTTTGCTAGTATTTTATATCCTATTTTTTCTTTGATACATTAAAAAAAATGAATATAGCAACATCTGACTGATTGCAATTGAGAAATGCACACGGATATCCTTCACGTATATCATCCAATACAAGAAGGGTTTTAAAATCATAATATGCGTAATGGAGCATCGCGCAGCTTGCATGGTAAAGGTAAAAATTTAAGGTGGGATCCCTAGATCCAAGTTAAATATAATAAGGGGATATTATGGTTTGGCGCCAAATACAATTTGGTTATGCCACACTAAGTCGTTTCTAGATTTCTAATGGGCCTATGTTAAAAATCTTTTAGTTATAGTTTTTTATGTAGAATTCAATGGTATGCGTTGGATTTTTTCCAAATATACCATGTTCATTGTTTAACAAACTGATTGATACTAACTCGAGACTAATCATGTGTAATATGCAATACTTCTTTTTAGTTTTGCCATTTTGTTATAACGAAAAATATCAAATTTGAAAAATATAGGTATCTTAACCAATGGATTTTTACGAGAAAATTATATAAATGTTTTTTTTTTGTTAGAAAATAAGTAAAACCAACTCCCCTAGTTTCAAGAACAAAAAAAAAATCAATTTTGCCGGTTAGCAAAACTGAAGAGGACTAGTACCTACAGTACTGACAGTGCTACACTGCAAATACGAGGAACATATAAAGCCCTCCCGTTTAAGGTATATAAAGGATAAAGAATTTTTGTTGATATCAACTAGCGAAAAAATAGAACTCTATTTAAATATTCTTTTTATTTAGGACGACGTTTAAATTGGGACCAATCGGAGGTTTGCATTTATTTTCCTATGCCGTACGTTGTGGGATCGGCGAATATGCCTCCGGGAGTTAGGCGTATGGAGATGGCGACTCCATCCGGGGACCAAAATCCAGATGAGTGGAAGATTCTACAAAGACCTTAACGTTATTGGATTAAATATAAGCAAAATTACTGAGTCCTCCAAACTAAAATAAATTCTTGTTCATGGTAGAACAAAAAATTACGTATAATATAACTTCCCATCAAAGGCTATAGCGGGATAAAATGGTAAAATCTGCACTTTGCTGCATTTTTATTTAGGGTTGGGCACATGAAAGTACGTATCTAGAATCCCCTTTAACCAAATTTTTAGTTCCCTAGTTGACTCCTGGAGTCCCCTATCACAAAAAATGTGTTTTTTCGAAAAAAAAAAAATCTAGACTTAAAAAATCTGGAAAAAATTGACTAACATACATTATAATGCCTAAAATACTTTGATAATTTTTTAGATTTTTTGGATCCAAATTAAGCTCAGGAAAAATATTTATATTTTTCAAAAATTTTTAGGTTATGTCGGTAATTAAAAACAATATTTTTCGTGCACTTTATTCCGGTCTTTTAAACGGCCTGGTTAATTTTTTCATTTTTGGTCCGGAGAATCCTCAAAATTAAAAAAAAACCTTTTTTCCCATGTTTTAAGCACATTACCTCATTTAAATGTGATAAATTAAGACTTAACTATCTTAGAAATTAAATGCATATTGCGTTTTCATCGAAATTATTTACAAAATAAACGTTTGAAAAAGGGGTATGTTTTTTACTTATAAACAACAGTAATATCTTCTATATTTTTCAAGCTACAGACTTGTACTTACAACCATTGGATAGCTGGTAAAAAAACTCATATTTAAAAAAAAAACTTCTATGGCCAATAGAAACGAAGTTAGGGACTATTTTGACAAAATAATTTTTTTAAAAATAGTCCCTATTGTCGTTTCTATTGGTAATAGAAGGTTTTTTTTTTATAAATGTGAGTTTTTTTACCAGCTATCCAGTGGTTGTAAGTACAAGTCTGTAGCTAGAAAAATATAAAAGTTATTACAATTGTTTATAAGTAAAAACATACCCCTTTTTCAAAGTTTATTTTGTATAGGGATAAATAAATTAAATAACTTTTAAACTAGTTGACCGATCGGCGGGAAATTTCGCAGAAATTTAAAAGACGGTAATTTTTCGATGTTCAAATGTATTTCAAAGATTTTTTACGTCAAATTTCATTTGACGTAAAAAATCTTTTTCCTAGCAAATAACAGTGCAGAATAACAAAAATTGCCAAACACATAAAAAAGAAAGGAATAACACCAGCTTTCCGAACAAATAACAAACTAGGTAATTATATTAAAAATAACAAGAGCCAAAATAAAAAACACTTAAATAGTGGTGTGTACAAACATCAATGTGGCGACTGCCCAAAAACTTACATCGGTCAAACTGGTAGAAACTTTGATAAACGAATAGCAGAATATAAAAGGGCTTTCAAGAATAGAAAAACAGATTCGACATACGCACTTCACCTTCTAGATCATAATCATTCTTTTAATGACAAATTTAAAATTCTTCACATTCAAAATAAAGGCCTTAAGCTATCTTTGTTAGAATCTATGGAAATCAACAAATTAAAAAACACAGATATAATTCTGAATGACCAACTTGAGACAAACAGTTCTCCCCTCCTCAACCTATTTCATTAGAGACTATAAATTTGTAAACCCAAGCCAAAAATAGATCACTTGAGAAAGGCTATCAGCCGAAACAGAGGAAGTGATAAGATTTAAAATAAATTTTGTGGAAGTTTGAAAACAAAGTTTTCAGTGTTTTATTGTTACATAAAATGAATTTCCATCAAGTAACGGTCGAATCCATCAAAAATTTTAAGTTGAAACATGCATTGAAATTTATCTTTTGTCATATCTTGACATATAAGTGAGGTTAAATTTCTACCGTAATCTAGTATAAAGTATATTATAATGGTTTATAGTGTGTATATATTATACGCAGATGATTTTATGTTGATAGAATTTTTAATTTTATATTTTTTTTTGTTTTAAATTTCACCGAAGTGTAGGTTTAGTTTATTGTGTATAAGTATATAGAATAGAGTGTGTGGTTCCCAGGTATATAATTTGCTCATTTATTTTCTACTAAGAACTAAAATAAATACAACAAATAAATACTAAAGAGACACTAGTTATTTGTAAATTATTGCTTTTTAGAATATGTTCTAAGAATGTTCAACAGTTATATCTTTGAAAATCACATGTTTCTAAGACAATTGAAGTCCATATTTTCTTGTATTTTTACTAAAAATAGAATAAAATAAAACCCGTAATACAGGGTGTTTCAAAAAGGTATTTCATAAATTAAATCACGTATTCCGGGGACAAAAATAAATTGATTGAATCCAACTTACCTTAGTACAAAAGTATACACAAAAAAAGTTACAGCCCTTTGAAGTTACAAAATAAAAATTGTTTTTTCATTATCTCCTAAACTACTTGACATTTTGTAATAAAAATGGACTCGTTACTTTCTTGTTCTGAAAGCATTTTTCATACAAAAGAAACAACAAAACCTAAGCGCACAGAAAAATTTTAAGGGGGTGTGCAGCCCTAAATCCCCCCAAACTTTTGAGTACGTTCAAATCAAATGAATTTTGTGGCATCATTAGTTTAACACATTATTTTTAAAACTTTTTTGCCTCTTATCACTTTTTCGAAAAAATAGTTTTTTTCTAGTTGGTCTTAAAATTACAATTAGTTTCTACGGATACAATAATTACAAACAGTTCCATCAATAAGGCTAGGCGCACACACATCGAATTTGGACGGTCGATAAAAGTTCGATCGAACAAATTCCTTTGTTGGCGCGAAGAAACAAATGTAAGCAGGCACACACATCGATCGCCAAACGGCACGGCATCGATGTAGTGTGGCGATCGATGAATGTCACTGCATGTAGGGATGATTAGATACTACTAAATACTCATATGGTATCGATACCTTTATTCGATAATGAGTACTCGATATCGAATGAAACCATATTCGATACCGAGTACTAGTATCGAATAAAAATTTTTCATTCATTGTCAATTGTCAAATGTCATTGTCAATTTACATAGTGTAGTGTAAATTAAATACTATTTATGATTGTTTTGGTATTTTGATGTAGAAGCATGGTGTGTGAGATTCGACAATAGACAATTTGTAAGAATAAACCTTATTTTTCCATTTATGTAGACTTTTAGTTTGTATATTGATTTCTTAATAAAATTATTTTTCTTCATTTTATCCTTTATATACTGTCTACTATGATCATTATGTAAAAAATAAAAATAAAATTGATTCTAATTCCACAAATTTCATTGTTTATTGATCATTATGTATAATTAAAATAAGATTTATTCTAATTCCACAAATTTCATTGTTTATTGATCATTATGTATAATTAAAATAAGATTTATTCTAATTCCACAAATTTCATTGTTTATTTTTCTGTGATCTGTCACTGTCATGTCACTCTGCCCTGTTACCTGTACTTGTGTTACGTCATACAAGTGGTATTCTGTGGTTATGTTACGTTACGTCATATCTGAGTAACGAGTACTCACAAGTATCGACACCAGAACCCGGTATCGAATGAGGTATCGATACTTTGATCCGATACCGACCTGAGTACTTGGTATCGAATGCCGAGTGGTATCGATTCATCCCTAACTGCATGGACGGCTGCCGTGGTTGTTGCCGTCGTTCCAAGGCGTATAGTACCAAATGAACGTGCGCACACACATCGATCTTTATCGACCGGCTCAGAGGACCAGTTGCGTTTTTTTGACACTGCTCAAGGTACGTCGCTCCGTGTTGCTACGTGGTTCTGTGTTGCTCATTGTGATTTTGTGTACTCCACCTAACAAACCTTTGTGGATTAAAAAACGTCATCGAATAAATATCGTGTAGTCTGCACGCAAGGCATCATCGACAAAAGTTCGATCGAACTTTTATCGACCGTCCAAATTCGATGTGTATGCACCTAGCCTAACAGTCAATAATTTGAAGCTATCATTTATTGTGTGAATAAGATTAATATTAAAAATTTTGATATTATCAATGGCCTACAAATTTCAGGAAATGGCAGATATGCATTTAACTTTGGGTAAGTTGGATCAGATTAAATTATGATTTCAATAAACTATCGCGAATATCTTAGGTGAATGTCAAGGAAATAGTGCAGCAGCCGCAACGCGTTATGCAGTAAAATAATCCAATCGAATACACCCGATAAATGATTATTTCTGACCATTGATCGTCGTTTACGGGAAACTGGTACATTTCAACCGCAAGTTGCTGCAAAGTGGTCGTCCAATAATGGATGCAACTGATGAAGACATTTTATAAATCATTAAAGAAGTCCCTGGAACAAGTACAAGGGTAATAGCTGCTCAACTAAATGTTCCTCACGTAAGGGTTTGGAGGCGTTTGAAGGATCAGCTGCTTAAACACTATCACTTAACAACGGTTCAAGAGTTATTGGTTAAAGATTATCCTAAAAGGATTGGATTTTGCGATTAGTTGTTAATGGAAAACAGTCGACATGTTAATTTTATTAGAAATATTTTGTTTACCGACGAGGCTACCTTCAGTAGAAATGGAATAACAAACCATCATAACGAGCACATTTGGGCCGACGAAAATCCTCACACCAAAAAAACAACTCATCACCAAAGGACTTTCAAAGTTAATATTTGGACAGGAATTGTGGATAACAATCTAATAGGCTCAGTATTTCTTCCCAATAATTTAAATGGTGATATATTTGCAGTTTGGCAAACATTGCAAGATTTTGAAGAAGTGAATATTGCAATAAGGCAAAATACATATGTGGTTTCTACAAGATGGCGCTCCACCGCATTACAGTAATGAAGTCCGGGAATACCTTTGCAGGCAGTATCCTGGTCGGTGGATTGGAAGGGGTCGTGACGCACCTATTCCTTGGCCACCCAGAAGTCCAGGTCTTAACTCCATGGACTTTTGCTTTTGGGGCTTTATGAAACAGAAAGTGTATTCTGTAACAATACAGGACGAACAGCAATTGAGGGTTAGAATATTTGAAGCTGCAAATCAATTTCGTCAGAAAAATATGATTTTTCAGCGCATTCGGTTTTCCTTATTAAATCGATACGGAATGTGTATTGAAGAAAATGGGGTCATTTTGAACATTTATTGTAATATCATATTTATAGAGGTTATAGACATTTTTTGTACTTATTAATTTATTTAAGCCATTTATTTAGTTGCACGTAATTTTTTAAAGGTTAATAAAAAGGGCCGTAACTCAATAAAAACTGTTTTTTGAGAAAAGTGATGAGCAAAAATTAAAAAAAAAATGTGTTAAACTAATGATGCCACAAAATTCATTTAATTTGAACGTACTCAAAAGTTTGGGGAGATTTAGGGCTGCACACCCCCCTTAAAATTTTTCTGTGCGCTTAGATTTTGTTGTTTCTTTTTTATGAAAAATGCTTTCAGAACAAGAAAATAACATGTTCATTTTTATTACAAAATGTCAAGTAGTTTGGGAGATAATGCAAAAAACAATTTTTTTTTGTAACTTCAAAGGGCTGTAACTTTTTTTGTGTACACTTTTGTACTAAGGTAAGTTGGATTCAATCAATTTATTTTTGTCCCCGGAATGCATAATTTAATTTATGACATACTTTTTAAAAACACCCTGTATTGCATGTACTATAGAAAGTAAGTCCCATATAAACAAACTTATATTATTTTCTTTGACATTTCCAAACTAAGTTCACATTCTATTTCTAAAGTTCACGTATATTCTAGCAATAGTCCTTTCGGGAGTAATCTTAGAAAATTGCTGAGCAAAGAACCCATTCCGGGGGTAAGTAGCTTGTTATTGGGGAAACAACGAGCCATTTCATTTTTACGGCAAAGTGTTGCTTTGTGACAATAAAGTGATTCGCTTGTTGTGCTCCGTTTCTTTGCTTGTTGTTGGGAGTAGACGAAGTTGTAGCCAGGTGAAATGCCTCAGGTCAGAAAAATAGCGAGCTTGGAGGTAACGAACTTTTGAATTTAAAAGACTTGATTTAAAATTGGGTTACTGGTAGGAATAAAGGTAAATATACGGACAAAAATATAATTCTGGCCAGAAAAATACAAATCTCTTCGTATTTGGTTTCGCCTGACTAATATTGGTATTTAATTATAGAAATTTATATTAACTTTTTTAACTGTCAGTACTGCAGTATTACAAACAGAGTAAGCTATAAATCTGACTAGTACGCAAAAATTAATAGTGTTTTTTAATTATGCTCGTATGGTGTATTTTACAGCAAATGACTTAAATTTGGCAAAAGATAATTAACGAGGTGTGGAGACGATTTAAGGAAAGTCTTTCTTACAAAGAAAGACAATCTTTGAGTCAAAAGAGTAGTATAATAGAAAGATAAGATTGATTTGTATCCAACACTTTGACAAAATAATTACTATTTAAATAGGAAATAAGCCACCATTAAAGGTTAAAGTAATTGTATTACCATTTCAATTTCCACTTCGGAAATCGTTCCTCAAAATACAAACATAGTAAATTACACAACTTTTGTTTTTTTTACTTGGAGAAAAATTTATCTAATAATTTAATTTTATCTGACTCATTTATATTGACAATTCAGACATACATTATACATTTTAAAGTAGACGACTTTAAAATGATATTGCCAAAATTGTTGAGTTGCGTTCCTAAGACGACTTTACTTGTAAGATAGTTCATTCGATTACATGAAATTAACTTTAACTTGAGAATATCCGTCAGAAAAAATCATAGCATGTAATTTGTCTTTAAAAAGACAATCACATGCCATAATGACAGTAAAACTCTCTGGATAGTGATTCCATAGTATATTATGAGGGAAAAAACCAGGAAAAAAACCTTATAATACTATCCCGACATTTAGTATTTGGTCGTGCATTTAGTTTACTTTCAATAAACACTAAATTCTGATTTTATATGTTTGTTATTTAAAAAGCGTAAATGATGTATCCTCTATACGTTACTGACTTACTAATACTGGTATTTATCCTTTTAATAACTTCCTCTTGATGGTAAAAAGATCCTACAGCTACGGTTTGTTAGAACAGTGCGTAGCGCACAGCATACAAGTACAACAGAATCTGTTGTACTCGACTCACAGCAGTTTTGGGTGAGTCGGTTTGTTAGATTAATTCGCATAAATATTCTGTCGCTCTGAAAACAAGTTTAGAAATTAGTTTCACGTTTATTCTCTCAAAGGTTGTACGTTTAAAAAATGAATTCTCGCAAACTTAACGCAATAATTTTATTACTCCAAGAAGACGAGGAAGAAGAAGAGTTGACAACGTTTAAATCTAAATAAAAGAAATAAAAATGTAAACGAAATTTTTTTATGTTTTAATACAGAAGTTGCTTTTAAATTAACAGTCAAAGAAAGATTGTTTCAAAACGAGGAAAAATTTCGAGAATATTTTAGACTTTCCAGGGATTTATTTGGAACTGTCTTTGGAACTGAACAATTTGTACTAGATCAGTAGTCTTTCATCTTCATCGGGAAAAAATTTAGTATTATATAAACTATATAAAAATACAATTATAATTTCGATATAGGTGTGTATGCTGTGAGCTCAGCTGAACGTTTGCGTCCAAATCAAATCGCAGTTAATTCCATCGCCATCGCTCTGTAGTGCGCGCAGCTCAGCAGAACCTAACAAACCGTTATCATAGCGAACCATTTCTTTGATTTTGATGAACATGCGCGGCGTTTGAGTGTAAGTTATGCGTCGCTTACTGTTATAACAAACCATAACTTAATATATTCTGCCGAGGAATTTGCGATACAATTGTTTATGTTATATATGCGTCCATAAATCAATAAGGGTTACTGCTACTCCAATAATGACAATTATGTCTATTTATTCACCATTTAACATAAAAGAACAAGTCCAAAAAAAGAAATCTTTTAAGATTTCACTAAATTCATCACAAAATTGAAGCCGACGATCAGGATCATCTGCGTTTAATTGATGAAGTAATCGTATTTTATAAGGGTGATATTTATTGTATTTTATAACTCGATAAACACTAGATGCTTATACACCAGATACACAAGATAGTTGTCTGATAGACTGTCGATTATCCATTTGTAAATAACCCAATACCGCCACTTCACTTGTTTCATTTCGCACTTGACAGTTTACTCCGTGCTTTGTGTTATTAACGACACCTGTACAGATACTTTTGAAAGGATAGTATGATCGTATATGACAAGATGAAAATATAAATAGCATCAATAAATGCTATAATAATACTGGTAAACGCTTAATTGATTTATATACTCGAACTAGTAATGGGTCTGATAAAGATGCTGGACTGGTATTTTCCATTAAAGCAAAGAGTACAGAATAGCATAATTTGATGGATAAGAAGTCTTTTAAAAAATGGGTTTGCGAAAAGCTCATATCAATGCTGGAGTAACATTCTCTAATTTTGTTAAAAAAATCCTGATAACATAGTTCCCTAGTAGAAAAATTGCCTTAACCTTCTTGGACAAAATCGCAGATAAAATAATGGTTACAAGTAAGAAATTTTAAATTTTAAAAAAGATTTCTACAAAACAAAGTAGGGCAAATGCAGGATAAAAAAAAATGCTCAGTGTCTAAACGGAAACGTTTTATAATCATACACGCAATAAATTATAACACAGTATAAAACACAACAAAAATTTCAGAAAGTATCAATTTAAAATTAGTACAACATGTACTTTCATGTAGAAAAAGTTAGGGAAAATATATTGAAAGGTATCAATATATCAATGAAGTAAAAGAGTTATGAATTTAAATAAAAATTACCATAAAATGAAACTGATGACTGATGATTAAACGATAATTAATATATACTGATGTTTCTGCAGAAATAGTCTACATCTGCGGTCGAAACCTGTTAGCAGTACATCCAGGTAGAAGATAAAAATGTTCGAAATAACGTCTTAGCATTCATAGACCTAAACACTTACTTTGACACGATAGAAAGACAAATTATAGGAAAATCCTTGAGGAAAATAAATGTATTAAATATTTTGATAAAAATTACAGAAAGTACTTACAAAAGTGCAAAAGGAAGAATACAAATAACCGGGAAAGATAGGAAGAATTTAATTGGAGAAGAGGTTTAAACAAGAGGATAGTCTTTTTGCTATTGATAATAGTAATGAACGAATTAATGAGAAATACTATAGTAACAATCAACCAACTACAGAAAATAATAGGATACATACTTTATGACCGGTAATAATAGAGTCCTAAATATATGCGGACGACATAGTACTAATAGATTACGAGAATAAAATGCAGAAACTAATAGATATATGTGTAGAACACATAAAAACTAATATTGAAAATAAACGAGGAAAAAAGTAAGATAATGATAATCAGCGGCAAAGAAGATAAGGGTGATAATGAAATAAAGACAAAATAAAATAAAAATAATTACTTACTGTTTATAGACTTACAAATTACCTGGGAATTATAATTACCAACGACGGAAAATAGACTAGGAAATAATAAATAGAGCAAAGAAATCAAGTTATACATACTATGCGTTAGCTCCAATACTGAGAAAAAAAACTTACACCAGAGACAAGGATAAAAATATATAACACAATAATGATAGCGACTGTGCTCTATGCAAGTCAAAACTGGACTATTCTGGAAAAACATAAGAGCAGGATACATGCAATGTAGATGAGACACCTAAGAAGGACAGCTAGAAAAGCAAATTGGGATATATTAAGCAACGAGACTATTAGGAGAATGACAAACTAAAGAACCAATAATGCATAAAATAGCAAAGAGACAAATGAATTGGTATGTGCATCTGATGAGGAATCAATTCAACAGAATTACAAGAAAAGTCCACGAAGCAAAGAACATCGTAGAAAGAAAAAGAGGTAGACCAAGAAAAAAATATATACAGCAAGTAGCAGTGAAGGGAAAAGTTAAACAAAAATCACTCGAGGAATTAAAAATAATGGTAGGAAATAGAAAATAATGTAAGATATTAGTGAATGAAAATTAAAATAGCTACCCCAAATTCGATATGGGCCACGTGGTACAGAGTGATGACGACAGACTAATTAGCAATGTGTTTTGGGAAAGACCAGATGATAAAAGATCGACAGGAAGGCCTAGAAAAAGGTGGAAAGACGCAGTCCAGGGAAGACCTGGAGAAGATGGAAGTAAGGCCATGGGAAATAATAGCACAGGATCGGAATCAATGAAAGGCAATAGTAAACGCGGGAAAAACTCACGAAGAGTTGTAAAAGCCAATGATGATGATGAAATTCGATATCCTGATATGGCAAAAGGAAGGAGAAAAAAAAAAGGAATAACGTCTTGATCGGACAAGAACCACGGCATTCTATTAAAGGAAGTACCAGCTGGGTTGTTCATCAATTTATTAATGATTTGTTATTATTAAAATTAAATAGAATCAATCACAGGGCATCACTTTGTCTAAGAATATGTTTAATTTCAAACCTCCGTCCAATTTTTTGTTCCAATCGTGTTTTTATGCTTGTTTTTATTTAGTGACATAATAATAGGTTGTAAAATTAAAATTAAAAGTATATAAAAAAGAATAACTCACTTATTTAAACTTCATTTGACATACACTTTCTAGAAGGAATAATTATTAGTAGTGCTGCTAGGAAAGGAGACACAATAAATCTTCTAGGTCACAGTATACGGTTTTCCCTATTATAAATAACATACACACATAAATACATACATACATATTTCAGTCCGTTTACTTTAGTTATTGCACGTGTTTTATTAATCAAGATCCATCATACAATCGACCACAACTCATCATTAAAGCAACAAAAAGGCAATTTCCCGCTTTATGCAATAATAACGTTATTACCACTAGTCGAAAGCCGCAAAGAAGAAGCTATAAATAAAAATGCAGCTATTTACCAACTGTGTGATGGATGTTTGAATTTAAAAAAGTTGAAAATTGCATTTTGAAATGGCTGAGATAGTCTCGGTGGAATACAACTATATTGGCTTGCTACGCATCAAAAATACCCTATGTTAATACTATTTTTGCCGTTTTTTATACCTTTAGTTAAACCGTGGGGTTAAGGGTGTATTGTAGGGGTAATACTTTTCGTTTCAATAGATATATGGGGAATCCACAAGGAAAATAATTCCTGCAGCTGGCTGTACACCACGTATCACAAAAAAAGAGGTTAAATCTTCGTAAGTGGTTATATTTAAAAACAACCTTAAACGGGCTACATCAAATTAACACGAACGTTTTCGGAATAATAATTCCATCATCAGGTTAAAAATGCAGGTTAACATGCCTGAGCCACCAAAATATTAGGGTAAAAACCCTTTAAAATAAATAAGTTTACCAAAGATTGTACAAATTGTTGTTAATAATATTTGATGTTTAATATTTAATTATATTTTACTTCAGGTAACATACACCCATGCCTTACGTAAGTACCAGCGTCCGGAGAGTAAACCTCTTCAAACGGACTTTAGCTGCTAACTGTGATTAGTAACCGTGATTAGTAGATCAGTTACCAGCTGAAGTCCGTTTGAAGAGGTTTACTCTCCGGACGCTGGCACTCACGTAAGGCATGGGTGTATGTTACCTGAAGTAAAATATAATTTAATATTAAACATCAAATATTATTAACAACAATATGTACAATATTTGGTAACCTTATTTATATTACAGGGTTTTTACCCTAATATTTTTGTGGCTCAGGCATGTTAACCTGCATTTTTAAACTGATGATGGAATTAAAGTTCCGAAAACGTTCGTGTTAATTTGATGTAGCCCTTTTAAGGGTTTTTTAAATATACCCACTTACAAAAATTTAACCTTCTTTTTTTATATGGGGAATCATTGACTGGAGATGATTTTAAACAACTAATGCTCGCACAGAAGTCAACTCTTACTTCTGGTTTCACATGTCACCCTCCGATAACTGTATATACCTAAACTGACTGATAGTAGCTAGATATGGGAAGAAAATTAAGTTATGGAAGCTAGCAATATCTGTACAGTATAAGAAAGACAAGAAGAAATTACCTCTTTATATTACTGCAGTAACCGTCATTGATAAAGACGCTAAAAAACAAAAATTAACAAATTATAATTATCGGAGACCAAGGTTTGTAGGGGAAGGGGGACCAATGATATTAAGCCTTTCCAGAGATACTAAATCAGCGAAATTCATGTCCGAAGGAAATTGTGGAGCATATTCATCAATAGAATGCAACAAGATCTGGTTGTGTGTGTATGTGTTTGGTGAGTTAGATTGGAAACCAGTCCTTTAGCCACAGAATTGTAATATAAGATATTCGTTGTTAAATAATGTAACAAACTTTATAAAGAAAGTTTATAAAGTTTATGGGGGTCTGAATTTTAAGTTCTGATAGTTTTGAATACAGCTGATCTATTGAATACTTATGTTTATCGCACTTAAAAAGAATATGGTTGATGTCACAATGTAATATAATATTGCATGAGCATATAAAGGCAAATGAATACCAACTACCCGTATTTCTTGCCTTCGTCGACTATGAAAAGGCGTTTGATAGTATCGAGATGTGGGCCATAGAACAAGCTATTAATAATTGTAGAATAGATTCTAAATATAGGCAACTAATACATAATATATATGAAAATGCAACTATGATAGTACAACTAGAAGAAAATACAAATGCCATCCCCATTAAGAGAGGAGTGAGACAAGGAGACGTAATATCGCCAAAGCTTTTCAACCTAGCCCTAGAAGACGTCTTAAAAACTACAAATTGGTCAACCAATGGAATTAACGTTAATGGCAACAAGTTAAACCACCTCAGATTCGCTGACGACATAGTGATTATAGCGAGCACATTCCTAAAGTCCTAAAAAGAAGGAATAAGAACCTAGAGGTACTACCACCATCAAATCTCCAAATTTACAATTCTTCGGACATATTATGCGAAATGAATCCAGATATGCTCTCCTTCAAGCCATCCTGCAAGGAAAAATATTTGGAAAGCGAGGTCCAGGAAGAAGAAGAACATCTTGGTTAAATATCCTCAGAATCTGGTTCAATACAACATCTGTGCAGCTTTTCCGCGCTGCTGCAGATAAGATAAAGATTGCCATGATGATCGCCAACATTCGTAACGGATAGGCACATCAAGAAGAAGAAGAATATAGAGTACATAGCAGATTAGATACACATTATCTATATTAATTAATAACATAACATACAAATTGAATTAAGGACAATAAGATTAGAACTTGATATGGCTTAAGGGAGTATACATTTTAAGTCTTTCAGGTTTAAATATAAACGAGGCTAAGTCAAGATTTATTTGACCTTAAATAATTGAAAATTACATTTACAGGTTTTATTAATTATTCACAATTTTACTAAAGCAATTTTGTTAAAAATGATTTCCTGATAAAAATGGAAACGTTTAATCAAAACAAAACAAAAAATGTAAGTTTTATTAAAATTCATTGTAATTTATTTCAATGTTTAATACTTATTGCTACATCTTCTTTCATACATATTGTTACGGTTTTAAATGTTATGGCGTATAGAACTGTAAATATTTTATGACTAGTTCTTTTTTATTGATTCTCGTAATTTCTAGGTCAAAATCTACCTGCCACCCGTTGGGTCCCCTTCGCTATATAACGACAAATAAGAGCTTTCTGGAATCGCACCGATACCAGTTTTTAGATCATTGCCGCTGTGTCTACGTCGAGAACGGCATCGTATTTTCCACAACATTCTGTTTACCAGCTGGTTTCAAATAAATAACGGAAGATTTGCATTGAGCAATCAGCCAAAAAGAAGATCGCTGATATCGGGTTAAAATTGTATCGAACGCAAATAAATTATTTGTAATTATTAAGTGTAAAATAAATTAGTATAAAATAAAGACTGTTGATAAATTATCGTGAGTTTTAATACATTAGGACAAATAAAGACAATAAATTAGGACTAATAAAAACATTATAATATGTTACTTATTGCTATTTTATGTATAATATTATTTTTTAGGTAAATATAAAATATTTTCATATTTATACGTTTAATAAAACGTTTGTCAGACAATATTTTAACAGTGTAATTTCCTCAGTACGCTCAACAGTATAATATAAATACAGAAAAAGAATATTCCTGGAGTAATTTAGCCTCTCCTTTGAAATAAAAAGGGTTTTTACTGGTGAATGTTTTCAAACGTATTCTTTGAAAATGAAACACTAACGGCTTGAATTGCTCGTGTAAATCAGAGACGAGTCAAAAGAAACGACTTGTGAAAACCATCAAGCTGAGTAAAAGTGGATACAACTATCAATTTAGATATGAAATTTTTCCCCAGCCGATAAAATTGTGCAGAGAAAGACTTTATTTATATCCGAGAGATATCTTGATGGCTTTGCACTCTATGCGGTAGGTGGGCTTTAAATAAAACTGGGAAATTGAAAGAGTTTGAAGAAGTAAAATATGGTTTGGAATTTTTTATTTTGGTAATATTAATAATATGTTATTAATAACAAAGTAAATGAAGTAAGTGAAAGATTTGGACTTCAAGTAAATATAACAAAAACTAAATTTATGATCATCAGCAAAAATAAAGTTAGAGACGCTCAACTACTTATCAATAATACACCAGTGGACCGAGTAAAACAGTATAACTATCTTGGAACAACAGTAAATGAACAATGGGATCACTCACAGGAAATAAAATGTAGAATAGAGAAGGCTAGGAGTGCATTCAATAACATGGCCAAACTCTTTAAAAGCCACAATCTTAATCTGGAGATAAAAGTAAGGCTCCTACGATGTTATATCTTCTCAAAATTGTATTACGGAGTTGAATCCTGGACACTAACTGAAGCAATGGAGAAAAAACTTGAAGCCTTCGAGATGTGGCTATACAGGCGAATTCTAAGGATATCATGGACAGACAAGGTAACCAACGAGACCGTATTACGAAGAGTGGGTAAAGAAAGAGAGGTGATGTATACCATTAAAAGGAGAAAGTTGGAATATCTCGGACATATAATGAGAAACAGCACTAAATACAGATTACTGAAGGTAATCCTACAGGGTAAAGTATTCGGAAAGCGAGGAATTGGGAGAAGGAGAATATCATGGTTGAAGAACCTGAGGAAATGGTTCTCCACAACAACAACGAATCTATTTAAAGCATCAGTTAATAAAATAATTATAGTCAGAATGATTGCCAATATTCGGAACGAATAGGCACTGAAAGAAGAAGAAGAAGAATAATATTATGTTAATCATCAGTTAATTAAAACAAAATTATCCTCCAGGCACCTCGCTTTTTTTTAATTTACATCAATATTTAGTTGTTTGAATATATTTCAGAAAAGTTGTTTTATTTACCAATAAAACATTTTTTTATTGTTTTTTTTTTGTTGCCGCACAGCTTAACTACCACAGAACGTAAAGAAATATCTGTGTTGACTGTGGCCATGCGGCATGCCACTTGTTTGGGAAAGTATTCATTTTCATATTTTACATTTAATATTTTTCTTTTACTGTACTATAATGTAATCTAATTTAATCGTATATTCTAACGACTTTACTTTAAAATAGATTGTTTCGGTTATTTTGTAAAATCTCATTGTTAAACTGGCTTAAGCACATTTAGTCTGTTCAGAGAATTTGACTTTCTTTTGTTATTTGAAAATAATGCCGCCATTCAAAAGCGAATTACAATACTACTGATTTATGGGATGCACTTACCCCACGTACTGTTGACCACCTCTTAGAAGTGGTAAATGCGGACTTTTTATCCTTACAGTTGCGAATTACTACCGAGACAGCGTACTTAAAATATCCAGTGTATCGTTTAAGTCCTTTAACATCGTGATGTGCAGCGACCAACTCTTCTGTCTGCTAAGAATACATCAATATACCAAAAGTTGAGTCTATGTTCTTTGCACAGATAACAGTATGAGCTAAAGCCAGTTAATTCTCGTAATTTATTCACAATTATAGTTGCTATTTTTCGCTTATTTATTTATATTCAAAATATTGCATTTTTCTTCTTTATTATGCTAATATCATTTAACCTGTGACCTCTAAGTTTTATGCAAAACACAAATAGTTCCGCACTTATCGATTGCAATCTGTCTATTCGTGGATTTGAGTGTTACTTTTTACACTGTTTGATAATTTGTAATCGTACCTTCTACGAGTGCAGATTATCATAGTCTCATAAGGAGTTGAAAAAATTAGTTATGAGAAAGAACAACGTCGAATTCAAATGCTTCTAGACGAGATGTTATTTGATAATAAATGCGACGAAAGCAATTTACCTAGTAAAGAAGATAGTAAAAGTAATACCTCGTCACGCAAATTTTCTGTACGAAACTGTAAAAAAGTACAACGCATGACCAGTAAGGACGATGGTATTCAAGATTTACTTAGTACTTCTACTATAGCGTAAGTAAAACTCATTTTGGTAGCCATGGTTTGTGTAAAGTTTAAAACGCCCCTGCCTGAGGATTATGAGCGCAAAACTGGGTGAATTAAGCAGCTCAGAGGACGCGTTTATGCCCACAATCGGTTCCAAGCCGGAATAAAAGAGGAGGGTTTATGGGCCAGGTTATCATCCTACCCATTGTAAGAAAAGGAAAACACAAAGAAAAGGAAAACGAGAAGCAAAAATAAGCCTACACTAGGATTAGCAACATGGAACATTACTTCTTTCGACAACAAAGACCAAGAGATAATAGAAAAACTAATAAATAAAAACATAGACATTTGTGCAATCCAAGAAACCAAGAAAAAAGGTAAAGGACAAAGAGACTATAACCAATATTTTCTAGCATAAAGTGGAGTGAAGAAAGAAGAACTAGCACGAGCAGGCGTAGGTATACTTGTCCATATAAAATTTAAAGACAACATAAATAACTGCCGTTATACCTTCGAAAGAATAATAATAATGTCATATCTATCTATAGCTCCGAGGACTGCAAACCTAAGGAGGAGCGAGAGGCATTCTACGAATAATTGTAAAGCATCTTATATGAAATACCTCAAAAATGGGAGTACCCATTGAACTGATTAAATATGGCCCTAACAAACTATTTCAGCTATTGGCTTATACTTTTAATTTATTCTTGAGAGGAGAAGAGCTCCCTCCAGAATGGAAAACTGCATATATCAGCAATCTATACAAAAATAAAGGCGACAAAAACGATTGTAAGAACTACATAGTGCTTAGTGTAACTAACTCAATTTGTAGAGTCTACAGGAAGATAATTAAAAGCCGAATTGAAGATTGTTGGGAAGACGCTGACGATCAGAGTGGCTTTCGTACTGATTGTTCTTGTATAGACAATGTGTTCTGCCTAAAAAAACAATAGAAAAGCGTTTGGAACATAATATGGAGACACACATGGTATTTATTGATATTCAAAAAGCGTATGACAGTGTCCCAATAGCCAAGCTATGGCAGGTGCTAGAAGACAAGAATATTCTACCGATTTACATTAATGCTGTAAGGGAGTTGTACGATGATATGACGAGGGTAATAAAGATTGGACAAATTTTACAAAGTGACAAAAAAGATAAAAGTGACCAAAGGACTTCGCCAAGGTTGCTGCATTGCACCTACACTCTTTAAGATTTATTTGGAGGGGGTTTTGGATATTTGGAGAAGAAAATGTGAACCTATGGGTGTTAAATTGGAGACCATACACTTTACAGCTTGCATTTTGCCGTTGACCAAGTAATACTTGCAGAAGATCAAGATGATATCCACATGTTACGAAAAATAGATGAAGAATATACTAAGTGGGGCTTATCAATTAGTCCATCAAAAACAGAGTACGTAGTAGTGGGAGGTGAAGGAAAGCACTTTCCTTCACCTAGAAAACTAGGAAGCAAACAATTTCAAAATACTGATAGCTATAAATATCTCGGTGTAAACATTACAAACAATGGTCGGAATACAAAAGAAATAGCTACTAGAATTGATCAAGGAAATTCAGCAATAACTCAAGTGAATAGTATACTTTGGAATAACCATATCTCCCGAAACACAAAAATTAGGATATAAAAAAGTATCATAGAAAGCATTGCTAGATATGGATCAGAGCTTTGGGTAATAAATAAAAATGGCGCATCCAAAATAAAAGCAATGGAAATGAATTCTTGGAGAAGATGTTGCCAACTCACTAGAAGAGATAAAGTAAGAAATACTGATATCAGAGAGCGTATGGGCATAGACATTGACATCCTGGAAACTATAGAATACAAAAGGCTGAAATGGTATGGCCATGTAGAAAGGATGAATGATCAACGATGGCCAAAGAGAATGTTACAGTGGATCCCCACCAACTGCAGGAAAAAGTGAAGACCAAGAAGATCGTGGAGACAAGAAGTACAAGGTGCAATGGAAGATAGGGGTCTACAAGGCTGGAACGATCGCAAGCGTTGGAAGCTAGGTTGCGAGAAATGGCGGCAGCTGCAATAAATTATATATATATACCTCATAAAGAACCTTTAGTTTTTATGGGTGATATTAATGCCCGAATCGGAAATATATTAGTTCTAGTAGTAAAACAAAGATTTAATGAAAACCATGTCAACGCAAATGGAGAACTCAAGGCTAATCTCTGCGCTTTTAACGAATTGAGAATCAGTAATACACTTTTCGACCATAAGCTCCAGTATAAACGTACATTTGAAAACTACAGGGGGCACAAATATATGATTGAATTTATAGTTACTAATAGAAAAATCCACAAAAAGCAGATTCTAGATATTCAAACTTTAAAAAACTCTGCATACGCAGGGAGTGAACACAAACTAGTGCTAGCAAAAATAAGAATAAAAATAACACTAAAACGTTTTCTACAGGAAATCACCGAGGAAAAATTTAATGTAGAATCACTATGGAACGACTCTTAAAGTCATACTGAACAAAAGAAACAACAACAATACACCATGGTTAAGAAAAGAAATAAAAGAGAAATGTCAAAAGAAACGAGAGGTCTACACGAAGTACAAACCATCAAATACTCCACAATCCCAAAACACCTATAGAAGAATACAAAGTGAAACAAAACAGTTTGTAAGAAGAACAAAAAATTAACCAACGGAAAGATAGGCAGAATTAAAGGAATACAATAACAGACCAGCAAACGAATGAGAAAGATACCTGACGGAACTATTTAAAGGAAAGGAAAATAATAATCAGAACAATAACATACCTAAATTAAGACACGAAATATAAATCAGTTTTCAGGAAGTAGAAGCCATAAATTCGCTCAAAAATAGAAAGTCACCAGGACCAGATGGAATAACCAACGAGCTTCTACAACACGGAAGAGAAAGTATAACCCTAGAAATGACAAAACTTATACAAAAACTAATATTCCACTGCAAGATACCAGACGCATGGAAAAACAGTATAATGATACGAATGTATCATATTAATAAAGTAGTCGCACAACAGTAGCACAAGTGTGTCCGTATTATCTTTGGGCTCTGTTATACAGCAGACTGTAGAAACTACTTTAGAGCTTTTAACATTTTAACTTTACCTTGTGTATATATTATGCAGTGTCTGTTGCAAATTAAACAAAATCTTAGTCAATACAATGCACATGTAGTTTTTTATAATTATCCCACCCGATTTAACAATAATTTTATACCAGCATTTGGCCGACTTGAGAGATCCAGAAAATTCTGGAAAATTGAGGTTTTTAGCCATAAAATTACAACTTACTGCCAGCTAGAATAAAAGCTCTTAATTTTCATCAGCTTAAGGTAAAAATTAAGAGTTACCGTATAGTGAATGCCTTTTTTACATATGAGGAGTATTTTAATTCCAATTTTATTTTGTTGTAATTGTCAACAGTATAAGTTAAAACACTGTGTCTATGTTTTATATTTGTATTTATGTGTATATTTACTATATTGACATATATGTTTTTTATCTTTGACTTGTAAAAAATACTTTTGTATTCATTTCTTACTAATAAACCATCTATCTATCCATCCAGCGTATGTGTAATTGGCAAATCTTTTACGTGTTTGGTTCATACGCTGGTGGTTGTGAGTTCGAATCCCAATTATCTATCTATCTATCTATCTATCTATCTATTAATCTATCTAATGTTCAAGAAAGGAGATAATGAAGACCCCAAAAACTATAGAGTTATAAATCTACTGAGCAGAGAACAGCTCAAGATAGGGAAAGATGGAGAGAACTGGGGGAGACCTATATCCAACAATGGAAGGATAGATAATAGGTTCAAAAAAAATCTACTGAACACCACACTTAAGTTAATTACTATTTAACTGGGAAAAAGCCACAATTACAGATAAAAATACGTTTATTGACGTTTCAATTTCCACTTCGAAAATCGTTCTCAAAATACAATCACAGTTTGTATTTTTAAAACGATTTCCGAAGTAAAAATTGAAACGTCAATAAACGTATTTTTGTCTTTAATTGTGGCTTATTCGCAGTTAAATAGTAATTTATTTAAAATGCCACAAGAAAATAGCTTCAGAACAATACCACACTTAAGCTTACCACAAAAGTCCTAACCAAGAAAATCATGAAACTAACAACTTTATTAGGCGAACAACAAGGATTCAGATCCGGACGATCGTGCGTAGATGTCGGATTTGTACCAAGACAAATCACAGAAAAGGCCATCAAGTACAATAAACCAGCAAATACATATTTTATAGACCTGACAAAAGCTTTCGATTGCATCAAAGTCGAAGACGTCTTACACCTATTGTATAAAAGAAGCATAGCAATCAATGTTGTGCAAACCATCGAAAACATCTACTTCCATAATCAAATACAGGCAAAGATAAATGGAAAACTAACACAGTGTATACCAGTACAAAGCGGAGTCAGACAGAGTGACTTGTTAAGCCCACTTCTTTCAAATATTATAATGGACGAAATAATAAAAAAAGTACGTAAAGGTCATGGTAACAGAATGGCTCCAAAGATTAACATACATCTTCAATACAACAGCCAAGAAATATAATATGATAATATCAGCAGAAAAAAAATGTATGACAACATCTAAATACCCACTACGATATAAAATCGAAATTTATGGCAAAATAGTAAAGGAGGAAGCAAGGTTTAGACATCTGGGAATAGATATAGCTAGTTGCAGAGATGTTGAAGAAGAAGTACGACAACAAATCTTAAAAGCAAGTAAAGTGTTTGTTTTGTAATATTTTGATGTTGTTCCAATGAAGATTAAAAATTTATGTTTCTACTTTTTTTAAACTTGTGACATAACTCTTTACTCAGTAGATCCGTAATAATACCCCTCTTTACCCTATATGACACATTTTCTCTAGTTGTTATTGACGATTTTTTTAAAGCTTTTAATTAATACATATATAATGTTTTTAACAAGAAATATCCACCAACATTTGATCGACTTCAATTCAATATTAAACCCAAGTCATCTTAAATCTAAATTCTCTTTGTTACACGTCAAAACTTTGCTCCATTCTCCGGACAGGTTGAGTTATCTTTTTGAATTTTTGAAGCGCGTATTATTGTTCTTGTTACGCTGTCTAGTCTGACACAAAGTTTGATTAACTTTCCAAAATCTTTTTATAAGCCACTTGAACGTTCTGTAAATTGACAGTTTAAGTAGGTATACGTGTAAGGAAACGTTCTAGTTGGAGTTGTTGATAAGCAAGTCATTTTGTAAAGAAAATAGTGTATTGATATATAAATTATGCTTTCAATAGCACTTACATCTCGTTATTTTATTTTTTAGCTAATAAATGGCCGAGAGTAAGAAAAACCAGTCAAATATATGTAGATTTAAACAAATATTTATACAGAAGGATTAGAGAGAGGTGATGTCACGTAACCATGGTTCCTTGATGTCTTTTCTAGATACACCAAATCGTCAACATTATTTAAATTCACATAGTAATAAATTTTGCACTTGGAATTTTTATCTTCTTCATCTAAGCATATAATATTTGCGTCAAAGTTTTTACCTTGGTTACATATTATTTGCATGGTTTAAGGTAATTTCCCTTTTTGGTCGATATCCTGGTTTAGTTTCGGGTACTTTCAGTTTTAGGTATATTTTTAACATGGACATGTTTTTATATTGGCTGAAAATATTTTAAAGGCTGAATTGCCATTCGACGTTCCTTCTGAATGATTTGCTTGAAAACTTAGTACTACCAGTAATTTTTATCAAAATACTCAAGTTAAAAACGGCACCACTTAGTCACCACTGATGGTAAAGACAATCACTATAAAGAAGAAATAAGCATTTTTGAAGTAAAGCAATGCTTTTTAAAAAAGAAAGAACATAGCAAAACCCAAATAATGTTCTAAGCTATTTTCTTGTGGCATTTTTAAAGTATTTACTATCTTACTGGGAGTAAGCCACAATTGAAGGCTAAAAATGAGGGGTCTTACTGTAATGAGAATAATAAATATTATTACTAAGTTTCACAAATATAATCATTTTTATAGAGTACCGAAAGTTCACAAAACGAATATACCACTTAGACCCATTTGTAATACCATGAATTCTCCTTGTAGTGAACTATCAAAAATTTTATTAAATACTAAATAACCATTTGCAAATAAAAATGACACAATTATAAAAAATACACAACATTTTTTAAATAAATTATCAAATATTGAATTTAATTCAAATAATGCTTTAGTAAGTTTTGACATAAATAGTTTATTTACGAATGGGCCGTTAGATAAGACTTTAAATATAGTCAAGACGAAATTAGAGAGTGATGATACATGGGCAACTAGAACAATACTAAACATATCAGCTATAATAAAGTTATTAACATAATACATATTTTTAACTAAATAATGAATTCTATAAACAAAATTTTGGTCTAGCAATGGTCTCTAGTTTATCTCCATTATCAGCCGATATATTTATGGAAGATTTTGAAACAAATATTATTTCTAAACAAAATTTAAAACCCACAGTATGGTGTAGATATGTAGATGATCTCAATATGGCCTCATGGATCAGAGTTATTGGATACATTCCTGAATAATAATATATACGATAAAGAGGAGACAATAACATTTACCATGGAAAAGAAATATAATAACACACTACCTTTATACAGTACCATACAATACACACCAACAGATATTTAAATTTCAAATCACATCACAATATTAATATTAAAAATTAAATCATTAAATCCTTATACGATAGAGACAAAATTGCTTGTTCTAACGAAAATTTGTTCTTGGAGGAAACATTTGTTAATATCTGTTTTATTAAAAAATGATTATACTTTATCGTTTATAAATAAGGAATTTTCAACAATCGACCAAACAGAACAGAACAACTTAGAACGAGATCCTACAGCATACACAAAGAATAATACGAGGAAAATAACAATCGCATACATAAAAGGATTATCAGTAAAACTTAAAACGACAGGAAATAAATTCAACATTTCTACAACATTCAAAACAACAAACACATGGAGATCTATTTTGTCTAAAACCAAACCTAATAATGAACAAGAAAGGACAAAGAATTATATTTATAAAATACCTTGTGAATGCGATCAGTTTTATTTGGGTGAAAATAAAAAAATTTGAGTCAATCTTATATTAAAAATAGAGAATTTGATAGATCTTAAATACGTAAATACGCATTGTATAATGAACATAGCGTTCAATGGAATGATTAAAATATAGTCATAAAAGAAACGGATGGTAAAAAGAGAAAAATCAAAGAAGCAGTTTTTAATTATGCTAAATGAGACCAATTGTGTCACAAATTCCTCGGCAGAATGTAGTAGCAGACTAGGATCTTGTTACCTATATTAAAAGAGGAAGGTATTAAAAGGAAAATACTAGTATTAGTAAGTCAGTAACATATAGAGGATACATCATTTATGTTTTTTAAATAACAAACATATAAAATTAGAGTTTGGTGTTTATTGAAAGTAAACTAAATGCACGAATAAATACTTACCATATCAGGATAGTATTTTGAGGTTTCTCCTTGTTTTTCCCTCAAAATTTTTTTGAATTTTTTTGAACAATCCGAACTGGAAATTGAAACGTCAATAAACTTACTTTAATCTTTAATTGTAGCGTATTCCCATTTAAGTAGTAATTATATATTAGTTGAAAGAATAAATACGACTTCAAAAATAGTATGTCTAACAAAGAGATGCAATAACATAAAAATATATAGGAAAAAAATTTATTAGAAGATATATAAGATCTTAAAGCTTGGATTTAATATTGCTGTTAAGAGAATAAAAAGTTTCACCGTTCATTCATAAGGCAATTAAAATTACCGGATGCGATAAAACAATAATAAGATTTTAGATAAACCAATGGGATGAAAATATTATTTTAAATAAAAACTAGCGTTTCCTACTTCTAGTAATAAAGTTTAGCAATTAATATGTTGTATGTAACAAATTATTTACGCCTAAATTTTATCATTAGTATACAGGTTGGATTTACATGCAAATAACAATATTATGTTATTATGATAATAATTTGTTATGTCTTCTATGATATGGATCTTTCTAACTTTTGTCCTTGTTTTTCTTGAAGTGTATTTTTGTTTTTGGATGGTGTCCATTCAAATAGTTACTTAGAAATATTACTTAAATTGTTTAAGTGTTGTTTTTTATTATGGATAGCAATTCTAGCTATCTTCTTTTATCTTTTTGTTTACCAATTTATTTCTATCACTTTTATGGTGGATGCGTCATCTAAGATGCCTCCCGGAATTAGAACCCTTAAGCTAGCGGTGACAATTGAGCGGAATACAATTTAACCTACGTAATCTTTTTTCACCCATTTTTCACTAATTCATTACCATCCTAATAATTTTTCACCACCAAACCACCCTTAAGGGGAGTGCTTTTGCTGGCTTGCTGTTAAGATTAGTAGAATTTCAAAATAAATATTTATGATATACCACAGTGCTCTGCTAGGTTTTTATGAATTTATTACCACCTTAGTAATTTTTCACCCGTCAATTACCTCTTATGGAAAGTCAATATTTCTGTTAGATTAAAATTTAAGAGGAATTTATTTTTAAATTCATTTTCCTCTACTTATAACTGAAATAAAAAAGGGTTTTTTAAATGTTTATTAAATTTTAACCACTCTGATAATCTTCTACCTCTAAACAAATCTTATTTGGAAACGTGCCTGTTAATATTCGAGCTGTTAATATTCGAGCCTGTTAAAACGAGCTTAATATTCGAGCCAGCGGAATTCATAAAAATTATTTTTAAAATACCAGAGTGTTCTGCTAGGTTTTTACAAATTTATTACCACCCTAGTAATTTTTTACCCTCAACTAACCCATGTGGAAAGTCAACAATTCTTAGATTAAAATTTAAGGTGATAAAAAAACAATTTCTACAATTTTACTTTACTCTATCAATCAATAATGTTATTAAGTTAAAATTTATTTATATTATATGATTATAATTTTTTGATTTTCCACTGTACTCTACTTGAAACTGAGATAAAAAAAGTGTTCTGGTAAGTTTTTGCTACCCTTTCACCATCCTGATAATTTCCCACCACTAAAGTAATTTTATTTGAAAACGTTCCCGCTAGCTAAATATTCGAGCCAGCAGATTAAAAAATAATATACTTTTGAAGTACCACAGTGTTTAGAAAGGTTTTTACAAATTTATTACCATCCTATTATTATTTTTTAAACTTTTTAACTACTCCTTGTGGGGAGTCAATATTAAGCTATTAACCTGAAGCTCGAATATTAGGCTAGCAAATAAAAATTTTGACACACATGGTTGATACCACATGATTCTGCTCCATTTTTACTAATTTTTCGCCTCTCAACTAACCCGTGGTAAGTTAGGTTAAAATAAAAAAAGCCCATAATTCTGCTAGGTTGAATTTTGAACTGACAAAACAAAATAATAAAAGTTATTTTTAATAATTTTTTTATATTGTACTTTTACTTTAACCTCTTACTATTTTTTGCTATCTTCATATTTTTCACCTAACATACTGGGCATAAATTCTGCACTTTACGTTCTAATTTTGGGGGCGTAAAGTCGTACTTTTTCGTCCGGTATAAAAAATGCGGGAAGAGCTCTACAGGGAAGAACACGTAAATCTAGGCCACACTTCAGCCCTCGAAAACACTGAATACAACCCTAAACCTGAAATTCTGCTGTCCGAGATTGAAGAAGCTGTAACTCACCTCAAGAAGAATAAATCCCCTGGCTGCGATGATATCACGGGAGAGCTCCTTCAGAACATGGGAGACAAAGGATGTTACATAATGTGGAAACTTTGTAATAAAATTTGGAGTTGCGGAAAGTGGCCCAGAGAATGGCGCACATCATTGTGCATACCAATCCATAAAAAAGGAACAACTACAAAGTGTAGTAATTATCGTACCATCTCACTGATTTCCCATCCAAGCAAAATATTACTAAGAATCATTAAACGCCGTTTGCAACAGTACTTAGACAACCAAATTCCCCAAGAACAAGCAGGCTTTGTCAAAGGGAAGGGTACGAGAGAGCAAATCCTTAATATGCGGCAGCTCATAGAAAATGCCCGCGAATTTAAAATTCCAATAATAATCTGTTTTCTAGACTACCAAAAGGCATTTGATTGTGTAAAGTGGGAAGTTCTCTGGACAGTTCTTCATGAGATGGGAGTTCCAGATCATTTGGCAATATTAATTAAAAACTTATACGAAGATAACTCAGTTAAAATAAGAATTGAAAACTAGCAATCTGATACCTTCAAAACCAGCAGAGGTATACGACAAGGCTGCATACTATCTCCAGACCTGTTCAACTTATATGGAGAATACATAATGAGGAACGCACTCGATGGATGCAGAGGCGGCATCTCCATTGCAGAGAAAAAGATCTCAAACTTAAGATTCGCAGACGATACAACACTGATAGCAACATCTGAAGAGGAGATGTCGAGACTGATAAAGAGAGTAGAAACCGAAAGCAACAAGTGTGGGCTCAAGATTAATAATCAGAAAACAAAAATCATGATTGTGGACCACGCGAATATCCTCCAAACAACAGGCGCCCTAAATCAATTCGAGAAAGTAGACGAGTTCACGTATCTAGGATCTTCCTTAAGCAATGCAGCCTCCTGCCATACGGAAATTCGCAGAAGAATAGGAATGGCCAAGAACGCGATGAGTCGACTGTCAAAAATATGGAAGGACCGCTCTTTGTCCAAAAAAACTCAAAATGAGACTGGTACGGACACTCGTTTTTTCAATCTTTAGTTACGGTGCCGAAACATGGACAATAAAATCAGAGGATAGGAAAAGGATTGACGCATTCGAAATGTGGTGCTGGAGACGAATGCTACGCGTCTCGTGGACGGAGCACAGATCCAATCAGTCGATTCTCGAAGAGCTAAACATTTAGACCAGACTCTCCTCTCAGTGTCTTGCAAATGTTTTAAAGTTTTTTGGTCACATTGCGAGAAGAGACAATGACAACTTAGAAAGACTAATTGTGTGCGGAAACGTAGAAGGACGTAGAGGCCGAGGACGCTCACCTATCCGATGGTCAGATCAAGTACAGAAAGCCACTGGAGAGACGTTTTCCGAGTCCATGAGAGCAGCCCAAAATCGCAAGAGATGGAGAGAATTGACAGCCCGCATTGTAGGGAATCACGATCCTCAGCAATGAGGAAACGACAAGAGAGAGAGATAAAAAAATGCACGTTTTCACATTTCAAGAGTTAAAAATCAACTATAGACGTGATCGTGCGTGGATGAATGTGCACTGGTGTTTACTATTAAAAATTACTCAAAAACTATTGTACTCAGCATAAAACATACTCAGGGATAGTACAGAGGTGCTATATTTGCAATTTATCGCCAAAGTTAAATAAAAGTGAAGAGGGCGGTATCAATCTGAAACCCGATTAAGACTGCAGCTCTCACTTCTTGATTGGCGGTACCGTTGGCTCAGTTCTATGGATGTACCCAATAAATACAAATCTTTTAATCTTTTAACAATAGGTGCGCAATGTGTCCCGATCCTCCTTTACAATTAGGTGATTAATGTAATAGACATAATAAAATTATTTCAATTTAAATATTTCTTATCAGGTAATTATTCTGTGAAATATAACAATTCCATTGTATTTACTAAAACTCAACTTGATTTCAGTTATTTTATATTCATAAAAAGGACTTTATATGATTCGATTTCTCTTAGCCGTGTACTCACTACTATAATCAGAGTCAATTTTTTAAAACAGTTAAAATTTATAATTTTTGTAATAAAGTATTTTCATAGTTTCAATATTGAAACATTTAAAAAATAAATATTAGTTAGCACAGAGTAACATTTCAGAATGCTTTTAATTAGGGTAGTTAGGAAAACAATGACTAGGCTAGTAAAAATATAGTAAAAATCTAGAAGAGCACTTTTCTATTTCCAAAAAAAATCGTATTTAGCTAGTGCGAATGCATAGCTTGTTGATTGTTTCCCATTTACTGTGGCTTGTGGGTTAAAAATTATGAGGGTGGATAAAATTCAGTAAAAGCTTGGTAAGCAGTTTATACTTTTAGTTACAAGAGTACAGTAAAATTGTCAAAATGGAATTATTATCAACTTAAATATTAACCCAACATAATTATTGCCTTCATATAAGGAGTAGTTAACTGATGAAAAATTACTAAAGTGGTAATAAATTCATAAAAACCTAGCAGAGCACTATGGTATATCATAAATATTTTTTTTGGAATTCTACAATTTTTAACCGTAATCCAACAAAATCGCTCCTCTTAAGAGTTGTGTGGTGGTAAAAAATTATTAGGGAATATAAATTAGTGAAAAATGTGTGAAAAATATGCCATACGCAAAAATTTTTTTTCCGAATTCTGCTAGCTTGAAGCTTAGGTTAGCCGAATCGCTCCCTTTAAGGTCGGTTTGATAGTGAACAATTATTAGGGTGGTAATAAATTAGTGAAAAATGGGCGAAAATATTACGTAGGTTAAATTGAATTCCGCTCATTTGTTTCCGCTAGTTTAAAGGTCCTCCTGGAATTTCTCGGCGAAGTGTCTTTACTGTCTGTAATGATTACTACTCTTTAGACTGGATTCCTTTATTTCTGCTACCAGGTTAGGTTATCCATATATCACGGCGATTTAGTTGTTTCTTCTTAAACGCCATAGATATTTTTGTCTAATGCTACTTTTGGTTTTAGTACTGCCAGTACGATAAAGACGCGATATATGTCCCGCTTATGAAAATTTCGTTATCTCAGCATTTCGATAAGTTTTATGTCCTGAACTGTATCGACAGCGGTCTAATATAATCTATAAAAAACGCAAACACATCTACAGCCACTTCCCGGCATCTTTATATTAACATTTTATATAAACAAACTCTCACGTATACCTATTCCTTTTTTGAAACATAATTGTGTATTTGCCAGTTCGTTCTCATTTTTTTGTTCTATAAGGTACAAGGTATTGTATCGTTGTTTTCATATGATGCATGTAATTAAAAAAAATCAACATTATGATTATTTTAGTAAACTAATGATGTTGTAGGTGCAAACCATATGTGCAAAAATACTTACTAGAGTGATATCTTGGTCAAATAAAGCACTTACCTGAAAGCAAAGAAAAATATTAATCTATGTTTAAAGTATGAAATAACTAAAAGGATAACATTAAAGAAATAACGACTATAACAAATATTATAATAAATAATACATAATGTAATAAAAGAGAAAAAAGGGAAAATTATGGATTTGGGTTACACATAAATCTGAAATTTTTATATTGCATTTAAGTAATGATTAAATATTTCTATGAATTAAAATTTGTTTTAAAAACCTAATTAAAGACCACTGTATGAACCTATGGCAAGACTACTGAAAATATTCAGGAACCAAACTATAGGAGATTTATCTCCTTGTGAAGACCATCTAATAATCCATCCAATAGAAGGGACCAAGTAATAATTGGAAACACTGCACTGACCCATAAATTCTTAATCAACAAAGAATCTTCTCCAACCTTCAGAAACTCTCCCATTGACGGTGAAGCATATTCTGATTGCCTGGCAGTACCAGGAAGAAAAAAAGAAGAAAATATGGAATCTTAGATGACATCAAAACCCCTTTAACCATAAACACTGACCATGTAATAAATTATTTAAAATATTTACGTTTCTATACATCTATTTAATGTAAATAAAATGAATTCTTATGTACCTAGTTTTCCTAGTATTGTCTGACCGTAGTTTTCCAGCAATATCATCTAGTACAACTACTTTACTGTTTTTTATGCTTAGTAGTATTTCCACTTCATTCAAGTGACCACCTACATGTAACGACCGTTTTTAAATTCTCAGTTATTAGAAATGGAAATCTCATTTCTTTTACACCTCTTTATACCGACCATTCTCTTAGACGTCCGCGGGTACACATTACCGGAATTTTCTAGTACCCGTAAATAATAAATATACCATTAATAAAGGGCAATAACATTCCACGATTCTTAAGAAATATAAATAGAGGAAAAATTACCTTAATAGTAGGCGGATCCATAAAACTTATTTCTCAAGATTTTAAGTACTGGTTTTAACATTCAGTTCAATTTTAAACTTTTATATGTTAACTAGTTACCTACTACTTATTGATTTTTCTGCTTGGAGCGTAATAATCAAAATTTACCGTGGTATTAGTATTTTTTGGAACCAGTTAGTATGGCAGGAAAAAGGAAACGCCTTATTATCAAAGAAAAAATGGACATAATTAACGAAATTGAAAAAAGTGACATAAATACCAAGAAGTTGGCCGAAAAATTTAAAATGGGCACTAAGAGACCATATTGTTACCAAATAAAAAAGAGCTTGGAAATTTGTTTAAAGAAGGTGGTAACGCTGACTACAAAAGAAAATTTTCTAAAACCAAGGAACTTGCTGTGGATCAAGCTGTGTTTAATTGGTATTGTAACGCTCGAAACATGCGCCAATATCTGGATCTATAATTTAAGTCAAAGCAAGTAATACAAGTAGTGTATGGAAATGCATCTTTTACATATTCATCTGTCAAGAAATGATGTCAATAATTTAAGAGTGGAAGAGAGAAGACGAATGATAAGCTGGAACCAAGTGGTTTCCTACACAAAACTCTTAAAACAGTAATGACTTTTTTTCGTTAACAATTGCTGAAGACGAACCTTGGTGCCATTATTTTAAACCATTCAGTAAGCTGTCATCGATGCCATAGGAACACGGAAATTCTCCGCCACCAAAAAGTAAGCTTTTTAAGCTAAGTAAAGTACTTCTGTAAGCTAGGTCGTGTTAACATTTTTTTTTTTACCATAAAGGACCCTTAGTAGTGAACGAAAGTTTGCAACCAAAGAAAAAGAGAATATTGGAAAATCCACCTTATAGCCCCGATTTACATCTTTGGGCAATTAAAAAAGTCGTTAAAAGGTATTCGTTTTCAGTCTGACGAAGAAGTACAAAATACCATAAAATAATTGCTCGGACAACAGCCATAAGAATTCTTTAAGCAGGGTATATAACGATTTATGAAACAATGGGATATGTGCCTTGGTAATTGCCTAATTGCATTGGTAATTATTTGTAGATATATTTGCCTATGAATTGAACAAGCCTCGTAACTTATTAGATACAAATATGACACACAGTAAACAAATGCTTCATCCTGATTTATATGATTTAATTAAATTACTGAATCTTATTTATTAAGTATATAATCAATCATATGGTTAGTTTTGGACATAACGTTTTATGACCGCTACTCCCATCATCCTGATTTACATAAAAAGATTATGTGCACCATAGAGTGTCTGTTTTTTTTATTCCGCTTTTGTTTGTCTTGTGTGTACATATATCTTTTCTCATCAGCCTTTTTTCTGAATCAAATATTGTGGTTTCTATCAAAAAAATGTTTATTCTTAATGTATTTTACAATAGAAGTCCAGCATCTAAATACAATCAAATATTTAAACAAAATATTCATTTCATATTCTTTCTTTTTTATCAACTTTTAAACTAATTATTTAATACAGTTTTAAGTCAGAAATACTTAATTATTATGTATTTATTACACAGGCGGGTGTTGTATTAATGTAAACAATTTAAAAATCGGGCATCCTTGTGAACAAGGTCAGTGGTTCTTAGTGTAAAAACATAGTGGAGCATCGCACCTCGCCAGTCACATTGCTACGCAGTACGCACATTGCCGATTAAGAAACAATTTAATAGATTTACATAGCAGTGTGCATCACGGAGCATCGCACCTCGCCGGGAACATCGCTACGCATCTCGCTACGTTTTGAAGAGCAAAATAATTTGTTTTTCTGGATACAGTAGCATGAAAGTCACTACCTGATTGGCTGTTTCAAGGTTAACTTACCGTCGTATATCTTTTGCTCTCTATCTGCCAGCGGTTAGAAAACGGTTGGGATCATTTGCAGTTAGAAAACGTTTGATTCATGCACGATGGATAAAGAGCAATTAATTAATGAAATATTTAAAAAGCCCCCAATATGGGATCAGCGACACAAGGAACATCATAACCGCTACGTGCTAGACAAGGATTGGAAAACAGTAGCTAATAACTGCGGTGTTTCAGGTAAGCAATCAATTTGTTTGTTTCATCCTGTGTTATTATTTATATTCTAATTAGATAGGTATGTAATCGTACTAAGATATGTTCAAGATGCCATTTTTATTGATACATTTAATTGAATATTACAATTACGGAAGAGTTTTGTTACTAATAAAATATTGTTTAAATGCATTTCTCACCGAAGTAGCCTCTGCTGTTGAAGGATTATTTCTCCTACATGCTGAAATATTGGGCAACACACAGTCGAAGCTTTTATTATCTGTCGTAGCGTGAGTGACATGTTCTTGGTCCATTATTGTATTATGTAGAATACAAACTGCTTTAATAATTGCATCTGCAGTGTTGGGTTGTGTTTCAATGGCTTTCGTTAGTATTCTCCACTTCATTGTTAAAATTCCAAAAGCGCATTCGACTGTTTTACGCGCTCTAGATAGACTTTTGTTGAATAATTCAGTTTCTTCATTTAAATTATTTCTGGCAAATGGCTTCATTAAATTGGTTAACAAAGGGTACGCTTCATCGCCAATAAAAACATAAGGTGCCTTAATATTACTATTTGGTAACAACTCTTCTGTTGGAATATTCAACTTTTCACTGCTCATCAATTTGTACATATTAGAATTACGAAATGTTCCCCCATCACTTTGTTTACCATATGCACCTACTTCAATAAAAATAAATTTACAGTTCGCATCACTCACGGCTTGCAGCACAATGGAGAAATATTGCTTATAGTTGTAGTACATTGTTCCTGAATGAGTTGGACACTTTAGTCGAATGTGTTTACCATCAATTGACCCAAGACAGTGGGGAAATTTCCATCTATTATAAAATTGTTCGGCTATCTCTCGAAATTTTTCTTCTGTGGGCGGAATCATATGAAGGGGTTGCAAAACGTTCCACAATAAGGTGGTAATTTCTGGGACAATACGTGCTATGGTAGATGCTCCCATGCGAAAAGAAAAAGCCAGGCTCTTGTAAGAGTTTCCTGTCGCTAGGAATCTGTAAATGGAAATAAAAAATTTATCTGTAGTAATACTAATGTTTGGTAGTAATGTCAGCGTGACTAAACGTAATGTATTTGTTTCAGTTCCATTAGCTAAAAAATCTTGGAAAGCACTGCGTCAGCAGTTCAAAAGTCATTACGACCGACTGCCTGCATGCAGATCTGGAGATCCAGCACCAGAAGAGACAGTGGAATGGCCGTATTTTAAATCTTTATTATTTTTAAAAGACATTTTTACACAAAGACCCTTGAGTGGCAATTTGGAGGATAATGGAACTGAAGTAAACGAAGAGTCTGAAAGTCAAAATCGTCAAATTGAAGCTGAAGACGATGACCTTGAGTCCATTAATGAAAATCTATCTTCTCCGAATACCCCGGCTTCACACACTTCACTAACCTCTTTATCCACACAATCAACAGGCACACCCACCCCTACTAAAGAGCTTCTAGGATATAGAAAACGAACTTTACCCATGGAAACAATAGGTAAAGGCCTGTTAACTATAGAGAGGGAGAAGTTGCAGATTAAAAAAGGGAAACAAATGGCAATGGAAAAAAGAGGCAATGATGAAGATGTAGCGTTCTTTACTTCACTACTTCCGCATGTGAAACAGTTACCAGCACAGGAGAAACTGGGATTTAGAATTAAGGTGCAACAGTTACTGTGGGACAGTTTGTATGGCACAAAACCCCTTCCTTCTTGCGATCCACATATTACTGCATCCACTCATCATTCCCAAGAATCCACATCTTCATTTCTACCTGCATCCTCTCTTCATTCCCAAGCATCCACATCTTCATTTCGACCTGCACCCACTCATCATTCCCAAGCATCCACATCGTCATTTCGACCTGCATCTACTCATCATTGCCAAGCATCCACATCTTCATTTCGACCTGCATCCTCATCTCCTTTAGTTGTACCACAACCCAGCTCACATTCCAATGCATCATTTACATTTCCTACAGAATCTACCCAATCTATAAATACGTCACAAATTCCTATTCAGAAGCAGACACTCGCTTTTGAGGGCAATAATTCTAGTGAAGTACAAACTTTTGTATATGAATTTGAATAAAAATATATTTAATTTCTTACCTGAGTGTTACTACTAATCTTTCTTCGGCGGATATTGGCTGGACATGAAAGTTACAGTAGTTTTTCTCAATTTTTGGTTCTATTTGTCGAAGAATGTAGATAAACGTTATTTGTGACATTCTTAAATAATCATAAAAACGATCTGGATAATGCTTAAGTTGCTGATATAATTTATAAAATTCACCCAGTTTCGTGCGCTCTCTCTGTACGGGATGTATATTCCACCTACGACTTCTTCCTCCAGTGGACGTTAACCACCACTTTACAGCAACACTAGATGAATCGCTATCACTTTCCGATTCGGATAACATATTTAGTACCGCTCTTAAACAGTTTCAGGTCTATACTACATGCAAGGTGAAATGCCTCGCTATGTTTTACCATGGCGAGTATGCAATTTGTGGCGATGTGCGCAGCGAGGTGCGTAGCAATGTGACTGGCGAGGTGCGATGCTCCACTATGTTTTTACACTTAGTTAAAGCATTTTATTAAGAACAATAAACTAACAGTTAAGCGTGTTGGTCTATGATCCGTTAGTTTATGCTAAGTATTATTTAAAAATAAATCTTTGTATATTTATATAGTTCAGATTAAAAATATTTTAAAAAGATTTAGGCAAACAAGAATTTAAATCATAATATGACTGACCGGGTCCGACAAAGGCGCTCGAAAAGTGTTCGGGATATTCAACAATTTTTTTTTGCCGAGGTATGAGTTTAAGTATCTTATAATTAAATAATAAATAAAAGTTCATTTTTAAGTGTAAATTTTAGTATTGTTCTGAAGCTATTTTCTTGTGGCATTGTAAATTAATTTCTATTTAACTGGGAATAAGCCACAATTTAAGATAAAAATACGGTTATTGACGTTTCAATTTCCACTTCGGAAATCGTTCTCAAAATAAAAACAGTAAATTAAACAAATTTTGTTTTTTGTTACATAGTGAAAAATTCTTCTAATAATTTAATTTTATCTGACTCATTTATATTGACAATTCAGACATACATTATGCATTTTAAAGTAGACGACTTAAAAACGATATTGCCAATATTGTTGAGGGACGACTTTACTTATCAGATAGTTCATTCGATTACATGAAATCAACTTTAACTTGAGAATATTCGTCAGAAAAAATCATAGCATGTAATTCGTCTTTAAAAAGACAAACACATGACATGATGACAGTAAAATTCTCCTGTTAGTGATTCCATAGTAAATTATGAGGGAAAAACCAGGAAAAAAACCTCATAATACTATCCCGACATTGTAAGTATTTGTTCGTGAATTTAGTTTACCTTCAACAAACATCAAAATTCTGATTTTATATGTTATGTTATTTAAAAAACATAAATGATGTATCCTCTATATGTTATTGACTTACTAATACTGGTATTTTCTTATTAATAACTTCCTCTTTCAATATTGGTAACCAGATCCTACTACATTCTGCCGAGGAATTTGCGACACAATTGGCCTCATTTAGCATAATTAGAGCCGCTTCTTTGATTTTTATTTTTTTACCATCCGTTTCTGTTCGGACTACATTTGAATTATTCCATTGAACCCTATGTTCATTATCCCATGCGTGTTTACATATTTGAGATCTATCAAATTCTCTATTTTTAATATAAGATTGATGTTCACTTATTCTAACATTTAATGGCCTTGATGATTCACCTAAATAAAACTGATCGCATTCACAAGGTATTTTATAAATGCAATTCTTTGTCCTTTCTTGTTCATTGTTAGGTTTGGTTTTAACACAAATAGATGACAAATTTTAGGACAAAAAATATTATTTTATTCAATTTGAAAAATATTTAAATTTTAAAAATACAGAAAACATAATATGAAGCTTCGCGCTAGTCTACTGTACCGCCTACTGTTCCATCTCTTTTTGGTTTTGATTGCCTTTTTTCATTGAATGTTTCACTTTGCAAATGTGGCATATATTTTCGGGACTTTGTGTTAATCTCACGTTAGGTTTATTCAAACTGGTCTTTGTTATCAAAACTTTAGCGTTATACAGGATGGCTCAATTAAACCAATCCACCTGAAATGTCTTCAATGGAAGAATTTTTTTGGAAAATCCAGAGACAAATTGTTGCTTCGTTCAAGGAAGGCTTTCATGATCACTAATTAATCAGTCATTACAATAAACGACACATCTTTATACATTTTATTAATGATTTTTAACAAAAAGGATCTTAAATGAAGGAGTGTTAAACTGGCATACCATTTTAACAATATATTAATTGCCGATCTCTTTTTGTTCTGTCATAACATTTTAATAACAATTACTTTGTTATTAATAGTGTTATTATCGGTGCGGTTTTCATTAAGAGATTCCAGAGCATTGTTTTTAAGATAGGAGGTGACAATTTGAAATCTCTCATCAGATATGTATATAGTTATGATGAAAAAAAAAATAGCTAAGACAAGGGAACAAATTTCACTACATTCACATTCACAGACCGTACAAAGTATTGTAAGAACAAAACGACTTCAGTAAAATCCAAACATAAATTCATTGCATTGTATACACTTACACGATAACTTCGGATTGTCCAGTTTATAATATTTGTTTATTATTTCAAAATTCAGCTACATCCAATAGATTCCTTATATTAATTTTAAAGCAGAACAAAAGATCAGTATGTGTATACTGTTAATTTAAGGACCTATTCTCTTTACATAATTTGCTGCTTTTCTCCATTTTTTTCTTCTTCTTTCAGTACCCTGTCCGAATATCGAACGTTGGCGATCATGTTGGCAATAATAACTTTATTTATGGCGGCTCTAAATAAATTAGCGGTGGTTTCTTGATACCATTCTCGGAGATTTCGGAGCCAGGATGTTCTTCGTCGGCCTGGGCCTTTCCTTCCGGCGATCTTACCCTGTATTATGAGGTGTAGAAGGTTATACCTCTCTGGATGTCTGTGTTTCTCCATTTAAGGTTACTAAATTATTGTCATAGTATTGCAACCTCGTTTTGGTGATGATCCTGCATTCATTAATTTACGGTCAAACGATGTCCTTATTTTAAAGAAGTCATCCTGTATAACAGTTTAATTGTGTTTAACTACATTCTACCATTTGCTTGCTTTATTGTCTTTTTTAACCTGAGCCTAAATCTGGCCTTAATTTTTTTCTAATTTTTACTGTTTCTATAAGTAGAAATTACTTTGTAGTAATGTTTCTGAATCACTTGAATAATGTATATGCGTGAAAATAATCAGATAATATAATGGTTCGTCCAATTTTATAGCACATCGTGCATTTACAGCAACAAAACACATAATAATATAAATGTTACAAGGGAAAATTATTCCCATGAAGATAAACACGACTGATGGTCGTATTTATGATGAGAATACTTATTGCGGTGAGGCAGTGTCGCTCCAATACTGGAAAAGGCAACATAAAACTTTTTTTAAAAACAGAATCCTCTACAATAATTAAAAAGGATGTAAAATAACGCAATTTATATGATTAATAAAAATTTTGCTTCTGCTAGCCCAAGGAGATATTGACATATTATACCTTGTTTTTTTCTCCCACTTAACGCTGCTAATATTGTTCTGTTCGTGGTTTATCGTAACTATTTAAAATTTCACAAAAAATGCTTTTCTATAATAGAACACAAAATGTTCTTTAAATATTATGTTTATATGGGATTAGCAATGTTATAGGTTGTAATGAAAATCACATTTTTAACGTATTAATATTGTGACGTTTTGATTTCAACACGAAATCGTTTTCAAAAAATATGATTATACAAATTTTGGAAAATGTATAACCAAATTTTCTGTTATTGCTTATGTCATTTCCAAATGAATATATTTGACCTCGATATTGTAAGTAAACAGCATATAATGGGTGCACACAATTTGGGGATGGTGTTTTTACCCTAGAAATATCAAATTCTGTCTGTTCTGTGTATTCTGTGTTATATGCTTTGTGTATAAAATTGGATCAACAGTTGTGGTTTTCAGCAAAAATTGATTGTTTGATTTATTGTTTACGTGTATTGTGTGTTGCAGATGTGTTTATGTAAGATTGTGATGTTTTTGATCTCCTATTACTCCTCTATTGTTGGTATATTCCTGTTGTTGACTTCTTCTCTTAGTATTGGCAATCAAAGTCTGCTAAATTATGCCGATGGGTTTACTACACATTTTTTTCTTCGGTGAGTAGAATCAGAGCTGCTTTTTTGACTTTTTTTCATGTATGTTTTTTTTATGGTTATTGATGCATCTTTTCATTGCGATCTGTGCTTTTTGTCCCAGACATATTTGCATATCTGGGATATCTCTAAGCCTGTGTTCTTGATGTATGTTTTATGCTTATTTATACTGGCACTTGGTGGTCCTGCGGTGTTTTTCATGTAGAAATTGTTGCATTCATATGGTATTTTATAGATGCGGTTTTTTGGCCTCACTAACCAGAAGCATTGAATATATTCCTGAAGGATATTAACAATAAATAAGAATCAATCCAATTTACCATGAAACAAGAAACAATAACTCTTTTTCTTTTCTGACCGTGCTAATGACAAAAGAAAATACAGGGTATGTAACCAAAGTCTACAGAAAATCAGCCCACACCAACTTATATAAATTACCAATCCAACCACAACGTTGGTTAGGTACAATAATAATTGTAATATATTTACACTATAAAACCATCAATTGGATTTTTTTAAATTTTGATTGACCACTTTTTATTTAGTTAAGGCTGTATCTTCTCATAACTTAAAGGTTTTGTAGCATTTGCCGTACAATAAAACAGAGGGAGGTTCTAGCTAAAACGAAATAAGACTGGCAAAGAGATGACTAATTTGTAGGTACATCTCCAAGGAGAATACGAAAATAGGGCCCAGTCTCTTCGCAGACATGTACACACGCATCACATCAAGCCTGGTTGACTTGATACTGGATAGCGGAGAAAAAAAAACATTGTGAAATATATGGCAAAGAGCAATAATAGAGAAGAAGAGTAGATGCAATAGGAACAACGGAAGAAGCTAATACTGCGTTCTGAATAAAATAAAATAAAATAGGTTCTTTGGATCGTTACATCTCAGTTTAGTGTCTCAGTTTATGTCCGTTGTCATCCAAGTGCTATACTTTGTTTATTCCCAGTCTTACTACTTGTGGAATAGGTATGTTTCCTATAATGGAATGAAGTCACCTACTATAGTCACAAGTTCTGTTTCATTTCATTTACTTAAGTATTTTTAGTATTAGAGTAGATCTATTGCTTCCTATTTTTTAGTTTCCTTTCAAAAATATACGCAAATAATCGTGATATGACCTCTCTTCAACAAGAGTTCTCTCTTGTTGTTACTATTCGTTTATTTATGTATTAGTAGGTTTCGGTGTACTCTAATCGAGTAGAACAATCGAGTTTTGATCCGATTTTTTACTTGACCTTGTTAGTATCTCTGGATTCATTATTCTTATATTTTGTACCTGTTTAACTGTTTTTACTGTATAGATATTTTCTTAAATATTTATTTCCCGTTACACTTCTGATATTGTCGTTCCTTATTCTCTACATGTAATTAGTTCTACAAATGGTTGAGAATATTTAAAAAGCTGAATTAAATCTCCCTCTAAGAGTGCTAGATCTGCCACTGTAGAGTATATACACAATGACTTGTCATATTACAAGGTTGAACGTTGAGGAATTTCGAGTTTTTTCAGTCATTCTGTGTCAGAATTTTTATTTAAAAGTGCTCTGCAAGTACTCTTCAATAATTACACTCACCACCTATTTAGATTCATGTTATTAATCAGTACGCAAAAATGAACGTAATTATCAGACAAATATGGAAGTGTATTGTTAGGTATTGGCAGTAGCAGCATTGGTTAAAAATAGCATACCGCTATCGTAGCAACAACCTGTCGTGGGTATTTTAAAATCATAAATTTGTATAAGAACGACCACAAGGCACTTTCAAAGGAAAATGTGAAATATCTTATTGTTAGGTGCTAAATAACTGTAACTTTTTTATTTATATTCATTATGTGTCGTTTAAGTCTTGTCAGGCTGAGCACTAAGCTAAACTATATTCACATTAGTGCTGTATCAGACAACAATGTTTCTTCAAGAAGATATTAGAAAAAAATAAAATTAAAAACTGGAGTAATATAGAAGGTTTGTTTAAACTTCTCTTTATCTTTAGCAGCTACTCTGCGTTCTTTGGATGATGATAAACCTGCCGTCTAGATATCTTGTTTATGGCATTTTCGAGATTTTCCTCAATATTATTGAAACTTCTCCGATTTTACCCCAATCGCGAGGTCATCGGTATAAAATGTATCTTGCATTCTCTGTTACTTTTTGGTCATTCGTGTGTATATTGGACAGAGCTTCTTAGGGATGGCACATATTTTTTATCTCTCCCATATAGCACAGGAATCTCCTGTTCTGCAGCATAAGCTCTACCTTTATTAGGTTCGGGTCTTTCACTGTATTATATATTTTACCTAGCCGTGCGACACCATTTATATGTTTATTTTCACAACCCTCCTCTATAAACTCTATAAGATTCAGTACTTGTCTAGTACGTCTATAGGTTTAAGAGGGGTGTGAAATTTATCCCCCATTTAGGCCTGAAAAAGTATATACTTTTTCAGGCCTAAATTCAGACTGATGGGATAATTCTAAACTAAAGCAATTAGTTTAGAATCGACTGACTTCTGGATACGGTGTTGGATCATCATTTCATATAGTTTATATAAGTAACCTTGTCTAAGATATTATACAAAATAGGTAAACTAAATGAACCATTGTACAGAAAGTAGGAAATAGAGGAACAGACAGCCACACACATCCTATGCCAATACAATGTGGTCAACTGAAGATTTAGCCAGAAGTTTAATCAGTCCTAAAACTACTAATTACCAATAAGCAAACTGTTGGTCTTCGTTGAGGCCACATGACTTATTAAAGATTAATGAAGAAAAAAACACAAAGTGTTTGTTTTTTACAAAGGTCGTATGACCACATGCCAGAAATTAAAGTGTCTTGTCAAAATTAAGAATACGAGGAAGAGGAGAAGAGAAGAAAAACAAGATACTTAGAATTCTCCTAAGTAGGCATCAAATTTAAAAAAATTTCAGTATCATTATTTAACCAGCCGTTATCAACTTTTTTTACAACTTCTACTACGTTATCTTTCATTTCTTTATTAGCAATTATACCTACTCCATTCCTAATGTTATTTTTCTCTACCTCTAACCGCAACCTAAATTTATTAAAATATGGAAAGACCGAACAATAGCAAGGAAAACTAAGCTTAGGTTAGTCAATGCCCTTATTTTTTTTATTGCTACATACGCAGCTGAAACATGGACACGCAAAAAATTGATAGGAATAAGATCAAAGTCTTCGAAATCTGGGTCTATAAAAAAATTCTACGGAAGATCTCCAAATAAGGACGCCAAATGAAAATTCTGGTAGAAAAATCCCTACGTGAAGCCGTCCATATGGCACAAAATCAAGCAATTTGTAAACTACTTCTTTTAAGTGCATCTACCAGCTCCGTACTCTTACCTGTACGACTTCCAGGACTCTATCCTGATTTTATGACCTAATGGTATTCACTCTGAAATGGTTCTTACAAGGAAATCTGAACAAAGGCTATATTTGCTTCCGGAACATTTTCCTTCAGAAGATGTCATTTTAATTCTTCCTGACTTTTTCCCTTTTCAGGGGTCGCTGTTCTTTACTCTTCCTCGCCGCTCATTTTTGTTCCTTGAGTCTTCTTCACCTAAAATTTCTCACTCAAGTTCTCTGCCAGACAGTCCTTCCATCTTCTCTAACTTCTAACAGCTCTATCCTTTGTCCCACATAGTTTTTAGTTCTACATCTGACATTAACAAACCATTGCAGTCTTTGTTTTTGAATTATTTTTGAGGCTGTAGTCACCCAGCTCTTTTCCTAATCTAGTCATTTCTGATCCTATCCCTTCTAGTTTTACCCAATATCCACCGTAACATTTCCGTTTCAGCTACCTCTATCTTCTTCTCCAGGATCTTCTTTACAGGCCACACTTCACCGCCGTATACCAACGCAGGTCGTACCACACTCTTGTATAACTTTTCTTTTAGCTGTTGCCCAATTTTTTACATCACAAAGTACCCCACTCATCCGCTTCCAGTTAAACTAGCCAGCCTGTATCCTGTGGGCAATTTCTCAATCTAGTGTCCCATTTTTCATTATGTAGGAGCCAAGGTATTTGAATTCTCCTACTCACCCTAGCTTTTCTGCAAGCAATTATACGTCCCCAACCATTCCTCTTCCTCCCAACCAAATATACATCGTCTTCGACCTGCTAACCTTAAGTCTTTCCTCTTCAATAGTCCTTCTCCAACACTCCAACTTATCTTCCAACATTTCTTTGTTCTCCTTTTCTTCTTCTTCTTCAAGTGCCCTGTCCGTTGCGAACGTTGGCTATTAACATGGCAATTTTGATCTTGTTTGCGGCGCTTCTGAATAGTTCGACCGATGTGAGCCCGAACCACTTCCGCAGATTTTGGAGCCACGAGTGTCTTCTCCTGCCTGGCCCTCGCTTACTGTCTATTTTTCCCTGGACAATCAATTGTAGCAGACGGTACTTATCGTGTCTCAATATGTGGCCTAGATATTCAAGCTTTCTTTGTTTAATTGTATTCACGATTTCTTTCTCCTTTCCGATTCTTTGGAGTACCTCTATGTTGGTGACATGTTCGGTCCAGGATATACGAAGAATGCGTCGGTACACCCACATTTCGAATGCTTCTAGTTTTCTCGTTAGCGTCTCCGTCAGCGTCCAGGCCTCCACGCCATACAGCAAGATCGGAAAAATGTAGCATTTAACTATACGTAGTTTTAGGGAAGAGACAAATCCTTGCTTATGAGGAGCTTTTTCATATTGCTAAATGCTGCTCTAGCTCGTTCTATTCTCGACTTAATTTCTATGGTCTGTTCCCATTTTGCATTTACGTTGGTGCCAAGGTACACATAAGATTCTACATGGTCAATTAATATGTTACTTATCCGTAATTGTCGAGCAGGTTGTTGCTTTTTGCTTATCAGCATCCACTTTGTCTTCTTGAAGTTGAGGCTCAGGCCGTATTCCTCACTAACTGAATAAAGTCTTTCCATTACTTGTTGTAATTCGTCTATGGTACTGGCAAGGATCACCGTGTCGTCGGCGTATCTTATATTGTTCGTTAACTCGCCGTTTATTTTAATGCCCTCATTTGCATTTTCCATACATTTGTTAAATATTTCCTCGGAATTTGTTCTCCTTTACTAACACGATATTATCAGCAAAGAGCATTATTTCAGTATAATTTTTGTTACATTGGAGAAGAACTTTGGAGAGTTCATTATTAAAATGACCTTAAAAGATTTTCGGACATTTGATGCGTGAAGTCCTGCACTATTTGACCAACATACCATCAAAGAGATAACCAGACTCATGAACTGAAGAGAAGAGTCGGCCTTGGGTTGGCAGCATTTGGAAAACTGAGAGAAACTTTTAAAAGTGAGGTGCCCACATGCGTAAAGAGAAAGGTATTTGATCAGTGCGTCCTCCCAGTCTTGACGTACAGAGCAGAAACACTTACTGTTTCTTAACTTAACAAAAGCAGCAGCTACCAAACTGAGAGTCACGCAGAGAAGCATGGAGCGGTCCATGTTAGGAATAACTCTCCGAGACAGAATAACAAACGAAGACATCAGGAGAAGAACCGACTGACATCATCGAGAAGATAGCCAGAATAAAATGAAGATGGGCAGGACACACAGCCAGAATGACAGATGGGCGATGGACAAGGAGGTTATTGGAGTGGAGGCCAAGGGAAGACAAGAGAAGCGTCGGTCGACCACTTACAAGATGGACTGACGATTTAAGAAGACTCAATAAAAACTGGATAGGAGCGGCACAAGATAGACGGGGTTGGAAACATGAGGAAGAGGCCTATGTTCAGCAGTGGACTCTTGAGGCTGGATGATGATGATGATGACCATCAAAGTAATCAAATATATTTGATAGATATTCTATCTAAAGCTTTATTTTCGTTAACTTGAAAGAGAAATCGTTTCAGGATTCATTTTTTTTTGTCTTAATAATATTATTCAGTATAAAAATGATATCTGTTTTTTTTTCTCCCCAAAAAAATCATTGTTTTTATTCTATTCACCTTTCCAGTTCTTTTCTGAACTTTCTTTATATTATCTCAATATATAATTAAAGTCAAATTTACAACAAACTATTTAGAAGGAATATCCAGGATATTTACTATAATCAGAAGACGAGAATCTTAGCAGTTTTTTTAAGTGTTTTTTGTAGTAACTAGAAAAATCACAGCAACTTTACTCACTTAATTAGGTATACGACCGAAAATAATTGTACTCATTAAGAAAAGAGAGTTTTAATGTCCAGCGGTAAAAAGATGTTATTCATTACATAAAGTATCCTGTTACCATAAAAGTACCGTAGGAAAGTTGTAAATATTATACGGAAGAGATAAATTCATCAAAAAATGAAAAAGAAACAAATCCGAAAAAAGTATCGGAACTGCCGGCAAAAATTTATTTAAAACTTCTGTATATCCCATACAACTTACATGACAATAAAAAATTTAATGTCTATGTTTTAAAATCATTATTATTATTATTAAAAAAATGTCCAAAAGAATTTTTGTTAGTTGAAATTTTACAATTTCAAGTTTTACGTTATGAAATTATAGAAACAACAAACTTATGTCAATTCAACAAGCACTATTTATATTTCGAGCCTAATATTAAAATACAGTGAATTGCAGTCAAAATATTTATTTATGCACCAAGGGTGTTACTAGGATGATAACGCCCGGAATGCAACATAATCCTGTCATAGGGCATCTGGCTCGAGGGATGGATGTTGCTCGATGGAAGTAATCATCCGGTAACACCAGTGGTACATACATACAGAACATTTGATTTTTTTCTCATACAAGAGGATGTTATAGGTCATAACGACCGCTAATTATGCACTAGGATATAACAAGTGTGTTTATTGTAACCGTATTCAATCTAAATAAACAAATAATATGTCAGTGAACAATAAATAACTTTTCCGCAAATCGCCAGGAAATTTTGACATTCCTGTCAAAATTTCTTGAAGAAAAAGTCAGGACTTCCTTACTGTAAGGAAATGTCATTTCCTTACTGTAAGGAAATAATATTTCCGTACGTACAGTTGTTAGTGTTCTACATAAATGATAGAAAACACATTGCTTATAAGGAATTAATTTATATTTTGAAAGCATCAAGTCATTGCTGAATACATTTTTAAGATCAATTTGTTATATTTACAGTAATTTGACAGTTAGTACAATTATTGAACATTGGAGGAACACTCTTAGAACTATGAGAAATGTTGAAGATTTCATCTTTAAACAAAGGTCTAGGAAGTATGCCATTACAACATTTTCTGAGAAAGAACTCGTATTTTACTCATGGCGATAATCCATAAAACGTCTGTATGCATTTTCGTACTTTTCTCTTGATTTCTTTGGCAATAATTCTAATGAAGCAGTATTCACTGCCTCAACCAGCTCTGGAGGAGTCCCAGGAATGGAAATTTCATCATCACTTATCATTTTACTTTCGAGAACACCAGCAATTAAATTTATAAGCGTCAAATTTGACAATTTAACCTCAATACGTTTCCATAGTAACCCAAGTAATTTTATTCGGAATTTCAAAGCACCATTTATTTGGGAATAAAATTATCGCGTTTTTTTTAAATCAATCAATATCTGTCGAATTTAAACTATTTGCGGAAAAATAGTATGTTTACCTCGTAGGAAAAGCCACATTCCTGGACTCTGTGTTGCTAAGTCTCGGCTTGCGCCTCGACTTAGCAATCTTCACAGTCGTCCAGAAATGTTAAGCTTTTCCTACCCGGTAAACAATGTACTATTATTGCTCTAACTAAGCTGTATTTTCAAGGTTATTATACGATATAAGCTTGTCACGTCCTACAGAGAAATTAAAATAATAAAACTGAGGGTTGTGGCTGCACAATATTATTGGCTACATGAACATGAACGTTGCAAGTTGACATATATCTGAATAAATGTATTCCTTTGGTAAATATACTTAAATTGTATAATATAATATCTAATAATAAATTAAGAACCTAACTCAGAAATAAAGTTTATTTATTTCTGTAGGTTAGTTATTTACCATACCACTCACCGTCAAATCGAACTTCGATACTTGATGGGATAGTTTGGCTGTATTATGATATGCAGTGTGGGCGGCATACATTTTTTTTTTGAACCTATTCTCTATCCTTCCATTGTTGGATATAGGTCTCCCCAGTTTCTCTCCATCTTTCCCTATCTTGAGCTGTTTCTCTGCCATGTGGGACCTCCTTGTTTTCCTGATGTCATCTTTCCACCTCATCTGTGGTCTGCCTCTTGATCTCTTTGCATTGTATGGACGCCACTTTCCGATGGCATTGTTCCATCGTCCGTCTTGGAGACGTTCATTGTGTCCAGCCCATTTCCATTTCAGTTTTGCTGCTTGTTCTATCGCGTCTACTGTCTTTGTTCTGGTTCTGATCCACTGGTTACGTTTTCAATCTCTAAGTGATACACCCAACATTTGTCTCTCCATCGCTCTTTGTGCCTTCCTTATCCTATCCAAATTGGCCTGTGTAAATGTCCATGTCTGTGCTCCGTGGTGGCACCGGTATGATACAGGAGTTATATACCTTGCTTCGTAAGTACAGAGGGATTGTTTGATTTTTTAGAACGTAAGAAAGTTTGCCGAACGCTGCCCATCCCATTCTTACTCATCTCGATATTTCGGCTGTTTGATTTTCTCTATTAGCTCTGATTGCTTGTCCTAGATAGATATACTCATTTACCTGTTCTATTTTTTCTGTTTTATTTTTATTGCCTCTTGGTCTTCCGTGTTTGTCATTACTTTTGTGTTTGTTGAAGTTATTTTTAGGCCTTTTTGCAGTGATTTTTCATGAAGTTCATTCAGCATTAATTCCAGTTCTTGTCGTTCCGAGGAGATCAGGAGTATATCATCCGCATATCTAAGGTGATTTAGGTATTTTCCGTTAATACATATTCCTCTGTTTTCCCAATCTGTTGATTTTATTATGTCTTCGAGGGTCAAGGTAAACAGTTTAGGTGAAATTATATCGCCTTGTCGGACTCCTCGTTTAACTTTTATATTATCGGTTATTAATTTGTCGTCCAGAATTACGGTCATGGTTGCGTTTTGGTAAATATCATGTATTTATTTGTCGGTATCTTGAATCTATTCTACTATTGACCAGAGCTTCTTCAACCGCCCAGTGTTCAATGCTGTCGAAAGCCTTTTCATAATCTACGAATGCTAAGTACAGCGGAAGGTTGTATTCATTGGTTTTCTCAAATAAGATTTTAAGCGTATGTAGATGGTCGATTGTGCTGTATCCTTTTCTGAATCCGGCCTGTTCCACTGGTTGGTAGTTATCAAGTTTATAGGTTAGTCGGTTGTTTATTATTCTTGTGAAGGTTTTATATAGTTGTGACAAAAGGGAAATAGGACGGTAGTTGTTTAGGTCTTTCGGTCTCCTTTCTTATGTATTAAGATTGTGTTGGCATTTCTCCATTGTTTGGGTATTTTACCTTCAAACAGACATTTGTTGAACAGTATTTTTAGCATTTTTTTTATCGTGTCTCCTCCTTCTTTTAGCAGTTCCGCCAGTATTTTGTCCTCACCGACCGCTTTATTTCTTTTCATGTCGTTTATGGATTTTTCGATTTCATCTTCAGTTATTTCTGGTAATACCTCTGAGCCAACAATTTGTATTTTTCTCGTGAGATTCTGTTTAGATGATAGTGGTGGGTCATTTTTAGAACTGTATAGGTCTGTGTAATATCTTTCTGAGATTTTTACTATTTCTCCTAGATTTCCTTCTTCATTGTTCCCAGCTTTAAGCATGATTAGTTTTCTTTTTCCTATATTTGTCTTCATTGTTTTTAAACTTTTGTTCTTCTCTATGATTTTCTTAATGCGGTCTTCTTGGTATTTCTTTAAATCTTCCTTTATCTGTTTTCTTATGGTTTTATTCAGTTCGGTATACTCCACTGTATTTCTTTTGTTATCATTCAGTAGTTGTCGTCGTTTTTTTAGCATATCTTGTGATTTAGCGCTAACTTTTTTGTTGTTTTCGCTTTTGTTTATTAGCAATCTTCAGGCCTGCTTCTAGTAGTTCTGTTGTTATTTTATCGTTTAATTCGTCTAGTTGCAGAATTCTGTGATCACTTCCTACGGAAATCACGTTTATGACCGTAACGTCTTGTACTATGCTCTTTTTTTTGGATAGGATGTAATCAATCTCATTTTTTGTTAAACCATTGGGCGCGATCCACGTCCATTTTCTCTGTGGTTTTTTATTGAAAAAGGTATTCATCGCATATAGACCGTTCGTTTCCATATAGTTCATTAATGTTTCTCCTCTTTCGTTTCGTATTCCATATCCAAAGTTGCCGATTTTATTTTCTGATTCTTCTAGTTTTCTCCCTAATTTGGCATTGAAGTCGCCTATAATGATTGTGTAGGTGCTTTTGTATTTGTTCACTGTTTGTGTCAATGATTCGTAGAATATATCCACTTCTTCATCCGTATGTGATGATGTAGGGGCGTAAATTTGTATGATCTTTAAAGTTATATTTTTATTTATGTCCATTATTAGAGCCGCAATCCTTTCTGAAATTACAATATATTGTCTAATCTTATGGACATGCTGATTAGAAATAAGAAAACCGACACCAGCTAATGATTCTTCTTCAGTTCCTTTATAATATAGTACATTCCCGGATTCCAACTTCATACAGGCTTCCCTTTTCTTTTTATCTCACTTAATCCTAATATATCCCATTTCATCTTTTTTACTTCTTCTTCCAGTTCGGCTAGCTTTTCGTCTCTCATCAGTGATCTGACATTATAAGTCGCAATATCCAGTTTCGTTGCTTGTTTTCGTTTTTTCTGGCAATCTTCTAAAACCCAGGGATTTTTAGCACCCTCTGCTCTTTCCTCGATCCTACCATTGCCTTGGAAGGTGACTCCGGAGCTGCTGGGGACTGAGGGCCAATTCTTACGTGTATCTGTCATAAGAGGGGGGTAGATTGGCCGTGAACTCACCACGCTGGCCAGACGGGTTGGTAAGTGTGTTTCAGCCGCCCACTTTGGGAACAGACGCTGTTTGCAGCCGCCCACTCTGGGTCAGACGCTGCTGTTGTCGCAGTATCACAGCCGCTTAACTCATAATGTGAGTAACGCCTGTGAGTATCTGGAATTAAGCCTACAGAATTTTTACTTCCCATAGCCTTAATCCAGTAATGACATTACTGCTGCCTAATGTCATATCCTCAGTTGATCCGCGGGTACTTATTTGGCAATGCCTTATTCGTACCTGTCCTGCATATCTGCAGGAACTTTCCCTATCAGCCATATGGGACGTGCCGTGTCGAGGTTGAGGACATCCCCGCCCAGTCTGTCTTCCGTGAAGTACAGAAGAACCCCTACTCAGTTCAGAGCTCCTCCTCCACGAAAGCTATGACTGACACGGCTATGACTGACACGGCATACATTACGATCGTGTAATTCATTTTTGGATACGGTATATGATTATTTCCTAATTTCTTAATTTTGGAATTATGCGTTCTAGGGCGTACGATCTGAAGCTCTAATAATAATAACATTTAGCTAATTACAATAATTCTAGCGGAATATTATAACATTTACAAAACTTTGAGAACCACACATGGTCTATTTTCTATTGTTTAAAATTAAGTATTTGTGGTACTGGAAGGTGCGGGATGTAATGGGATAGTGTTTGCCGGGATAAGCAATCCACCATTTACTGGCCAACGGCTTAGGGCGGATGAGCTAGTGCATAAGTGTAAGGACTCTGTTGTCCTGACACTGAGAAATTGGTCTCGAAGGCGGAAGAACCAAGAAAGAGGCCAACGGCATCAGAATGCAGAAAGCAACGAGAAACCACTGCATTACATCTCTAGAATAAATTATAATGGCTAGCACAATTTGCGCAAGAGACATTATTGATTAGGACAATCGGAGACCAAAATCCGGCAGGGGAGGACAAATATCAGAACGCAAGGCCACCTTGGTCGTTAACATGCTAAACCTTTGCGCAAAAAACAAAAAAAATACTCAACCATCTTAGATAAAAATAGCTACCTGGAATGTAAGAAGTAGGTATGTATCAGCCTGGAAAACTACATAATGTTATTAAAGATAAAGAGGGGCTATATATATATATATATATATATATATAATATATATATATATATATATATATATATATATATATATATATATATACTTGGGTTAGCGATGTACAATGGTCAGGAAGTGGAGAGATACCAAAAAATAATCACAATATTTATTACACTAAAGGAGACAAAACTGATTATCGATACGGAGTAGCTTTCATTATAAGCAACACTATTAGAAAATCAGTGCTAGGTGTGATTCAAATCTCAGAAAGAATAATAATGCTAAAAATTCAAACACGGAACTGCAATATTAATATGATCCAAGTCTATGCTCCTATAGCTGATAAGACGAAGATGAGATCGGAAAGTTATATTCAAAATTCCACAATACAATCAAGGTAACTAAATCTAGAGATATTAATTATATTTTAGAAGACTTTAATGGAAAAATTGGAGTAGGTACCGTTAAAAATATAGTTGGACAGTTCGGATTAGGAACCAGAAACGAAAGAGGAGAAAGACTCATAGAATTCTGCCAAAAATATGATAATTGCCAATACTTGGTTTCAGCTTAATAAATGATAACTTAAAGAAAATCAAACAAGACGTGATAAAACCAACAGATGTTAATGACAAATGGAACATGGTACAGGAAACTTTAATAAAGGCAGGAGAAAAGCTACTACAGACAAAAATAAAAAAAAACAGAGATGGATGACTTCAGAAATCTTAGATCTAATGGAGAAAAGAAGGAAACATAAAGGCAGGAGTAAGGCAAAATAATAGAAGGAACTACAGAAATTGATAGGAAAGAAAATAAAAGAGACCAAATCCACCTGGCTTGCTAATCAATGCAGTGAAATAGAGGCATATGCTAAACAGTATTAGAGCTTTAACATGCATAAGAAAATAAAGGAAATGACAAATACACTGAGAAAAAAGAAAGATGCCCTTCTGAAAGACGCAAATGGAAAAATCATTATAGAAATTAAAGAGAAATTTAAAAAATGGAAGACATACATAACAGATCTGTTTGATGATAATCGACAAGAACCGGAAGAAATCGACAGCGAAACGGGGCCAGAGATCATAATGGAGGAAATTGAACAAGCAATTCGAAACGCAAAAAACGGAAAAACTGTAGGTCCAGACGAAATACCTGCGGAACTACTAAAATTTTTAGACGATGAAACTCTACCTGTACTATTTAATGAAGTATATAAAACTGGAAAAATCCCACAGGAATGGTTGGTGTCCACCTTTGTAGCAATACCAAAAACAGTATATGCCAAAGATTGTTCAGACTATAGGACAATATCACTAATAAGCCAGACCCTCAAAATATTTCTAAAGGTGATTCTATATAAAGATTATATAGAAAACTAGAAGATGATATGGATGATACTCAGTTTGGGTTCCGCAAGGGACTGGGAACGAGAGAGGCATTGTTTGCTTTTAATGTCCTCTCTCAAAGTTGCTTAGATATGAACCTAGATATTTATTCCTGTTTCATCGACTTCGAGAAGGCATTCGACAGGGTCCAATATGAAAAACTAATAAAAGTACTAAGAAACAAAGATATAGACAGACGAGACTTACGAATCATTATCAATCTGCATTGGAATCAAAAGCCAATATAAAGATAAAAGAACAAAAGTCCGAAAATATAGATATAAAGAGAGGAGTAAGACAGGGCTGTGTTCTGTCACCATTACTGTTTAACGTGTACAGTGAAGCCATATTCCAGGAAGCGATAGCGGATCTGAAATATGGAATCTCTGTAAACAGAAGAATAGTAAATAACATAAGATTCGCTGATGACACTGTTATAATGGCAGACACCCTGGAATCGCTACAAGAATTGGTAAATAGAATTAACGATTATTGCATTAGATACGGACTAAAAATAAATAAGAGAAAAACTAAATTTATGATTGTCTCAAAAACGCAACATGGAAATGAAAGATTAATGATAGAGCAAACCCAAATAGAAAAAGTAGAGACATAAAAATATCTGGGAACCTGGGTTGATAACAAAAATAACCAAAGCAGAGAAATCAAAGTCCGAATTGAAACTGCAAGGCAAGCATTTGTGAAAATAAAGACAATGCTTACCAACAGAGACCTTTAGTTGCATCTCAGATTGAGGGCTCTAAGATGTTATATATTTTCTATCTTACTATATGGAATGGAAGCTTGGACATTGAAGAAACAACACATAAGAAAAATAGAAGCGATCAAAACGTGGTGTTACAGAAGAATATTAAAAATTCAGTGAGTTCAAAGGATTACCAATGCTGAGGTACTACGACGTTTAAATAAGGCGTGAGAAATTATGAACAGCATAAAAAGAAGAAAACTAGAGTATTCGGGTCACATAAACAGAGGAGAAAAATATGAGCTGCTTAGAATTATTATGCAAGGAAGGATCCAATGAAGAAGAAGCATAGGAAGAAGACGCATCTCCTGGCTGAGGAACCTTAGAGAATGGTTTAACTGTAGTTCACTACAACCTTTCAGAGCAGCAGCCAACAAAGTGACCATAGCCGTTATAATATCCAACCTCCGATAGGACACGTTTCCATCGACACAGCATTTTTACAAAATCGCTTGAATATTGCCAAATATATTGGACTTTTTTAAGTGGCCAACCTTGCATAGTAGTATAGTATAGTTGTATAGAGGACTTACATTATGGTGTCAATTGTTATAATGCTGATTATAAGCAATAAACATTTCGATGCAAAGGACTTTTCTCAGTCTAAATTTTGCAACTGCCTTTAATTATCCGCAAAAAATACATAATTATAAGGAATGAACAGACGTTACCGACCACAAGGCTTTTTGTGAAACGAATAATTATCATAATAAAGCTCTCTCGACATAACAGGTACGGGCAGCGCAGGTAATTAGCTTTTCCTACTCCCTGTATACTGTATTTAGCGGGATTATTTCGACTTGCATTCATTCGGATGGCTTAATTGTTATGCAAGATGTTAAGGTCGAGACAACAATAATGATTGCACTTTTTATTTTGCGTGTTCTTAACGTTATCTACCTGTGTACACGACGAAACGAGTTTTGAACGGTAGAACAACCAAGGACCGCAGATCTTTTAAAAAATATATAAGAAGGTGAAAATGATAGGTATGGCTCTTAAGAGGAAAGAACATCCTATCACCAATAAAACTACTAAAATTTAAATAATAGTTTCATCTAAAATATAATCACTTACTATATAGTCACTAAAATATATTTTGATTTTGTTTTAAGCAATTTTTTGATATAAAGTTGATTTGACAAGAGACACTCACTTCAGTATACTTCAAAATTATTAAATATATCATACGAATTACAATGCGTTATACTTTTAATTGGAATTTTTGTTATATTTCGATGTTGGAAGTAGATGTTAAGCACCAGAGTTGCTTACCATAATACCAGATGGGATTGTTGATTAATTTGTATATTCTTAGCTTAATTTTTACCAGGCCTTCTACTTAGTCTCAAGTGTATCCTCAAGTGCTTTTTTGGGAAGATATGCTTTCTTCAAGTTAGTCTCTTATCTAAATACATATCCAGGCATTTGGCATTTTCTTGTTGAGATAATTGTTGTTTGTTGGAAGTTCTAAAGAACAGAGGTCTCTGCGATTTTTTTGTGTAGGGACTTACTTTCGTTTACTTTGATGTGCTATTTCATCAGTCACTATTCGATGACGTTCAGGGTTCTCTGGAGATTTTTCCAAGTGATGTTGGGGATTGTGTCAGGAGTTAAAATGGCGGTGCCATCCATGTGACTAGGGTAGTACCGCATGTCGTTGGTACATATGCTGTATGCATGAGGTGCAGGATGGGACAAAATACACTGCTCTGAGTAATTCCGTCAAAAACTCAGAAGGCGGGGGCGTGACATGACAGTATAAGTGGCGGAAGTCAAAGACCAAAGTGTGAAGAAGTGGCTACCTATCTACTTAATATGCAAAAACACTATTTGACAACAAACAAATTCGGAACGTAAAACAAACTGGAATTATTTAAAAAAATATATGTTATAGAAACTCAGGGGTTAAAAAAAAATGGATCACAGAAGAAATACTATTACAGGTGGAAGAAAGAAGATAATATAAAAAAAAAGATTTAGAAGACTTTAATGAGATGCAATGAATAACTAAGGAAAAAATCAAAGCAGTTAAGGGAATGTATTTGATAAAACAATGTAAAGAGATAGAAGAACTAAACTCAAATATTTTTTGATAAATACGAACCAAAAACAAGAGAAGTGACGGGAATGAGTTAAAAAGTCAGCAAGGATATATAAAAGACAAGAAAATAGTGCTGCCAATAGATTTACTCAAGAAATTAAGGAGTTAAGAGGAGTATGTTAGAGAACTTTTCCAACATGAAAGAGGTGATATGCAGGAGATACAACAATTAAATCCCGTAGATAGACAGAAGATCACGATAGATGAAATCAAATATGCTATTAAAACCTGTTAAGGTTATAAGGCAGCTGGATTCGATGAAATACCTCTAGAACTGTTGAAACTAGTGGAGGGGATAACTTGAAAGTATTGGCAAATTTATTAAATACGGTGTACGGTACGAAAATGATACCACAATAATGGATGATGTCAGCGTTTATAACCATCCCTTAACTATCTATCAAACACAACTATCTATCAAACACAACTATCCTTCTAAAAAGTACTGCTTTAAGTAATAGATAAAAGAATCTATGAAAAGTTAGAGCAATTTAGTGGGAGGCAGTAAAATTACTAAAAAAAACATAGAAAAAAATTACGTTCCTACCTCAGAAATATATAAAACTGCAGAGAAGTAGAAGACACGACACTGAGTCTATGTTCAAATTAACTAAGGAAGAAATCCTAAAATGATTTATTAAGACAGCAACTGAAATTCCTACAGTCTATCAAGCATATGGTATAAAAATAAGAAGAAAAATTGATAATATATTAAAGAGGAAAGAAGAAAAAATTCTCAAATTAATTAATCATACAATTAGATATATTACCTTTATATTATTACCCTTTATATTATCTCCGAAAGGTACAAAAATTCCGTTAAGCTATGGCTCCGTACATATTATGAAATCTCAAACATTTATTTCGTTACATTGTAGGATCGAGAAATATGATTTCCACAGATACTCCAGGTTTTAGTTACGAACATGCCAAACCTCTAAAAATCGTGCTGAATTTTGCTGAGAATATCAATATTGGGCCTCCAAAAAAGATACAATAAAGTTTAAGCTCTTCTACGCCAGGGCTTCCTCCTAAAAGCTCATACGGGGGGGGGGGGTATCGATTGGTAATTTTTCAAATAAAAAATGTAGCTAAGATAATGTTTAACAAAAATGTTTATTAGCATTTTTTGTGTAGAATAAACCGTTCTCTTAGAAACAATGCTTAAAGCGACCGGTGGTTTTGATTGTCAGTTTACGCGCGCGAAATTAATTCTAAATTAAATTTTTATCAACTTGATGGTAAAAATTCGTTATCTTTTGATCAGAATGTTATATCGACAAAGATCAAATTGCGTTTTAAAGGTGAAGTATGCAGTTTTCATATGAAATTGTATTTTAACGCAAATAAAACCACTTCATAAGATCAATAAAATGTATCACTTTCAGAAATTTCCATTTTTAGAGTCTAATCTTCGAAACTTCTAGCGTGAAATTTAGGTTTTGAATATTGGTAGCAAACATTTGGAATATGCCTAAAAAACGCTGAATTTAAACTTTCAAGTTATAAACGATCTAAAATGTTTAAACCTACTTCTGTTCGATTATACAAGTCCGTTTTCTGAAATTGCACAACTTCAGCTGCAAATTCCATCCAATACCGTTTTCGTGGAGGCATTTCCCTAGACGTGCGATCGTTTGTAGTGTGAATTTTTTTATTTGAAACATATTTTCTGTACAGATTCTTGGTAAATAGATTTTCCCCTGTGAGGGCGGTTTTAGACGGAAGTGTAGAAGAGGAGTGGTAAACTTTTTTCCATATTTTTTGTGTACCCAAAATTTAGCTAGTTTGACTTTCTTAGCAAAATTTAGCTTGTTCGCATCATTTTAAGAAAGTACTTGAGGACTGGACTAAGAATGCTCTGGCAAATTAATGTTCATAATAAGTAGGTGTTAAATTTAGTTGTCCATACTCTATTATAATCTGAATAGTCAATTATCCCTGAATCCGCCCCTTGAGTTAATAATACATGAACCCGTCCCGTATGTTGTTATCATGGTCGTTTGCAGTCCGGGCTCAGGTCATTGCCTAATTACTTACACTAATCGGGATGCAGGAATTCAAACCTAATCTAAATAGATGCCAGCAGCGCTAGCGGCCGATGGAAATGAAGCGTATTAAATTTCTTTTCATGTTCACTCTACTAGTACTACTGGCCATTGTACTGCGAATGCTTTTCTTGTGTGTGCTCTTTAATATAACGATGTATTTTTTTAAATAGGCAAGAAATAAATGTGATAATTATAGAGGCATGAAGCGTTATAGCTACAGTAGGAAGAATCTACGGTAGACATTATAAGGAACAAAATAAAAGATAAATAGAAAATTGATAGGTTCGTACCGAGTGTATTCTATATGTGAACGTTTTAATAATACAGCATGCTGATAAAAGATATTAAATTCAAGATCAATTTCCTAAATAAACTATATTAAATATCAATGACTTGACCTATCAGAAAAACAAAAAACCACCTCCATTACGCGTAGGTTTTCATAATACAGATCACTGTAAATTCACAAAAACCACAAGTGATAAAAATTTTGATTATATATATATATATATATATATATATATATATATATATATATATATATACAGTATAGGTAAAAGTTTATGGTCGGTATGGACCTTACATGAGATGGAGTGAGAAACAACTGTTTAAAAAGAGAGAGATATATTAGGTGTCCGCCTTTTATATCACCGAACATAAATGAGTGGATATGGAGTGGATATAATAAAAAGGGGAAATTCAACGTTGCCAAACTTATTGGTTTTATTTGACCTGTTGTCTTTTTCGCATTTGAACAATGCTCCAAGATAATGAAATTTGGGCGAAATGAATTTAAATGGCAGCTTATTGTTTTTTATTGGGAATATGCCACAATTTTACTTTACAATAAGTGTAATATAACATTTTGATTTATACTTTGGAAATCGTTTTATATAAATAAAATTTATTAATGTTTGGTATTTTAAAAACGATTTCCGAATTAAAAATCTAAACATCAAAATAAGCTTATTTTAAAGTGACATTATGCCTTATTTCCAATAAAAATATTAAACTGCATATAAATAAAAAAGCTTCGTACAAAACTATTTGCCAACGTGGCGTGTCGCGTGGTCAAATCACCGAATCAAAGCGTAAACAGGTATTTACGAATAGAGGTGGGTCATTGACGTCGCAAAACCGATTTTCGTAAACAAGTAACTATGATTTTTTAATAGTAGTTTCAAGTAAGAAACTACCTACATAAACAAACATAATGGCTATTATCGTTTATCTGTATATTTATTGAAGTGAAGGAAACTAATAAAAGATTTTATTATAACTTGAAAACTAAACTAAACAATACAAATAGTAAATCGTACCTACGTTTACATTACACGTTATTATTAAATCACGAATCGTCTAAATTGACATTTAAAAACATGAGTTTTTTTACTTTACTTCTAATTAACCGTGTTTTTCTTTTATTTAAAATTAAACCTGATTTTGAACATGTGTTCACATTTACAATACTTTATGAATATAGTGGTTAAGTTAGGAGATACATGGCGATGGTTTTTCCACCATTGTAATGGACTCTCGCTACAGGTGTACGTTTAGATGAGTCATGTCCAATTAATTGATCAAAAATACACCATGGACTTAAGTCATCTTTATCGGTTTCTTTTTCTTATACTGGTTGATTTTCAATAGTACAATCTTCTTGTTCTTTAATTATAGAAGTAACCAGCTTCTTAACTCTTTCTTTTGTTTTTTTAGCGTCATTTTTATCAGAAAATCCCTGCACTTTAAATCGTGAATCCATAAACGTACATAATGACAATATGCCACTGTATTCTATCCCTCTAAATCTTTTTACTAAACCCGAGATTAGTAATTATCCCGTAATTAGTAATAAAAACCCGTACTACGTCGGATACTAACTATGGATGTAAGGTTACTGTTTGCTAAAATTTTATTGCAAGATTTTTGCAGGCAGCGTACCAGAACAATCACTGAACTATCATTCAAGTATTTTTGGCCACTCATTGTACTTGTTATTTCTTTAAAAGGCCGTAAAATTTAGGACAATTACGAAAAAATAATCCAGTCTTCATTATTTAGATTTGGTCTAAGTCTAAGTCTGTATTAAATGATACCAATGTGGAACGGATTGCCTCTTCTAACTCCGTCATTCTTTCTAACATGTAATAGGTGAAGTTCTACCTAGTTTCCACGTCTTGGATTGGCCGTTTGGGATCTTTGTTATGTTGTAATTGATACTTTAAAAGCGTTTCTGAAGATAAGGTACTTTTTTGAAATGTGTTTTTTGCCGAATTGTCGAAAAAAAGACTTTTTATTTTATCTATTTGTACACGACAGCATTTAAGTGCGTCCTCCATCAATAAATTTAACGTATGAGCAAAACAATTTAAATGTTTTCATTCCAAAACATATTTAATAGCTATGACCATATTTGAGGCATTATCAGTTACTGCAAAATTTACTTTTTGTTTTAGACCCCACTGAATAATAATTTCACTAATTTTAAAAGCGATGTTTTCTGAATTATGGTTTCCAGAAAAATGGCAGCAGTCTAATTAAACCGTGTTAAACTCTAAATTTTCGGTTAAATTCGTTAAAATCAACTAGTTGATGGTTGAAGCTGGTTACTTCTATAAAAAAAAAGAAAAAGAAGATTATACTATTGAAAATTAACTAGTACAAGAAAAAGAAACTGATAAAGATGATAAGTCCATGTAAATGTAAGTACTATTTGTATTGTTTAATTTATTTTTCAAGTTATAATAAATATATTCTTCGTTAGTTTCTTTCACTTCAATACTTATACACATAAAGGATAATAGCCACTATGTTTGTGTACTCGCTAATTTGAATACTGGTAAACAATCAACTAGTTACAGTTTACGAAAAACGGTTCCGATAAAAATTTAAAAAACTAAAGGACCCACCTCTAGTTTCTTAGCTTTATGAGGATCGGAACCACAGAATATGTAAAATATCTCTGATCGGAACTAATCGTCTCACTAACAGGCAAAATGGGCGTCAAGAAGATTTATGGAGGGGAGACCAAGGGGGAATATGATTGTTATCTTTGTCTATTCGCTGAAAATATGATTTTATATCTGTGTTAGATATCCTGTTAAGTTTTACCATACCGACCATAAAATTTTACCTACACTGTATATATATATATATATATATATATATATATATATATATATATCAAAATCAAACGAAAGTTATAATTTCACAATATTCTACATCAAAATAAAATTAACAAATAATTAAAATATTATAAAAAAAAGTAACCCAACCGTGTACCATGATGCATCCAAAAAATAAAAAGAGACATATGCAATATTTATTCCCCAAGCACAAATCGAAAAAAAAAATATATCAAATAAATAAGGAAAGCTCAATTTTTACAGAAGAATCATATGGAGTATTAAATAGATTGGAATATCTATAGTCAGATAATAAAATTAAGATTATTATATTATTTTCTGATTCAATGTCGGTTTCTAAAAAGTATTGAAAAGCCAGTAAATCTAAATTCTGAAATAGTTTACCCATATATTAAAAAAATCCAAATGCTACATGGTCAACTTACTGAAAAAAACTATAACATACAAATCAGCTGGGTGAGTGCCCTCATAAATATAGAATTTAATAAACACATGGATAAACTGGCAAAAGATAGTATAGAAACAGAAGAACTAGAAACTGATGAAATTGTTTCGACTACATACAAATGAAGCAAATGAAGCAGACGACTGCATGATATATCTAAACATAAGAAAAAATAAATTATTTATTTTTATCTTTTAATTGATACTTTAACTTTGAAAACGGCTTCTGATCTGAAGCCGAAACATCAAAAAGTAAATTTAGATTAATTTTTATTGATTTCCATTACCTATATATTTAATTTTTATATTCAACTCTTCTTTACATTAATTTTTACATATTTAGTTTAATTTAACAGTTTCATTATTTTTATGATAAAAACAATATTTTTATGATCACACTCGAAAATATTGTATGTAGTTATTTCATCGCTTTTATTATTCATAAATAATGAAACTGTTCAATACAGGAGCAGTAATTGTATGTGTTCGTAAATTTCCATCGATTTTTCAATGGGTTTGTATTCTATAGGGAAAACTAGTCGTCGAACGGTACTTTGCAATAACTCAAACAGTTTAATCTGTAATGCAACGATACCATTATATTGATATTGATTACAATAAACTACACTGTTAAAACTTCAGGAAAAAAATTAATTTATGTACATGGAAAGTATTTATGAAAATGGCGGTTATTTTTTGAATAATATACGATAATATAAGCGAATATGCGTATTACAGTGGGTGATCAAATTATTATGATCAGTCACAAAAATTTAAGTTTTTCATATTTGTTCAGAAATTTTATAATAAAATTATATGCTGATATACGATTAAAGTATACCAATATATTTTGTCACTGATAACCTTACTTTTTTGACGTTTACCGCTTTAGAACTGTCATTTGTGTCAAATTACGTGACAACATACACATTGTGGTGAATTTACGCTTGGAGTTTACAACTGAATTTGTATGTTTTTGTATTGTTTTTGAAAGATTAGTATCGTTTTATCTTTGTAGTATGTTTTATTAATTTATATCAGAATATCAGTTTTAATTTTAAAGACATTTTCAAAACATTTCGATTTTTGAGAAGAAAATCATAATGGGTAAGGCTAAAGACGTCCCTGTGTCTAAAATGGTGGAAATAAAGACACTTTTATTGAATACAAAGCTTTCCCAACGTCAGATAGCTCAACAATGCCAAGTAGCGCAAGCAACAGTAAGCAATATCAAGAAAAAAATTGAAACCAACAAACCCCTGATTCACCAGCGTGCCCAAAAATGTGGTCGAAAGCGTGTCACTGCACCCAGAGACGAAAGAAAAATGAGGGATATATTCGTAAACAATAGAAAGAAGCCAAGAACAATCCTCACGGGACTTATTCGTGAAGCTGGTATGCCAGTTTCTGACATGACAGTCCGCAGAAGGCTTACTGAGCAAGGTTTCAAATCATGTCGCCCTGCCAAAAAACCAAAGTTGACCATCGTAATGATGAAAAAGAGACTGGAATGGGCCAAAGAACACCAAAATTGGACAATTGAGGATTGGAATAAGGTAAATTACGTCACTACTAAAGTTTAAATCACTATAACCACTGTTTTTATCCTAAAAAAAAATCTTATAGTTTTTTTATTCACAGGTTTGTTTCTCCGATGAGTCTACAGTGGAGATACTCATGGATAAGTCGGCCTTCGTCCGAAGGCGAGTGGGTGAAAAATATCATAAGGATTGCATAGTGGAGCGAGAAAAGCATCCTCTCAAGATTATGGTATGGTCTGTGATCAGTATATTGAAGTTCTGGAAAAAAAACTCATGCCACAAATCAAAGACTGGTTTGGCGACTCGGAGGATTTTACCTTTATGCACGATTCAGCACCGTGCCATAAGGCAAAAAGAGTAACATCGTACCTGGAAAAAAAGAAAATTAAAGTACTGAAGTGGCCAGGTAATTCCCCAGACCTCAATCCGATCGAAAATCTATGGGAGCTTATGAAAAGGGGGGTTGCCCAGGAAATTGTCACAAATAAGCAGCAGTTAATTGAGAAACTCATTGCCACCTGGCACAGAAACGATAAAATAAAAGAAAACTGCCTGAGAAACATTCAAAGCATGCCAAGGAGGATCAAAGCTGTCATCGAAGCTAAAGGAGGTCACACAAAATATTAAAAAAAATGTTATTTAAGGTCAAAGAAAAAAATATTTTAAAATTTTGTAAAAGAACGTGTTTATGATCTATTTTTATATTATATTCACATTATTAGACACTCATATGTAGTTTTATTCTTTATTAAACAGTAGAATATAAAGTTTTTTGAAGTGATCATAATAATTTGATCACCCACTGTAGATGTTTATGTCAATTTCCTAAGTAACACGAGATCTAGTAGAAGAAAGATACCACCTGATATGTGAAACGATCCCCAACATTACGAAGAAAAGACCAATAATGATAATAGAAGATTGGAAACAGAAATACGAAAAACAAAAATAGATGATCACTTGAAAGGAATGATAGGTAGTTGAGCACGGCTTAGGTGAGAAAATGAATGAATGGTTCCTTTAATTCGCTATCGATACGAATTTTATTATAATAAATACAATATTTAAACATCACCTGCGAAAATTATCAACATGGACTTCACCTTGACGAAGATACAAAAACCAACTTAATTAAATTCTTGTCACTAAACAATGAAGGAGCTAAGTAATCAATATAAAGATAAAATCAGCTACACCAGATACAGATTGTGGTACCGACCATACAATGTTACAAGGACAATTGCTGCATCAAAAATGGAAGTTAACCATTTGATACCAATACATTTGATCCGACTCTTGTAAATATTCAATGACATTTATAGAACGGCGAGGAAGCGTCTTCTCGTCAATAATATAAAAATGAATCTTATTAATGGCGCAACAGCTATACATGATCATCTAAAATAGTTACTGTGTATCTTGATCCTGTCATAAAATTTAATTCACAAGAATCAATCAACACGGACATCGGAACTTATACCAGCACAAACCATTAATTGAGACTTCTCGATAGCAAAGTATTTGCGCAATATTTCTTTGTGAAAATCATGTCATTGTATTCTTCTGACTCTTTGGTGACCATGTAGTGAACGAGAGTCAAACGAAAACCGAGAACAACTAATCAACGTCAGGTCAGTTGGGAAGCAAAAGCAAGTTGGGATCTAAGAAAATTTATGGATAACAGTGTCCATAGCATTGGTCTTATACCGATAAATTACCTTCATAAAGTCGTCGGCAATTTGTATTTATTATTTTTGTTTTCAGGTATAGCAATTATTATAAATATTCTGTCTGAGAATAGAGCAACTTTTTTTACAGCTATGTGTTCTATTATGTCCTTTGTCACAATCACTACTATCCCTTTTCCGTGTTTTGAATTGTCGCCTGCCAACTTGATGTACAATTTACTCTTCTATAGCTACTTTACCTGGTCACTGTGGTACGGTTGAATCATCCTCCATATTGCCTGGAGTTCCTATATGATTTCCAGCTGCTGCTCTTGAGGAGGAACGAAGGTTCTTCAATTCCATCCTCTATTTAATTTAGACGTAACATATCTTCGACTTACACTTGATGGGAGCTTCACCGGGGGCTCTGTTATCAGCAAGATGCTACTGGCAATGTAGAGTACGTTATCAGTTCAAATTTCTTCATCATCATCATCATCCAGCCTCTATTTATCATGTCCACTGCTGGACATAGGCCTCCCTTAAACTCCTCCATTCCTCACGATTTTGTGCTCTTTGTTGCCAATTTTTAGTGATACGCCTAATATCGTCGGCCCAACGTGTAGATGGTCTTCCTCTACTGCGTTTGTCTGCTCTTGGCCTTCAATTTGTTATTTTGCTCGTCCATCGTGAATCGCGCATTCTCGCTACATGGCCTGCCCAGTTTCATTTTAGTTCCGCTATGCGTTCCACAACATCAGTAATACTCGTCCTTCTTCGCAGATCTTCGTTTCTTATTCGGTCCCTCAACGTCACTCCCAGCATAGACCGTTCCATTCGTCTCTGTGCCACTCTCAGTTTCGAAGCCGTGGTCTTGGTTAAAGTCATAGTTTCCGCCCCATAGGTCATGACCGGTAATACGCATTGGTCAAACACTTTTCTTTTGAGGCTGATTGGTATGTCAAATTTCTTACACATGAGTATATGTTTATCTTACATGAAATGTTTGTCAGTACTCTACGTACAGTAGACACCTCAAATAAGAATCAAGTTTACTCTTCTCGACGTATAGGACTACCGACAGAATGTCGACTCTTTGACCAGCCCCCGATTGTGGAATAATTTTAAGTCCCGTCCGGACTTTTACTTATTCCCGCAATCACGCTTGATAACGAAAGACTCACTTCGTACCGCCACCTCTTGTGAAATAGTCCTTTTGGGACCTTGAATTATTTCCAACGGATGGTTTGGCAATGAAGTGCTGCTTCAGCTCGATCCCGATTGAGGAGTAATTCTAAGAGTAAGTCCGTTCGGGGTTTTATTTACTTCTAAGCATCGGTGATCTATCGGAAAACTGTGTCAGTTCGACACAATTTGAAATAGTTTTAAGTCGATCACATTTTTATCTATTTTAAAGACCAATATCTCTCTTTGACCAATGAAGTGTTTTTTTTTTCGAGCTGTTTGATGGCCTTTGTGAGATAATTCTAAGTTCGTTTCCGGACTTTTCTTTATCTCAAACAAAAGATCGTCGATCAAACAGTAAAAATGTCTATTGTTTGATAATATCAAAGTCGCGAGACTTCGTAGTTAGTCAGCCAAAATAGGTATTGACAGTTTTAAGATTAAGAACTAGCCTGATTGTCTGATCGAAAAGTACGCTGTTTTTATGTATTTCCTGTTTGCATGTGTGCAATTATCGAAGGGTCAATACAATTGGAGTTAATAAGAACCCTTGAAATTGGCCGGCCAGAGTGACAATCTTCGCTGTGATTGGTCCACTCTGGCGATACCTCTCTGGCCCACTCACCTTATTTTACTTATTCCAAGGATACTTATCTCTACCTGCTTCATTTCATTAATAGTTTTATGAAATTTTTTTGCTCAAACATGCTTCTTAACTGCTGTAAACCTGTTTTGCTCTTGCTAGAAGATTTATTTATGACTATTAGCTGATCTGGATATTCTTAGCACCTCTGCTCCACTTAAGTAGCGCCTGTTTTTGTAAGTCATTACCTTAGTTTTTTTCTTGAAAACATTGGACGTCCAGATAGCACCAAAAGAAGAGTGCTAAATGGAGTTTTCCAATCGGTAATGAACTGCACTGCCCCCGTGTCGTGTATCGTGCTGAACATTGAGGAATACGCCAAGCTGATGCAGACTTCGCAAAGGCAAATACTTCTCAGGATATCTGACGCCTACAGGACGGTCTCGAATAAGGCTATGTATGTCATTGGAGATATGATACCAATCGCCTTGTTGTGCAAAGAGCAAGAGACGGTGTATACGAGGAGGATGGATGGAAATATAGATGTGGAAGAGGGAGAAAAATAGATAGAGAAAACGATAGAAGAGTGGCAGAAGGAATGGACAAATGGTAGTGGAAAGGCAACACGAAGGAGCTTATTCCCGGTCTGAGGCCGTGTGGAAATGTTAAATCAGAAAGTTCAGTTTGTGGAAAGTTTCCGACCGGACATGGTAGTTCTGGCACCTTCACAAATAGGTTAGGCAAATCTACCTCGGTGGACTGTACTGTTTATGGAGTGCCGGAAGCTTCCGCTTTTTAACTGCCAAAGGTAAGCAAATTAGAGGGAAGGAGCGAATGGGTTTCAAGCCGAATGCAAGACACATGGTAAATATATTAATGAGAGGAGAGGGAAAATAGGAGAAGTATACTGTCTGATCTCTGGGGTAATAAAGAAGAAAGAGCAGGAAGCCAGAGGAGGAAATTAAACAATGGATTTAAAGTCTCTGTGTTTCTTTTCTCTCGAGAACCAAGAACCTGTAAGTACCAAAATTAGTTTGTGGCCCACGGAAATATTTTCGATCTTTTGTTTTCTTTTGGTAATAGGCAGTTCTTAAATATCTATTCTAGTGGTAGGTATGTTTAGTTGTAAATTTTAGTTATTATAATATACTTATTCTTTTTTTAAAGTGACGGTTAATATATAAATTTTAGTTTTTTATTGAGTGGTAAGACCAATATTCTGGAACGATGATTAAGGTTTTAGCCAAAACACGGTTAATCCGACACTACTTCGGGGTCTTCTGGCCTAATATTATACACATCTGGAAGATGCCAGGATATTTTACTCCGTGACATTGAATGTCTAAAAAATATTTACCCACCGCTGCCTGCCAGAATTTAATGGATAATGGATACCTCCTTAGGCTCTTACTGTAGTCTGGCAATATGGCAATTAAAAATTAAAAAATTTTCGGCTTCTATTTTTCCATGAGTTTATGATATTTACCATAACAATAAATTTTACGTTATAAAAGTTACAACACGATCGATATTTGTGGATTTGATTCCAAATATAAACAAAAAATAATATACTGATTGATGGCCAAAAATAATGCAATACTTTGTATATGGTTGTTTATTTGGATCAAAAATATCTCTTTATTTATAAGTTTTAACTACAAAATATATATGCATCTTAGACTTTTTGCTCTCACAAAAAGACGGGATAGTGTACTTCAAGTAAGACATGATTTAGTTGTAGCTATAGAAAGGGTAATCTAATGAAAAACAGTTAATTACTATTTATAACTGGGAATAAGCCACAATTAAAGATAAAAATACGTTTATTGACGTTTCAATTTCCAATTCGGAAATCGTTCTCAAAATACAAACACTGTTTGTATTTTGAGAACGATTTCCGAATTGGAAATTGAAACGTCAATAAACGTATTTTTATCTTTAATTGTGGCTTATTCCCAGTTATAAATAGTAATTAATTTACAATGCCACAAGAAAATAGCTTCAGAACAATATTGAAAAACAGTTATTTAAAGATTAATTGGAATATGACTAAGAACTTACCGTGCGCTTTTGGTGTTACCTTTGACTTCAGACTCGACGTTAAGAATGGTTTAGAGCTCGGCAAAACTGGAATCGCCAATTGAATTTTGTCTGCTTCAGTTATCTAGGTTCTGTTTGGGTGGCTCTCACGAGTGCATAAGGATAAGACGTGTTTTTTCAGCAAGGTTAAGACGTTTTCAGCAAAACAACCAAGCATTATGGTATGAGGTGCTATATGTTTAAGAAGCAGATCACCTCTAGTTCTTATTAACGGCAATCTGCTAGCTCGACGGTATATTGGTAAAGTACTGCAACCGGTTTTGCATCCCTATGCATCCCGATATGGTAGGTCGAAACCTAAATTGATTGCCATGTCTTCCAGCAAACTTAGAACACCTGTGGCATTCCATAAGAAGAATCTGGATGAGTATTCCGCTATATGATATAGACCACTTAATTCGATTAATATCCTATAGAGTAACTAAGTGTATAAAAAATCAAGGAGGACACAGTTATTAATTTTTTAACGAAAACGATGTTGCAAAATTTAATTATTTATAATTTTATCAAATAATAAGAATATTATAATGTATACTTCCATAAATACATATTTAAAAAATATTTGTCCTAACTGTTGTTTTTTTTTTTGGTCATCAGTGATATTTCTCGCACAGTAATTTGTCTAGTAGAGTTTCTCTGACCGAATGGTTTAGGATCGATGTTAAACTGTCGATCTGCGTTCACCTAATGATATGCAATACAATTATATTCAAAAGAGCAGTTTACGCCAAAATTTGAGTATGACACCATAGGAAGAATATATTCAACGTCTTGTAGCCATTCAACCAAAAGTGAGCTTCATCGCCAAACAAAATTCGCATATGAAAATCGAAATCAACGGCAATCTCGTTTTGGACTCATTTACCGAATCTACGAATCAACACCTTGCTAGGTGATGATGTACCTTCAATTCTTGCATTCTGTAAGCACACAAAGCAAGGTCTCACAAAATCTTAAAATTTATACAATTTGGAAGCGTTGGTCAAGCGTTAATCTATTCACACTAAAATGCCAAACCAAACTGAACATAAATCACTTGACATTTACCAAAATGGCCTACAATTTAAAAAGTGTTACTAATTTTTTTTTCTATACCTCTAAAAAAACACCCTTTACTTCGATATCGATTTAATACACCACATTATCTTAAAAAATTTAAACTAAAAATATATGAAAACGAAAAATGTAAACAGTAGTGATAGAAGGCGATTCCAAAAAAAATCTTGGTAAATGTACCAGATTTTGGTAGAAAAATGTCAGAACTTGATAAAGGAAATAAATTAATATTTGTTCCAAGAAAATGCTTAAATGTAGTAACTTTCAACGTAATAAGAAGAAGTTGGTTAATGTTTTTAAAGTGTAGCAATATATCCAATAGCAATTTTTAAACATGAGTCTACTAGCATTATCGGTGGGTTTGTTGATATTTATTTCATTACTGCCGCATTGAATTTATCCATAGATTGTATAATTTTACACGTATCCGAGGAATTTATTAATTATAGTTTGATTTTATTATCAAGTGGATCTTATTAAGATCAGTGAACCATCGAGTAGGATTTAGACAACCGCATCTCAATCTATGTCGATGACGAAACAAGAAGAACATCGACGATTTATGCGACTGTTTACCCAAACATTCTAGAGCGAGTACAAGAAGAGGCAGCCTGGAGGTGCGGAATCGATAAATTTTATAGGTCAAAACTTTCAAGCTGGTCAAGGACACCGTGGAAAGTACGGATAGACGAATAAGCAAACGGAAAATTTGCATTTATATAGTGGTCGGAAAGTCGATCGTCTTTTTACGCGATTACAGCTGATTGTATTAGCAGTTAAAATGTTTGCTCGGAATAGATAATTTGAAAATTTATTATTACGTATGAGGATTAAATAAACAAAAACTTAAGTAAAGGGGATTTCTTGACATATTGAGGCAGGATTACATAACTGTGGAAATTACTGTTATTACATAACTGGGGAGATTCAAAATATTTAGCAGTGAGGGAAACGTTAAATTACTCTACCTAAAAAAAGTAAGTATTAAGTCCATTTGAAATTCACCGTAAAAAGTAGTTTTTTTTTAATTTTAAAAGTCCGTCGCAGTATTATTAATGATGATATCATTTTCACCCCCCACCTCCGTAAATCTTGGAAAATCCCGGAAAACCAACATATCCAGAACTGAGTAACATAAGGTTCTAAGCGACATTTTCAAAATTTTTTAGGAAACTAATTTTAAAGTTTGCTGTCAAATAAATCGGTTCTGACAAAATGATACTTTGCTAGATATAAAAATCCACTAGGAAACTAAGTTCCTGTAGCTGGCTGTATACCACATATCACAAAAAAATTATTTCAAATCTTTACATTACTTTACAGAACGTTTTCGGATTGTTAAATCCATCATCAGTGTAAACAGAGTATACATGCTATGAGCCACCAAAATATATGGGTCAAAACCCTTTAAATGTTATAAATTTACAGTTGTTTTACAACCTGAGTCCTGAGACGAAGTTGTTATCAACAGGTCCTCGAAGACACTTCGTCTCAGGACCATTTTACCTATGTAGGGTCATACGTCGCCATGTTACTAATTCCAACCGTAACTTAAACATCCTAATTTGTAACTATATATAATGTAAAACAACTGTAAATTAATAACATTTTAAGGGTTTTGACCCATATATTTTGGTGGCTCATAGAATCTATACCCTGTTTACAATGATGATGGATTTAACAATCCGAAAACGTTCTGTAAAGTAATTGTGATAGCCCGTTTGGGCATTTTATTATATACCTTCTATAAAGGATTTGAAATAATTTTTTTTTCTAGATATGTTATATTATTGTTTAACGATTTGGTAATACATTAATTCATATAACAATGCTGTCGTCGTGGTATAAAATTAAAATTTTATGGTATTTTCAAAATGTTACACTTGTATTTTAAACTTTATATCACTGTAACCCCTGTACTTGAAACTTTGTGTCCCTAAATAAATTTGAAGCTTTAAAAATATGTCATCATTGTAGACTGTATTACCTTTGTAGCACTGATAACAATAATAGCTTATACAATGATAGAAGAATTTTTAAAAACATTTAAAAACGAAGAGTGGAAAATTAATTTTTATTTATAAACTTTTTCGTTTTAGAAATCAAACATTTCATGTAATTCTGATCTTCCAGTGACGTCCACTTGTACACAAACTCAATATGCTTAAGCTTTTTCTCAGTCAGCGATTTGGTTTTTGTGTTATCGGCTGGAGCTACTACAAAGTCAGCAGCACTTTCCATTTTGATCCAATGAGTGATACCAGTTTTTTGTCTCCAAGCTGCCAGTAAGTTTTAAGTGGGTCCAAAACAGTCTCTTAAGTGATATACCGCATTTATCAATTTCTTACGAACATGCATTTGGCGTGGCCCGTATAACGGTTGCATCTCGAAAGCGATTAGAAGTTATCGGTGATGTATCAAGTACGAGAGAGATCAACCCCATGGTACAATAAAATTCACATGGTATGGCACATAATGTTCTAAAATCGGTTCGCTTCGCGCACGACGTAGTCAAGATCCCCTCTTCGCGCAAATTTGAATGCAGTTGTATAGAAAAGACTTTTAATTTTAAATTTTTAATATAATTTGGCTAATTTATTTATAGTACTTATAAGGAAATGATAAAGTTGTATTTTTATAATATTTAATCATAAAAATAAGTTGTATCTAATTTAATTTTATTGATTTTTGGGTACAGATATTTTAGCGAGGTTCTGAAACTGTTATTTTATTTTGTTAACATAGGTATTCTTTATAAAACACGTTTTAATTATGTTTATTATACATACAGGTTGAACAACTGCTACTCTAGAGTTGCATATTTCAGTTGTTTAAAAAGATACAAAAAAAATTTATATAAAGAGTTTATATAAAGAGTTTTGGGTCTTCGCTAATCTACAAAACGGAATACATATCACCACAATTTCATTCTCTTTTAGTGGCCTAGCCACCGCAGCATGTTCATTTTTATAGACCTACCAATATTAGGCTCAAAATTGTAGCGTCTATGTCATAATCCGTTTCCCTGCACGCCTTTATAAATCTCTCATTTATACATTCAAAACAACCCAAACGTTCTTCATCACTTTTTGTCATCATCCACGTTTCTGACCAACTTGATTAGAGTTCTATATACATATCAATATTTTCGTTCTTTTTGTGACTGTTTGACGTTAAGTTTCTTTAATCCATAGTACGTTCTATTTGCTAGATATATATGTCTGTTAAGTTCTGCAGTTACTGTATTACTTTGGTTGATTTGAGCCTAGATATGTGAACTCTTTTACTCCTTCAAAAGTATATGTTGCAGCTGTTAGATCTTTGGGTTTTCCTAATGACAGTAGTGGGTCCAACGGACACAAGAAGTAGTTAACAGATCCAACAGAAGTTCGTGTTAGTACTAAGCACATCCTAGTTTGGTCCAAATGTCACGCTGCTAAACACCCACCGATGATAATTGAACCTTCATTGGATGTCTGGTGGACTTACTTGTATTAAAGTATTTTGGGAAATAAAAAATAAATTTTTAAAGGAACTTTATTACATTAATTTATTATTTTAATTATAATTAAATACTATCGGCTCATGAGATCAATACACAAGGATCACCTGTGTTATAAGTACCTATATTATATTATATTATATTATATTATATTATATTATATTATATTATATTATATTATATTATATTATATTATATTATATTATATTATATTATATTATATTATATTATATTATATTATATTATATTATATTATATTATATTATATCAGTTAGAAATTATAAAATTGTTTTTGACTATTACCAATACCTTCCCAGAACTACTAACTAATCAATTTTCTTTTAATCTGCTGTTAATTGAACCTGGTTCAAATAAAAGACGTCGCCAGTGCATGTAACGAACCTGGTAAAAAATTTTAACCTTCACGGCGTCGTAATTTTACATCCTCTGACTTATATAAACTGTCTTTTTACATCCTTCTCGACGTTTTTGCTTGATTGTATATTACTGATACTAGTAGTTTATAATTCGCTGGGAAATAGACGGAAACTGTGGTCTTTGTATTCGTGTAAACCAATCGACAAATACTAGGTATTTTGAGTTTAACATAATTCCTAATTATAGACACTTTACATTTTTCTACATTTTAACAAATTGTATTTTGCCAAGGTTGGTTATTAGATTCGGCATGCAATTTTATTGTTTTCTTTAAGTATTTGCGGTTGTTTCCCAAGGCGTATATCTATTTTGGTGCTATATTTGTTTTGAAAACTGTTCATGTTGCTACTACGTGTTCGGAGAAGTTAGTTATTTATTTAGTGTTGTTTTTCGACGTTATCATAAGAAAAACCAATTTCAAGGTTCAATTTTTAAACCAATCTCTCTGTTTATCGAAAACTCCCCATACCAATCGTTATTTGCATGCCAACTCTGTCTAAATTCACAACAATAGGAGAATCCATAGACATTAATCTCCCACTCATTTTCAACCCAAAGACTCAGACTCTCATTATACGAAAGCTTTAAAAAACTTTCATCTTTTGTCCGACCAATAAAAGCTCCCATCCGCTTCTATAAACCAAGAAACCTTAGAAATTGAAAAAAGGCCAAATTGTCTGAATAAAAGATATAAAAGTAAAGTTCGTGTAGCCTTCTTGGTAAGGTCTAGTGTTAGGGTTTTTAAGTCACGCAAGTGTCCCTATCATGACTTAACGACTTTTTAGTAGACAGTACCGACGGCTTTATGTGCCCTTTGAAGCAGGGTGGCAGCTCAGTTAAATTAGAAATTGAAAATTTTGTCCGTGCCGGGACCCGGGCCCTCCAGCTTGTTAATCTAGTATCATAGCCACTTAGGCACTAATATAATTGTAATATACCACCAGCCAATCAAAATCGTACTGTAAGAAATATTCGAGCAAACCCCCGCACCAATTTTCACGCCAATCCAACGCTAATTCCCACGCTAACCCCCACGCCAGCTTCCACCGTTTTCTGTTTACAGTAATGCATTGGTTAGTGGCCAAATCGGCCCAATGATAATCGACGCGGTTCAACCTGGAAGACTGTTTTTCTAGTTTAATATTAATTGTTGTAATAGTATTAACCTTAGCTTAAGGTTAAATATATTATTTTTGTGTAATATTTCATGTGTATCATGGTGATATTTCATGTATCATTTCGTTGTAGTGACTAGCCAATGGATTTATTAAAATTTATAAAATTTCAAATTTAATTTTTCATCATAAAGTTCTCTCTTTATTAAACGCTATACATAACAACTATGTAGTTGGATAAACCATCATTCGCCTTCCTCCTTCGTTTCCTCTTAAACTTTTCCTTGTAAAACCAACTATTTATAGCAGTCCGTGTCGCTGGGCCAAAAGGTATTGGTTCTAGTTTGTTTTAGTGTTATGGTATAAAATTTACGGTTTTTTAACTTATTATAAGGTAAGCCATGTAATAAAATTGCGATATTTTTATAAAATTCAGATCACGATAAAATTAGGATTATAATGGTTTTGAACCAATTCAAAAGATGAGGTATTGTGTATTGAGTATTGTGTATATGTGTATTAGTAATACACAGATGGGGTTCAGAAAAGGGCTTGGTGCTCGAGAAGCTCTCTTCGGTTTGAATGTTCTTACACAAAGATGCCTAGACGTTAATCAGGAGGTACATACGTGTTTTATCGATTTTGAAAAAGCGTTTGACAGAGTACGCCATGATAAGCTTAGAGAGATTCTTGAAAAGAGGGACATAGATAATAAAGATCTGCGAATAATTTTCAATCTATATTGGAATCAGAAAGCTAACATCAAAATAGAAACTGAAACATCACAAGCAATAGAAATACGTAGAGGAGTACGACAGGGTTGCATTTTGTCACCTCTGTTATTTAATGTATATAGTGAAAGCATCTGTCAGGAAGCCCTTTCACAAGCAAACGGAGGAATCGTAATTAATGGAGAGATTGTAAATAATATTCGATACGCGGACGACACTGTACTAGTTGCAAGAACAGTAGAAGAATTACAAAGATTACTTACAGACATAAACATTGCTTGCAACAATTATGGTATAAATATCAATATTAAAAAAACCAAGTATATGGTCTTCAGTAAAAAACATGATACAACCAGCGTATATTAGTATAAACGGCACTCAAGTTGAAAAAGTATCAAGTTACAAATACTTGGGAACTTTAATAAACGAAACTGGAGACCAAAACAGTGAAATAAAAAGACGTATCGAAATTGCCAGGGCCACCTTCATAAAGATGAGAAAATTCTTCTGCAACAGAAATATAAGCATCCCTCTACGATTAAGAATGCTGAGAGGCTATGTATTTAACACGCTATTATACGGTGTAGAGGCCTGGACTCTCAAACAGAACAACATGAAAAATATTGAAAGTTTCGAGATGTGGTGCTACCGTCGAATGCTGAAGATTAGTTGGGTTGAAAGAATAACAAACTGTGAAGTAATACGAAGAATAGGAAAAGACCCAGAGATTTTGTTAACGCTAAAACGAAGAAAACTCGAATATTTTGGTCACCTGATGAGAGGACATAAATACGCATTACTTCAAAATATAATGCAGGGAAAAATAGAAGGAAAACGGAATCCAGGCCGTAGAAGAATGTCATGGTTACGGAATTTGAGAGAGTGGTTTGGCTGCACCACTAATGAACTCTTTAGGTCAGCCGTAAACAAGGTCAGAATAGCCTTGATGATTTCCAATCTCTGATAGGAGTGGCACAAAAAGAAGAAGAAGAAAAGATGAGGGATACTGATAGTGATATTGGCTCCGTGCCAATACTGGACGTTACATAGCTTAATAGCTTTATGTCAAGTATTTTTTGCTACTACACTACTGTTACTAACTAGTACTTACTTGGGATAATATCTTAGCCGAATAAAGTACTCACCTGGAACAAAAAGACAATAATAATCTATGGTTTAAAGAACAGAGCAACGTTGTAATGGTACGATTGTATTAACAATGATATTAAAAAACTTATCAATTTGACATAAAACCATAAAATATAAGTTAAAGAATGGAAAAAGGAAAGTATTTTTCAAGTGTGTAAACATTTAATTCCTAGCTGAGCGCTTTCCTCTTTACTAGCTGGCTTTCCAAAGCCATCGTCAAATCTATGGTTAAGTATTTAACGTATTACTACTAGAAAAGATCACATTTGAAAAAAAAATATAAAAAAAATTCTTTTTCAGCTGGTTCTATTACAAATTTTCCATTGAAAAAATACAAAAAAGACTGTACACCGGACTGGCCTCCACAAAAAACACAATAAAAAATTTTTTGGTTATGGTACCGGTGTCATTTATACACTCCAAAATTACTTTTCTTTTTCTATTATTTGATTTGTCAGAAGTGTGTTTAAAAGCATACACACAAAAGTGTGTCAGTTTTTGTACACACACATACAGTAAATGAAAATGTTCAAAATGTTTTTGGTAAATAAAATTTAAAAAAACTTACAACCTTTGATGTATAACATATATTCAAATTTTAATTTATCTAAAATGATATCACTACAGCACTACAGTTTCGGCACAGTGCCTTACTCAAGTGTTTTAACGTTTTCTAGATTTGTATCTTGCCAATTATTAGATGGACTGGGTTGATTTGTTTTATTAGCCCTTCTAGGCCAATTCTACTTTCAAGAATATCTAGCATGTGAAGATTCCAAATACGCTGTTTTCACACCAGAAGAATCTGACAAGTTGTCTTTCAAATTTTGAAATTCTTCGAGAGCTCCTTCATTTGCTTCTTCTTCTGAATGTTCCTCATTATCAGGTAAATAATATAAGTAAGCTAATGCAGCCTTAGCATCTCTGGGGATATCTAGATACCACATATTTAAAATAAAATAATAAAAATGAATAACGAGGATAAGAGGAGGGAAACTTACAAATATAGATTAAGCATATATCGAATAAAATAGAAAAATAATATTTAAGTGCATAGTACTCGCCTTAATTTTCATGTAAACAATTATTTATTCACAACTAGATCATAACCGCTCAAAAAAAAACCGTCAAAACAGTATATTCAAACATAAGTATGAATAATAATCTAAATATCTGTACCTTAGCTCTAAAGTAATTTTTTATAGGTTTACTGATATCACTACTAGATGGCAGCAGCCTCAAACGGTGGGAAAATCGATGTACACTACCTAGAGATGTGATATTATATGGTGGGAATTATACCACCCACTTCCTATGAAAGGGTTAGGGAAACATACAAATCCTTGCTCGAAACAAAGACATCAGAGTCCTACCGAAAGTACTAGCTAATTAATTTTAGCTTTTTATCCTTAAAAACCTACATCCACTTCCCAACCTCAGATCGCCATTAATGTTTATGACATTATTTTTCCTTTACTTGTTATATTTTCTTCCTTTCGCAATATGTTTTATTATGGTACTATTTTTCTATCTCAAAAATTATCGGAGCTAGCCTATATCTAGGGTAGAGCGGGACTAAAAGGGCCAATTTCACTATTTTAAATTATACTGTAAGAACTGTGCCTACGATATCAAAATATATAACACCAATTAAACGAACGTTTATTTGTCACTGTTTGCGCCGCAAACAATTATCCTAGATTTTTATTACAACCGGCAACTGTGTGCGTGATTTCAGCTAGGAGTGCGCGCACCTAACATACAACGAGGAAAGAGACATTGGAGACATCACCGAGACATCATCAAGCAAGCAGCTCGCAGTTCAGTGAACAAACAATAAATTCGTTACATAGTTCCATTTTACAAAGGACGATAGTGGTTTAGTTTAAAACAGTGTTTTGTTATTTCAAATAAAGCCAGTGTTTACAGTCCACCAAGTTTTTCATTTTGCCATATATTAATAAAACTCCAATAGACAATAAACTAAACATTTCTTGGTCACAATCGAGCGCGGATGGAACATTGAACGAACTATAAATAGGCTGAACTACGTGAGTGCAACAAAGATAGACAATTAGCAAAACACCGGTTCTCGAAATTCAAGTTCTACGGTTGTTGTCGTCAAGTGGTCAAGCCGACGCCAGGAAAGATAAACATTTTTTACCGGCAAACTGCAAACTGGTGAGCAATCCTTTTTATCTATTCCAAGCAATAACATTTTATTATAGCCTCATTCATTTCATTTATTTGTTTTGAAAATAAAAGCCATAAATTTAAGTTTGAACTATATTACAGTCACCTAAGATATATTACGAATATAATATAATACGTTTGAACTATATTACGATATTTAAGTAGGTTAAAATTTCTACAAATTCAATATACAGGGTGAAACAATTTTCAGCTTAAAATATTTTTTATTTTCTTTCTTTTCAAACATATCTAGCTAACATTACACTATATTTAAACGATCTTTGGTGGTGTTTGCACTCGATTAAACATGAAAGCAGAACTGAAAAAACTCATTTCGCGCCGCACATCGCTAAATTCTAAACTGTCAAGCTTTACGAGCATAGTTAGCAATTTGGCAAATGAGGCAAACATTTCAGAACAGGACATTTTAAAATTAAAATTAAGGCTAGAAAAGATAGAACCATTATGTGAAGAATTCGATAGTATTCAAAGCGATATCGATATCAGTGCCGAGGGAGAACTAGAATTACAACAAGCTCAGGATAACGAAAGATACACTTTCGAAAATAATTATTTCGAGTCTGTGGCACTAGCTAAGCATTTGATAAGCAAATACGATCAGTCAAATTGTAACAATATTCCTGACAATGACAATATAAATTTGAGTTCTTTGCCTCCAATGCATCTAAAAACATTTAGCGGTAACTACGAGGATTGGATCGAATTCCGCGATACTTACATAGCCATGATACACAGCAATAAAAAATTGGACGATATGAAAAAATATTATTATCTTAAAGGTTCATTAGAAGGTTCTGCGGCACAAGTCATTAAAGAAATTAAATTCGGGGCTTCTTACTACAATAGTGCTTGGAACTCACTATGCGAAAGATATGATAGGGCTAAAATGTTAATTCACAAGCACGTAAAAGCACTTTTTAATATAGAAACAATCAGCAAGGAAACTTCACACAAAATCCGAGCATTGGTCGATGAAGTTTCTAATCATTTGCAGGCATTAGAGAATTTAAATAAAAGTACTGACAATTGGGATCTACTCTTGATTCATATGATTACATCTAAATTTGACAATAATATTTTACGTGATTGGGAAAAACATACTAAAGAGATGCAAGACGAAACGTGGAGCGATTTAAAGCGATTTCTAAGGGATCGTGCAGACTATTTAGAAAAAATAGAAGGTAAGATTGAAAAGCAGCCTTCAATACAAGAAAAATCGGGTAAATTCGATGCCAAGCAACGGTCTAAAGGGTATACTCGAAGCTTTACTTCTACAAGCGAGTTTAACGGTACTAGCAGGGTTTGTGTTTTCTGCAAGGGCGATCATTCAATTTATTCCTGTGAACAATTTCTTAAGCTTTCTATTTTTGAGAGACGCAATTTTGTCAATAAAGCAAAATTATGTCTAAACTGCTTAAGACCAGGTCATATTCGTTCTAAATGCAAACTAGGGCCTTGCCGAAAATGTAAGCAATGGCACAATACTCTTATTCATGAGGAAATTTCTAGTAATAAACATGAAAACAATGAAACTATAGTAAACAATAATACTTCTCTAACTTCCATAACTGCATTGCCCTCTGTGCAGCAAACAATTCTATCAACTGCCTGTGTAAAAATAGCAGATTCGAGGGGTAAATATCACATTGCGCGTGCGCTTCTAGATTCAGGTTCTCAGAAATCATTCATTACCGAGCGCTTATTCAATCTCTTAGGTTTCCAGGGTCAAGCTACCAATCTTTCTATCACTGGCATCAGCAATCAGACTTCCTGTTCTTCCAGAAAGTGCAATATATGTATAGAATCACAATATCACTATTTTAAAGCTGATGTTACATTTTTTATTTTAAAAGAAATAACTAGCAATCTACCTGCAACATTTGTCGATAATGAAACCTTGAATATCCCAAACAATATTATACTAGCGGATCCTAAGTTTCTCGAATCTAGACCTATTGACATTTTAATTGGAGCAGATCTATTTTGGCAACTATTGTGTCCCAACCAAATCAAAATCAATCAGTACGTTTTCCAAGAGACTCATCTAGGATGGGTTGCATCTGGTCAGGTCGGTCTCTCTAGTTTAAACAATATCAGATGCCACCTCAGCACTAGCACCAATTTGGATTTGCAAATGCAGTTATCAAAATTTTGGGAATTGGAGGAATGCCAATCTACTAAGATTCTCTCCAATGAAGAACAATTTTGTGAAGAGCACTTCAAGGAAAATACACGTCGTAACGAGAACGGTCGATTTATTGTGCGTCTTCCATTAAAACAGTCACCGGAATCACTAGGTGAATCCAAGGTTCAAGCAGAACAGAGATTCTACAGCCTTGAAAGAAAACTCAAAAGAAATCCATCATTCCGTGAATTGTACGTTCAGTTCATGCAAGAATACCAAGAGCTTAATCACATGACTGCGACAGAAGAAAACGATTATCCTCATCCTGTATACTATATGCCACATCATGGAGTGCTTCGTGAACAAAGTTTGACTACCAAACTACGAGTAGTATTTGACTGTTCAGCACCGACCACATCAGGGTTGTCTTTGAACCATATTCAATGCGTCGGGCCTACCTTACAGGATGATCTATTTTCAATACTAATTAGATTTCGTCAGCACCGATATGTCGTAACAGCGGACATCGAGAAAATGTATCGCATGATTACTGTTGACGATGAATGCAAAAACTTACAAAGAATATTATGGAGGGACGATCCTTCCGAACCAATAAAAACATTTGTTCTAAATACCGTTACATACGGACAAGCATGTGCATCTTACTTAGCAATAAGATGTCTTATTCAACTCGGCACGGACAATGAAAAGACTTTTCCCGAGATAGCAGAAATCATTCTGCGCGATTTCTACGTTGACGATATGCTTACTGGAGCAGACACTATTGAAGACACCCAACATATCTGCCAAACCGTCTCAAACATTTTAAAATCAGGTTGTTTTAATCTAAGAAAATGGTATTCGAATGACAATAGAGTATTAGACGGCTTGCAGCATTCAAACGATGCATGTATTTTGAAGTTTGATCCAGAAGAAAAGGCAAAAACGCTTGGACTAACATGGTCATGTAATGCGGATTTACTACATTATGAGGTGGAAACACTACCCATCAATAAAATTCCTACTAAACGATCTGTTCTTTCTTCAATATCCAAGATTTTTGATCCATTAGGACTTTTAGGTCCATGCACAGTGTTAGCCAAAACTATAATGCAAAAACTTTGGCTCGAGAAGATTTCTTGGGATGCACCCATTCCAAACGATTTAGCAGAACGTTGGATTAAATTCCAATCTGAATTAACCCAGCTTAGTCAAGTCAATCTTCCTAGGCATGCCATATGCAAGAATTATAAATACATTGAAATTCATGGATTTGCTGATAGTTCTAGTATTGCATATGGGGCGTGCATTTATTTACGTAGTGTAGATCTATACAATAAGGTTCACATTCATTTACTTTGCTCCAAGTCAAAGGTAGCTCCAATAAAAACAATAAGTATCCCTAGGTTAGAGCTTTGCGGAGCACTTTTGTTAGCACGTTTATTCAATAAAGTGAAGCAATCTTTGAGAATAACAATAAACGAAACTATTTTATGGTCCGATTCCACTATAGTACTATCCTGGATTCGCACCAGTCCAAATTTACTGAACACTTTCGTCAGTAATCGAGTATCCGAAATTCAATCACTCACTTCCAATTGCAAATGGCGACACGTATCATCACGTGACAATCCATGTGACATCTTGTCCAGAGGTCTATTTCCCAGTCAAATTTCGAATCACGAGATATGGTGGTTAGGTCCTCCATGGCTTCAGTTGAATGAATCCTCCTGGCCCAGCTCTAAGTTCGACTATGTTTTAGACCTGCCAGAATTAAAGCAACAAAATTTTACTCATTTGGCTACTACCTCAAAGCTATTTCCATTTGAGCGCTTTTCACGTCTTAGTCATTTAAAAAGAGTGGTTGCTGTGTGTTTTCGTTTCAAATCAAATTCTCTGCGCTCAGATGAGAGAAGATCTCTTAATAAATATCCTATTTCCATTGAGGAATTAGATCAAGCTTTTCATTCATTAATTCGAATGTCACAACAAGAATCTTTCTCAACCGAAATTGAGCTCTTAACCAATAGCAAATCAATAATTAAGGGCAAACTAGCTAGTCTAAATCCATTTTTGGACGATAAAGGACTTCTGCGGGTAGGCGGTCGTCTGATCAATGCTTCCTATGAATTTAATAAAATTCATCCCATTGTTTTAGACTCAAAGCACAAGTTTTGTCAGCTTCTTTTTCAATTTGAACACTATAGATTAATGCATCTTGGTCCTCAGGGTTTGTTAGCCACTATCCGAGAGCAATTCTGGCCCATCGGGGGCAGAAGACTCGCTAGGTCTACTGTTAAATCGTGCCTCACTTGTTTTCGATTTAATCCAAAGACCATACAACCTATTATGGGTAACTTACCTAAGGAGCGCCTCAATTTGTCTAGTCCTTTTAGCTATACTGGAGTAGATTACGCTGGACCTTTCAATATCAAAACGCACAAGGGGCGTGGTGGTTCTATAATTAAAGGTTACATCAGCTTATTTATCTGCTTCACTACAAAGGCGGTGCATATGGAACTTGTTTCAAGTCTTTCAGCAAACGAATTTTTACTTGCTCTTCGCAGATTTGTTGCACGGAGGGGCAAGCCTATAAAGATATTTTCCGACAACGGAACTAATTTTGTGGGTGCATTTAAAGAGTTAGGCACCTTTCTTTCTAATAACGAACTAACCTTGCAGAAAGTATATACTCAAGAAGCTATTTCATGGCATTTCAACCCACCATATTCACCACATATGGGCGGAATCTGGGAAGCGGGTGTTAAGAGTTGCAAGCACCATTTAAAGAGAGTTCTTCAAAATACTTATTTTACATTTGAGGAATTCAATACCATGTTAAATCAAATTGAGGCTATATTAAATTCCCGTCCGCTCTGTCCGCTATCATCCGATCCATCCGACTATACTCCATTAACTCCCGCTCATTTTTTAATTGGTCGATCATTGGTTGCATGTCCAGACCGCAACACTACTGAAGAAAGAGTAAATCGTCTTACCAGATATCAGCACATCCAGTTATTGTGTCAGCATTTTTGGCGACGTTGGAGTCTCGAATACATCGCCGAACTTCAATACAGAACCAAATGGAAAACCAACCATGGCAGCCTATCTGAGGGTTCCCTTGTTTTACTCAAGTCGGACAATACTTTACCTACTCAATGGCGTTTAGGTCGCATCGTTCATATTTTCAAGGGCTCTGATGACGTCGCAAGAGTAGCATCAATCAAGACCCAAGATGGAATCGTTAAGCGGATCTTTACAAAAATTTGTCCATTACCAATTGAAAGCTAAGGTCTTTTGCTTTCAAGGCCGGGGGCATGTTTGCGCCGCAAACAATTATCCTAGATTTTTATTACAACCGGCAACTGTGTGCGTGATTTCAGCAAGGAGTGCGCGCACCTAACATACAACGAGGAAAGAGACATTGGAGACATCACCGAGACATCATCAAGCAAGCAGCTCGCAGTTCAGTGAACAAACAATAAATTCGTTACATAGTTCCATTTTACAAAGGACGATAGTGGTTTAGTTTAAAAACAGTGTTTTGTTATTTCAAATAAAGCCAGTGTTTACAGTCCACCAAGTTTTTCATTTTGCCATATATTAATAAAACTCCAATAGACAATAAACTAAACAGTCACTGTTTATCAAAATTTTTGGTTTAATTATCATAATAAAAATATGTTATTTTACTATATATCTTTCTCACAAACATCGTAACTTTACATACGAACTCAGTAAGTACGCTAAAATATTGATCTTGAACCATATTGATCTTGAAATAAAAATCTAAAAATTTAATAAGAAAAACTAATTTGCATAATTTTCTACTTATTCAACTACGTATTTGTTTAAAAGAATGAAATAATATTACTTCCATGCAAATGTAATGACCAAAAAAAGTAAAATCGTTAAAATATATGCAAACTTTGTCCTTTCTAGATGTTAAAAAATTTAACTCGCAAGAATTAATGTCCCGTGCATGATATACATTTTTAATGTCCATGGAAGGCGATGTATGAGAAGATAAATTGGACAAAAAATATGAGCTACGTCTAATTAAATTTTGTTTGGGCTTACTGTGTATAATGTATTAAAGAATAAAATTAATTTTTAATGAAAAGAGGACTAAAATAAATGTAGTCGTTGATTGGAATTTAAACATTATACTTATATAATACATACGTCCAACAAATAAACAATATAAAGTGTGTTTTATTAGAGGTATAGAAATATAAGCTGGTATAGTAGCGGTAATATATATAATAGAATACTTCAAATGAACGATTTGGATATTTTGATAGTTCTGCTTTAATATATAGCGCAGCGGCTGAGACATTACAGTGACCATCCCTCTTACAGCATGCTTGCATTGAGTGATGTAGAATAGCTTTTGTAATTACTGTTGCTATTTTTATCTTTATTGTTACTAAAAGAACTTTATAAAAACAGAATGTTGTGAATTGTCCCTTCTCTACAACATAAATAGAGAGCCAGACGACGTTGGAACTGGTCAAGTTTGTGGACTTGGATTAAACAATTCTTCGTCGAAAGCAAGTTATAAGTTGAACTGGTAATGAAAATGGTCGTGTAAATTAAAATCACTTCATTTTCTTATTGCACTTGTTACAAAAATACTACGTATTTATCTTAAGTTTACTTTTTGTTCTGCTGTTTCACGAAGAGACGCTTAATTATTTCGCGTGAATTTGACTGGCGATTACGAAATGCGATGGGTATGGTTATAGGGTCGTGATATTTGTTCGTTACTTGAATCGAAACTGTTCTGTCGAAATGTTACTCTAGTCCACTATTTATAGGAGAAAATATCCCAGCTTGTGACGATTTTAACCGTCATAACGACCTTTCTGCAACGTACCAACGATTTTTAACGTCGAAAACGAACTTTTCTTCGTGCTATATAGTGGCGTTTAAGCTAGTTTTTTCGATATATTTGCAAGCAAAAAATACATAAAAAGCAATAAACTGAAGATTTATTGCCTATTTACAAGTTCCGAAACTAAATACACCTTACTGGTCTCCCTTTGTGGACACATTAAACGTGTTGTTTTTATAATAAATTATCGAAGAAATATGATACTTATCTGGGTTAGCAAAACAATCTTTTGAACAGGTAGCTCAACTGAAAAATGGAATTAAACGTTTTGTGGTCGTTAAATACTGGTTTTTATATTGCCGATGAGGAGGTTTGGAGCTAACAAGATAACGAGAAGTATTCTTCTTTATTGATTGTAATGAAAAGAATAAAGAATTATTAAGGATAATATGTTAAGACTTTAACACACAAGTTAAATCTAAAATTAACGTAAGTAAACAGTTCAAGTTCAAGTCAGTTTAAAACGAGATTCTTTTCATTATTAAAGCTGCCGCTAGCAATCATGTTTTTTTTGTTTGTTGTTTTTCCGACAAGGTGACAGATATATAATTTTTTGACATTACACTTTTAACCATTTAAAAAACAATGAAATATAACCTTTTGTTTTATTTTCAAAATCAGATTTCCCTGCTCTTTGACTATACATATTACACATTATAATTTTATGATTTAATACTTACATCAATAAATTTGTATCAGTAAAACAACCAATATCTCGATACGTCCCTGGACAGCGGCTACTCGAATTTATAACGTCACTTTTTTCGATGGGCGATAGAAATATGGAGGCAACAATTTGTCTGAGTCACATAGATTACTTATACACTTAATTCATTTTCTCCTTCTTTCGAATTTTCTACGTCACTATCATCATTCAAATCAATAATAAATTTATTTCCACCATTAATGTGGAAGTGGCCAATCTTCTTATAATATTCTTCAACTTTGATTACTTTGGCGATTCTTTTCTGCCAGTCTTCTTTGGTAATATTAGATACTTCTTTTTTAATTATCTCAATTACCTTCTTGTCAAATTTAGGAAATGTATTTGCACGCCTTATACTTGGTTTTAATTGTCCCCAAATTAACTCTATAGGATTGAAAACACAAAAATAGGGGGGAAGTCTCAATATAGTGTGTCCATGCTTTTCGGCAATATTCTCTAGGGCGTATAATTTTTCAAATTTCTTTATGTGTAGAACTTCAATGAGTTGTTTTTTTGTATAAAAATCTTCGAAATACAAATCATTTTCCATTAAAAAATTTTGCAGTTCAGCTTTGTTTGAAGATGAATTTGGTATCTTAGTGAGCTGTCGGGAATGATACGAAGCGTTGTCAAGCACTATTACACTGTTTGGCTCCAAGTTTGGGATCAGTGAGTTTTCAAACCAATCTTCAAAAATATCAGCTTCCATATTCTTGTGGTAGTCAACGTTACAATCTTCTATTTTCTTCCCACATAATTTTAAAGCATTCGGAACCCAACCTTCACTTCCTCCGCAATGTACAATAATTAGCCGCGACCCTTTATTTGCAGGCATTTCTGATATGCACATGTTTGAACCATCTGTCCATCCTTTCTTAACTGTATCGTGGGTATCATACCAAGTTTCATCTAAATAGTAAATTCGCCTACTTTCTTGCCTATATTTTGTAATTTGTTCTAGATATATATTACGTCTGTTGACTATTCTTTGACTTTCCATAACTGCTTGACGTTTATTTATTGTTTTAAATTTAAATCCCATTTTCTTTATCCAATTTTGAAGAGTTTTATCACACCATTTCATATTCCAACCGGTTGTTTTCAATTTCTTTCGTATTATTTCTATTGTAGGTATTTCATTGCTTTTGTAGCAATCGTATATTGTGGTCTTCAATAGTTTTATAAGTGAAGCATCTATAGGTCTTGAACATTTGTAGTCACATCGCTTTTTGCGATGATAGGGTTCATTTTTAACTATTTTGTATATACTTGAAAGTGGAATTTCTGTTAAATCGGAAGTTGCTTGTGCCAACAGTTTTTCATCGAAGCCGAATTTCTTATGTAGATTTTTGTACACATTCAAACATACTTGCTGTGTTTCAGCATTTAAATGTATTCGAATCTTGTTTACAGGTACCTTTTTGTCAGGATTTATATTCACACCGGCACTGTTACTTTGTACATGATCATTATTTTTAAAAGCAATGTTTTCAACCACATTCTCCCAGGGACGCCACATCACTATTCAAAATAATTAAATTCCATCAAACACACCTACACTCTAGTCTAGTCTGCTTCCCAACTAAACTAAACTAAAATATTTCGCACCGACCAATTCAAGTCTGTGCGAACCAGTCGGGTCAGTGTAATCAGATATTAGATCAAAGGGTTCCGCTCTTAAAGAGTTTCTACAATATTTCTTACTTACACTATAACACTTTTTTAACTATCGACCATTTTGATAGCTGTCAAGTGACATTAGTGATATTAAGTTTGGTGTGGCTTTTCAGCATGAATAGATTTGACGTCCGAACCACGCTTCCAAATTGTAAAAATTTATTATGAAAATTATACTTCATTAGTCCACCAAAGCAAGTAATTCAATTAACATTGGAAGGTTTTTGCATCACGTTTACTCTAAATGATAATATGCATTAACAGAAACGTCGTACAGTGAGTACAGAAGAGGTTATTGCTGCTGTAGAGCGTCTGCTATCGTACACAGCAGTTGGATACGTGTGCATCTACTTTATGGAATATTTTGCGGATAGATGTTGCATTGTGTGCTTATAAAATTTAACTCATTCCATCACGCAACAATTGAAGTTACATCATCAACTAGCAAAGCGTAGATTCGGTGAGTCTGTCCAAAACGAGATTGCCGTTGATTCCGATTTTTAAAAGCTCACTTTTTGTTGAATGGCTACGCATACAAAACTGCTCTATTTGGAGTTAATCTTGAAGATTATCCTCAAACGTATATTGAGAAACCATTACATCCAGAAAAACTGACTGTTTGGTGTGCTCTATGGTCTGGTGAAATCATTGGACCGTACTGCTTCAAAAGCGATGCTGGCCAGAACGTTCCAGTCAATGGTGACCGCTATAGAGCCATGATTAGTACCTTTTTCATTCCCCAATTGAGCAACCATGATGTGGAGGAGCTGTCGTTTCAATAAGACGGCCCAGCGTGTCACACAGATCGTGCCACAACTGATTTATCGAAGGAAATGTGTGGTAACCGCATAGTTTCATGCTTGGTCTAAAGTCGTTCGATTTAACACTGCTAGACTATTTTATGTAGGGATATGTGAAGGTGCTAGTCTACCCCGATAAGGATCAAACAATTGAATACTTGGAGAACAATATTCGGCGCAATATTGCCGATATACGGTGACAAATATTGGAAAACGTGATCCAAAATGGGACCTCCAGATTAGACTACGTTAGAGCTATCCATAATGGTTATATGACAGAAATCATATTTAAATTATAATGCCAAAAGATTATCTTTTGAATAAAGTCAATTTCGTGTTAATTTATAAAAATCATCTTTATTTTATCCCATTTAAAATTTCGATATCTCTAAAAAAACACTCGTTTAGTTCACATAATATAATCTCTGTTATACAAGTTTTGATAAGAGTATAAATGGAGAAACATGTTATCATAAATATTATTAAAGCAGTAATAAAATGTAATTAAATACATTTAATTACAGAAATTAGTGCTTACAGAATATGTCTTCTTATTAATGTGTCAGATCAGAACAAAATGACGTTGACAATCACCATAGCGAAAACTTCATCTTTGTCGAATATAAAAATTACCCTACGTTTCCTATTTCCTAAACATCTTCAACCTTCTATTTTTCTTTTGAGAATCAGCTACAGTATTATACACGCGTTTCTTCACGAAATATGAACCAAGTAAAGTAATTTCCCATATTTAACAGTTTTACTAATTCACTATTTATTTGGACTCTCCTCAAATTTTTTTTACATTGATATTCTTTATTGAATATTTTTAATTCAATTAATAGTAATTAAAAATTTAAAATTTGTTGCGTTATACTTGCGGTAACTAAATTTCCGACGTTTTTCGATTTAGCTGATATTTTAGCGCTTAATCACAAAGTAAAAAACAACTATTACTTTATGCACGGTAATAATAAGGTTGTTGGTGTATTCTTATGTAGACAATAATAGCGCAGCTGGTCTAATTACCCTAATACAATGCACATTTGTGCTGATTTTCAAAAGCGATTACCGCGATTTTATACACTTTTTGTTGCATTCATTGAGAGATATACCTGGTGAAAATGGAACGTAAAAACTTCAGTGAAAATTATAAGTTATTTTAAAAATATACAATACAATACTACATATATAACATTAATATATAACGTAATAAATATTTTGTAGATATATTATTATTTAGACCTTTCATAAAAAGAGTGTAAACCTTAAGTGTTTTATTAACGTGCAAGTCGACATAAGAGATTAACAAAAAAACCGCTGTAATTACTATTTAAATGGGTATAAGCCACAATTAAAGGTTAAACTACGTTTATTAACGTTTCAATTTCCACTTCGGAAATCGCTCTCAAAATACAAACATTAGTAATTGTAAAATAAAATAATTGGTAAAATACATTCACTAATGTTTGTATTTTGAGAACGATTTCCGAAGTGGAAATTGAAACGCCAATAAACGTATTTTAACCTTTAATTGTGGCTTATTCCCCTTTAAATAGTAATTACTTTAAAATGCCACAAGAAAATAACTTCAGAACAATACTAAAAAATCGCTGTAAGTGGTATATTTAATGAAATTTACAATATAAGCCCAAAGATTAACCTTTTCGAAAAATTAATTGAAATCGTTTCTTCTTCGTTCGTTATCAGACAAACTGTTGTAAGTGTAATAAACTTTATTAATTTATAATAATTTATATTTACCACATTAAACTTTTTACTTACAGCTTGGTTTAAAAATCAATGGAATCCTGGGAATCCATCGAGTCTTCTGACTCGTTGGCCTTACTATTACAGGTTCCATAAAATTTTAAATTATCCCATCTAACTTCCATATTTTCTCTTCTATTTTTTTTGGGAAACAGCGTTCCTCAAATTTGTGGGAAGTATGTAATCTATACAGGTTTGTAATAGACGCTGAACATTATCAATTTTAAAATTTATTTTCTCTCGGCAACATATCCCTTCATTGGAGCCTAAATTAATTCAATTGAATTCAAATCGCAATGGTCAGGTTGAAGTCCCAAAACAATATTATACATAGTCAAGTCTGGCCATTAAATCAACAGCATATTGACGATATATATCACGACGCTCCTTGATTATTGTCATTAATTATGCTTTAAGTAAATCCTTTGTAACTGAAATACATTTTTTTTGTATACATACGAGCTCTGCATGACGGATTTTCTATCAGTCATCGTTGAAATGCATTCAACAAGGAGACTGTAATAAGATTCATTATCCTATACTATAAGAGAGTTCCTATCTACACGCGGGCGAATGTTCTCAAACTTCTCGAACCATATCAGGTTTATGTCTTCATGATAGTCACTAGTTTTCTTCCATATAATAGCAAGGACACCATTCTTCAGAAAAATAGTATCTGCCAATATGGGCGACTATTAGATGCTGTCCCTTACGTGACGGTGCTCGCAATACTGTCGATAAACCTTTAACAAAGGCTTGCTGTGCATGTGTTACTGTTTCAAACTTTGGCAATTAAGCGTAGATAATTACGTCGCCAATATAATTCCTCCTTATCTTTTTATGTTCTTTTTTTTATAAATTTGTAATGTTTTTAGTGATAATTCATCGCTAATTTTAGGAAAATTATAGATTTCGCCTATTTCCCTTAGTACAGATTTGAAATCTGTAGCCATATTTTTAAAGAAAAATGAATGTACAGTTCTACGAAGAATATTTTTTTGAGCTTCATCAAACTTAATAAGTTTTCGTCCTTTGCTGATTTGTATGTGGAGATTTAAAACCATTTGTTAGTTTTTTTTAACGCAGAATATTGTTACAATAAATTCTGACCCAAAACCGTAAATATATTTTACAATTATATTTTCATTCATTTACGAATTTTCTAGGTAATACCTACCTGACAGACGAAGGGTTCTCCGAGCCGCTATAAAAAACCAGTCTATGTTCCAGTACATTCGAAGCAATTCAGGTCAACATCTATGGGATTCCTTTTTACTCGAGAAGGTCGTCGTCCGCTCTCGGCCATCGGCAGTTTATATTTAAATAGAAATTTTGTTGTAAACAGGGCAGTTAGTCAAAAGATAAATTCGCGAACGGGTATTTTAAAATTATATCGCACGTAGATAAGTTATAGACTTATTAAGTGTAAAATAAATTAGTAGTAATAAACACTTTGATACATTTGTGAGTGTTATAAATATTAAACCTTTAGTAAATTAAATTGGACTCGTTACTTCGATTTTCATTTGTTTGTGGTCAATTTTCCGTGCTTACTTTACTCCGAGATATTTGGATATGTTATTTTCTCCCATAGCCTCGGTGTTTTGGCCATTTTGCACATCGAATCCCCCGGGCTGTACCTTTGCTCTGATTATATTTAAAACACGACATTTATGTAGACCGCAGTAATATCATATGACAAAGTTTCATAATGATATTATTATGTTTTTATTATTTTTGGATTGATTTCACAAGGTAAATTTTTCCTTAATTGTTTGATGTAAGTTTAATTTAATTGATCACTTGAACGTTGTTAAATCTCACATAAAATATGTGCTAATGGAAAAATGGTGATCACACCTGATGTGAAAAATATTCACACCTGAGATAAACCTGTAATGGACTTCAGATAAGTCCGCCAGATTTGCTTATAATTTATATAAAAAAACCCAATATGAAAATGACTTAATTATATAATTATTAAAGTGAACCTAAATGGTAAACAAGGTTTTATGACAAGAGATATTTTTTTATTTAACTATAGAATCACTAGATATAGTATAGAGATCGCTTAGGGAATAAATAGCCATAAATCATTACGAAAATTTTCTAGTTATTCCTCTTTTTCAATTCATTGCCATAAACGTGTTTTAATACGCAACAAAACTATCATGTTTTATATAATCTCAAATTAATACGTAGCATGTGGTATATCTGATCTTTTGGTAAATAGATTAGACGACAAATAAGGTAAGCTATTTGTTTAACATGAAGTTATAATTCATCAAGAGTTTGACGTGTCTACGTGTCTGCCGATATCGAATCGATCAAATTAAGATTTCTTTGATTATTTAACAAGAGTATACAGAAAAAGTTGTTAGAATGTTTGTACATAATATTACGGTATTATATACATATGTGTATATATAGTGGTTTATATATACACATGGTCGTAATATAAGTTATATTGCAAATTATTTGAATATTGCCAAAAGTACCGTCCATGATGCTCTTACTAAGTATTATCAGACTGGAAAATACCTTAAAAGACCAGAATCAGTTAGAAAAAGCTGCAGAGATCAGCGTGATGAACAGATTTTTTTAAGATTTTCGCATTATGGAACCGTTCTTTAACCAAAATAGTTCCCGTTTATTAGAAGCTAAAAGAACTCATATTTCTGCACAAACTGTAAGAAGAGTCCTGCATGAAAGTGGTTAACGTTCTCATAAGCCATTGGAATGCCATAAATTAACAGCATTTCATTAAGCTAAGAGGATGAGATTTACGAATGATCACAGAGACTGGACTGTTCAGCAATGGAGTGTTGTAATGTTTCCTGACTGATTCCCGTTTTTGCTTACGATATCCAAACGGACGCGGACGTGTATGGAGCGGAGAACGATTTGCACTTTGCTGTATTTCACTCAGAACACCGTTTGGTGGCAGAGGTGTTATGGTAAGAGCGGGTATTTCTTTCAACGGACACACCGAATTAATTTTCATTGAACATAGAACTTAAATAGCAGACTGATACATACGACAGTGTCTGGAGGACAATGTTGTCCCCTATGCCCCTTTCGTTGGGGATAATTTCTTATTTATTCAAAATAATACGCGTTCACGCTTAGCAAAAGAATCTTCCTAGCCAATACTGCATGGCAAAATATTTTGCCCGATATTTAAATCACGAGATTTAAATCACGTGACGTCTACCAAAGAACTAGGATAAGAATCTATAAGACCATATTGAGTCGGTCGGACATATCTGACCAATAGTGAACTATGATGTGATACTTAGGTGTTGACTTAAAAATCTGTAAACCCCATAGATATATTTAACAGAAAGGTACTGAGGCGAATACTAGGCCCTATAAATGAGAACAACAGCTGGCAAATCAGATACAATTATAAAATATACTTATAATATATAAAGAACCACTTTTATCTCAGTATGTTTACATACGCCTACAGCTTCTTCAATAAGCAGGCCATGTATTTAGGATAGAAGAAAAGAGGTTTCCAAAAAAACTGTTAAATGCAAGAATGCAGGGGAAAGATCTGTTGCAAGACCGAGAAAGCGATGGGAGGATGATGTGGACAAGGACGCTAGAATCTTGGCGGTCGACCGTGGAGGAGAATTGCTACTGACAGTAACTGATAGAGAGGTTTGTTGAGGGAGTTAAATTAATAGGGAGTAAAACTAAAAATTTTGGAGGAAAACATTAAAAAGAGGCAACTATTGCCAGAAACGATTCAAGCGCTGAAAATAGCGTTGAATAAAGAATGGGATATATACAGCAAGAACATATTCAGTAACTTATTGCTGAATATGTCTAAATATTCCTAGGTGTATTAAAATTCTTTGCAGATGTAGGGGAGGCAATATCCGATGCTAAACCTAAAGAACAGGTGACTTTGGATAATTAAAATTTTATTTTTTCTTCTGTTTAATTTTTCGAACAATGTCAATTTTTTTGTGTTACTTATTACTTTCGTTGGGTATCTAATTTTTTCCAATATTACTTTTTTAATTAAACGATTTCTATTATTAATGTTTACTTCCTCCCCATTTAAACAACTTAACATCTACAGAATTTAAAACACATACAAAATGCAAGTGTCTGGATTTTTTTACCAGGAGTGTATATATACGGGGTTGAGAAAAAGTATAAAAATCTTTGAAATTAATAAACTTATAAATATGAAATTGTGGGATAGGAAATGAGATTGAGTTCTGCCATTTTTATAATATCCTTTTAGATATTATGACCTTTATTGTTGCCAGAATTTATGAAAATGTAATTTAGTTCAATTGTTTAGTTTTATATATGGTAAAATAAAATTCATTTAAAATTATACTGTGAAGAATAAATTTAATTCAAATATTTAATTAATTGTTTATCATAATAGTTATGATGAATAGGATTAGGAAATCGTGTACAAAATATGCATCACATTTATGTTGGGCAACTTGATGGTAAACTTCCCATTTTAACTTCTTAAATCTCTGTCTTCATCTTTTTTACTTCTTAATTATCTACTTTATTATATTTGTACCTTCGTTATCAGTTTTGCCGACTCTCTGGCATGTTCCGCATCTGAATGGTAACCTTCTGTTTGAATAATAAAATGCTGTCTGTCATCGACACATTTGTCGTACTCAAAAATCTTGCCTTGGACGATATTCAGTGTCACAGTAATGGCAGTTTGGGCTTTGAGTTTTACCTCGTATACGATAGAGCTCCTCCTGTTGGAGGTGTGGATAACCACCCGGGGAACTACATCCTGATTTGTCATAATGCCAACTCTGACGCCAATATATTGGACTTTGGAGGACCTTTAACTGCAGCAACCCATTCTGGATCCGCGGCTGTTTGTAGCCGCCCACTGTGGATCAGGCGCTGCTTAACTTTATCATCATCATCAGTACTGCTGAACGTAGGCCACCCGTAAAATTTTCCACCTATTTCTATTTCGAGCTTCTTGCATCCAGTTTGTGGTGATGCACTTGATATCATCCGTCCATCTAGTCGGTGGTCGTCCTCTGCTTCGATATGCCTCTTACCTTGGTGTTCATTCCAGAGTATTTCTCATCCATCTATCATCCGTTAATCTGGCAATATGTCCGGCCCAAGCCCATTTAGCCATGGCTATTTATCAACTGCATCTGTGGCTCCTGTTCTTCTTCTTATTTCTAGGTTTGCTACTTTATCTCTGATGGTAATACCTAATATTGATCTTTCCATAGCGCGTTGTGTAACTCTTATTTTATCTATTGTTCTTTTTGTCAGTGTCAGTGTCAGTATCAGTGAGTCAGTGTTTCTGCACCAGATGTAAGAACCGGTAAAACGCACTGGTTAAAAACCTTTCTTTTTACCAAAGGCAGCCCATGTGAGACCTCTCCGTCTTTGTATTTCAGTTGTCTGATGTGTTTGTATCTCGGCCTAAGCGAATTTCATGCCCTAGATATTTAAAAGCTATTAATTGGTCGATGCTATGGCTCTCAATCAGAATTTTACCGCTGACTACAAGGTTGGTCATAAATTTTGTCTTTGAGGTGTTAATTTTAAGACCAATTGTTTTTGATACTTTATAGAGCGTGTGCAGCATTTTTGTAGATTCCCATATTATCCTCTCGTTCCATTTGCTTGAACATATATTGAAGAACAGCTGTAAACAATTTAGGGGAGATAGGATCACCCTGTCTAATTCCACGTTCTATTAGAAACTTGGTATCTTCATGAAGGCGGACACAAGCTGTACCAGTTTCGTAAATACTTTTAATCAAGGCGATACATCGGTAGTCAATGCGGCAGTCAGCCAATGCTCAAAGCATTTTATGATGATCTATAGTATCGAACGCCTTTTCATAATCTACGAATATAAGAAAGATAGGCTTGTTATACTCTGTACACTTTTCTATTAGCGTTTTTATAACTTGTAGATGATTAACCTTAACTTTATACCAGCCCTAAAGGCTAAAGGTTTTCTCCTAGGCCGTGTCTGCCATTCTAGTCTTCGCCCGTATCCATGGACAAGAGTGTGTGATATACTCCATAGAACTGAGTCTCTACCTGAACTTTGCCACCTGTTTACTCCGGCCTACTAAAGTAAGAAATGTCCAACCGCCCAACGTGGACCTATAAGGCAGTAATTATTGATGTGAGTATTAGAAAAGGAGGCTCTAAGTCTCCATAATCCGAACTTCTTATTCTTCTTCAGTCTTAAGTAATCCAACTTTGGAATTAGGCCTCCCCTAAATCAATCCAGGGTCTTCTATTTTGCGCCACTTGCATCCAGTTGTGTCCTCCGATCTTCTTAATGTCATCAGCCCATCTCATTTGTGGTCTTTCTCTGCTTCTCTTTCCTAACCATGAATCCACTGTTATATTTCGCGGTTCCATCTCTTATCCTTCGGTCGGATACTGTGTCTTGCGAAGCTCCATTTTAATTTGGCAGCATGTTTTTCTGCGTCTTTTACTTTGGTTTTGCTTCTAATCCATTTGTTTGTTTTTTGTCTATAAGTCTCACCCCAAGCATTAATCTTTTCATCGCTTTCTGTGCTTTTACTATTTTATCCATATTGGTCTTAGTGAGTGTCCACGTCTGTGAACCATACGTGAGTGTAGGGAGGATACACTGATCGTAATGTTCTATTTTAGTGCTTTTCAAGATCCAACTCAGTTTTCCAAATCCTGCCCACGCTAACCTTATTCTTCTGGTAATTTCGGCAGTTTGATTTTCTTTGTTAATTTTCATTATCTGTCCCAGGTCCCAACTTATAATCGAGGGTAAAATTGAAGGCAAGAGAGGAATGGGACGCAAGAAAATGTCCTGGCTCCGAAACATAAGGCAATGGACAGGGATTAACGACATACAATCTCTGATACATATTGCAAGAAATAGAGAGTTAATGGAAAATGTGATCGCTAACATCCATTAGTGGATTTGCATCTGAAGAAAAAGTCCCAGGTAGATGTATTCGCTGTATTGTTTGGTGTATCTGTCATTATTTTTGTTTTTTTTCCAAGTTCATCTTAAGACCTACTTTTTCCGAAGCTTAAAATAGTTGCGTCATCATGATCTGTAGTTCTTCGAAACTTGTAGCGATATTACAATGTCATCAGCGTACCTTAAATGACTTAGTTTTCTTCCATTAACATTTACTCCCTTATCTGCCCAGTTATCGTCTTTGAAAACGTCTTTAAGTCCAAGTGTGAATAGCTTTGGTGAAATAACATCTCCCTGGTAAACTCCTTTGTTGATTGGTATAGCTTTGGTTTTCGCATCAATTTGTATTTTCATTGTAGCTTTCTTGTAAATATTGTGTATGAGCATTCTGTATCAGAAGTCTATCCTGAAGTTGTTCATAGCTCTCTCTATTGCCCAAAGTTCTATGGAGTCGAATGCCTTTTCATAATCAACGAAGCCAATATATAAGTTCAAGTTATATTCATTGGCTTTCTCTATTAGAGTTCTGACTGTAAGATGATCCGCTGTACTGGAACCTTTTCGGAATCCTGCCTGCTCTACCGGTTGATAGCTATCGAGATTGGACGTTACCCTGTTAGTTATTATTCTCATAAACAATTTGTACATTTGTTACAGGAGGGAGATTGGACTATAGTTCTTGAGATCTCCCCTGTCTCCCTTTTTGAAAATAAGTATTGTCAAACTTTCATTTCAATCATCTAGGCCTTCTCCCCTGTGAAGACATTCGTTGAAAAGTTTTTTCAATTCTTCGAGAATAATTTGATTCCCCTCCTTCAACATTTCTACAAGTATTCCGTCTGGACCCGGAGCCTTATTGTTCTTTAGTTGTGCCATAGCTTGTTTTATTTCGAAGGATTCTATGTTAGGGTTATAGTCCGAACTAGTGGACATGAATTAAATAATTATAAGTATAATTATAATTGAAGGGCCACGGGAAAGAACGATCAGACTCATTTTGTTCATTTTGTACAAATCGAATTTTAAAGTTTTAAGTCGTTTATTTTGGTTCAGGAAAATTAAATACAAAATATTTAGTAGACCGAATACAGTGGCGGTTGGGAGTCGGACAACGTCGTAAGACGTTATAAAACCGAATGTATATATATATATATATATATATATATATATATATATATATATATATATATACATATATATATACATATATATATATATATATATATATATATATATATATATTTAGTTATCAGTTTATTACTGTAAGACTTTTAATACAAAAATGAAAAAAAATAGTTTGCTAATTATATATGTACTTAAAATCTTCAAATTTTTAATTAAGGAGCTCTGATCTATTTTACGCGTTAAATGTCGATTTGTGGATCTTTGGCGAATTCCACATCACTACCTTCATTCGTAACGCCATCGGAAACTAGTACTTGGTAAAGGAATGCGCTTCAGGGTTTGTCAGGAATTAGGTTAGGTGCAATAAATAAATCATGCCACTTAGCAGTCTTAATAGGCAGAAGTTCATTGTATAGCTTCTTTAGTGGAACAGGTTTTAATTTTCTCTTACGTGCCTGATTTTTTGAGGGAACTAACACAGCTGTAAGATATAGGCCAAAATGATGGTCTTTGTGTAACACAAACTGTGGGTGTTTTTTTTTTATTTTTATAATCCTAATAGGACTGGTCGCCGTAGGACAATTTGGCACATAAAGATGGGACAAATGTGTAAAGACAAAAATGCTTTATAGCAAAAAACAGTATCTTGTAACGAGCCACTCACATTTACCCGAACTCTATAGCTATAAGAAGATTGACTAAAACTTGCTTCAGCTTTAGGGTTTTGGCTTCTCCGTCTACCAACAGGTATAACCGTGACAAGACTTGTTAAATATTTGTTTTGAACACTGTAGTCCCCTAACTCATTAAAATGAGAAATTAATCGTTGTCTTTCATTCAAAGGGATGACTTAAAAACAGTTGTAACGAATGCACTTACAGTCTTCCCCGACCTCGTCAGTGTTGATGCGTAATTTTTTCATTACATCACTCATTTTGCCGGTTTTCTCCGCTTTTTGACATTTCCAGTCTGATTATTTCCATTAGATATATCACTATCACTAAGATCACTTGACATTATAAATTTTCTCATAAACAAACTAATGAAAACTGTAAAACAGCAGCAGCTCGCTTAGCGATTACAGAATAGGACTGACGCTAAGATGCTATATGCAAACGATAATCTACGTTTAGTTACAAGGTCGTCACAAGGATCTACAGACCGAGAATTTGGCATCCAAATTCCACGGCTTCGCGCAATCGTACTTGTAAGTTCGTATAGTCGGCTGGCGTTACAATTTGCCAAATTTAAATGTAATCGTTTCTACTCATTCATATTAATATTATAATGTATAATATATTAAAGTTTTTAATATTGGTAATATTATTAAAGCTTTTAATACTATTTTTTAATATTAATAATAATATTAAGTAATTAAATATTGCGCCTTACTTAAAAAAAGTACGAGATAAATATAACTCGTTTTTTATATCTTTACGTATGCTAAGGGTAATAAATTAAAATCCTTCAATACAAGACTAAAGGTAGGTACCTATAATTTGAATAAGTTGGTTTTGCCCATACTGACTTTCTAATTCTAATTACCTACTAATTTACATAACAGTCAGATATTGTACCTGGTCATAATGCTGTTTTAATATTAGGATTTTCATTTCGCTTGTTGAAACTTCATCCGATATTAATTTCTTGGAAATTTTTATAAGGATGAGAGTACTTAATCGGAATACTCGAGTATTGTTGAAAAAAACTGAAATTGAAGGTACTACACAATCGAAGAACTCAAAAAAATTAAACATTTCCGGTATTCTTTTTCCAGATCGTATTTTGTTTTCGAGATATATTTAAATTTGGGAATTTTTTATTATTTTTCCACTTTTTTCAGGTTCTTTTTTAATTTAATTTCAGTATATAAAAGCCTTTACAATATTATCCAAATTTTATTTGGAAGTTTTAATCTTAAGTGTTCAGAAACAATTTGCTATTTAGGAAATGAAAATTGGTTTTTTTTTCTTTAGTTCTTAATTTGCTATAACATTTCTCATTTGATTTAATAAAAAATATTGTAAATTCATTTTTTTTTGAATAATTATAACAACGACTTACATCCGAGTAGCTTAACACAATTAAAGAAAATATAAGGAATACGCTCACGACTCGGAACTGAGTCTTTTCTTCTTTTCGCATAAAATATTACAAATTTATTTAAAATACCCTTTATTTAATATATACTTTATTTATTCATCACAATTTAAAAAAAAATACTAGTCAGCACAGCGGTTGATTTCCATGAAAATACGCTAAGCAGTGATAATGATTGCATGTACCTAAGTTAATATTTTTGTCTTCTGGTTGGTGTTATATTGCAAATTTCCCCTCTCAAGGCATTTGCAAGAAAATTGCACTTTAATGTAAAAAACGAGTTATTTATCTCGTACTTTTTTTAAGCAAGGCGCAATATTTAATTACTTAATATTAATATTAATATTAAAAAATAGTATTAAAAGCTTTAATAATATTACCAATATTAAAAACTTTAATATATTATACATTATAATATTAATATGAATGAGTAGAAACGATTACATTTAAATTTGGCAAGTTGTAACTCCAGCCGACTATACGAACGTACAAGTACGATTGCGCGAAGCCGTGCAATTTGTATACCAAATTCTCGGTCTGTAGATCCTTGTAAGGTCGTCGGAATCTGATCGTTATTACTTGGGTCTCGGGCAACCATAAAAAGATAGTGGCCAGGCTTACGATTGGTCAAAAATTTCAGGCTTGCGATTGGTTAGAAAACTGACTTGGATTATAATATTGACATAACCTCGAATTTTGACAAGTGTTTCTGTTTCATCTTCATCCAAAATTAACAAAAACAAACACAACTAAAATGTAGAATTTCCTAAATATGTGATGTAGAAGGATGTGTGTAAAATATTTAGTTGAGAACTAAAGAGCAGCATGTCTGAAAACCAAACAAAATGAAACTGAGGGCATTGATTTAAAAATGTTTACTGGTAAGTAATAAAATATTTTAGAGATATTGACAGTGTCCATAAAGCCTATCATATTAAAAAGTAATAATTGTTTAAATATAGTCATATACAAATTTTGTTTTCTGTAAATATAGAAATTTTAATTTTCTACTCTTTAATTAGGTATATTATTTATAGGAAGACAATGAATAAAAGATCACTGAATAGGAGAAGAGAGTTCATCAAAAACTAGGCTAATGTTGTAACCATAAGATTATTTTAACTAGAGATGCAGATATTTCCTCTTGAATATATAGTAAGGCAAACCATTCAATATAAGATTCATTGAATATTACAGGTTGTTCTTCCAACATGTTTCTTTTTTTCTTGAACCAAACTGCTTGAGGTTTGTTAGGGTTGACAGCTATATTGAACTGTATTAACCAGTTTTCCATTGAATTTAATGCTTCTTGTATACTTGTTGCACCATTTCAGTTTGTATATTTGGCAGCTATTGCTGTATTTTATGCATACAGAAATGATGACAGTTCTCATGATTTGAATAAATATAATTTCCAACTAATAAGATATCAAAATAATATATGATCAGGGTTTTTCTGTAGCTTGTAGCTTTTAGATATATGTGTATAAAAGCACTTTTTTCCAAAGTTAAAAATATTATTTTATGTATAAATTTTATGAAATAAATGCACAAATGTGAAAACAAACATAATTTATTTTATTTTACAAAATTTACAGGTACATCCCAATTATATTTTAAATATTACATGAAATAGGTAGAGGATTGAAAAGCATATTCATTAAAGATCTCACAGGAACACTGAGAACAAACAAAGAAAATACAGCAGGAAGCTATATAAAGATAATTAAAGGCAGGAATTTGTGTTAGAATATACAACATTAAAAGTGGATGTTGTCCTATGGTGGTTCATTATGTATTGACAGTATAGAAAATTCGGTAGTAATGCCAAGAAAAAATATAAAATAGATTGTCAGTCAAGTTCATGTAAAGTTTTATAATGTTCTGTAGTTGAGAAGGAATAAAGTATAAGTTTGTTGAGGCTCAGAACAATTTTATTGGTGCATATACTTAAAGGAACACTTCACCTAACTTAAATTATAACTTGTACACCAAACCCCTGACAAAACAGAAGAAAAACCTAATATACTGGAAAATGAAGTAAGACTAGATATAAACTAGAGTAAAAGTCAGAGTAGAGTAAACTCAAGTATAACAAAGCACCAGGTCTAGATATGATGACAAACAGTAGAAATGCTCAAAGCCGCAGAATAAACCTTTCTAGTACAGTAAAATTGCTTCATGTGCTCTGTAAACATACCAAACAATGTCAATTTCTGATGACTGGACAAAATCTAAAATATTAATAATACATGCAACAAAATGCAATAATTATAAAACTATTTCCGTTATATCACATGTCAGCAAGATACTGCTACACATAATCATTGAGACACTGAATAACTTTCCTGTAAAGAGAAACAGCACAAGAGCAAACTGGATTTACCAATAGTAGAACTACTTGAGAACAGCTGTTGAATATAAGACAAATAATAGAAAAATGTAGGGATTCAATATCCAACTATACGTATACACAAGTATTTATTTTGTAGATATTAGAGATCATTTCATTCTGTGTTAGTAATTACTCTTTGTATGCTGTAGTTATAACACAATTTTGAAATAAATATTATTATTATCCAAGGAAAAGTAGAAGGCTGAAGATCACCAGGAAGATCCGAAGATCCCCAACAAGATGGATTAACTAAATTACAGAAATATACAAAAGATGTATGCATTAGTTAAAAGAAATGAACAGAGACAGAGATCTTTGGAGAAGGACAATACATGATATAACTACAACCACTACACTTCCTTTGTGGCTGAGGAAGGATATATATATATATATATATATATATATATATATATATATATATATACATATATATATATATATATATATATATATATATATATATATATATATATATATACATTCATATATATATAAATCATCATCATTCTCAGCATATGCTGCCTCCCTTAAGTAGTCATTCTTCATTTGTACCTATGACTATCTAATATTCGCTTTTCTATGCCATGTTGTACCAGCTTGTTTCCTTGTGTCATAGTCCCATCTTAAATTTGGATGTCTTCTTGGTCTCTTGACGCCTCTTGGATACCACAGAGTAATTCTAGTGGACCATCTATTGCCAGTTCTTCTTGCTAAATGTCCCACCCACTGCGATTTTAAAGATTTTATTCTGTGGATTACATCAGTGACCTTGGTTTTCTGTCTGATCCATCCGATTTTTTTTCAATCTCTCTTGGTTATACCTAACATGCATCGCTCCATTGATCTTTGAGTTTCGCTATTATATGTTTCTTTAGTGTCCAAGTTTCGCAGTCATATGCCATGACTGGTAGTATACACTGATCAAATGCTTTTTTCTTCAGGTGGAGTGGCATCCTGGATTTGAATATAACTGCATTTTTACCAAAAAATGCCCAAGCCAGTTTCATTCTTCTGTTGATTTCTGGGAGTAATGAGCCAGATTTATGCATTCATTGTATACTCTGGTAGTGGGAAATTCTGGAGTGTCTTCATAAATTTTTACCTTAACTTTTGCTTGTCTGTATATATTTGCTAAATTTTCTATGTACGGTTTGTCAATGCCTTGGTTGGTCAAAGCTTCTATTACTGCCTTGGGATATACAGAATCGAAAGCCTTTTTGAAATCTATGAAGGTTATTGCATTTGTAGATGATCTTTGTGAATATCTTGTATATAATTGGTAGTAGACTTATAGGTCTGTAGTTTTTAATATCCTCTTTGTTACCTTTGTTATGAATGAGAATTATGTTTGCTGTATTCCAGTGGTCTGGTATGCATCTTGATCTTAGACAGTTCGTAAATATGCCTGCTAAGATTTTCCAGGTATTTTTGCCAGCGTATTGAAGCAGTTCCCCTGATATACCATCTATTCCAGCTGCTTTACAGTTTTTCATTTTTGTAAGTGTTGGTTCTACTTCTTCCAGAAGGACTTCTGATATATATATATATATATATATATATATTATATATATATATATATATATATATATAATATCATGTTGACAATTTTTTATTTAAAATTAGTTGCAAAGCAAGTGAATTTGCTTCATCTGGTGAAGGCACTGGTAATATTTTTCTTTTAGCACCTGCTTTTAAAGATTTTTTGACTGCAAAAAATCTGCTCTGCTTACTAATATTTTTATTAGTTGAAATCACCTTCAGTTCCTTTAAAGTTTCCTTATGTCGACTGGAGGCTTCCAATGTTGGTTTAACAGGTGTTATAAACTTCGAAATAGTTTCCAGAGTACTATTATCAGATACATCATTTAGATTAGTGACAATTTCAAGTATATCACTAATATCTTTTATTAGTTTTGATTTTCTTTCAAAAAAATTTCTTTCTTGCATAGACGGATTATAATTATTAGATATAGCTTGTACAAGTTGTAGAGCCTCATCTTCTTTTGCATCAGTATGCATTATCAAACTGTTGTCTACACGATCTAAAAAATAAGTAAAACTTAATTTCACATTGTTTAATATATTGGCAAGAACCAATAATACAGCATTTGTAAATTTCAAAAAGGTTTCACATGTTCTGCATATTTGATAAAATAAGTAAAGTTACAAGTATGATTTCCATGAGAAAAACTGAATTAAAATGAAGGATATAATTGAACATTTCATTTTTTTTATCCAAATTCTCTATCAAGTCAATGTGACTGGATGCTCAATAAACACCATATGTGGTTAAACAAATATATTTTAAACAAATACAAACCTATTTCTGAAACTACTCCAGATAAAACATTTGACTTCTGCTTTCGATATGTGCAAACCAAGTGTATATGTTTGCACATATTCCATTTGATTGATGAATCGAGGCAGTTACATGAATACTGGTGTAAACAACTTTTGCATTCATCACATGCTAATTGGCAAACACAATTAGATTTAATTTCATCTACCATATATATTTCATTGGTACTATCAGAAGGTACTTCCCAGCCACATTCTTTTTCAATAACTTTTGCAATATTTAATTGTTTGCTTGCATTGTGGCGAGCTCGTATATGGCACAATTTTGAGCATATTTTGCCTTTATGAATGGCAATAATGCGTTCAAAAATTTTGTCTCTAACAAACTTCATTATAGCCATTATAGCTTTGTCCATACGTTTGTTATATTTACCATTTAAATAAAGATATTTTATTGTTCTATGCATTCTCTCAATATGCATATTGGTATTTAATCCTGCATTTAATCTATAACAATATGCCCAATTTTTTACTTTTGGTAGATAATAATTTTTAAAGTAAGTACCAAAACCTGCAGTGTCACTATCCTTACTGCAATAATCTAAAAACTGTTGTATCATTATGGAAAAGGCTTCAACATCCCTTTCTTGCAGCAAAGTTCGAACAATTTTGTAAATAACAACCTAAAAAATTGATTTTTAAAAATTAAACATAAACAAAAGTAAAGTTCATTTTACCCTCTTTTCTTGTGAAGAAACTTTACTTAGATTTTTTCTCCAAGCACGATCAATGTGCCATGTACAATACAGCCTAGAAAGAAAAACAAAAACATAAGGTAAAACAAAATGACAATTTCATGTAAACAAAACATACCTATGCTTAGCTGGTTGCATCACATTTAACCATGCATTGTAGTAAGTATCTGCCATATCTGACATAAAAACAGAGGGTTTGATGCTTTTCCCTAGTTTATCTTTTACACAGGAGAAAAATAATGTCATCACATGTTCATCAACACGACTAGATATTAAAAACGCAGTTGGATATCCTTCTCTTAAATCATCCAACACTAGCAATGTATGTAGTTCAAAACCATAGCCATTAACTCCATGTGTACCATCTATGCACACACAATCTTCTCCAAATTTATTTAATAGTTCTTGCTGGCCTTGGGTCATTATTACTATGACAAAATCTTCTGAATTAAGTTCAGAACTACTACTACAAGGAGACCCTTGTGGCTTATAAAAGAGTACACATCCTGTTGGTCTCATCTGGTTGACCCAAGTTTCTACACTTATGGCATCATTTGTGTGTCTACATGAATCATTATTTAGTTGAAAATCCCTTTCAATATTGTACAGATCTTTCTTTTTTAATAAATGTATTCTTTCTAAATTGTCATCATATACAGATTCTCTAATCTCATCTAATATAAATTGAAAAGGAATTTTTTGTGCTACTTTTATAGCAAGTTCTTGCCTCTCAGTAGATGTAAGAAATAAATGTCCTAAATCTGCAGCATGGCCGACATGAGTTGAAATGAATGTAACACTACATTTTTCACCCTCTTGTCTGCAATCTATTTTAGATGGGCAAAAACCGTTAATTTTCTTACTGCCCTGAGATTTTAAATGTCTCAGTTGTTTGCCCCTTGCTATGTAATAACCTGATCTTTGGCAATAATATTGGGATCTTTTATATTTTTTTGTTCCATATGAACCATGTGAAATATTATATTTTGATACAGTGTCTTTTTCTAATTCTGTTTTCCACTGTTCAAATTTTTCTATGGAATCAAATGTCAAGTTTTGACTGTTTATAGCAATACTATGCAGTGTTTTCATATGTGATATAACTTCTTCTTGTGACGTATTTTCATATTCACATAGACTGCATCTCAACATTTTTAAACATTTATGATTTTGTTTTAAAGATGCATGTAATGTGTCAAACTTTTTGTGACACAGTGTACAGTCATACATCTTTTTACTAGAGGAAGCCTCTTCTACCTCTAAAAATAAATAAGTAAATTAATTATGCCGTCTGTGTTTGTATTGCTAAAAATATCAACTTACCTGGATGTTTGAATTTTAGATGTCTGGTCAAATACCTTTTATCTATGGCTTTATTGCAAACATTACATTTTGCAGTTGGTTTTGCTCCTGCATCTATTTTTTCTGCATCATCTAAAATAGTAAATCCATATAGTTTAATTAAAGGATTAACTAATTTAAAGAATCAAATGTACCTGGGTGCTTTAATTTAATGTGAGCTCTAAAGTTTGATATGTTTACAAAAGTTTTGTTACATATTTCACACTTTTTCCATCCTTTTTTTAAGTCCTTGGAATCCATTCTAACAAAAAAATATAATTATAAAAGAGGTAAGTAGTTATTCTAATTACACTAATACTGGAAAAGAATGTAAACAAAGATCACTTTCCACCTGTATTAATAATGTGATAATATCATAACATAACAACATATTATGATTTTGAAATTTTGAATTCTTAGGTTATGACATTGACATAAGCTGTCTGACCAATCGCAAGCCTGAAGTTTTTGACCAATCGTAAGCCTCGCCACTATCTTTTTTTGGTCGCCCGAGACACAAGTATCGTTATTAGCCGTCAGCGGGAGGAACCTGATCGTTCTTCTCCGTTAACTTACATCTTTCCCCTTTATTATCTTCAATACGGTAATCGTTATTGTACAAATGGAACCATGCTTGGGTTCTTTCCAAGAAAATCTAAAATATGACGTCAATATCTAAATTCCGACCAAAAATGGAGTCTGATCGTTCTTACCCGTGGCCCTTCAATTATATGATTATTAATCTATCTATTAAACCCTAAAAATAAACTTAATATTTGTTTAATACCTATTTTTGGAATATTACAAAAATCAACTTAAAAATTTTCTTTTTCAATATGTTAATATCAGTCCTTTAATATAAGTGGAATTTTTTTCGATGGCTCGAAACTAAGTTTTAAGAATATAATAAATTATATTAAAAACAATTTCACCGGCATATTAGGAATAATATATTTAAATTCAAAACAAAATTAATGAAATAAATACAAATGTTATACTATACGTTTAAGAACGTAATTTCTAAGACAGTTTGTTAAAATAATTTTTATTTTATTTATAAAAGGAATATTTAGTATTATAGCATCTTGTTCATATTTCTCACTCTGTAGAATGTTCGGACTCAGCCACCTGATACCACCATTTTTATTGAGTAATTTTAAAAGCGGTTATTAATCGTGCAGCCCGTTGCAGTGCAACAAGAACAAGCGTGCTCAACAACCTTAAGTCATAATCAGTACCTATTAAAGCAATTATAAAAATTAATTGATCAATTAATAACTGTAATTAAGGACTCTCGCTAATATGATTTGTAACAATGTACCATTAGACCAATCCTTAGACCTGAATAAAAATGCTACAATTTATCCGACGCGGATTATTAACAACGTTCGTTGGTGAATAGTTTTTGAATACTGTTTCCTAATATTATTGATTTAAATCATAGCACTTTTTCTAGTAGAGGAAGCTATATAAATAATTAAATAATTACGAACATTAATAATGAATTAGTCAAAAAGGAAAGGAAAGACACACTGATAATTTTATAAAAAAGAGACATAATATAAACATAGTATTAAAAAATAATAAATACCGTGCATTTACGAGGGTGGATTGATATCAATCTAGACTTTTATAGAAAAAAACAAGTTCTTTAGAATTAAATCGATTTATTTCTCAACATAGTCCCCTTTTAGCTCGATACACCTAGTAAGACGATGTTCCAATTTTTTTATCCTATCCGAATAGTACTTTTGCTTGAACTCTTCAAAATAGGCCTAAGTTTGCCTAATTGCCTCATTGCCTAAGCGATGACTTCATCATTTGCTGCGAAACGGCGTCCTCCAAACCATTTTTTTAGGTTTAGAAACATGAAAAAATTTCTGGCGGCAAGATCTAGGGAATACGGTAGGTGTTCAACCAATTCACAGCCCAAATCGTGTAATTTTGCCACGGCGATGGTCGATCGGTGAGCCGGTGCATTGTCTTGGTGAAAGAGCACTTTTTTGTGTTCCAAACCGGGGCGTTTTCGACGCAATTCGGCATCTAATCGATTAAGTAATGCGGCGGATTACTCACCATTGATTATTTTTCCTTTTTCCAAGTAGTCGATGTGGATGATGCCCTTCACATTCCAGAAAACAGTCGCCATGTCTTTGCGGGCCGAATGTGCCCTCTTTGTCTTCTTCGGCGGCCCTTCGCCGTGTTTGCGCGATTGTTTCGACTGTTATTTGGTTTCTGGTGTGTAATAGTGTGTCATCAACGGTGATAAATCGGTGAAAAAAATCCTTCGGATTGCGTCGTATCATCTCCAAAGGTGTCTCCGAAGTGGTCACACGTTGTTGCATTTAATCGATTGTCAGCAAACGCGGCACCCATCACGCGGATAGCTTTCTCATGTCCAAATGATGGTGAATGATGTTGTGTATGCGTTCGTAGGAAATGTTTAGGACCTCTATTAACTCGGGGAGCTTAATTCGACGATCTGCCATAATCATGTCATGGACTTTGTTGATTTGTTGATTTTCGGCGTGGTGACTTGAACTAAGGTGTAACCTCACCATAAAGTTCGTCCAGGTCGGCTTTGATTTGCACATTAGTTTTACCCTTTTTGTGCAGGAACTTAATTACCGAACGATACTCGACTTTTTCCATTTCTCCGAAAACACAAAATTTGTATATGCTTAATTTTTTTTACACTTAAAAAAAACAAATGTTTTTTCTGTTTTTGTAAGTCATACAGTTTGATTTTTTTCTTATTCGCGAATAAAAATGACATTACAATATTGCTTTATTATTAAAAACCGTTTTATTGCTTTTTGTAGGTGACAGCTTGACAAAAACAGCTTTTTTTAGCCAGGAGTCTGTTAGACTCATGGTCGCCATTTATGTTATTAAAAATAGGGTCATCAGTTAAGGGTTAAATCAACTAAATGAACGAAAAACTAATTTTCATAAAATAGGTCCCTAACTCCTTAAAAACATTTACTTCTGTATAGATATTTTACACCTACCACTGTAACACCTAATTTAGATAAAATTACCAATTGATTGGAACAGAGTTTGGAATCACAAGTAATTAATAATTGCAAAAGCCACGCTTTCTTCCACATTGTGAATATTAATTGAATTTATTTTTATCGGAATATGGCAATTATGGGAAAGAAATCAAATACAATACCGAGGAATTATTGGAGCATGCGTTTTTATTGGTATCTAGAATGATAATAAATAATTGAAAAAATTGTGGTCATTTTTTTCTGTTAAGAATTTCTGCATGTGTTTAAAACTGACACAAATTTAATACTACATGAGTAGTTGTTGTTGGAAATGATACGTAGTAAAAGTAACAGTTTTTAAAAAGTAATTTAGAAATATAAATATTAATACCTTCGTATTTACGAAACCCATTTTAATTTTGATGGAGCAGTTTGATCACTAGAAGTTAGAGTCATCTTTATATAAAAAGAAGAAGAAGAAGAAGAAGAAGAATAAAAAAAAATCCAAACGCAACCGTTTAAGTATATTTATTTTATAATGATTTTATTTGATACTTTTTAATTGCTGTAATTTTTATTTGGAAAAATCAACGAGTTTGATAAATAATAATTGCTTATAAATAGCATTTTTATTTAGTTAATATATTAAATGAATATCTAACCAAAGTAACGCAGTAAACGACTAAATTTTTTTTCTTAAAGATAAGTCATCATCATAAGTTTCATCAGAGCTCATTATGAGCCAAAGTCTTCTTCAGAACAATCCTCCATTCACCCTTGTCTCTGACAACTCTCCTCCATGCTCTACCTCTAATATATTTTAAGATTGTCATAATACCCAAGTCTCGGTTTTCCTCTAGCTCGTTGTACCATTGGTCCTCTTCGGTCAAAAAGTTTTCTTATTATTGCACCTTGTAATATTAGGTTCCCCGAAACTTCTATACACCTCAAATTTATAAGACCTATGACACAAACCCTGCTCTATTATTACTCCATATATTCTTCTTATGATTTTTCGCTACTTCTTGATCCTAAAACAATTTTTGTTCCTTCTGCGTAAGTGACCACGTTTCTGGTCCAAATGTTAGCACTGGTCTCATTAGTGGTTTATAGAGGGTCAGTCTATTTTTTTTTTTGATACTATGAGACCATCGTCTTTTCAAGCCATAGTAACACTTATTGGCAAACACTATTTTTCTGTTTCTTTGCTATTGTTACCTTAAGTCAACAGCAAGCTTAGGTATATGACCACACCTTCCAGGTGTGGTCTAAATCCGTGATTTCTAGTTTTTCAGTTTGATATTTTTAAATTTAAGTTTAGTAGAGAGATTCTATTAAAATATACAAGTAAGTTGCATAGGGAAAACCTGTAAGAAAATATAAATGGCTAATGCTAACCACGCAATTATAAGTAAAGAAGAAATCACAAAAACAAGTGGATGATGGAAGAGATACTTGATCTAATAAAACAACGGAGAAGTAGACAGTACAAAATACATCAAAACCAACAGACATACAAGGAAACCCAACGTACGATGATAAAAGAACGTTGTGAAGAATTGAAATCACTACAAGAAAAGGGGGACAGCTTTGGACTACATAAAAGAGTTGAACAAATTTAAATTGTACACAAGAAACATCATAAAACTCGACTAAAAAATGATCCAGGAGACTATGTGCATACCCAGGAAGAACTAGCTAAAATCCAGGGAGAAATTATGATACGTTCCTATTTATGGATAATACACCGAATATGCCAACTACTACCTTACCCACAGAAAATTTATCCGGCCCTCCCATTATGCGTGCTGAGGTGAAGTATGCTATAAAAGTAGGACCGGTCCTGGACCGGATAGCATTACTACGGAAGCCATAAAACTGTTAGGAGATGACAACATCAACATGCTGGTAACAATTTTCAATGCCATATATAACACCGGCTACATTTTGCAATTACTAAATCTACTTTTATGGAAATAAAGACGTTTCTTTGCTTTACTTTGCTTTTCTTAGTTTAGATTCAGGACAAAGAATTATTAAGTGCTATATTTGGTCTGTACTTTTGTACGGAGCAGCAGTGTGGACTGATACTAGTAATACTAAAAGTATCGAGTATAAATAGAATTGAAGCAATGGAAATGTGGTTTCATAGATGGATGCTGAAGATACCTTGGACAGTAAGAAAAACTGATAAAAAAGCACTAAGTAGAAATAATAAAGATAGAAAATCGCTAAAGACTGTTAAACATCGGAAAATGTCTTATTTGGGGCACATAGTGAAGGGAAATCGATATAAAATATTACAACTGATCCTTAAAAGCAAAGTAGAAGGCCGTATATGTGTAGGAATAAAACAGGTTTATGTGTTAAAAAACATTCGTGAATGGACTGAGATATGAAATGCAGGACAATTATTTTATGTGGCAGAAGATCGAGAAACCTTTGCAATGGTAATCGCCAACGTCGAACTCTGATATAGTACATGAAAAAGAAAAAGAATGATCTCTAAATTACATAAAGCGGTAAAATGCAAAGACCACAAACTGATCAGTTTATTAAGCCATTTGCTTAAAGTATTTTTCTGTTCAAGAGCGGACTGGGTACACGTGCTTTCTGCTGTAAAACTCTTGTACAAAACTCACATCACATTGCTCAATTAAAACAAGCGTTAGACTCCGTAAAACATGATGCAATGATAAAAACACAACGCTAACATTGACGAGAAAAATACAAGAGTAATTCCAGAATCTCTATTGGAATTAAAAAGCACAAATGGGGTTGAACAAATCAATGATCACAGAGAAATTTGAAATTTTAGGAGGGGTGCAACAGAGGTGTATTTTGTCTCCTGTGCTGTTCAACCTCTATGTGGAGAACGTATTTGCAGAGGTACTCGAAGGCTCTGAATATGGTATAAAGGTCAACGGGTACCCGATAAATAAATTCGTTATGCCGAAAATACCACGATAATCACAGACAACGAACATGATATGCAGTTGATGTTAAAAAAAATAAATACCGTAGGAAAAATTTATGGCTTGAAATGCTGGAAATGCTGGAAAAACTAAATGCATGGCAATAAGAAAAAGAGCTTTTAAGAGTACCAGCTGCTCTAGATACCACCTAGATAATGCTCCAATCGAGCAAGTGAAAGCATTCAAATACATGGGAAACATGGTGAATGACCAATGAGATTCTCAACAAGACATAAATTCCTTATTGAACAAGCTAGACAAGCTTTTATTGAATTTAAATCACTACTATGTATCCGCAATCTTTCCTTTAATCTTTGCTACAGGATGGTTAAATGCTATGTATGGTCCATATTGTTATACAGCATGGAAACATGGACGTTAAGAGTATCTTCCATTAAAAAGTTGGAGGCCTTCGAAATGTGGACGTTGCGAAGAATGTTCCGCATACCATGGACATATAGGGTGGGAAAAACAATTGGATATCTGGGCCATATGCTAGAAAAAAAAAATACGTAATCTCTCGACTAATTATTCAAGGAAAAGATTGAAGGAATAGAGAAGTAGGTCGCAAACAAATGTCGTGGCTATGGAATATAAAGAACTGGATAGTCATTAATAATAGTGGCGAGCTTTTGCATGCCGCAAAAGAGAGACGTCTATCCTTAAGATAATTCACCAAAGCACTATAGGTGCCCAACACTATACGAAAAAGAGAGACTCTAATTAAGCAAGTAAAAGCGGATACTTTACAAGGAAAATTGAAGTACTACATGAACTTAAAGAGATTATATTAAAGCAAACGAGCAAAAGACACTATATTAGAAAAATCAGATACTACAAAAAAAAATAGATGACTGACGAAATTTATGACGACTTACTATGATGAAAAAAAACGCAACGCTAAAGATATTCAAAATTACAACATACTATACAAACAAATAAAGAAAAACATCAAAGAAGCCAAAAAAACTCAAAGCCATCCAAACAGACCTATGAAAGAAAATAGCAATAACACGAAAGGTATAGAGTGCGTCAATCAAATATTTAGTCAAAACTTATTTCACGATGTACAAAAATCCGGATATATAAGACCATAATACGACCAGCAGTCGCGTATGGAAGCGAAACATGGACGCTAACAAAGAGAGAAGTAAATAAATTGCTGGTGTGGTAACGTAAAATTCTTCGAATGATATATGGCCCTAAACGCGGCAAAGACTCACGAAGAGTTGTAGCACCATTGATGATGATGAATCAAACATTTGGCAAAAGAATAAGAAGAAGAAAAATGAGTCTATTATCCTTGCTGGCACAGGATAGTGTCACCATACATGTCAATGACAGCGATGCATTTTTATAATCTATATCGTTAGTTTTAACAAAGAATTAAAAATTGGAGGAGATTGCTAATTGTCTAATTAGATTATAACACCTAATAACAATATAAAATGTTCTAAAATATTTCTTCATATATCAACTATTTCATGTAACATTTTTTATAACCATGAATAATTGCCGTTTTCGTTATGAAATCGACTGCAGTCGTTTATATGAACCAACTAAGCCTCTTACACTATTTCCTGTCTACAGTTTACTCGTTAATGTTCACTGAATGACTTCGTCTTTAATTGATCCTTAAATAATTGTCACAGTTTACGATCATGTGGACTTTTTTGTGTGATATAATCTTGTCAGGTCAAGCATTATTGGCATTATTGGAATCGTGAGGGAAAGTTTTGAAGATAAGAAGTTTAATAATAACGTTATCGAAAGTTAAATAATTTAAGTGGAAAAAAGTAAATCGATTGAACTAGATCCATTATATTCATTTTTAAATCTAGAAATTTAAACACAAATCGTTGGGAACAGATTTTATAATAGCTGTTGTGGAGAACGCGGCTTTAAACATTCTTTTTTTATTTATTATAACCAGGAATTCATAGACATAACGATAATAATCTTCTTATAATACCAGTAGTTATACTGAGTTTTGAAAGGCTTTTCCTTTCAAAACTATGCACCTTTTTAAGAAAGGACTTATGCGAACCAATTTCTCATACAAAAATGTAGTAACGTTAGCTGTGATTTATACGCATGTCCCATTAATAAAAAAGCTTACAATAAAGTCATATACTATAATCAACTACATTATTTGGGGAAAATTAAGAAATTTTATTACAGCAGACAGTCAATATTTAAAAAAATCAAACAACTCAAACATTTACAAACAGCAAAGAGTGCAACGAGGATACGTCTTGTCTCCTACGTGGATGTTAAACCAAAACAGAAGTAGTAATAATATTATAAAAGTAAAAACTACAACCCATTCAGGTTATGAGGAACGAACAAAGATATGGTTTATTAGAATACTTCGGGGAACAGTTTACAGAAAGGTAGTCCAAGAAGTAGACGTATTTCTTGACAGAAAAATGTAAGAAAATGGTTCTTGGTAACCACTACTGCAGCTGTAAATACGGTGAGCATTACCATGCTGCTGAATGACTTTCTAGAAGAATGCCACTGGCAACTTAAAAATTATAATAGGTTACGTTTATATTCTTGGTCCTTCTGATGTAGATACATGAGAGATAAAAAACACAATAAAAATAAGTGAACACTGACAGTTCCTATTGACGAATCCATTGTTGTTTTTACCAGTCGGAGGTATTTTTGGGGGATATAAAAGCTCTGCAATATTTGATATAACTTGTTCCTATTAATTGAGTCGTAGGCTTGTTTGAAATGGATGAATATGTTGTTGACGTCAATGTCGTATTCCCACGATTTGTTTAAAATTGGTTTCACTGTGAATAGTTGGTCACTTGTAGATCTTCCTTGTCGAAATTTTTTTTTTTTTATTAACACTTGCGCGGTGTTTGTATACTGCTATCTGGTCACAAATGACCAATTATCAGTTATTTTCTGACCTAACATAATAACAGCAAATACTTAAATCTAAGGGCTTACCCTATGGCTTACTCTTATTTGATCTATTAACTAATGCACTACAACTAGCATGCAATAACTTCACAGCACTATACTCTGCTTTTTACACTAAACTGTTACACATTTACACTAGCTCAAATGGTTTTGTCCTTATGAGTCTTCTCTTTAGTTCAGTGTTGTCAAGAAGCTGGATTGCCTCGACATTCACATGACTATGCAGCCTCTGCTCGTGACTTGCTGCATACTCATAGTTTCCATACCCAGGTCCTGGTGGAGGTTGCTGTTACGGATATACCAAGGAGCATCAACAATGTTTCTCAGTACTTTATTTTAAAATCTCTGGATAATAAGTAGATTACTAGCTTTGGTACAGCCCCAGAGTTGGCACCCATATACCCATACTGGCCTCAGTACTTGCTTGTAGATGGATAATTTATTATGAATTGACAATGTTGAATTCTTTCCAATCAGCCAATACAATTTCTTATATCTAATATCAAGCTCCCCTCTTTTCTTTTTGACATGGATTTTCCAGCGCAGCTTCGCGTCTAGGGTGATACCCAAGTATTTTGCTGATGTTGCATAAGGAATTCGGGTATCATTTATTCTAACTGGGAAATTTTCTATTTTTTTATTTGTAAAGTTAATGTGTGCAGATTTAGTCTCATTTAATTTTATTCGCCATTTTCTGGTCCAGTTATGTATTTTATTTACTAATAGTTGCAATTTCTCAGTCGCTTCTTCACTAGTGTCTCCTATCGCTAGTATGGCTGTATCATCCGCAAAGGTGGCAATAGTATTTTGTTCTAGCTCTGGAATGTCACACGTATACAATAGGTACAGGACCGGACCTAAGGTCCGGTCCTGTGTTCAAGGTTTAAATGACAGACGGTGTTAAAAAAATTTAATGACAAAACTACATTCAAAATTTCCAGGGTAAGTCAAAAGGGTTTAAACATATTGTGTTTAGGTTCCAACTGGAAGAAAAGGCTTGCGCGAAAGAGCTTACGTCGTTCACAGAAGAAGCGAATTTTTAATAAACTGATATAATCTTAAAAAAGAACAAGCTTCATTTGTTTATGTAGACGAAACTTGGATTTTTGCTAGAGGTGAAATGAAACGGATTTTTTAGGACGAGAGTTAACATCCATAAAACACACATGTCCCATAGTATTAAGAAATTATAAGTAAGCAACAAACAAGGTCAGTTCTTGGACAGTACAGAAAATAAAAGAATGATTAACGTATATAAAATATTTGACTTCCTATAAAATGAAAAACAAAAAATATTTATAGTAGGCAAGATTATATATAGTTTTGGACATAACATGTTAAAATTGCTGTACCATTGCAAATTCAATCCCACTGAATATATTTTGGGAATATGCAAAACTTATTACGATAAACAATCATACAGACGTTAAAACAATTCACAATTGTATTTAGGTATAAAAACCTATAGTTAAAACTTTTAAAAAGTGTCGCCAAAATTTATACAGTAGCAAAACGTTTTAGATCTAATCAGATCATCCTCAGTGCCTTATGTAGCTGAAGCTAACAATAAAGTTGTTGCTGTGACATCCATATATGGGTTTATATCATTCCAAATTTAAATTATGTTGTGACTCTAGGTCGATGACATTGGATAAAATTTGGACAGACCAACTGGCTCTGTGTGGTTTTAACTAACAAGAACTACGGGTTAAATCCGAGCAGAGACATGTAGCTCCTCAAGTATTAAATTTTATCCAATGTCATCGACCTAGAGTCACAACATAATTTAAATTTGAAATTATGTAAACCCGTATATGGATGTCACAGCCACAACTTTATTGTTAGCTTCAACTACATAAGACATTGAGGATGATCTGATTAGATTGAAATCGTTATGCTACTGTATAAATTTTAATGACACTTAAAAGTAGTTGTGAAGTGTTTTAACTTCTGTATGTTTTTTTAAACGATGATATATAGCCAACTACTGGGATTTTCCCATTAATTTTTTTAATTTTTTTTTATTACGATGACTATATTGGAAGTATCGGTTTTTAGAAACATGACAAGAAGAATTGAATACCGGTATTCCTGCAATTTGGGAAAAAAGTCTGTGAACTATAAAAAGTTAATAGAAGGATGTTGGATGCGCGAAAATTGCATCGAAGCAATTAACCCAGCCATCATTTAAAATTCAAATGAAGATGCCGACGACAGTAATCATGAGTATGGATGTAATTCTTGATTATCCAATGTTTTTGCTATTTAAAATAAGGAATAAACTATGCTAAACATTAAAACAATATAATTGATGGATTCGATCGTTATTTGATGGAAATTCGTTTTATATAACAATCAAACACTGAAAACTTTGTTTCCAAAACACTCTGCTATTCGTTTATTAAAATTTCTACCAGTTTGACCGATGTAAGTTTTTGGGCAGTCGCCACATTTAGGTTTGTACACACACAAAAATCAACAGAAATATATACAAAAAACAGTGCAGGACTTATAATGGGCAATCCTTTAAGCCTATTGCTATCCATATTTTTATGGATCATCTAGAGACAAAGATTTCAAAACATCTCATATTCAAACAGATTTTATATTGGTAGGGATACGTAGAAGATGTACTGGTATGTATCACAGGAACTAACAGGAAACTCGACAATTTTTTATCGAATATTAATTCACTTCATAGTCATATTAAATTTACAATAGAAACAAAACAAGATAAATTCATAAAGTTTTTAGATTTAAAAATTATCAGACTTAAAAACAAACATGACTTCTCTATATTTCATAAACCTACCCATACTGACACGACCATACACAATTCATCATCCCATCCCACACAACATAAACTGTCAGCCTATCATAGTATGTTACATAGATTAACAGAAATTCCGATGTCAAAATACAACTTTAAGACAGAATTAAACATCATTAAGCAAATAGCAGTAAACAAGGGATACAACGAACCAACAATTAATAAAATGTTAAATCAAAAACTACACGAGAAAGCCTTGAAATTAGTATTTCCACCACCAGAGAAAAAACCCAGTACCTTCTGCTCAATTACATATACAGGCAAAATATTAACAAAAATAGCCAAACACATCAAAAAGAAAGAAATAACACCAGGTTTCAGAACAAATAACAACTTAGGCAAATATATTAAAAACAACAAGAGCCAAAATAAAAAACACTTACACAGTGGTGCGTACAAACTTAAATGTGGCGACTGCCAAAAACTTACATCGGTCAAACGGATAGAAATTTTAATAAACGAATAGCAGAACATAAAAGGGCTTTCACTAATAGAAAAACTGATTCTACATACGCACGTCACCTTCTAGATCATAATTATTTTTTTTTTCTGACGAATTTAAAATTCTTCACATTCAAAATAAAGTCCTTACGCTATCTTTGTTAGAATCTATGAAAATCAACAAATTAAAAAATCAACAAATTAAAAAATACAGACATAATTGTGAATGACCAACTTAAGATAAACAGTTCTCCCCTCCTCAACCTATTTCATTAAAGACTATAAAGTGTAAATGCATGCCAAAAATAAATCACTTGAGAAAGGCAATCAGCCAAAACAGCTGTAGTGATAAGAGTTTAAAATAAATTTTGTGGAAGTTTTGAAAACAAAGTTATCAGTGCTTTATTGTTACTTAAAACAATATGTTGCTAAACAATAAAAAATTATATCAATTAAACTAAAGATTATATTAACTTTGAAAAAGTGAAAATCCTGTAATTAAGAGTTTATAGATGAGGGACCTGGAATAACTTCATCTTCTTCCGGTTTTTTGTACAATTCATATTTTTCGAAACTTAAAATTAATTTAAGAAGTTAATTAAATTTAAACATTTCATTACAAGTCTCATCAAAATTTAGATACACCTGCATCACTGCCTTGAGAGTGGAAATGGACATTTGTGACTTTTCCGATGTCCAATAATTGTTTATTATATAAAATAACCGCTAGACAATTACACTAGTACTAGCCAAATAAATTTGCATAATATTTGTAAGTTTTTCCCTTTGAATTGATATAAACACTAAAAGACTTCAAGCCATTAATCCTCACTATTTTTTTTTTCTCCTCTGTTCCACTCATTATTTTTTTAGTTGTAGCCAAGTCTTTCAAAATTCTTAGTTCATCAAAGAGTTGATCTTTATTTAAAATAGTTGCCTTGATGTACAATTTAAAAGAGAGAATAACAAACGTTTTTCCATGTTATTTCACTTTTTAGATCTATCCATTTGAATAATTACTATTTAAATGGGAATATGCCACAAGTAAAGGTTAAAGTTGGTTTATTGACGTTTCAATTTTCACTTCGGAAATCATTCTCTCCAGAACAATATCCATTTGAATAGTTTAAATTCATGTAGATTTGTACTCCAATTTTCTAGGTAGGTTACATATTTTGTGTAAAAATGTTTCACTTATGCAGTGAAGGTTTCAAAGCGGCTTGCACGTCTTCGAGATTACCAAGACGTTCCCTCAATTTAAGCGACAAAAATAATGAGTCCAACCGATGTTCTAACTTGTTTTTAAGAGTCTTCTTGGGCAGCATTCTGTCGCATTTGTTTTATCACTTTCTACTTTTAGGATAGCTTCATGAAACTGCGCCGCCACATTATGAACGAGCCACATCCACATCTCTGTAATGGGATCATTGAAACATTGTCTCACAAGTGTGTGATAATTCTCAGATGATAGAAAATAGGCTTTAAGTGGTTCAAACATTTGTAAAATCAGTTTAATTGCAGGCACCATCTTTAGAAATCGTGTTTTTGAAAATGATAACATTTTTTTGTATTCATAATCAACCGATTTACAAAATGACTTTATTTTATCAACTCTAACAATGTTAATAGAAAAATGCTTATAAATTTTTACTGTTATTACTTCAATATCAATTTATAAAACATCAGTAGCGCGTTGAATATAATTGTTGAGTATGTGAGCAACTCATCCAATACCGATGAAGGTCTCCCGCAAGAATTACTAAATTTAGTGAATAAATTATTAGTTCCCTGTCTTTTCATTCCACGAAAATTAGTGTTTGTGTTATCTGCTGTTAGTACAACAATCTTGTTAACAATATGATATTTTTGTGAAATATTTATTACATAATTATGTAATTGATCGGATGTCTGACCTGGTAAATCCACTAACTATAATAATTTTGATTGAATGCCGGTTTTGCTGTCAAAGTATCTTACTAGTAAAGGTACCAGTTTTGTATCCTTGTGATTTGAATAATCAATAATGATGCTAGAAAATTTGCTTTCTGCATATCAACTTTCAGCCGTAACCGCGATTCTCTGCCCAAAATATTTTTCACGATGGCTTCACTTTTAGTTCGAACACAACAAAATTTAGACTCAAATAAATTGGAAATCAATTTGGTAGTACAATCTAATGATCTAAAACTTTGCATATGCTTAATGGTGTGGTATCCCTTCTTTGTCATTATTTGAATGCTTGTTCAGATGCAACGTTGCACAGTGGTCCAAAATTTAAGTACAAGTGCCAAAGAGTACTAACTGAGAACAGAGTTTAAGATAATTATTTAAAAATAGTAAAAGATAAAAATATTCGTTCTTTTAGAAAAAAAAGTACATTAGCGAGTCCTTAAAAATGGTTTAAAATACATTAGGACAATATTTAAAAATAATTATTGTCCTACTTAAATAAGTACATAAGGTCAACGTAAATATAAGTGTTACAAATGGAGTGTTTCGAAATTTAAAAATGTAAACAAAAAATGTCAAAATGTATAGGGTGTCCCATATAAAAAACATAAGTTGGTATCATATTTCTTTAGTGAGACCACTTAAAAAAATTTCTTGTACGCCACTGAACTCTTTTATAATATATTTATCAAAAGTTCCTATAAAGTTTTTTAAAAAAAATTCTAATAAAGAAGATACCTAAGCCTGTCGTTGTCGGCATTTTTCAATAATCGCCATGTATCTCACTAATATTGGGAACTATTGATGATTTGATTTAACCTCTAGTTTTCGATATACCCTGCAAAACAGACCAATTTGGGACACCCTGTACACTTCTTTTGTTATTAATTGTAAATTAATGATTTATTGTCAGATTTTTTTTGTATAGGTATTATTGGTTTCAATCTTTTTAATAGCTTTTATAGAACTATAAACAATAGAAATCCAAACAATTCTGTTATCACCAGCAGTTATTATTTAGCGTATGGCTACATCACAGGTTCATATACAGATTGAACCAAATTAAAACGGAACATACAATTTAATACATGTGTGTTTGAACTGCATTTGAAATAGTGGACCAATATAAAACTCGGACAAAAATAAATCCATACCTAGGTATAGACATTGTATAAAATATCGTTCAACTATCTGTCTCACAACAATGTTGTTTGCATAAGACGGGTTTGTCTAAGGAAACGATTATAGTTCAGGAAATAAAGCTCGAAAATAGTTAAAACCTCGCAATTTTTTCGTCCTGCATGTATCCATTTGAAATTTTAACAAAAGGTAGGTGATAGCCCAAGGATCAAAATCTATATCGAACCGAAGTGCGCTGAAGGGTTTTAGGGGTGAAAACTACCCCTAATTGTCAAAAATTATAAAATAACATATTAAACCTGAATATGGGTAAGATTTGGTTTGAATTAGTTAAATAATGATTATTTTATACTTTTGAATAGAGTTCCATCATATTTCAACCCTTAAAAAGCAACCCTTGTTAGAGATTAATGTAAAAAAATTACCAATTATAAAAAAATGATTTCGCCTTGGATCGATTTGGATAAAAATTTGGATTTAAGCTCAATTCACCCGCTGCTTTATAGTTTATGTCATGTCGACGAACCCTGATTGTTCTAAGGGGTGAAAACTACCCGTAATTGTCAAAAATTATAAAATAACATATTAAACCTGAATATGGGTAAAATTTGGTTTGAATTAATTAAATAATGATAGTTTCGTGCTTTTCAATAAAGTTCCATCATATTTCAACCCTTAAAAAGCGACCCTTATTAGAGATTAATATAAAAAAATTAGTAATGCGAGAAAATGATTTCACCTTGGAACGATTTGCATAAAAATTTGGAATTAAGCTCAACTCACCCTCTGCTTTATAGTTTATGTTATGCCGATGAACCCTGATTGTTCTTAGGGGTGAAAACTACTTCTCAATTCTATTTATCAACATAAAAAGGCACCATATATTCTTATACATTTACATAAATAGTTGAAAATATTTACATTTATAGGTAAAACAATTGTAATATTAATTTTATTCGTCATCAATTACATCTTCATCGTGATCTATGTCATCCTCATCTTCAATTATTGGTGGACTATTATTGCACCCTTCACCTGAGCACCCAGAACAAGTAGAGTTACAGTATAAACCAACTTTTCTGCACCCACATGAAACACCGCATCCTTTTTTGCATTGCCAAAAAATAATTTTCAAAAGTTCATCGAGTGCACGTTGTTTGTTCATGCGTACGGGTAATAACAAACCATCTTTGGAATACCATCCCCAATCTGTTGCTCTAATATTTTCATTGCCAAGCCATAGACATATGAGCAGATGTTTTATTCTGTTGTATGGGATTTCAAAATAAGAACGCTTAAAATTTCGAATGTATAACGCCCCACTAGCTAATATACCGGTTTTGTAGATTACTATGCTCCGAAATGTACTGTACTATACTAATAAAATTTTCCGGAAAAAAATTCACTGGTTTTTTAAACGTATTTCCTTTAAGTTTTAACGATAGAGTGTTTCTTCAAAAACGATTTGTAGAGGTTTTTAAGAGCTACAAGAATCTGTGAATTAAATCTTTTTGGAACCCTTGGTTTTTAAATGGGGTGAGTTTAAAGGGATCGAAAAAGATGGTGCTTGATCGTAAATCGATGCTTTAAACGGCTATATCTTGCCAAATATTCATTGTACAACAAATCTAAATGAAGGATAATTTTAGTCATTAAAAAAGCTACAATTTGGTAATTTGTATTTTTTTATATATTCAGTATTTTCGGGCATATTTAAAAAAAGAAGGGTAAAAAATATGAAATTGTAAATCGTTTCTCGCTTTAAGCTGTACTTTTTATAACACAAAGCATTTTAAACTTCTTGGACATATTAACAATACATGTACAAAGGGAATTTCAGAAGGGTGAAGATCGATTTTAATTATGGGGGTGGTTAGGGGGTTGTTTTCATCGATTTTTTCGTAAAAAATGAGGTATTGACCTTATTTTCATCATAACTCACTCAATTTTTCAGCTAGAGTCTTTTTTATGATAGGTCTATTTATGCTCTTTAAAAAAGGTTTTGTGAGTTTTCTTCCAAAATGCATCATTTTCCCGATATTTGATTTTGAATCTTTCAAATTTGGCATTTGAAGAAAACCGCTGAACATTAATAGGCCGTATTTCGGTTCCTGTTATATCCCAAAAACATTTTAAAAAATGAATTGTATTTGTCTTTTTAAAAGCTACAAATTTATTCTCTACAATTTTTTTGATGAAATGCACCATTTTCGAATTATTCGCGAAAAATCGATTAAAAACGTGGATTTTTTCGTCCAAAAATTATTACTTTCAATCGCGAATAACTTGAAAAATATCATTTTATAAAAAAAATGTATAGCACATTTTTTGTTTAGAATCACTTTTTTAATCGAAACCTGTAGTTAAAACGTAAAAAAAAATTTCACCCCGGAGATGGGGTGGCAACCACCCCCTAGGCTTTGGCGCACTTTGGTTCGATATAGATTTTGATCCTTAGGCTATTACCTACCCTCTGTTAAATTTCAAGTCAATCCAGGGAGCACGAAATAATTGCGAGGTGAAATGCTTCATTTCCTGGACTATAACTGGTTTGACAGCATAAATCGTAGATTTATGTGTAGCTTTCAATTTTTATGAGTTCAGAATCCAGCAGCCCACTGAAGTATTGGATTTTTATAATATAAATATTTGACAATATTTTGTTGGCCAACCACCTACAGCAGAATTGAGCCGAAATACATTATATTCCTATGTTCCGAATTTATTTCGTTCAATCTGTATATACATATAATATAAATTATATAAATTACAAACAACAGTAAATACAAAAATATTATTCTACAAACAAACATCTAGATTATAAATATATTCGATTGACTCGTTTGTAGCAGCCAGGAAATCTGAAGGGTTGCCGTTATATGATCTAATCGGGCATTCCTCTACCATGTGTTTTACTGTTTGCCTTTCGGCGCCGTAGTCGCAATTTGGTGATTGTATTTTTCCCCATCTAAAAAGTGAGTCGGAACATCTGCCACAGTTCGTCCTTATTCTATTGAGTGTGGTCCAAATTCGTCTCGGTTGGTTGAAGCCCTCAGGTTTGCTTGTAATACATGGCATGTTCCAGTTAGCTGGTGCAGCGTTATTCTCCCATTGTTTTCTCCACCGTTCAGTTACATTAAAGTTTTGATCTACTAGCCTTTTTGCTGTTTTTAGAGGCGGGTGTCTTGAACGGAGCCTATTTATGTCTCTGGCGGAAGTTCCGACATGGGAGCGGAGCTCAGGATCAGTATTGATTTTTGTAAAGTCTCTGACAAGGGCATGTTCCCGGCGGATTGGTGGTGGAGCTATATGACTCAAAGCTGGTAACCAGTAAGTGGGCGTAACCTTGATTGTGCCCGATATAGTTCGCATGGCTTGGTTGAGTTGGACATCAACACGGTGAGTATGTGGACTGTTTATCCATACTGGTGCACAGTATTCCGCTACGGGGTATACCAGTCCTAATGCTGTCGATCTAAGTGTGGGTGCTGAGGAGCCCCATGTAGTGCCGCAGAGCTTTTGCAGGATGTTGTTACGAGTTCGGAGTTTTGCAGCAGTCTTAGTAAGATGCTCTTTAAAGTTCAGCGTTCTGTCAAGTGTAAAACCTAAGTATTTTGGGTGTTTATTATATTTAAGGAGTCTATCCCCAAAATTGATTTGAGGTTGATAGTTGGCCATCTTGTTGTACAAATGGAATCAGGACACTTCTGTCTTAGTTGGATTGGGTTGCAATCTCCATTTGCGGAAATAATCCCCTAGGGCATTTAAATCATTTGTTAGAATGCGTTCAGTGACCTCGAATTCTTTATGACTTGCGGCAAGCGTCCAGTCGTCTGCGTATCCAAACTTTTTTGCATGGCGTTAATAACCTCAGTGGTCTTTCTGCATGAGATTATTCGCATTAATTTATATATTGCCCCTTGTCGCCACACAGTGTCATAAGCAGCAGATAGATCGATGAAGACAGCGGTTGTTTTTGATTGCTTTTGAAAGTTTGATTCCACATAATTGGTCAGGGCGAGTACCTGGTCTGTGCAGCTGCGGTTTGGCCGAAATCCTGCCTGTTTCACTGGTAAGTGTTGGAATATGGTTTTGCTGATTCTATTATACAGCAGTCTTTCGAACAATTTGTACACCATACTTAAGAGTGCGATGGGACGGTAGTTTTTCGGTGAATTATTACTTTTCCCTGGTTTTAAAATGGCGACGATTTTTGCATTTTTGAGTTGGTGGGGGACGTTTCCCGTTTGAAGGATGTCAGAAAAGAATTCTGCGAGCCATTGCCTAGTGAATCTGCCGCTATGTTTGAGGAACTCAGCGTGAATGGCGTCGAAACCCGGCGCTTTTCCTGTTTTCATTTCATTTAAGGCTTGCGATATTTCTTCATGCGTAAATGGGTTGGAATATTATGTTGACTGTGCAAGACTAGATTTTATGGTTTTGACGTCTTTTTTAACTTTAATTGTATGTAAACGATTTTGAGGTGCCCTAGAGGTTGACACTATGTGCGTAGCTATTTGGTCTGGAGTTACTAAGTTGGTTTTGCGAACGGGTGGGTTGCTACTTCCGAGTTTCCGCAGTAGGGACCAAGCTTGTCGACTTGACTTCAGGAAGTCTAGATTTTCTACTGTCTGTGTCCATTTTTTACGCCTGGCAGCATCAATGCTGTGGAGTAGTTCGTTTGTAATCTCCTGCTTTCCATCTTCGCAATACTCTTCATACAGTTTTTCGCTCTGTTCTGTCCAACCAGGGATATATTTTTGGCGGTATCCTCTAGGGATTGTCGCTTTTGCTGAGGTGATTATTGCTCCTGTTAGTCTCCCGTAGTTCTGGCTCTTTGGTGGAATCCATCCTAGGCATTTTTCAAGGTTACTGGTGAAAGCAGACCAGTTAGCTTTCTTGAAGTTCCATCTGGGGCATGGGAACGATCTTATAATCGGAATGCTGATACCGATCTTGATTAGGACGGGGCGATGTTGACTATGTGGAAAGTCAGGCATAACCCTTCGTGATGCTGCTAGCGGTTGGCCTTTGTTGTCAATGGTAACAAAACAGAGATCAGGTTTATATTCTCTCCTCCAGGCCGCAGATCTGAAAGTGCCTCTATCTTCGGCGTCGAATAGAAGGTGGGCACCATGTTCCTCTGCCCATTCCACAAGGGATGTGCCATTTCTGTCAGTGTCTGAGTATTTCCACATCTCATGGTGGCTGTTGAAATCCCCTACGTATATGGCTGGAATTCACAGGAATTAAGAACTTGGACAGGTCAGGTAATAGCAGGAGGTTTGTATATGTTAGCTATTATGACAGTGATATTGTCCTATAGGATGATACTTCAATATAAGGTTTTCCCAATTTCGTGATCATAATAAGTTCTGCCACTTTCCAGGATCTGGGACCTATCTCAGTCTAAGTGAAGCATTTTCTTTAATATTTGCCCAGTGATCAGATCATATCATTTTTTTGCGGTTTATATTTTCTTATCTCTTCTTTCCTTCTGTCTTCTCATTTGTCTTCGACAAATTAATTTTGTCTTCATGACTTAATTTGAAACAACCCCAATTTGAATTTTTATTATTTAGGGTGAGATTGCTTACTTTTCTAATGAGTCTATTAGTGACAATTAGAACTATAGGTGAGTGATTAAAGTTCATATGTCAGCCGTCGTTAACATTAAGATAGTTTTGCTGAGATATTTTTGAAGATAAAGAAGTCAATAAGATCTGGGATTTTATTTCTATCGGCAGGCCAATATGTTGTTCTACCAGTGGATATTGAGTTACAGTTTTGTTGTGTAATAACCAATAATATTGCTCTCTATTAATGGAATGGAATAAAATGAAGTTATGTTTAGATTTTGAGTTTTAAACTGAATACAGACTTATACATTGTATGTGTTCAGTTACATATTTTAGATCTTTATACGTTGAATATTTTTTTCAGTTGTTATCGCTCTATCTCCTATAGCTATAATATCAGGGTGTATAATGTAACAAACTTTGTATCCCCTAAACTTTATGTATAATTTTAGTGACTTGTGTCTTTTTAATAGTAAAGTGTGTCTGATTTTTTTATATTTAGGACCATTTGAAGTTTATTCTATTGTTGAAGTAGTTCGTTTGCATTCCATATCATTATCCGGAGTTCTTTACCTATTTCTAGTCTTAGGAATAACTCCTTTGGCGCTGTACTATAAACAGATAATATTCTGTTTAGCAATAGACCACCAAGATATCAAAATAATATAAGAGAGGTATCAGGGAAGATGGGACACTCACATGATGGTGGATTACTGCTGGAGTCTTCAAAGGGACCGTCTTTTAGAAGCCAAGAAAATTCTTTGCAAAAAAAATCATGGACTGATAGAATTACAAAAAAAGAAGTACTGAAGAGGTTGGTAGAAGTACTGAGGGGACCAAAATATCAAATTTTGAGACTCATAATACAGGGAAAGATTCAAGGAAGAAGATCTGTTGGCCGAAGGCAGAACTCATGGTTAAAGAATCTACGTGATTGGTATCAATGCAGATCAATTGATTTGTTTAGAGCAGCAAGTTCAAAAATAATTGCCAACCTCCGTATGGAGACGACACTCTGAAAAGAAGAAGAAAATTCTACAAAAGGAAGTTTTTAGGTGACGAAGTATAACAGATTTGTGCTGCGATGCTAGTTAGGCTAGATGAAAAGTTAAGGTTTTTGGCAGATATGTGGGAAGATTTTTGTAAGTATATTGTTGTACAATAAATATCATACTTTTTATCCGTGTTTTGATTATTTGAGGGGAAGCAGCACTACAGATTAGTAGATAGTGAAGGGTTAAATTACCCCATACGTTAGAAATGTGATCTGTTGTCGTATTGTCTAAAAACGATCTGATGGAGCAAATCTGGTGGAATTTTAGGATTCAGAAGACCCAAGTTATCTAAAAATAGAAAAAAAAATTCCGACAGCAAAATCATTCATTCACGACAAAAATTAAAGTAAATTACAACTTTATTGACCCAGCTTCATCAAAGTCTTTCTTAGTTTTCTGCCAATAAATATGAAGTATGCATTGAAAAACAATTTTAAAAATACGCAATACTGTTTTACATCTATTAAACTTGTATTTCTTTCGCAGTATTTCCACTCATTCCAATTAGAACGGAAGCAACCTGATTCCAATAACTGTTAGCTTACACAATTAATTATATTCAATTCCTGAATAAAATATTGTCAAGCAGAATACGATCATATACTCATATATTTCCTGGTTATTATGGTCTATTTAGTGTTATTATACCAATAATAATAATATGATCGTTACATAACTTATGGAAATCTTGTTACTATTTGTGGTTATTTGTACGTATTTTTCAAAAAATTGTTGCATAAATCGATAAGAAATCGTACCGCTTTGGACTATCTATTAATAAATCAAACAAATTACTATAATATGCTATTTTCTGCAATGTTTTATGCATTATGTGCAATGTTTTTCAACATTTTGTAGCCGATATTTACTAACATAAACACCGATATTTCATCGAATTTATATAGCACTAATTTGATTGCTAATTTCTTTTTTCGTAATAGATAATTTATGTCAAATGTAAACGACTCACTTAATTAAACAGCTAATATTTTTTGTTCGAAAAAGCTACTTTTTCAAACAAAATGATTTTTTAAAAAATGATATATATTTTTACACACAAAATTTGCTTTTCTTTATAAATATTCGAACTTTTGTTGCACTTAACTTTGTATTAGTGCGATCGGTACTTACTGGAGGGAGCGCAGACGTTCGGATACAATTAGCGTCTCTTAGCAAAGACAATGACGTCGACTGTGCTAAGTATCAAGACAATTTTACTCTACACACACACACACACTACACTAGGTACCTGACTGTACCATGCCAATGATCATAGTTGTCGAGGCATTAACTCAATAATAAAATAAATAAAACTTTGTATTGTTGCTGAATTATTTTGGAATTCTACTATAACTTGTACCATAACTCAAAATTCATTTTCAATTAATAAACCTATTTTTGGTATTAAAGGTTTTTAATATTAAACATCTTCCAAAGGAAATGTGTAATGGGTTTAAAACATTTTCGTAGGTTCACTCAGAAACAATGCTTGTAGCGACAAAATTCGATATCTTTTAATCATACTGTCCTATCGACAAAAATTAAAATACATTTTAAAGGTAAAGAATGCAGATTTCATAAGAATTATTTGTATGTTGCCGCAAATAACGTAAGTTTTTATAAAGGTATTAAATAAATAGATGCAGGGCTATTTTTGCTACTTTCTATTCTCATGAGATCAATACAATTTATCACTTTCACTGACCGGTCACTATGGAATTACCATTTTTAGAGCATAATTTTGAAAACATTTTGCATGAAATTTTGGTTTTGAGTTTTGAAAATAAATGTTATCCATTTGAAATATGCCTAAAAACGCTGAATTTAAACTTTTTTTACATAAAAAACGATCCAAAAAAATTAAAACTACTTTGAATTGATCACACACGTATTGCAGTCTTGCACTATTACGTCGGCCGATTCCGTATAAGCCAAAATATTGTTCCTCAAGAAATACTTTATCCTCTGTACTTAAAACCATTTTTAACAATTAGGCCTTAACAATTAATTGTTTAAGGATTACTTGACAGGTCTATACTGGTTAATATTAAATTATTTAAAAATAACATTATGATATTAAAATCTCATTCACATTTTTATTATCTTGGAAACCCATTCCACAACCCTTTAAATATTACCATTTTACTCAATAAAAAGCAAGTTTTTAACTTGGTTTAATATATCGGATGTTCCATTAAAAAAACACAACTTTTGTTATTCCACTATTCTGACTAACCCTATCTATATTGTTCTGAAGCTATTTTCTTGTGGCATTGTAAATTAATTACTATTTAAAACTGGGAATAAGCCACAATTAAAGATAAAAATACGTTTATTGACGTTTCAATTTCCAATTCGGAAATCGTTCTCAAAATACAAACAGCAAATTAAACAAATTTTGTTTTTTGTTACATAGTGAAAAAATTCTTCTAATAATTTAATTTTATCTGACTCATTTATATTGACAATTCAGACATACATTATGCATTTTAAAGTAGACGACTTTAAAATGATATTGCCAATATTGTTGAGTTGCGCTCCTGGGACGCCTTTACTTATAAGATAGTTCATTCGATTACATGAAATCAACTTTAACTTGAGAATATCCGTCAGAAAAAATCATAGCATGTAATTCGTCTTTAAAAAGACAAACACATGACATGATGACAGTAAAAATTCTCCTGTTAGTGATTCCATAGTAAATTATGAGGGAAAAACCAGGAAAAAAAACCTCATAATACTATCCCGACATTGTAAGTATTTGTTCGTGAATTTAGTTTACCTTCAACAAACATCAAAATTCTGATTTTATATGTTACGTTATTTAAAAAACATAAATGATGTATCCTCTATATGTTACTGACGTACTAAGACTGGTATTTTCTTATTAATAACTTCCTCTTTCAATATTGGTAACCAGATCCTACTACATTCTGCCGAGGAATTTGCGACACAATTGGCCTCATTTAGCATAATTAGAGCCGCTTCTTTGATTTTTCTTTTGTTACCATCCATTTCTTTTAGGACTATATTTGAATTTTCTTATATATTTAATATTCCTTATTTAATATAAATAAGGAATTTTCAACAATCGATCGAATAGAAACGAACAACTTAGAGCGAGATCCTACAGCATACACAAGGAATAATATGAGGAAAATAACAATACCGTACATAAAAGGATTATCAGAAAAACTTAAAAGGATAGGAAATAAATTCAACATTTCAACAACATTCAAAACAACAAACACTGAGATCTGTTGAGATCTATTTTGTCCAAAACCAAACCTAACAATGAACAAGAAAGGACAAATAATTGCATTTATAAAATACCTTGTGAATGCGATCAGTTTTATTTAGGTGAATCATCAAGGCCATTAAATGTTAGAATAAGTGAACATCAATCTTATATTAAAAATAGAGAATTTGATAGATCTCAAATATGTGAACACGCATGGGATAATGAACATAGGGTTCAATGGAATAATTCAAATATAGTCCTAAAAGAAACGGATGGTAAAAAAAGAAAAATCAAAGAAGCGGCTCTAATTATGCTAAATGAGGCCAATTGTGTCGCAAATTCCTCGGCAGAATGTAGTAGGATCTGGTTACCAATATTGAAAGAGGAAGTTATTTAATAAGAAAATACCAGTCTTAGTAAGTCAGTAACATATAGAGGATACATCATTTATGTTTTTTAAATAACGTAACATATAAAATCAGAATTTTGATGTTTGTTGAAGGTAAACTAAATTCACGAACAAATACTTACAATGTCGGTATAGTATTATGAGGTTTTTTTTCCTGGTTTTTCCCTTATAATTTACTATGGAATCACTAACAGGAGAATTTTTACTGTCATCATGTCATGTGTTTGTCTTTTTAAAGACGAATTACATGCTATGATTTTTTCTGACGGATATTCTCAAGTTAAAGTTGATTTCATGTAATAGAATGAACTATCTTATAAGTAAAGTCGTCTCAGGAGCGCAACTCAACAATATTGGCAATATCATTTTAAAGTCGTCTACTTTAAAATGCATAATGTATGTCTGAATTGTCAATATAAATGAGTCAGATAAAATTAAATTATTAGAAGAATTTTTTCACTATGTAACAGAAAACAAAATTTGTTTAATTTACTGTTTGTATTTTGAGAACGATTTCCGAATTGGAAATTAAAACGTCAATAAACGTATTTTTATCTTTAATTGTGGCTTATTCCCAGTTATAAATAGTAATTAACCCTATCTAATCAAAAGTTCAGTTTTGTTATAAACTTTTTTATATAATCCCTAGGATAGCTATAACAAAAGAAAGCTAGGGGTGTGGCGCACCCTATATATTATATGGATATTGAGCTTTTATTAGATAAATTATTAATTCATTTAAATGAAAAGGGGACTATATGGTAAGTGATACCTCAGGTAAAAGCTTGTTTAGTCTTTTTCACCAACAGAATTCATCAGTTTTACTCCGAAAACCTCAAAAAATTAATTTTCAAATATAATAATTACATGGTTAAACAATTTAAACGCATTTTGTTTGCTAAACAAACATTTTTTTGAGCAACTAAGCTATCTAAACTTATCACTTTAACGCGTTCATTTATATGCTCGTTTAATTTCCAATTACTCATTGCACACGACTAATTTTAATCACTCAATCAGAATTTATCAGCAAGTTAATTATCGAAAGCGAATTCTTCAATATTTATTATGTGTGCATTTGAAACAGTTGTTAGCTAAATAATTTCATTTTAGTGATAAAGGTTTCATCTGTTTGAAATCTACATAATCGATAAGTGCTCAAATAACAAAAGTTATATAACGTCGATTGTGCTTCCGCCCCAGGGGTGGTTGCCACCCTTCACGGGGGTGGAAATTTTTTGATCAAAATAATGACGGAAATAGATAGAAAATTAAATTCTTAGTAATTTTTGTTGTATAGTTTTTCTGAAAACAAGTACTGTTACAGCTCTTAAATGTATACTAATGGTTGCATCGCTAACATTTGACAAGTATGCCTAAAATTATTAGACTTTCTGGAGCTAATGTTTCTTGAGATCGCAGTGCCCCAAATCGGCAAACGAAGATACTCGTTAGACCAGCAGATATATCAGCTATACATACAACGAATAATTATTATAGACTACAAGCCCATTGGACATTTTAAGGAGTCATTTGACCCAGCATGAATCATATATAAATCAACACTACAATATGTATTGTCACAACACAGCTTGCTCAAACATGTTTGTACGGCATTTATAATTTAGATAGGTACTACAAAAATAATGGCCAGCAACCTAATGCCGTACAAAAATATTGGTACCAGTAGAAGGGTCAATCTTCTTGGTTGTAAACTGATTTTGTTTACAACCCTGTAATTTTCAAAATAGTATATTTCCCCTTGTTCATTAACTTTACTCCACCCTGTAGGCCAAGATGCCCATTCATTCCAATACCTTACAAATAAATTCTAACGGTACTGGATAATCTCTAACGGTACTCGGACCCTATGAACAATTACTTAGTACCCGATTTTCGGCGACCGATTGTCGAAGAAAGATAAAGCCACTCTCTCTGCTAGTAACCCCCGAGGAAGACGGATGGTGCTTTTAATACAAAAATTTGTGATTTTGTGAGTTGCGATTCTCGGAGCGTGCCTATCTCATCAAGTGGTTAGCAATAGGAAAAGTTGTCTCCGCGATTGTGAACCATAACTTTGTGTAACCACGTATATTATATATTGTACCCGTTATATATTGTATTTTTGTGTTAAGTATAGTACGTAGAAAAATAAATATTAGCTACAAGTTACTCGTATTCTTTACGTACAATAGACACTCAAATAATACAGTCCACTCAAACACCCCAGAGAATACCGGCGGTATAAGTTCGTAGCGGATCAAAAGCACGTGGAATCGCCAATAATTCTACCCCAAATGCCGGCATTTTCTCCACTTCTACTATAGAAGCGATTTTCGGAAAATTTTGACCCCCTATTTGGGTAATTTGATACACTACGGCATTAATACATATAGTTTCGATTCGTTATTTAAATTACTTTTTTTTACGTGCCGTACATATCGGCTGGTATAGAGGTGAGATATCTAAGGCGCACCCCTCTATTTTGAATTAGTACAAATAAGGTCATTTGAGCCAATATAAAACTTACTGATTAAAATTTAGTTAAATAAAATAATAACATTTTTGGATATGCTGTACACTTTTCACGGTACCTGTGCTTATGAGAGAAAAATTAATTTTTCTCTGATAAGTGGAATATTACGATCAAAAATTTCTGTACGGCATTGATATATTTTGTTAATGTTGACATCATTTATTAACAAAAACAAAATGAAGTACAAAACAAATGGTCCTAAATGACTTTAAAAGTATTATAGTCTAGGTTGTGAGGCCACTTTTGTAATAAAAATGTTTCTAATTCGGTTTCTTAACTGAGACCGGTTCAAAAATGTCCCCTTTAAACAAATCAGAGGGGTGCTGGGCAAAATTTTTGGATAGAAATTATTTAAACAATTTTTTTAAACAAATTCCAAAAAAATCCACTAGGAAACTAAGTTTCTGTAGCTGGCTGTATACCATATATCACAAAAAATTTATTTACAATCCTTTATAAAAGGTATATAATAAAATGAACTTTGAAAAATAAGTCTATTATCGAGCACAAGTTAATTAAATCTAGCCCAAGTACTTTCGCTTAAAATACCTGTCATTGTCATTATTAATGTTTCCACATTCTACGCTTGCCGGATAGTTTATATTTGACGAAATGCCCCTGAAAATGCTATTTTAAGCGAAAGTACTTGGGCTACATTTAATTAACTTGTGCTCAATAATATCTAGCCTTATTTTTCAAAGTTCATTTATTCGAGCATTCAACCTCATTTCAAATATAATAAAATGCCCAAACGGGCTATCACAAAGATATTGCAAAACGTTTTCGGATTATTAAATCCATCATCAGTGCAAACGAGGTATACATGCTATGAGCCACCAAAATATATGGGTCCAAACCCTTTAAATGATATAAATTTACATTTGCTTTACATTATATGTGGTTACAAATTATGATGTTTAAGTTACCGTTAGAATTGGTAACATGGCGACGTATGACCCTACATAGGTAAAATGGTCCTGAGACGAAGTGTCTTCGAGGACCTGTTGATAACCAAAAATATTGGTTTTGGCATCAATTTTTTTTTTTTTAGATTTCTTGGGTTATTTTATACAAAAAAGTATCTTGTCAAAGCGAAAATACATACTTTAGACGTTAGAAAACTCATATAAAAATTATTATTTTTCAGGTTGCCAAAATGCCTAAATTGAAGATCAGTTTTGAGAAAGTTTATTAAATTTGTTATCCTTTTTTTTTTAGGTACCTACCTGTTATTTTTGTACCTATTTAAGTTATAAGTAACGTACAAAAATGTTTGACCAAAATAGCCACCCATCCCCATGAGTGGTAGGTTTATCTTACCTTTGTAGCCACCTGTACCTATAAGAATTGACTGCATAGTTTCTAAAGTTGTTATTACATATTGTAGTAATGGTAAACCAAAACTAAATGCATGCTCATCAGCAGAACACAACAAACTCCGATGCAATTGACATTAAACAACTAAAAAATAGAACAAGTGGACAGATACACAAAATGGGATCAGTCAACAGAAATAAGATCACGAATTGAAAAAGCGCGAAAAGCGTTCAACAATATGAAAAAGTGGTTCACAAGCAAAATCTCAATGGAACTAAAATTAAGACTGGTCAAGTGTTATGTCTTCCCGATCTTGTTCTATGGAGCAGAGGCATGGACCACAACGGAAGCCACCCTGAAGAAACTAGAATCCTTTGAGCTGTGGATATATCGCCGTATTCTTCGGATATCCTGGACAGACCACATCACTAACGTGGAAGTAATGCAGAGAATAGGCAAAAGCAAAGAAATAATCTTCACCGTAAAGAAACGGAAGCTTGAGTATTTTGGACATGTCATGAGGCATACTAAGTACCGGCTGCTACAATTAATAGTCCAATGAAGAATCGATAGTAGGAGAGGACCGGGAAGAAGATGACACTCATGGATGCATAACCTGCGACAATGATTCGGACTAACATCGACCGAACTGTTCAGAGGTGCCGTAAACAAAGTCAAAATAGCCTTGTTAATAGCCAACGTCCGAAACGGATAGGGCAAAGGAAGAAGTAATGGTCTATATGTAATTCATTATGGGTCAAATGAGCCCTTAAAAATGTCCCATGGGCATGTAGTCTATTAGATAGTCAGTATAGAAAGTCGTATGATTAGTCTTTCTAGATCAGAAATATTCTTTTCCAATATCTCAATTGTTGTCAAAATATATCCTTTCATTTCATATTATAAATAAGTCATATTCCAAAAGGAGTTTGTAAGAATTACTTTTTTATTATAGCTCACTTAGTTGATTTTTTTATTAACTTAGTAGATTAAAATTTGATGGATTATTTCGATTCTTTAATACCACTTAAAAAGTATGAATCTACGTGGAAGAGGACAGAAAGATTATTTTATATCATTATATATTGTATGAGCAGTTAAGACACATTTGAAATATTTTCAACACTAAAATATTTATTGTGATAAGATCTTTCATAAATTCCTTTTCAAAATATGTTTGCGGCTACGTTGTTTACGGCCTAACCTTCGTTTTTCTTCTAAATATCTTAAAACCACATTGTGCTGTGAGACATTACTGCAGATGACCTTTCTGGAAGTGAATCACCATGTCATGTCAGTTTTTTAATTAGTAGACAAGATATATTTCAGGGCATAAGCGTGCCTGGACTCTCAAATACGTGGTTCGTAGTTTATGAAAAACAACAAAGAATAACTGTTTTTTTTATTTTATTATTCGTATATTCATTAAACGATTTTTTTACTCATAATCAAACTTACGTAAAAATGATTTACGCCAAAATGTAAGAATTTTGAACATATATTTTGTTCAACTCTTAATGATTGATGATTAAGAAGAATTCTGAATTATTTTAATATTTAAAAACAATTGTATCTTTTTATTCAGAACAAAATATGAATAGTTACTTGTAATATTAATTGCTAAGACTACATTATACAAAAATTGGCAAAATGATAATTTTGGAAGTTGAATGTAATAGGTAAAGAAATAATAAATAAGACTTACTCACAATCAATTTAATTTAACTATCAGACGACCGGTTTCGCTTTCTATAATATGCAAAGCATCTTCAGGTCTCGATACAAAGTTAAATAAATGCTGAAATGATAAAATCCCATATTAGGGTGTTGTCTAATAAAGATAAACAAAGTAGATGTTGGAAATTACAATAATTATGTTAATATTACATGTCTGTGGTTTTATTTCAAAAAGAGTAAGTTGAATAAAAAGGTATAAAAGTTTTAAAAGTTTAAACAGACAAGGTAAGACCCACAAATTGTCATAAAACAGTCTATTAGATTGTAATAAATTAATAAATGAGCAAATATTTTATGACAATTTGTGGGCCTTACCTTGTCTGTTTAAACTTTTAAAACTTTTATACCTTTTTATTCAACTTACTCATTTTGAAATAAAAGCACAGACATGTAATATTGGCATAATTATTGTAATTTCCAACATCTACTTTGTTTATCTTTATTAGACAACACCCTAATATGGGTTTTTATCATTTCAGCATTTATTTAACTTTGTATCGAGACCTGAAGATGCTTTGCATATTGTAGAAAGCGAAACCGGTCGTCTGATAGTTAAATTAAATTGATTGTGAGTAAGTCTTATTTATTATTTCTTTACCTATTTGAAATGGACTCACACAAGCAACACATTCATGATTTGAATGTAAGTAATAGTTTAATATCATTCATACAAAATGTAATAATGACATTTTAGATAAAAAAAAAATAGAAACCATTAATACACTGAGCGGCAAAAAAACTGGCCACCTTATAAATTTCTGGAAATAAGAATTAATTGAAAATTTTATGCACTGCTTCATATTGCATCGCAAATTAAATAGTTTTTGCGATCTTGTATGCTTGTTTTTGACAGTTTCGAGGTTTATGGTTCTGGTCGTAGAAGAGTTACCTCGCAAAGAGATGATCGTTTTATTGTGATGGAACTTTTAAGAAATCGTCATTTCACTGCAATTGCTGAAGAAACCGTCTGCAGGGGGTTCAAAATGGGAATGTGAGTGAGAGAACGGTTAGAAGATGCTTCAATGAAGTAGGTCTAGTGGCAAGAAGGCAGGCTATTGTTCTCGAATTACAACCCAGACATTGTAGGAATCGATTAATTTTTCATCGACAACATCAACACTGGGATATACAGGATTAAACTGAATTCTTTTTACTGATGAATCGTGGTTCTGTTTGAAGTCTAGCGATGGCCCAGAGAGGGTTTCAAGACGGGGAAATTAAAGATATGCTCAAGCTTGTATGTCTCAGAGAGAAAGTTTGGCGGTGGTGGTGTTATGGCTTGGGCTGGAATCTCACTTGAAGCTCGAACTAAACTTATTTTCATCAATAGCCCCCTAAACGCTTACTGGTATATAGAGAATGTTTTGGTAGAAGCAGTAGTTTCATTTGATTCTTTTATTGTGGACAATTTCGTCTTTTCTCATGATAATGCACGGCCGCATACTGCAAGAATTCTGACATATTACTTGGGAAAAGTTGGAATTAAGACTATGGAACGGCCAGCCTGCAGCCCCGATCTGAATATCACCGAAAATCTTTGGAATGAACTTCATCGTAGGGTTATAAGTCAACTAGGCCAGCCAGAAAGTCTTGCAGAACTTTAAAACATGCTTCGCGAAGAATATGAACGTATTCCTTAAGTTTTTATTCAAAATTTTTTCCTTTCTCTTTCAAATCGTATGCAAACGGTTATTGATGATTTAGGATATAATATCCGATATTAGACAATTTAGTTTAAGTTCACTCATAATTTTTATTGTTTGTAATTCGTTTTGATATCACACTATTTTCTTTTGTAGCCTTCTAACTAAATAAATTATGCTAAGGAACCAACCTGTAATGGCCATTTTTTGTTTTAAAAATAAAAGATGTCGAGAATACAATAAACAGTGCATAAAACTTCAAATGAATTTTTATTTTCGGAAATTTATAGGATGGTCACTTTTTTCAGTGTATTATATAGGGTAAAAAAATATAAATAAAAACGAAAAAGGTAATAAAATACAGTCTATTTTAAATCATAATTTTATTTATAAAATATGGAATTAATAATTTAAAACTAATAATTCACTTTGAACCAAAAATAAGCAGTTAAGTATTTACTTTACGTTCAAGTTTGGTAGGCAGTGAGTTTATTTTTCCTAAATAAAACTATCCAGGATTAGTATCCTCATGATAAAATGCGTTACCGTGTGGTTTATTTTTAAGAATTTTAATATGACGTCAACTATAAACAATTTATTTGAAAAGAATTATTATTAATTAAACACCTGTATATTTTTACGGTTTTAAAAGATTCTTAACAACCTGATTTCAAAGAACTATATCATGTAGGCTCTATAATGAGTAATACAAGGTGAAATTTTGAAATTAATAATTTATCACGTGTTGTGGCATTATTTTAAATTAGCTAAATACAGACAATACACTTCTACTCTAAGTGTCAGTATATTGGAGAAAATTTCTGTTTAGTAACCATGTTAACATTTTTATCATGAATAGGTAAAAACTGTCTAGATAGACTGCTAATTAAACTAAATAAATAATGTGAATTGTCATCAATCAGTTATTGGTGTATTGACATTTTACACTAAAATAATAAATTCCTAATTAAAAGCTAATTTCTTGCAGAAATAAAAATTAAATATTTAACTGAGGCCCACCAAATTGAGATTTTAATTATGATCGGTACTGGAAGAATTGTAGAAGTCAAGTTGAAGTAGCAAACTTATTTAATCAGAGGTATCCTCAGTTGCCTAATATTTCACAAGGTATTGTGTCTAAAATTTATGCACAATTTAGAGAACTTGGACATGTCAAACCCTTAAAAATAAAACCGAACTTCATTGAAAATGGGGTGAAGGTGGATATTTTATTAAGTGTCGCAGAGAATCCAACGCCAAGTTCACGTCAACTTGCACGTCAAAATATTGTGAGTCACACAACTGTCCTAAGGTGTCTTCATGAAGAAAAACTTCATCCATATAAATTGACTTTTGTGCAAAAGCAAACAGAAGACGATCCAGATCGTAGAATGGATTTCTGCGAAAGAATGATGGATAAAATTAACACAAATGAAATAGCTCTTGGCACAATTCTTTTTTCTGATGAATCAATATTTACATTGAACGGAGAGGTAAACCGACAAAACCGTAGATATTGGTCAGCGTAGAATCCTCATTGGATGCGTGAGACACACACTCAGTATCCTTAAAAGTTGAATGTTTGGGCAGGTATTGTAGGAGCATATATTTATATATGCTCCTATATTTAAGCATGCTAAGAGACGATCAGGTTATTAAGGAGCTTTTAAATACATAAAAACATACAGGTTGTTTCATTTAAAATACAGATTATGGATTAGGCCAGACTTGCGTGGATCACCCTGTACATTCAAATTTATGTTTAAAAGCGCCCATTTAATTTTAAAAGTTAAAGTATCAACAATTTTTTTAATATTTTCTAAAATAAGGATACAAACAATTTTATTCCATAAGTGGTTTCTATAATGTATAATATTGTCTACTCTATCATAATAAGTGAGACAGATAAAATTAAATTACTAGAACAATGTTGTTCAACATAACAAAATAGTTTGTTTTATTTTTCAAAACAGCTTCGGACTTGAAAACTTGCAAAATAAGAAATTTCAATTTCAAATTGTGACTAATTTTAATTATATTAGTAATTTCACAAATAAAATAAAATAAAAACAATTTTTAATACATTTTGTACTGCATGAATATAATATTTGTTAATTTATTGAGTAACCTACGTTAAGAAGAGGAGGGTACGTTACTGGCGTGAATCATGCTTTTTCTAAAATGGTACATTCAGAGGTTAACTGTTGGCAATTGAGCAATTGTAGCGAAAATTAAAAAATAAGATGTATAGAATTGTTTAAACACGGAGTATTGAAAATGATAAACAATAACGCTGTTTAGTATAGCACGTATCTAATATATTAATTTGTTTTTTTTTTTATAAAATTTTAATCGATTTAAGTAGACCTTTTTAGTAAATATTTTGTTTGAGAACTGATTTTTTTATTTCTTCCATAATTTTCACAAATGGGTTCAGTTTCACAAATATTGCTGCCTTCTTGTCTTGTTAGTGTATGCACCCTTCTTTAATTTTAGCCTATCTGTCAGGTGTACAATACAGAGTGGGTCAGTAAAAACAATCTAGCCTAATCTGTAAAAATATTCATTATTTTTTGGAAATACTGAAACACTTCTATGTATATTCTAAAGTAGATACATTCTAATGATACAGTCTGTCATTTGTTAAACCACCCTTTTAGTTCTACTATCCCTCAATTTTATATAAGAAAAATATTCTATGTATGGTATATCATATTCTATGTATGGTATATTATATTCTATGTATGGTATATCATATTCTATGTATGGTTATCATATCCATGATTTTTTTTCATAATAATTAAATTTTTGTGAAAAAGATTTATTAAAAATTGCACAACTTTTAAAAATTAAACGGAATTAGATCGTAAAAAAATCATCATCATGCTCAGCATACTTTACCGATTATGGTATAGCCTCCCTTACATAGTCATTCTTTATTTCTATTATTTTATTATTACATTGTCCAAAATTAGCTTTTCTGTGCCATGTTGTACCTGCTTCTTTCCTTATGTCCTAATCCAATCTTAAATTTGGATGTCTTCTTGGTCTCTTGACGGCTCTTAGATACCACAGTGTGTGGTATCTATAATTCTAGTGGGCAGAATAATGGGAGACTTTAACGCCAAAATTGGAAGTAAGATCGAAGACCCTGAAAGCAAGATTGGATCATGCAAATTTTGGATTCGGCACAAGAAACACAAGAGGAGAAAAACTCATGGAATTTCTGGAACAAGAAAACATGTATCTTATGAATACCTTCTACAAAAAGAAACTCAACAGAAAGTGGACATGGGTCGCACCTAACGGAACTACCAAAATTGAAATAGACTATTTTCTATCAAACAACAAAAGAATATTTGAAGACGTCACAACAATAAACAACGTAACAACGGGTAGTGACCATCGTATAGTCAGAGCAAAAATAAATATTAACAAGAAAGAAGAGAGAAAAAGGATTTTTTAAAATACAACGAAGATATATGCCTTTAAACTAAGAACAGATGAAGGACAATTCCAAAAGGTCTTAGGGCCGGTTTCACCAACGACAAAGCAGTCTATTCAATGAATAAAGTTATTCGACCAATAAAACTGACATATCTGCGTTTCACCAACGTCAAATAAGACTTATTCTAGGAATAAACTCCAAATAAGTTATTAGTCCAATATCGGCCAAATAAATATTTATTCTTCGAATATGTTGACAGCTAACCTCACTTTTAATATCAATAATAAAGAAAATTCATTAGTTTAACTTGAAATTATCAACAATGTATTGCAGGTTAACGTAATTATATCAGACAATTTAATTTTGTATACATATATATTTATTTTCAAATATTATCTTCATCATTATCATCCTCTGATGACGGAAATGAGCAGCGAAGGAGAAGACCACGCTGCTGGCAGCTGCAAAAAAGAAACCCTTTTGCTGAATTTGATGATGTGGACTTTAAAACTAGGTTTAGATTATTAAAAAATTCACTAGATCATTTATTCAATTTGATCGGTAACAAATTGCATCCTGTAAGCAAGAGAAATAGACCCATAGATGTGCGAAATCAATTGTTAATTGCTCTGCGTTTTTATGCAACAGGATCGTTTCAAATAGGTAATGACCATTGGCATTGACAATTATTATTATTTTAACAAATTAATCAACCAATAGGTTATGTATAAGATTACAGTGAAAAATAGTGCGATGTGCCTGGCCAAACACCTAAGAGGTGGAGGCCAAGAGAGGTGTCAACGAGTACAGTCTGTGGAAAATCATTACACTTTAAACTTATTCGACGAATAACTAACTGTGGATTACAAATAGTCATTGAAACGGAATAAAATTTATTATACTAATAAATTTTATTCGACGATTAACTATTCAGTGATTTATTTGTTGTTGGTGAAACCGGCCCTTAGCGGATAAATTCGATTTTACTTAAAATCGAATTGAAAATTGATAACTTTTTTTTACCGATTGCAGTGAAATTTCCATTTTTGACTTAGTTTAGTTTACTAATTTTTAAAACCTAAAACATCAAATTTCAATTTTGAGTTATGGCAACAAACATGAGGCATTTGAAATATGAAAGCTTGTAATGTGAAAGCTTAAATTCTGCGTTTTAAAGCATATTTTAAATGCTTCACATTTGTTGCCAAAACTCAAAACTAAAATTTCATTCTAAAGGTTTTAAAGATCAGGCTCTATCTACAAATTGAAACTCTAGTGGCAGGTCACTGAAAAAGATAAATTGTCATAAGAATCATAAAAAATGGCAAACTAAGTTTATTTGCAGCAAAATACAAAAATTGCATACGAAAGTTGCACTATTTACATTAAAATCGCATTGTGATTTTTGTTGATAGGACACTCGTTTTAAAACATATCGAATTTTTACCGTCGAGCTGATAAATTTTATGAAACATTGATTTCGCGCGCGTAATTGACATTTAAAATTGCCGATCGCTTCAAGCGTTGATTCTGAGAGAACGGTTAATTCTACACAAAACATGCTAATAAACCTTTTTGTTCAAAATTATCTTAGCAACATTTTTTATTTAAAACATTTTTTATATGAAGTGATTCTTGGTAAATCGATTTTTTTCCGTTTTTTTCCTTTAAGAGGTGGGTTTTGGGGAAAAGCCCGGAGGTAAAATTGGTAAATTTTCTTGACATTTTTTGTATCCTCAAATTGACATTCTCGGCAAAATTAAGCTTGTTCATATGATTTTTAGAGGTTCAGTGGCATTTTCGTCTCTGACGACTGGAGTATTTATATTTTAAACAAATTGTATCATACTAAAATAATTCAATAACGTTGTTTACTATTGTCAGGGCTATCAAATTTAGACTAAATTGTAAATTAATAATAAAATATAAATAAGTATAATTTCATAATAAATTTAATTATTATATAAACTAAATAAGATGTTTAAAGACAATAATTATTGTATTTAAGTATATGAAATTATTTTATAAGTAGAAGTGTCACAAAAATAGATGATTCAATATTGTTATTAATTGAATAACTTTTATGACTTTTAAATTTTGACCATCATTACGAATCGAATCTTTTATTGACAGATATTCTATTAATTTTGTACTTATCATTTAAAGTCTATATTTTGTTAGTTATTTATCATACAGTTTTTAATTTAAACCTGTTTGGAATAAATATTTGATGAACACAAACGAATTAATCAAGAGAACGTGACGTCTTCTCGTGGCGGTAGTTGCGTGACGCTCGCCTCAGCATTTTACTATCGAAAAAATTAATACAATGCCAGTATATAGGGTCTCCCAATACGAATGTCCTGATCTTTTTTTTAAACGAAAACAGTAAAAATTGCTGTAAATCAAAAAAACAAAAAATTATTACAAAATATAATAGATAACAATATTATGTTCTGAAAAACACATCATTCAAATGTCCACCGTGACTACGTTTGCAGAAGCGAATCCGATGAACCCAATTTTCAGTCACTTTATGCAAAATATCCGCATTCATCTCAAGAATGGTGTACTCTATGTTCCTCTTTAAGTCTTCAATAGATTGTGGTTTATTCACATAGACCAATGACTTAATATAGCCCCATAAAAAATAATCCAACGGTGTTAAATCGCAGCCTCTTGGAGGCCAAGCATCTGGTCGAAGTTGCTGAATTCTCCTGGGATCTCTGGCATCAAGAGAAATCAATGTTTCCAGGAACTTTTCCTTCAATAAATCAATGGTTGGGGCAGTAGTGTGACATGTCTCACCGTCCTGTTGAAAAAACATGTCATCCAGATTCATTTCATCCAACTGAGGCCACAAAAAATCCGTTATCATCGTTCGATACCTTTCACCGTTGACTGTTACACCATGTTCGAAAAAATTAGGTCCGATGATGCCACCATGCCATAAACCCCACCAGACAGTGACTTTTTCTGACTGCAAAGGCTTCTGAAGAATCTCATCTGGATTATTTTCACTTCAAAAACGACAATTTTGCTTATTCGCAAAGCTGTTTAACCAAAAATGAGATTTATCGGAAAAGATTATTTTTTGAAAAAATCACCATCACTTTTGAGTTGGTCTAGAGCCCAATCAGCGAACAAAAGACGCTTATGATGGTCAAGTGGCTTTAGTTATTGAGCCAAAATAATCTTGTAAGGGTGTAGGCCTAAATCTTTTCTCAGAAGTTGTCATTCTGGTGAGTACTTGAGAACGCTACACTGGCTCTTACAGCAGCAATATTATCCTGAGTTCTTGCATTTTGGCGTCTAGTTGGTAGTTTCGTATGCAGAGTAAATTTACGTTCAAACTTTTCCACGATTCGACGACTTACACGCACATCAGGACGATGATTTGGTCGATAACTTTCACGTAATGTACGATAGGCATTTACAAAAGAACGATTATTAGCATAAAATTTTTCGATAATTTCCAAACGTTGTTCAAGCGTATATTTTGCCATGGCAATTTGTTAGAGTATACTTAATACAAACGTCAACAAGTGACAGTTCTAGCATTTTCAAAATGGCCGCTATGACATTTCAAAAACAGGACGTCCCTATTGGAAAACCCATTAATAGCTTTGCTTAAAAAATGTAAGTGTTCTTAACAAATTTAAGATTTCCTACTCCTAAACTGACTGAAACAACACACACATGAGAGTGACAATTGGAGAAAAATAGTCAAACAAATAATATGACACCACTACAGGCTTACGAAGGCGAATGAAGACAAGAAGAGACATCTGAAATGTACGTTGAGAACTTTTGAAGTAACTTAATGATTAATAACAATGACGTTAATTCATAACAACAATCCAATTTTTCTTTCAATTCATTATAATTTTTTCAATCAGTAACGAAATTGGTCAGAAGTTACTAACAAATATCACTCAAAACTTCTGTCCCATACTTTTATCTATATAAAGATTAGAAATTTATTAGATCCTTTTTACGATTTCCATAATCTAAATAAAATTGTGTAGCTTAAAAAATCAATTACAGTTTACGAGAGCCGCCCCGTCTAAAATCTTGATTGTGCCATCGCGACGTATATATACGCCCAAAGGAAAATGGTCGGCATTGATGGACCTTTGAAACCGACATTTTTTGGCATAAAATCCGGCATGATTTTTTATTAGATTTAAATCCTATTTCCATTTTTACGGTTGTTTGATTTCGTCTTTGGCAATTTTTCGAGAGAAAGTTGAAGGAACTCTGTGATCGCTTCAACATTCGAGAAGAAAGATTTTTTTAAATCTGCTATGATTGCGGTAAACAACTGCATATAAGCTTTCCCTCGAAATCGCCTAAAGGATTTTGTACGATTTTTCAGAAACGGCTGCAGGAGATGTAGCATAGTATAATGCAATATATACAAATGGACTTTTACGAGATAAGAAATGGGAAAAACATTTGTCTTAAATCACTCTTCTTAAAATTCTTATATCAATGTTATATACATAAGAGATGTTAATTCTAATTGAATAAAGAAAAAAGAAAAACACATTATCTTAGATATATATCATACCTAGCTACCCAAAATCGTCCCGAAAATATAAAAAATAGTCCCGAAAGTAGCTAAATCATACCGAAAGTTTTATTTTCGGGACGACTGCGGGGCTGCAAAAAAATTATTTTTACGTTAAAAATCATAAGAAACAATTTGTAGAGGATTGAAATCTGTATTGAAAATACATTTGTCATTTGTAAAAGTTAGGCCACACGTACTGCAGAATGTGTGTAATAAGTTGTGTTTGGTTACAATGAAGTTAGATATTAATAATATTTGAATTGTCTATATTTTTATTTTATGATTTATTATTTAAAAGTCCATAAAGTTAATGAAATGTACGGGCCCTGATTTTAATTGAGATTTCGACTCAAATCATGTTGAAATTAAATGCCGTTATTCATTTTCGATTAATCCACTGCAAGAAAGTGGTTGAAATTTCATTTCGAGTCGAAATTAATGTTATACATGCCTAGGTGGTGTCGTGTTATGTTTGCTTCTCAAAAGTTGCGCAGCCAATAAACAAGATGGCCAACTCAAATTATGAGCAGTGTCAAAATGATAAAGTAACTATCCCCAGTTTAAACTAAAATCGAAATGAATGAGAATCGCCTAGCGATTACGACGGTCATAGCGAGGTTGTTTTTAAATTTCGGCATCGAAATTATAGAATCAGGGCTTAGATTAAGAAAAATAATCAATAATGTTTAACTCAGGCCACAGTATAAGCACTGCTAGATCTTATTTAACTAAAATATTCTAGTAGATCAATTCCAGAGTCTTTGTCTCAGAACGAGAAACTTCATGTGGAGTCGTACGTTGCCATGTTACCAAATCCAATGGTAACTTTAACATATATATAAGATCGAATTATATAAACCAAATTTAAACATAACTTTTAACGGGTTTTTACCCAGATATTTAGTGGCTCAATACATGTACAACTAACTGATGATGGAACATGGATTTCGAAAACGTTTTATTTATATACCTTTTATAAAGGGTTTTATTAAATTTTTTCTTCCATTTTTGTTAGATATATTCTTAGGTTAATTTAACATGAACTAGAAGAATAGAACTCACACCAAAACAAAAAGGAAACAAAACAGCACCCTACTTTGACCTGTCTGTTCTTGCTCCTATGTATATATAATATATGCAACCTTCATCACAAACTATGGCATAGAAGGAAAAGAGCTGTTCTGTTTACTCCCTCTTAGTATTAAGTTTATTACAACAAGCAACAGAGTTTTCCTTACGAATGAAAAAGGCAAACAATAAATACAAAAAAATGATATTAATTTCCTTTAAACTTGAACAAATTTTTCCCATCTTTTGTGTACCTTTTATGTGAGTTTTACATAATTGATGTTACTTTTATTGGTAGTAGATTACTGTATATAACACTTAGATTCTCAATGTCTTCTTTTTTATTTAAGTCGTTTTGTGTGGTTTTTATTGGACATATTTCTAAAAATAATCTTTTGTTGTGATTTCTTCCCATTGCCAATATTTTCACTTGGTCATAGTTTGGAGTGTGATCCATCTTGACTGAATGTTTACTTAATGCGCAGGCTTCAGGTTAATGTCACTCTTGTGTGATATTAATCTTCCCGACATGTTCCTGTATGTTTCTCCAATATAAAGTTTTTTACGTTTACTACAGTAGAGAGTACACAATTGGAGCTTTCTTTAAACATTTAATGTCTAATCTTCTTCATCTAAGATCACAGCATTTATCAACAAATTATTTTTGGAAAATAATGTCATTCTGGCAACCTTCCTTACACGGCACTGTGCTGTGTGAACATGAAGTGGAACAGTCCAAATTACGGGCAGGTAAAACACTGATACGGTACTGTTCCGTTACGGTCACATTACGGGTGTGTGTGAATCGACCTTCATCTGTCTGTTTCGCTAGTCCTTGCCAATTTATTGAGTCTTTACCGAATCTTGCGTTTCTTCCGTTACCAATTCATCCGTCCCAGTCCAGGACTACGATCTAAAGCATTACAGGCAGTGATAATAGTATTCATTTTATATTATTATATTTAAATAATTATTTTTTTACAGATACCTGTAAACTTAAATGAACATATAAATTGCTTTGGAGAAATTCAAGCTTATATATTTGCAGAAATACATTTAGTCAGAAAACCTAAATCAAAAGAAAGCTCTATGATTTCATGATATCATGATATCAGCTCTAAGCTGATAACAGAATGTAGTAGTCTAATTTCAGATAATGTTTGGATTTTGAAAAAAAAAGCATTCAACTAAATATCGAATAACTTTATTTACAGGCAGAATACCTCATATAATTTAATAAAACTTAAAAATAAGATCAATATTATTATAAAAATTAATATTAAACGCTCCAGGCTTCTGGATTGAACAACGTCGATTATCTCTCGGACGAGCTTTCGATATCCTGTCTAACGTCTTCTTCGGGGTTTCCGGGGTCTCAGTGTTCTGAGGTCCCAGACACTACCATACTCTTCACTAGTAACTGCACTACTGTTACCTGGGACAGCGGACGAATTATTTATACCGTCAGCCATTGAGATTGAAAAAAGACTCCAATTGTCTTAATAAAAGATATGACGGCATCCAGTTACCATCGACATGGAGACCTTTCATAAAGAAAATATCCTCCGCTCCATTTTCCAATTAAAATCTCGTCGTCAGAAATCTTCGCTTTAACCCTCACTTAAACCAGGTCATCATTGAAGGTATAAATAATCCGTCAGCTATCCCTAGCAGCAGAAGTGTAGTAACTAGTGAAAAGTCTAGTAGTGTCTGAGAGCTCAGGAGACTGAGACCCCGGAAGTCCTGAAAAAGACATAATAGGAAAAAAACACGCACAACACGAAGGTAAAAGAGCTGATGGCGTTACCAAAAGGAAAGCTTTTCCAACTACAAACTATATGTTATTTGAAAATATTGTTAAATAATAAATCTAGAGAATCAAATCACACGTGTATTTCATAATACTTTATGAATTATTTTCACCGGGAAATTATTTAAAAAACTGCAAATTTAAGAAAAATTTCCAGAATAAAAACAACAAATAGATAATATTCGTTACAGAATCCAGATACAGACACCAAAGCTTCACACATCCTTAATAATGATTCAAATACAAGAATCTCCTAAACAACATATACCAGAGAATAATGTTTAAACAATATGAGCTTGTACGATTCTGTTAATATTTTTATTAGCAATTATTAACAATCTTGCGAAGAAATAATTTCACTGAAGCTTTCTCATCTTCCGTAATGTACTTTTATAGTAAAACCGTGTTTTTAACATAATTCCTGCTCATAAATTCCTTATAGAATATACTAAATTTGTATATAATTCTGCATGCAAAAATCTGCAGGTACACATATAGTAAATACACATTTTCATGAATAATAATAACTCGAATGTAATGTATTAGTGAACAAACTTACCGTGTTAGAAGTTGATTGATTTCCTTAGAATTTACATGTTTTGGTCGAGTAATCTGAAAAGACAAATATGATCTTAGTTGTTTAACGAATTTAAAATTAATGTGATAACATTTACATAAAAAATGTAAAAAAACATATTGATTTCATTATTAAAATAATCGTAAATATTGCTACGGTAAAGTGCCTTCCGGACAGTGTTTTGTAGTGGTACATTATTAGTCTAGGCGGGATCTGTTTTTGATTGGACATTTTCAATAGGAAGCTATTTTTTTTGCTGGAATCCCTTCAGGATGTGCCCAATATCGATAATCACGATATGCGCCAGTCGCAAACCCTGTGCTGAATTTTTTATTTAACAAAATCTGAAAACAATTGAAAATTTCTCATTTTTTTGCTCCTATTTTTGTTTTTAATTCGGAAAATATTGATCCTAGAGAAAAAATTATAAGAATTTAAAAGTTTCGATATTCATTTTTGCACAATATTTTGTTAGCTAGAAATTGAAAATTTAATGTTTATTGTTAAAAAAATACCAATAATTGGAAAAAAAGTACAAAAAAATGAAGTTCATTCTTTAAATGTTTTCGACTTAAACTTGACTTACAAGCTCCATATTCCGCCTAGAAAAACTTTTTAATATGTTTAAAACGTATGTTTAATTTTGTTAAGATCGGTCGTATAGGTTTTCCATAATAATTTTGCAATCCAGCTTACTGGAAAAAAAAATTTTCAAATTTATAGTAGGCCCTAAATAAGTCCCCCAGATAGTTTTTTTATGTATAAAGGAAGGCTCAAACTTTAAAACGCTTTTTGTAAAATTTAAATCGGTTCACTAGGAGAGCCTAGAAAATTTTTTAAAGTTTTAAACATTTTTTAGGCTTATAAACAAATTGAATAACTTTACAAGCTTTAAACATATCAATTTCAACATTTATACACTTAAAGAACATTAAAAAACGCTTTAAAAAAATACATTTGGCTTACTGGTTGCCTAGATATTGAAGTTCAAAGTTGGCATACATTTACCGTGTAACGATAAGTGATAGGGGGCTTGTTTTTAAACAAATACCCTCGTCTTGTCAAGTACTTTTTATATGAAAAGTCTTACGTAATGTGCTTCATGACAACATCCATAAAAAAGACAAATAAAACCGTTTTCGCATAAAATGTCGCGCGGAATGCATGAGATGTGATGGTGAGGGACATCTACTTGAAATGTGAATCAGCGAGTTCAAAATCATACCGCGCGCTAAAAATTGTATTATCTCAGCTTTTTCTTAACCAATTTTGTTCCTTTTTTTTTGAATCGATGTCTCGGACGACAAGGATTTCAAATATCATATTTTCAAATACCATTTTTAATTGAAAATTGGGAAATTTGCAATAAACAATTGTATGTTAAACAAGTACTTGCATTTTTTCTTCATGCATTTTTTTTAACTTGTAATTTATACATTGAAGTAAATTGTTTCCTCTAGTAAACAAATATGTATTTATAAATTATTAATAAATAATTTTCTAGGCTTTCCTAGTGAACCGATTTGAATTTTACAAAAAGCGTTTGAAAGTTTGAGCTTCATGTAAAAAAATTTGCAGCTATTTGAGGGCCTTATTTAGGGCATAATATAAATTTGAAAATGTGCGATTTTTTTTCCAGTAGGCTGGATTGCAAAATTATTATGGAAAACCTATCCGACCGATCTTAACAAAATTTATCACACGTTTTAAACATATTAAAAAGTTTTTCTAGGCGGAATATGGAGCTTGTAGGTCAAGTTTGGAAAGTCGAAAACATTTAAAGGATTAACTTCTTTTTTTGTTATTTTTTTTTCCAATTATTGCTATTTTCTCAACAATAAAGATTAAATTTTCAATTTCTAGCGAAATATTGTGTAAAATTGAATAACGAAATTTTTAACTTTTTATAATTTTTTCTCTAGGATCAATATTTTCCGAATTATAAACTAAAAAAGGAGCAAAAAAATAAGAAATTTTCAATTGTTTTCAGATTTTGTTAAATAAAAAATTTAGCACAGGGTTTGCGAGTGGCGCATATCGTGATTATCGATATTGGGCACATCCTGAAGGGATTCCAGCAAAAAAATAGCTTCCTATGGAAAATGTCCATTATGGTCTGAATTTCTACAGATCCCGCCTAGTTTATATATTCGGGGTTTATAGGTGGCGGTCTGAAATTATTTCTGCGGCGTAATACATTGTTCAGGTCGATCATTCTTAACCATAATCACACTTCAGTTTAAAGCAACCTTAATGAATTATATAAAAGTATCAACGAATTTTATTTTCAATAACATTCGTAGCATTACCAAAAAAATCTAATTCCTCACAATGCGATGATTATCGAATATTAAGCTTAATGTCTCATGTTTTTAAAACTTTTCTTAGAATTATCCATACACGAATTTACAAGAAGTGCCAGTTCCAGATAAGTGACACTCAATTCGGATTTCGAAACGGTTGTGTTAACGCAACGATGCAGAGACATGAATGTAGATGTATATGCGTGTTTTATTGACTGTAGAAAAGCATTTGACTGCGTTAACCATCAAAAGATAATCGAAATTCTGAGAACAACTGGAGTTGACGAACTAGACTTGCGAATTATCTCAGAACTATACTGGCACCAAACGGCAACAATTGAAATAGAGCACAACTTTCGAAGATATGCAAATCCGACGATGAGTGAGACAGGGTTAGGTCTTATTACCGCTACTGTTTAATTTTTATTCGGAGTCTATATTTAGAGAAGCATTAGATAAGGTCCAAGGCAGAGTTAAGATTAACGGAATCAGCATAGACTACATCAGATATGCTGATGATACCGTCTTAATAGCAAGCAAAACACAATAACTACAAAATATAATAAATGCGGTTTCACCACAGTGAAATATTCGGTTAACATCTAAACGTTTTCAAAAAATAAAACTTTAGTATTTTCAAAGACACCAATAAACGTACATGTGTATGCCAAGGGTCAAATAATAGAACAGGTAAATTCCATAAAATATTTGGGAGTTAATATCAATAGTATAACGTCCTCTGTGGCTCAGTGGTAAGAGTGCCTACCTTTAAACCTAATGGTCGTGAGTTCGGATCTCACCTGGGTGGAGAAATTTTCGTTTATTAAAAATTAATGAATGAAAATAATTTCTATCCTTATGTGATCGGTACCCACCGGAGGGACCGCAGACGTTCGGATACAATTAGCGTCTCTTAGCAAAGACAATGACGTCGACTTTGCTAAGTATCAAGACAATTACAATAGTAGACAAAATAAACAATAAAATAAAATATCAATAGTCAGTGTAATTCAAAAAAAGAAATCCTATTAAGAATTGAACAACCAAGGAAAACATTCATGAGCATTCTTCTTCTTCCTACGCCGTTCCCATTAACGGAGGTTGGCGACCACGTTTCTAAAAGTTTCTCTGTCTTTTGCTACGTAAAATAATTTATCTACATTCATGTTTGTCCAGTCTCGAATATTTCGCAGCCATAACTTCCTCTTTCTACCTATTCCATTTTTGCCATTGACTCTACCCTGCATGATAATCTGCAGAAGACTATATTTATCATTCCTCAGTATGTGTCCAAGATATGCAGTCTTGCGTACTTTTATTGTTCTCAACAAATTTTTGTCTCGACCATTGAGATGTATATCATCCATTTCAAAGCATTTTGTTTATTGTCGTACATTACCTTTTGCTCATAAGCGTTTCTTTTATTTCTACATCCTGTACGAATTGTACTGTTCTATTGCCAATATACGGTACCAAATTGTTGATTTTTATTATATTGATAATTTCACAATTATTTTAATACGAATGCAGCTCGTAATTTATGGTCTGACATTAAAAACACCTGAAGGTAATTTAATTAATTGTGGGTTAACATGTTGTGCAGGATATAATTTCCACATAATCGCAAGCCATATTTCATGTATCTAACTTTAGTAATTTATGAGTGCCATTAGGGCATATGATTTTTTGGAGATCGATGTGTGTTCGGACTGTTATACATGTTTTTATTTATTTTCTATTTAATATTGACTTTAAGTTCTTCCCAACTTCAGTTTAGGAGACACAGATAGAATTTTTGACAGTCTAGTGATACTGTATTAAAGTTAGTAAAGTTAGTTAGAAAAAGATCAAAAATTTAAAAAAATTTTGTAAGACCGTCTTTTAATAAATATGTCTGATGCTTATTCCAACTAATAGATATAAGATTTTTGTAATATTCATGGCGTAACTTCCTCATCACACTGCTTATATTCTTTTCTTTTGAAGTAACCATTATAGGGTCATCTTCGAATACGTGGACTAAACTAACGGACCACTCATTTAATTATTTTGTTGATATTTTAATTATTTTGTTGATAAAAGATAAATAAAAAAATATCAGTAAAAAAATATTTACTAATCAGCAAAAAAAATCAGTTTGGCATTACTAGAACAATAAGCAGAACACTTTTTTGATTTTTTCTTGCTTAAATTCTTATTCTGCAGTTTTTGTTGATTTTACCTTTATCAGTTTACCTGTATTTCATCCAGCGCAAGGTGAGGTTAATTTTTTACGTCAATTTAAAGCATAATAAAATTATCACATCTTATAAACGCTTCCTTTAGGCTGAGGGGCGTACCAAAGATATGGAAGGTGGCAGAAATTATAATGACACTAAAACCAGGGAAAGCTCAACAAGAAGCTGTTTTATATAGGCCTATTTCACTGTTACCTGTAATGTCTAAATTATACGAAAAAATACTCTTGAACAGACTAAAAGCGATTATAGAGGGAAAAAATCTAATCCCTAATCATCAGTTTGAGTTTAAAAGCAAGCCACTCTTTATAGTAGAAAGAGCTGTAGAAGAAGAAAAATTCTGTTCTGCAATTTTCCTCAATGTAGCGCAGGCTTTTAACAAAGTGTGGCTTGACGGATTATATGATAAAATGAGATGCTACTTCCAAATAAAAATATTCCGAACTACTAGAATCATATAGATATATCTGACATATACTTTCGAGTTAAATATGAGGAAGCATATTCAGAATTAAGAGAAGTTAAAGCTGGAGTTCCACACGGAAGTGTCCTCTGGCCAGTGCTATACCTATTCTATACCAGCGATAATCCATTATTAGAACCTAACAAAATTGACATAACATTTGCAGACGACACATGCATTCTAGCAGACGGACAAAATCACGAGGATGCAGCAATCATGCTACAGAACTCTTTTGAACAAATTAACATCTGAACCAGGCGATGGCGTATCAAATTGAATGAAACAAAATCTGTTCATGTAAATTTTACTAACAAAAAAAACAACGTATTTCAGTTAGTATAAATTGAAACCAAATACCTTATGCAAATAAGGCCAAATATATTGGGGTTTAACATTACATTCTAAGATACATCAGAAGGCATATATTAAGAAAAAAAGGAGGAATTAGAAATTAAGTTCAGAAAGATGTACTGGTTGATGGGAAAAAAATCCACTCTGTCTACTAAACCGATATGGGCATAATGGGATATAGCTATGGGGCTGTACAAAAGAAAATAAATTATACAACGATATCAGAATAAATTATTAAGGATCATCGTTAACGCTTTATGGTACTTCAGAAATTGTTATTGAGACTTCCAGATGGATACGGTTATCCAGACAATAAGTAAGTTTGCCGCGAGTCATGAACAAAGGCTCTTCAACCACGTGAATATCGAGGCCATCAAACTCCTAGACAACGCCAACCAGATAAGAAAACTTAAGAGAACGAAGCCGTTTGAGTTAGTGCTATAAGTGAGTGAAAGTGAAAAAGTAGAGCAAAGTGTGGCTAAAGTGTACATGTTAGCTTGCAATAGCATCAGATAGCAACAATCATAAGATTCCTGTTGGAGTTTTATTAAATAAAAAAAAATAAAGCAAAATTTTTATTGAGCATGGATATTTCAAAACATCGAACTGAAAATTAATCTGTCAAGAAAGTATCTTTAATTGGAGAGAATCGAAGTTACTTTGCCACACACAAGAAGACCAGGAAAAGCACAAGTAGACCTATTTCTCAAAAAGACGATAATTTGTTTGCTCCTTAATGTTCTGAGAACAAGAACTTCTACCCGGCGTAGTGTAAATGATTTAATTATTTTAAATCGTACATTTCGAAACGGATTTGTTACTAATACATGATAATGTGGCTGCTGATGTCATTCAGTACTGATTATTGATCTGTCGTACAGAATAATGTAGTGGAAATTACAACTTTAAACTGACCTTCTTGCTGCACCGACAGAATTCTGCTCATGAGTAATAGGAACAGACCACAGCTAACCTCCCAAAATTTAATAGGAGGAATGCAAAGAAGGGTTGAAGCTATTCTTGTGTCTAGATGTGACAACACTCAATATTAGAAATATAGTTTAGTGACTGGGGTTATTGAATTTTTGGTTTATGAAACAAAAAACCTATTACTTTAACCTAGTTTTATAAGATAAAAAGTAGTTTCTTGATTGTCAGTTAAAAGTTTAATTTAAAACTAAGTATTATAATTTTATTAAGCGAAAAATGTGGCTATACTGTTTATTAGATGTGGTTCTAAGTGTTCAATTTTTTCACATGCGAAAAATCATGTCATTTTTTCGCTATATTTTTAATTATCCTTATATCACAATTTTACAATAATTATCTTAGTCCAACCCTTAATAACTCTTTCTACTTACATTTTAATCCCCCTCCCTTAGGAAATACAGACAGTGTTAAGATAGCAAAAAAGAAAGACACTCTCTCGATGGTCGTCTGCCGCTAAGGACAGACCATTACCACTCTCTTGATCTGACTACCGCCAAGGTGAGTCGTGCCTTTTTTGGATTCTCGGCTATCGCTAAAGACAGTTATTCTGTCTCTCTCTCTCTCTTGGATTATCAAGAAGAACATCATCTATCTTGGTTGCTTTTCCAATGGTAATTACCTTTCCCGCCTTAGTTACGCGAGAAATATCGAAAATACTGTATTAAATCGTGTGCAGACAAAGTGTGCTCTATATCGTGATATTAGTGCGAAACACGTGTTCAGAAACCGGTGCATCGGACTGATTTCGCGGGTGCAGAATAATCACGAGTGAAGACCAGAAACAACCGTGAGAGTATGGAGCAGAAATACTGGTAAGACTTTGTATAAACATAATTTGCTATTGTCTGTATACCTTTTACTACTTATCCTAATTTTATTTGAACCAGCCCTATATAATACAGTCCACATACACGGAAATTATACTAATAATTTCCCACATATGTACACCCTTTTTGTACAATAAGTATTAAAAATAATAATATAATTAAATTCAATGGCCTAACTCTACACAAATATCAGCAAAAGGAATTTATTTAAATTACCACAAACCTCGGTACTTTAATTATGGCTGGGTTACGAAAGCAGCTTGGCTCGGCTTTTTGGCAAAAACATAGGGCCGTGCAGTCGCTAAAGGGCAGCGATGTTCTGACGCTCTTTGTAGAGTAGTGCTTAAAAGCGACGCGTCTCTGTTACTTATGCAAAGCTCAGAGTGGTCATTGTGTGTGATCTATTTGGTTTGCAACTTATCTTGAAGTAATTAACCAAGACTTTTTCAAATTTGTAAATAAGATTGAAATACGATTCAAGATAAAAGTTAGCGATCCTTTTCACATGTGTTTAAGAGTGTCTTTTACGATACTGCTGTTTCGAAATGTATTTGAGGTTCCATTTTAATGTGAAAAATTCACAGAAAATCAAGTAGCTTTTAAATACGATCATATATTAAAACTATTAAGCATAATAAAAAAACTATATAAAATATTTAAGTAAACATGATATTTTTCCAAAGATAAATAGTGTTTGAAACAAAAAACCATCTTCTAAATGAGCATATCTTCTAGAGATGTTAGCGACAACATTGACCCATCTAATTCTATTCACAGCAGCTCGAAATAGATCACTTGACGTTAGACCAGTCCATTTCCTAAGATTGGCCAGCCAGAGGGCCTCTGTAACCCTCACTCTTGCCCTGTAGAATCAACTGTAGATGTCGGTATTTATCATTACGCATGATGTGGCCGAAAATGATATAACAACATTAAAAATTAAAAACTGGAAAAAAAAAGCACGAAACAGGTCAGAACGGAGAAGAATCCTTGAACAGGCCAAGACCCAAAAAGGGTTGTCGAGCCAGTGATGATGATGATGATGATGTGGCCGAAGTAAGCCAACTTTCTGTGTTTTATGGTGTTAATAATTTCTTTGTCTTTTCTTAGCCTCTGGTGAATAGTTATGTTACTTGTGTGGTGTATATATGAGACCCTCAACATACGTCGGTAGCACCACATTTTAAATGCCTCCAATCGTTTTATGACATCTTCTGTAAGACTCCAACTTTCTACTTCATAGAGGATGACAATAAAGACAAAATATCTAAGAATTCTTATGCGTATATTGATATTTCAGGATAAGTTGCAGACAATCTTCCTAAGGCTGCTGAAAAAACCATAGTGGTCCTTAAAGCCAACATAATGTATTCGATTGGTCAAATTAAGTATGCAGTGAAATGACAGAATTGAGCAGTATGCAGTAAAAACATGTGTTATTACTCCAAATTTGATAAGTTATTCATTTAGAGTTTGCTCGTGTATCCAGATGAGAAAGGATATAATATTCAACATAAAATCGCAATACTGTTTACTTTTTTCACTTATAAAAGATTATGAAGCAGACCAGAACGATCTTTACAGAGAAAATCATTGTTTTTGAGTTTCAGGGCAGAGAGAAGAGGTATTAACTGTAATTTTAAAGATTGAAATAAAATCTGCGAAATACAAAGCAACTCCTTTAATCTGTAATATCATCTATTTTTTTAAGTTTTTGGGGTAATTTCATTTGTTCCGTTCCTGGAATAAACAGAAATATTTCCATTTATGCTTTGTTTATACCAAGTTGGGCGAATAAATTTTAAAGATAATTACAAGACTCTCAGTGAGGCCGCTGCCAAAGGCAGTTGGTTTCGGTCTTAGTCCAAATTTTTCTTAAAATTTGTTTTTCATTTTTCGTCTTTTGCTATGGGAAATAGTGAATTTTGGTAGTATGTAGCAGTTGAAGTGAAATGTGGTTGGGTTTGAGATTCCTATGAGATGAGACGTGGCATGGGTAGTCTGGAGAAACCGGCAAATTTGTTGTAAAAAGTGAACTCGAATGTAATGTGTCGGATTTTGAAAAGGTAATCACTGTTTTGATATTTTTGCAGTTGTTTGTGTGGCAGTGAATCTAAGTCCAGTTCTAAACCCAGAAATTTTAAAGGAAAAAAGAAGAAAAACGTTAAGTGAAATTAAGGTAACATTTTTTGTTGAACTTTTAAAGTAAAAATAGACATTTTCCATCAATAATTGCTTTCATGATAAGTTGAGAAATTGTAATAAAAATAGGTGAAATCATAAATGATAGGGTGTGGCCTAGCTGTGATATTAATTATTTTCAAAGTTTTAAAATTTAATATTGACATCTGACAGCTATTTTCTTGACAATTGACACATACCTAATCATAAATGTAATCTACTACAAAATATCGCCCGTTAACAATTGTAAGTTCTTATAGTATCTCCAACTTCTAGAGTTTGGAAACCGATAGTAACTTAGTAAGTTTGTTTTTTGGTATTTTGTATTACTATTTATATTTGTAACTGTTTGTGGGGCGAGACAACAATAATTAATATGTATTTTTTTCCGTATTATTTCGATTAAAAAGTTTCTAACCTTCTTGTGTTGTGTTTGTTCCAGCAGATTCATGTAATCCCTTCCTTTTTATTTTTGTAGGTACCTCATTCCAGTCCCTTGTCATTCACTTATCTGCGGCCTAGCTCTCAAGAAAAACCCTGAGTAGCCGTTCGGAAACGTTTCGGTTTGTTTTGCTTACCTTATCTATAGTCCCGTAATTTCTGTCTCCAGTTTTCAACCCCCTATAATGATCCCAATGTAGTAGGCAAAAATAATCGTTACCAGAGAAGTATTCATTATTAAACAGTAGCGAACGCTACGTTTATATACACATACAATATTCAAATTACTTGATAAATTTGATTTTAACTTATTTCGTCATAAAAAATAGCACCAGTGCATTTAAAATAAACATATTATAATACATGTAACTCTTATAGTTAATTAAACAAATAGTCACCATTCAATTTTTCATTAGTAATTAGTATTGATTATGCATAACTTATACATAATCAATACTAGACACATATAAATGCACAATAATCATTTCTTAGGAAAGGCGAGTTTTCCTGTCGAATTTTAAAGACAAGTATTTTTTGGACTCAGTTGACTGGTCTATTAGCAGTTTCGTATTATTTTGATTTACGTTGACAGTGTAAATTATATTTTGTATAATATATTTTTCTATTCTCTTACTAGTAAATTGTATATTACCTACTATTTGGATGCTAAGTAAATGCATCATAACAGATACTGACACGTAATGACTAGCACGTAATAAAAAAAATTACGCTTCAGTTTTATAAAAATGTGTAATATCACATAAGCCTCGTAAGTCAGTTGGTCGAGTTACCATGGAAACAAATTAACAGACGTTATTTTGACAGATTAAAAATGATTAATCTGTCAGTGTAAATTTAGTGGTAATTTAATTTTTATTTTTATAAACGAAAATAATCGTAGAAAAAGTATAGTACACAACTTGAGTTGTAAGCTTATTACATGCTTATGAAATTACTGCGCTCGCCGCTACGCGGCTCGCGCGCAACTTTTTTACTCGCATGTAATAAGCTTCTTACAACTCTCGTTATGTAATATACTATTATACACTCCCTAACTGCATGTTTGAGCAAGTTTCCCCTTTCCGATGACTTCCTTTTCATTATTTATTTATATTTTTTATATAAATAATTTATATAAAAATTCTTTATATAATTTTTTATATTCTGCTTTTATAAAAAAAATTACGTTTAAAATATGTAACAAAATATAGGTCAACATTGCGAAAGTAGCAAAAATCGATAAATACACAAACAGCGAATCTAAATGAAAAATGTATCAACGTTGGTAATTAAAACTTTCATTAACAATGAAGCTCGCAATATCAATCAGTGTTTTTTTAACTTGGCTATATCAATTTGAATAAAACCAATTGACCGAACTAGCGTGGGTGTTTTAGAAATGTTTAATTGCTCGTTTGACGTGAATGATGTAAAAACAAATGGAAAATAAATCTTCCTTTAACAAACATTGTACCTAATTGAAATTATAAAATATGTGACCTTAGTTGGACAGGACCGTTAGAGCAAATATAAAAAGTTTTGGTGTAGCAATCACTATATCACTGACAGAACAGAGCAGAAAAGAGATCTAAAGATACATCCAATGTGAACGCGTACCTGACTCGGCATAATCTGGCAAAAGTTTAGCCCTTTTCGGAATATATTGAATATAAAAGTTCGATAACAATCTCGCCATGTAATTTTCCTTATCAAAGACAACAACCGCATAATGTAAAAAGGGATTAAATTTGGTGGGTGTACATTTTTAAATACTTCATCTTTATATAAGTCATAGTGAAGAAATTGATTTTTGGTATAAATTCAGGACAATCCATAAGCGTGCCATTTTAACTCAAAATAATCGAGTGCAATCTACAATTATGTAAATCCATATTTATTATTCGAATAAACTATCTGGCATTATAAATGAATCTGAGGTGGTAACATGCATTACCAATAATATATTTATACATAATTCAACAAAATGTCACTGGTAGGTTATGTCAACTTAGGGCGACGTATTTATGCAGAATCTTAACTTTGTCTACACTCAGAAAGAAAAAGAAGAATAGTTTTATTTTAAGTAACAATGGGCAAGCATCTTAAGCCGATTCTTTGTAGTATTAATATTTATTCTGGATCGATGAAAACACAAATTCGGAAATACTATTTTGAAAACTCTGCAGTAGTATTTATATATAAAATGATTATGGGGCTAAGGTTCAATTTTTGAAGTTATACTTCTATACGCACGGTCAGGGTTGGAAATTTGCATGGGAGTGAATCTATTAAACCATTACATGTGTAAGATAATGAGTAAGAGAGATACAGAAGATATATTTTCTCTCTCTTCCTCTCTCGAGAATAAAAATGTTCCTTTTGTATATATATTTAATTATTTATTATTATATATAATATTGTATATATTGTATATATATATATATATATATATATATATATATATATATATATATATATATATATATATATATATATATATAGTGAAAAGGAGATAATACTGGGAAGTACCCTTTTATAACTGAGGAAGCAAAATAAAACTAGGGTGCTTCGTTCGATGTGCTTTTAATTAAAGGTCTAAGCTTTCGTCAATGATTATTGACATCATCAGAGTAAACTACAAACAAACGAGAGAACAAACAATGAACAAGTGGAACTATACAAATTTATAAAACACTTACCCTAATTCTAGCAAGTAACTCAGTGACTTGGGTTGAACACAAAGAAAGTATTGTCTATGTATATATTAAACATAGTTGCAGAAATGGTATCCATAGTTTACAATGTGTTTTTTATTTAATTATAAACGATATATTTACTATAAATCTAACCACAGACAATTAAAAAAATTTTACACGTAGTTTAAAAACAATCTAAAAGTAATTAACAATTTTCGGCGGTGTCACTAAACTTGTTTGAACTAGCGGGATAATTTAAAATGTAAACATGACATATATAATCTAAAATGTTAACAACGAATACTGAACTAAATATAAAATATAAAAAATAAAATAATTAAAATTGTCATTAAACGGGTTGATTGAAAATATAATAAAATAATACAGATGAGGAATGTTTTTATAATAATGATGGAGATATAGTATTTTTTTTATATTATATATTTTTTAAATTAAAATAGTTAAAAATCTAACCTATATCACTCATATATCTAGGCGACAATTTTTTTATTCCTGAAATATTTTGTTTAAGCAGGAAGGTGTAGATTGAACTTAAATTATCCACATCCTTCTTGTGATTGATGGCATTTTTCGCATTATAAATGTAACACATCTCAAGTATTTTACGCTGAAAATCTCTATTAGATACATCTAAGATGAATGTGTCATTATAGAGGGCTCTGTGGTCTTTGCTATTGACGTGAATACTAAGACTTGTAGATTGTGGTTTGAGTCTGCAATCACTTTTATGAAGGGCCAATCTTTTACTTAACCTTTGGCCAGTCTGACCAATATAAACTAAGCCACATTCACATGGGATGCCATATATTACGTTGGAACGTTGTAAGGTGGGAGTAGGATCTTTTAATCGGGTGTAAAACAAGTTAAGTGTTTTTTGGTTGTAAGTAGATATTTTTATTATTATACTTCCCAGTATTATCTCCTTTTCACTACATAGTACTCGTACCCGTTATCATCCTTTTGGTTATATATATATATATATATATATATATATATATATATATATATGTGTGTGTGTGTGTGTGTGTGTGTGTGTGTGTGTGTGTGTGTGTGTGTGTGTGTGTGTTTTGTATTAATTAATAAACGTTTATAATTATTTTAGGCTTTTGTATTTCAAAATAATCACTGTTTGACCGAGAACTGTCAATTTTGAAATCCGTTAGTGTCATGTCGAATTGGCAAATCCTTTACGTGTTTGGTTCATACGCTGGTGTTTGTGAGTTCTGATCCCAATATGAATTTCCTTTTTTATTTTTGAAACATTTAAAAACCTCACGTTAATCTTATTAAATATATGTAATATACGCAAAAACGCTAAATTTTAAAATAAAATGAAAATTTACAACATAATCCGAATTGTTGGTTTTTTATTTTTATCCTCGTAAAGTAAGTTATGTATATTGGCAGTTTTAAATACTTATGAATATTGCATTTTAATTTATATTGTATTATTATATTGAATTAGGTTGCAGTGTATTAATTTGTTGTATTGTAATTTTTATATTAATAACAAAATAAACAATGAATTTTACTGCAGAGTATGTGTAAAAAATGTTTTTGCATTCAGCTCCTTTTATACATATATGAAAATAAAAATATATATTTTCATTAAAATATTCATACAATCCTTCATTTACTATACTCCTATTGCAGGTCAAATGTTATTATACAGCAAACGATGCGCCATATACTTATATAACTAATTATTTTTCTCTTTCTGCTCTCTCTTACCTATAGCATTACATATGTAATGATTGACTCCCATATAAATTTGTAACGGCGAACGCGTGTATAGAAGTATAACTTCTACCGGCCGTCCCACTGGACTGCCACACCCGTTTTTTTTTAACAAGGACAAGTCAAAAAACTATTGACTGAGTATGTGGAAAATCAACTAAGATTATGTCAGTGTGTGTTTAGGAAAAATAGATGAAATCTTTGCGATTAAACATTTAATAAAAAAATGCTGGGAATACAATAAAACATTGTAGTAGCTATTTATAGATTTTACGAGAGCATATCATATCGTCATAGGAATGAAGCTGTGAAGGAGATTATTAAGTAAAAAAAGCTAAGACAGCAAATTAAAATAAAAACCGCCAGAAAATCGAAGAAAAAATAAATTTTAAATTGATATTAACCAGGTGTAATAAAAATAATTGAAACAAGATTATTGTGTCGTTAGTTTGGTGTGGGAAGAGACTCATAAAAGCCTAGAAAGCGGCCAATGGAAAAAGTAAGGTTACTTATCTAGAATACTACTACGATTTACTTACCTAAACATCGAACGCGATTATGTTAATTGTAACAAATTGCTAAATGAATATAGATTTTTGTATATACCTATGAAAATTTAACCAATTATCTTGGTTGAATAACATAGAGGTTTTCGATTTAAACCAGATTGGAATAAATATATGATAATCCATGTGAAGAATCACTATTTTGTGACGTTAGTCGTGACGTCATCTTGTACGCTAATTCCGTAACGGTACTCGTGACGACGCCATCTTGTGACGCTAGTTCCGTGACGTACGCCTCAGTATTTTACTATAGAGAAAAAAGTAATTTAACTCCAGTATAGAAACTTCGCTTCAAAAAGTTGTAAGAAAAAAGTCTGATAAATTTTTTTTGACAAATACGTTTTGAAAGAATAGATTGATAGCAAAGAGTCGAAGATAAAGAGTCAAAGAAAATAAAAAGATTATATTTACTTATAAACTTAAAAACTAATCATACTCAGGAAGGTCGCCTCCAACGCCTCCCTTACCCCGAAAAATGTAAAATGTAAGCTCAGGTTATGTATTTTATTATAGTTTATAAAATAATAATAAAATTAAACCCAATATAAAATTCACAGTCCTATACTGTATTTACTGTACTAAGTATTATTAAAAACAACACTATTTTATTCAGTCCATGAAGTTATTAGGAGACTATGCAAAAAGCAAACTTAAATGTTTTCAACACCAAAAACTGTGGATAATACTTACATCGTTGAATCTCACTATTTAACTTCCAATTCATCTAACAAGATACTACGAGACATATCTATGATAAACAGGAACTTAAACAGGAAATCTGATCATTATTATTTAATGTGGTTTTATTTTACTTGTTATTGTTAGACAAACAAAGATTTTACAACCTGTATTCCAAGCAGTAGGCAAGGAAGTAATTATTAGCACGCGAAATGTTGTTATCTAATTGAATAATAGAAAAATTTACATTCAAGATTATTTTGTTCAAAGTTTGATCTTTTTGTTGAATAAAAATACAAATAAAATATCGTTCAAAAAATGATCTTATATGCCATTAAAATAAAATATAAAATATTTATTAAAACAGTGATAAATAAAAAAAGTTATTTATTTTATCATCTATTCATTCACATCTTGCACGTTATATAAAATATTTAAATATTTGAAATTTTATTTTAGGTTTTTGTCACATCGACGAGGCCGTCATAGGTTTGTCATAAACTGGTTATACCTCTTCTGGCTTAGATGGTTAGTAAAACGATTTATGCTCGGTATTTCTTTCATCGCTAGTTGTAGTACTCTAATTATTTCCAACAGCATTTTAGACTTTTGTCAAATTCATAGAAGAATTCATGAAGATTTACAAATTCTTATAGAAATCAATAACAGAAAAAGCAAAAAGATGGGACTAACAATAAATATTGATAAAATCAAATACATGGTGATCTAACAAAACCCTGTTGGCAACGTCTATCTGACATTGGAGGGTAAACCGTTAGAAAAAGGAGACAAGTATAAATACCTCGGAGCAATTATAAACTTACAGTTAGATCAAGATAAGAAGATAAAGGTTAGAATTGAAATAGCTCGAAAACGATTTAAAAAATACAAGCCAATGTTTACAAATAAGAAATTAAGTATGATTTTCAGATTAAGGCTCGTCGAATGTTATGTATGGTCACAACTGCTATATGGGGTAGAAGCTTGGACTCTGAAAGCCCAATCTTTTTTATTAATAAATATAAGAATCTTGCTAAAATTAGTTGTTTATATTGTTAATCAGTAGGCAAAATATGAAATACAAAATATATTTGTATGTATGTACGAAATGTTTATTGAGGAAAATATGAAAATATGTACTACAACTTAACATTATTTACCTAAAATATTTAAAAAAGTTTAACGTAGCATGTTAAGTGGTGTTAACATAATTTGGTAGGTGCTAGGAGTTTACTAAGTGCTGTTACTACAACCAATCAGCAACCATTCGGGTAAAAGATCAACTAACAGGGAAAGTTGCAATAAAAAGAGGAACGACAGGGCTGCATACTCTCTCCCCTATTATTTAACGTCTATTCGGAACACGTCATGAGCCAGGCCTTAGAGCATATCCAAGAGGTTATTCTCATAAATGGTGAGCACCTGAATAACATCAGATATGCAGACGACACCATCGGCTTTGCAGACAGTTTAGAAGGTTTAAGACACTAGTAATGCAATTGTGGAGAGTCAGTCAAGAATACGGGCTTGATTTTAACATCAAGAAAACAAAGTACATGGTCATCAGTAAGAAGCATATTCCACCTAGTCAATTACTGGTAGATCAGCCACAAATACCGCGTGCCAAGTGCCCCGTTACTACTATTTAGGAATCACCATAAACGACCAATGGAACCACTCAGTTGAGATAAAACAAAGAATTGAAAAAACCAGGTCAGCGTTTCTCAAAATGAGCAAGATATTTAAGAGCCACGACCTACCCTTAAAAACGAAAATCCGTTTATTAAGATGCTACGTGTTTACAGTGCTGCTCTATGGGGTTGAATCATGGACACTAACTAAGGCATCCATGGGAAAACTCGAGGCGTTTAAGATGTGATACCTGATCTTAGAAAATATATGAAATATTTCTTTAAAATAGTCATTTTGAAAAAGATAAAGCCAAAGACCAACGATGCTCCAGTTTTTATTTTGTCTGCAGCAATTGTCTGAAATAGCTATTAGTTTTCTGCCACAAATATTATTTTTCTCAAACATTTTAAAATCGCTAGCTATTTCGTCCGACCCTTTTGTAGCAGCCAGCCGGCAGCCAGCAGCCAGGAAGTCTGCTACAAATATATTTATAATCTAGATGTTTGTTTGTAGAATAATATTTTTATATTTACTGTTGTTTGTAATTTATATAATTTATATTTTTATATTTATATTTATATGAACCTGTGATGTAGCCATACGCTAAATAAATAAATAAATCGTCCGACCCTCTTTTAGCAGTGGATTTATCTCACATAAAAAAGTGACCCTGACCATCTTCAAGGGAATGTATGCTTAAATTATGACACCAAAGTTTTCTCTTATAGAACATGGGACCAGTGGTAAGCTTTGGTGTGGGATGGGTTTGCTGTAGATTAAAACTTATTGCATGCACATCTGGGTTTAAGTTTGCTTCCTCTACTGCATCTCTGACTGCCTGTTAACCTGCTTAACCTTTTGTATAATCTAATTCTTGTTCAGTTTTAATTTTTTTAACCTCAGTTTCATCAACTTAGCATTTTCTAAAGCGACTGAAAACTTGACATGTACAGTTTTTGGAGTTTTGAAACTTATATTATATTCTTCAGTAAATATTCTTCTGAAATTATCTGCAGAAACTGGAGTTTTCTTTTTTAAAATGCATTCTCGTACATATTTCTTACAAGTCTGAATAGAATATTCCATACTCATATATTGTCTAGAGCTGGCAGCACGGGTGTAATGATCTTTGTACTTGGGTAAGCTTTCAACAAAAGATTTCAGAAAATCTATATCAGAATTGAAATATTTGTAAGGATGATTAACATCGACGTCTTAGACCTGATTTTGGAGAAAAATTGACCTTGATTTTGCTATAAGCCATGGATACTACAAAAGATATTTTGCACACTTTACATATTTTCCTTGTGATTTTAATTTATATTCAATAGTTTGAGATCTTTTTGATACTAGTGCTTTAGTTTTCTTCCTAGTCAAATTTTTACATTTTATACAAGCTCATTTGTGTATCAAAACTGTTCATGTCCCAAAAATTAACAAAAATTTTCTGCAGTTCTTGAGTTCATGAGATGCAAATAACTCATAGCATTGGAGCAACTACACGGTGGCTCTTGTGTTCTTTCATTTTTATTTGCTTACTTAAACTCCGTTTCCTTATTTTAGATTTTGTTTCTGAAACAGAATCTTCTTTTCCTTGTTTACTGTGTTCATTTAATTCTCCTCTATTTTCTTTTTCTTATAAAATAGCTTTTTTTAATAGGTAATAAACACATTACCAGTTACATAATGTATCTAACCGGCAATAGAATATATTTTATAATATATTCAAATGTGTTCTTTCAAATCATACTGACATATTGATTCTATCTAAATAAAAACTTTATATCTAGCGCTTTATATCTAACAATAGTAGTAATGATAGTAGATTAAGACTAAAGCGTTTTCGAGAAATAACATTTATAAATCGAAAAAATTACAAATTTTTACCTTAGTTGTTATTGTTTTTGACCTATATTGCCATCTTTGTTTTCACACAGACTCTCACGCTGTTACACTTTTTTCTCATGGCTAATGATTTAATTTCGCCGTGATCTAACAAGAAAAAATCATGTGTCGCCTAGTTGGCGTGTTCTCATGTCCTTAAATTAAAGCGACCAAGCCTGAAATGAAAATGTTTCACTCTTTATAAAGAAGTCATCCTACCCCATACGCCCATACTACCATATATTTGAACAATTAAGAATACAAATTGCCCGTTTTCTATTCTGCGACCGGTTTAACTTTATCTGAAGGAAATTCCTGCTTTTCGATTAAATTGCTGCTAGATTCCGAACATCGATTAGCTTTTATAAGGTAATTGATAGTACTCGTCCGTTTAGAAATGGGAGTTTATTTTAAATCCTATTTTTATTGGACATGAACTAAATTTATTGTTGATAGGCCATACGGTGTAGTAAGAAACGATGGTACTTATGTTGCTGGATCAAACTTAAAAAACTCCTGATAAATTGCAACGGTGCAGCAGCTGACTGAAAATTTAGAGTGTATGAAATGAAAATTTGCAGGAATTTATTAAATATGGTGCTAAACTTATATTCTGTGTCTCAAAATTGACATAATTTTGAAACACAGAATGTAAGTGTTCAAAATCTTATTAATCAATCATAAATCTTAGAATAACAGAAACTATCCGTTATATTAACTATGTATACACAAAAAATAAAACAGGGCAACTCTGAGATTATTCCACTCAGTAAACTTTGAGGCAAAGCAAAACTTAAAAAAACAGAATCTGGAACAGAAAGTCAAAGGAAGACAGAGGAACAAGCTAGTTTTGCAAAGGAAAGTTCAACAAATGACCCTCTGCTTACATTAACCAAAATTTAAAAAAATATATATTCATAATAGTCCAGTCGTCAGATATCTGACTTCTAAAAATCATTTGGACAAGCTGAATTTTGCTGAGAAGGTCAATTTTAGGACACCAAAATATATGCAAAAAAGTTTACCACTCCTATCCCCTGTTTTCCTTTAAAACCCCCCTTGTACGAAGGGAAAACGGAAAAAATCGATTTACCAAGAATTTTTACGCCGTGGAAAAATATGCTTTAAATAGAAATGTAGCTAATTTTAAAATATTATTGAATAAAAATGTTTATTAATCAGAGTATCCTCTTGACAAAAATCAAAACGCATTTTAAAGTTGAAGAGTTTTAAAACCGTACACATACAATATTCGGATAATTTTTATATATTTTGTACCAGACAAAAGATAATATTAGTAGTTTCTAATTTTAGCATTTAATTTACTGTATCGAAAAACTGAGGATGCATAGTAAATTATAGTATGCAAAACTGATCGTCCGTAGTGAAATAAATTGATTGTGTCTTTTTATTTTTTTTTCTTTATTTAAATTGATTGATTTAATTGTTTATAAACATTTATAAACATTTACAGGTTAATATCATTATTAATTTTTATTTTCACATTTTTTTGAAAACGATTTTAATATAAGACATAAACTACTGGGATATATAACAAGTCAATTTATAAAGAAATATACGAATTAATACCATAAACACATTTATATTGGTAGAACGCAATAAGATTTACAGCTATCAAGTGGATGAACAAATTCTTGGGTATGAAAATAAAACAAAACGAAACACTGCAAGTACCCGTAGAGTTATTATCTGTGCAAACTAGTAGATGATCTAACTTTTTCACCTTTCCACATTGACAACGGTCATAAAGAGCATCGCCCCACTTGACTCTGTTAATCCTACCCTCGCTTTGTTGGGATCCTTCCAACTGGTGTAATATATCGTCATCGATGTATCGTGTATGGTCCATATCCATAGATTTCTGTCTCTGGTCATTTCTGTCTCTTGTAACCGTTATCAGGTCAATGTTAGAGATCTTCCTAGTGGTCTTTGGTTTTCTACGTTCGTTTGAATTATTGAGTCCTTCGATATTATCTATGTCTGACCTCATCACATTTTTAAAATAGTTTAATTGTTGTATTTGGATTTAGTCGAAGAGTCTCTTACAGATATTTAGTTCTTTAAAGAACTATAATAGAATTAATTCTACGGTCTGTCCATGAAATTCGCATCATTCTTCTCCAGCAGAGCATTTCAGAGGCGTCTATTTTTCTTTTTTCTGATGGCCTTATCGTCCAGGATGTCATTGGTTGGTAAACGCTTTATCTGTTTTGTCCTGGTCTGGATCAGCAACTTTATTTTCGTTCATTTTTTATTTTTATATATTTCGTTTATTTTTATATGTTTTCTTCTTTCTTGCCTTTTGTCTTAACATTTAGTAATAACTGTCTAGCAATTGGGTCTGGAATTACTCTTTAGAAATCTGAACGTGATGCAGTAGGACAGTTTTTCAGGTTTCTATCAGATTTCTTATAATGGTTTGTTTCATATCGAGATAATTCAACAGTCCATTTCTGTCGACAATAAGGTATCACTTAATGTGTTCGCTGGACAGGATCGTGTCATTAGATAATGTGTCTGATGACATAAAAACATGTGTCTCTTACTACCCAAAAAAATTTATAAGTTAAGCTGATTAGTCCTGAAATAAACTGAGTGACAGCCTCAAGATAGGTGCCTCCTTGACAATGTCTTCACGATGATGATAAAGTCGTCAAAGCTATGGTTCAATTTGCAGCTTGGTCGCATTTGAATTGTAGCGAAGCTTTTATACTGGTGTTGTATTAATTTTTCTCTAATAAAATGCACAGCAGATCGTCACGACAAAGTAGAGCAGGACATCACGATACGACAGAGCAGATCGTTAAACCACGAAATAGTTGCAAAAATCAATTTACTCGACAAGGGAAGTCCTTTACACAATATGTAAACATTCCATTTAATTTTTATAAGACAAAATTACTTTACTAACCTTTTATTGATATCATATTAGCGCGGAATATTTAATAATTTTAATAAGAATACTAGATAATAATGAAATAGTGTATGATATTAAAAAAAAAACAATTTTGCTAAATAATATTTTGCTGTCTTTATTGTGACATTTGCATTAAATTATGACAGTGTCTTTGCGAGGATGCCAATTTTTGCGTAAGTTTTATACATTTTAAAGGATCTACTGAGCAACTTTTTCACAATTTGAAACAACTTCTGACAAAATGGTACTGTTTTCTATTATGAAAATAAACAATATTAGGTAATTAAATATTGGCAAAATGTTGGATTAATTAAAGAACATTTTAAATGTAAAATACGAAATTGTCGACGTTTATGTGCTGCAAAAAGGCGGATACAAATTAAACCATGGTTTTTGGTGTAGTAAATGTAAGAAGTTGTAGAATATTTAAATGTTAAAGAAGTACTACAGAACTGTATTTTATATTAAGTGGGTAGATCAAATGCCAGTAAAAAGTGCCGAAAAATTAATTAAAAATAATAATCATCAGCCAGCCCCAAAAGTCCACTGCTGAACATAGGACTCTTTCCCGTGTTTTCAAACCCATCTATATTGTGTTCTCGCATTCAGTTTTCTTCTTAAATCGTCACCCTATCATTTAGTTGGTCGACCGACCCTTCTCTTGTCATTTTGGTCTCCATTTCAATAACCTCTTTGTCCATCGCCCAAGCGTCATTCTAGCTATGTGGCATGGCCACCTTTATTTTAGTGTGGCTAGACTTTCGGTGACTTCAGTCACCTTGGTTCTTCTTCTGACCCCTCCAATTAAAAATACTAATAAATAATTAATAAAATAATGTAATAAAATTAAATGTAAAAATACAGAAACCCCAGTATAAAGCTTCGAGGTAGTCCCGTCTACTGTACCACTTTTTGTTCATTTAAGTCTTTAGTAAAAGTGTCTTGCCTCTTCGCCCACTTCTTTAGTAAAAGAGAACCACTTTGATTATTCAAACTGAAACTTATGTTAAGAAGCTATTTCAAGAGATACAATGCCTCTAACTTTTAGTATTCTGGGCTGTGTTCTTCGAATAGGCACATTTACCACTTTGGTTGTGTACTATGTAATCTTCTCGTTAACAAAAATATTATCAGGATTATAACATTTCCTACATCTACATGTGTGTTTTTTTATGCAAAATATACTTTTGTAAATATTTAACAATCTCCAAATTTCCGTTTCGTAAAAGTAACCAGACAAAGAATTTTATTACGTTTAAAATAATAGATAGAGGTAAGTTTATTTTTAAAATTTTTATATATACTCAGGTATGCTAACTTAAACAATTTATAGTCCAGGTAATCACTTCTTTCAGACCCACCACTTAATATACTATTTTTTACTCGTCTTTTCGTACCTGTTTCGTATTTTTCTAGAACCTTAACATTTAAATTTCATATCCATGACCAATTTGCTGCAAAATTTGAGTGCTGCTAGTACGTTGCACTATACCATTCTTAATATTGTTCTGAAGCTATTTTCTTGTGGCATTTTAAATTAATTACTACTTAACTGGGAATAAGCCACAATTAAAGATAAAAATACGTTTATTGACGTTTCAATTTCCACTTCGGAAATCGTTCTCAAAATACAAACAGTAAATTAAACAAATTTTGTTTTTTGTTACATAGTGAAAAATTCTTGTAATAATTAAATTTTATCTGACTCATTTATATTAACAATTCAGACATACACTATGCATTTTGAAGTAGACGACTTTAAACTGATATTGTCAATATTGTTGAGTTGCGCTCCTGGGACGACTTTACTTATAAGATAGTCCATTCGATAATATGAAATCAACTTTAACTTGAGAATATCCGTCAGAAAAAAATCATAGCATGTAATTCTTTTTTAAAAAGACAAACACATGACATGATGACAGTAAAATTCTCCTGTTAGTGATTTCATAGTAAATTATGAGGGAAAAACCAGGAAAAAAACCTCATAATAGTATCCCGACATGGTAAGTATTTGTTCGTGCATTTAGTTTACCTTCAATAAACACCAAAATTCTGAATTTATATGTTTCGTTATTTAAAAAACATAAATGATGTATCCTCTATATGTTACTGACTTATTAATACTGGTATTTTCTTATTAATAACTTCCTCTTTCAATATTGGTAACCAGATCCTATTACATTCTGCCGAGGAATTTGCGACACAATTGGCCTCATTTAGCATAATTAGAGCCGCTTCTTTGATTTTTCTTTTTTTACCATGCGTTTCTTTTAGGACTACCTTTGAATTATTCCATTAAACCTTATGTTCATTATCCCATGCTTGTTTGCATATTTGAGATCTAACAAATTTTCCATTTTTAATATAAGATTGATGTTCACTTATTCTAACATTTAATGGCCTTGATGTTTCACCTAAATAAAACTGATCGCATTAACAAGATATTTTATAAATACAATTCTTTGTCCTTTCTTGTTCATTGTTAGGTTTGGTTTTGGACAAAATAGATCTCAACGTGTTTGTTGTTTTGAATGTTGTTGAAATGTTGAATTTATTTCCTCTCCTTTTAAGTTTTTCTGATAATCCTTTTATGTACGGTATTGTTATTTTCCTCGTATTTATACCAATAGATATTTAAATTCCAAATCAAATCACAATATTAATGTAAAAAAGGGAATAATTAAATCCTTATACGATAGAGCCAAAATTATTTGTTCTAACGAAAATTCGTTCTTAGAGGAGAAACATTTGTTAACATGTTTTATTAAAAAATGATTATCCTTTATCGTTTATAAATAAGGAATTTTCAGCAATCGATCGAATAGAACAGAACAACTTAGAACGAGATCCTACAGCATACACAAGGAATAATACGAGGAAAATAACAATACCGTACATAAAAGGATTATCAGAAAAACTTAAAAGAATAGGAAATAATTCAACATTTCAACAACATTCAAAACAACAAACACGTTGAGATCTATTTTGTCCAAAACCAAACCTAACAATGAACAAGAAAGAACAAAGAATTGCATTTATAAAATTCCTTGTGAATGCGATCAGTTTTATTTAGGAGAAACATGAAGGCCATTAAATTTTGGAATAAGTGAACATTAATCTTATATTAAAAATAGAGAATTTAATAGATCTCAAATATGTAAACACGCATGGGATAATGAACATAAGGTTCAATGGAATAATTCAAATGTAGTCCTAAAAGAAACGGATGGTAAAAAAAGAAAAATCAAAGAAGCGGCTCTAATTATGCTAAATGAGGCCAATTGTGTCGCAAATTCCTCGGCAGAATGTAGTAGGATCTGGTTACCAATATTGAAAGAGGAAGTTATTAATAAGAAAATACCAGTATTATTAAGTCAGTAACATATAGAGGATACATCATTTATGTTTTTTAAATAACGAAACATATAAAATCAGAATTTTGGCTTTTATTGAAGGTAAACTAAATGCACGAACAAATACTTACCATGTCGGGATAGTATTATGAGGTTTTTTTCGTGGTTTTTTCCTCATAATTTACTATGGAATTACTAACAGAAGAATTTTACTGTCATCATGTCATGTGTTTGTCTTTTTAAAGACGAATTATATGCTATGATTTTTTTCTGATGGATATTCTCAAGTTAAAGTTGATTTCATGTAATCAAATGAACTATCTTATAAGTAAAGTCGTCCCAGGAGCGCAACTCAACAATATTGACAATATCATTTTAAAGTCGTCTACTTTAAAATGCATAATGTATGTCTGAATTATCAATATAAATGAGTCAGATAAAATTAAATTATTAGAAGAATTTTTCACTATGTAACAAAAAACAAATTTTGTTTAATTTACTATTTGTATTTTGAGAACGATTTCCGAAGTGGAAATTGAAACGTCAATAAACGTATTTTTATCTTTAATTGTGGCTTATTCCCAGTTAAATAGTAATACCATTCTTAGTTTTAGGTTATAGCATCTCTCAAGGCAAAGTGAGGTTACCATATCAACCCATATTAGACAAACTATATAAATATGTTTAAAAATTTTATAAACATACTCGTATCTTGGAAATATTTTATTTGTATGCTGCCTTTGTGTCTCTACTGAAAAGAGTAATTAATATTCAATTCGACTGAGCATGTGTTTGCAACTCATTACGTGACGATTTCTCAAAGCTGTATGCAAAACCATAAAAAATCGGAGAACGAACCCGTATCCAAGAGATAAAACCAAATACTTTAGAAGATATCCCAGTCACGATATTAGATAAGTTTTTAACGTTAAATGGTTACTATTAAAGAAATATACGGGGATGATAACAACCCATATAAAGAAAATGGAAAATTGAGTTTTTAAGTTTAGTTTGTGTCATGGGTTTATGTTCTGTTTCATCTTACTTTATAGGCGAGGAAATGAAGCACTACTAAACACTAAACCTACCAATTTTCCTCAGCAAGATAAATCGCTGTGCAACTTTTTACATTAGATTCAGTAAGTGTCAGGAAAGTTTGTGACCAAAATTAATGGCAATAAAATAAAAATTGAATTTTGTTCATAAAGAAAATACAATTCCAAAACAAATAATAAATGAAAAATGTGTAACTCAGAAAATATCGACAGGAATATATTCAATTTTGTTATTTGCTGGTTTTGGAGGTCGCTGAATACGAATATGATAACAACGATGGTCCTAGAGCTACCTGGTGCATGGACCTCTTCTCCTGGAGTATGTTACCTTCATTCTAAATCAGTCGAATGTGATTACTCGAAGATTTTCGAGGTCACTGAATACGAATACCATAGCGATGATGGCCCTCGAGCTACCTAGTGCCCAGGATGGACCTCGTCTCCTGAAGGTTTATGTTATTTTTATTTTAAATTAGTCAAAAGTCATTACTCAGGAGTTTTCGAGATTGCCGAATACGAATATTGGAACGGCGATGGATGTCGGGATACCTGGTGGAGAGTGAACCTCGTCTTTTGGAATGTTATGTTATTTTTATAAGAAATCAGTCAAAAGTTATTATGCTGAGCAGAGAGAATGAACTCTCTCTCCTGTTGCCGACCTTCGACAAAAATTTCTTAAATAATTTTAAACTATTTGTTCTTGTTTAGTGTAATGTTATGTACAATTTTATGTTTAATTTTATGTTTATGACATTCTGCACTTGTTGGATAGCCCAAAATTTATAAAATGCCCCTGAAGATGCTCTAGGAAGCAAAAGTACTTGGGCAAGATTTAATTAATAAAACTGTGCTTGATATCTGCTCTTAATTTTATCAAAATAATCCTTAATGTTTGTAAATAAACAAATTATGAATTAAAATTTCAATCTCAGCTCCTATCCACTGCGATTCTCAAACTTTTATACATAGACGTTTACGACATAGAAATCCAATAGTGATCAAAAAAGTGTGGTGGAGTCCATAAGCCAAATTAGTTGAAAAATGAAATTTAAGTACAAGTAATATCATACTGCACCCAATAAAAATAAGACAGGCATTTTAAACAAAAAAATGTGTGCTTTTTAAAACGAATAAAACGAAAAACATGTGTACTAAATTCTAATAAAAGCAGTGAAGCTGCAACTTAAACATATTTCTTTCATTTTCAGTTTGATATCATACACTTGTAATGTTATTTTTGCATCCAAACGATATTTTATTTTTATAGCAGTATATACTGTTAATCTGAATTCACAAAGAATAAATCAAAATTGCTTTCGAGAGTAGTAACCCCTTTCAGACGAGAATACTGTATCTGAGATACGCGTATCCGAGACGCAGATATTACATAGACTCAAATGGAGCTTTTCACACCAGACGCGCGACAGATACAGTATGCGAGATATCGAATGCGTATGCCAGATACAGAAGAAACATTACGTTAAATGAACGCTTTCAGACACAAATTCTGTATCTCGCATACAGTATCTCAGATTTTTCATCTGAAAGGGGTCTAACAGATATTGTGTTTTAAGACAGTACCAATAGCCTGCTAATGGACATTTTTTTTATCTTCCTTTACCATCGAATCATATATGTATAAATATTATTAAAATAATAAGTTATATCTATAAATCTTTCACACTTAAGTGATATTGGTCAATGGTATTTTTCTTTTACCTTAAATAAGTGTCTAAGCTATAAACCATTTTGTACGTTATTTGAAAATCCATTTGGAAAATAGCAATTCGCGGAGTTGTCCAAAGACTTGACATGATCAATAACTTTCCGATTTATTTCTTGTGTTCTGCTGTCTCCTGTTCCTCACAAAAATCTTTTAAAGTCGGAAATATATCCAATTCTCCGTAAACAGAGTTAACCGAGACTTTAAATTTTTTTAGAGCTATTGATGACTGTATTTTAGTACATTGGATTGCGGATATTTTCAATTGTATTGTTTTTCGTTTAAACATATTTACGTTCAGGATTATGGCTGAGTCGACATCATGATATAAAAGTATTACATTAAGAAACCCGTACCACAAAAAGTCTTCTTCTTCTTCTTTTTATATAGACATGACTCTGTCTGTTTTTCAATGTGCCTAGAGTAAGTTGTCATTCCATCGTTTTCGTGGTCTTCCTACTGATCGTCTTCCTATTGGGAAACCGTCTCTTACCTTCATTACTACTCTATTTGTTGTCATTCGGCTTATATGATCGTTCCATTCTACTCTTCTATTTCTTACCCAGTTTTTGATGTTCTCCACTTTGCATCTATGTCGTATATCTGTACTTCTAGCTCTTTCCCATAGTGTCTTACCATCAATTTTTGCAGCAGCAGTTTTTTAATAAAACTGCTCCCAAAAAACTATTAGCATCACATTAAAAACTGCAAAAAAAAATAATAAGATAAAATAAGATATTTTAAGCACTTGATCACGATACCCTTCGGTCGTTTGTGCGGAATAACAGGACTCCGCGCAGCACAGTTTGAGGAACGCTGGAGAGCTGAACTTGACAAATGTATTTGTTTAAATTTACACAAAATTTAAAAATAACACATCGTTTTAGATGCCTTTTTGTAAGTGAAAATATTCATGAATGGAGATATCAGAAAAAACGGCGAAAAAAAAGGAGACCCCAACGATTCTATGATGACGGAACTGGGACAAATTTCATTACACATAATGGATCTTTTTAATTAACAAATTGAATATTTCATAAACCAAATTAATAGCTGTTATGGCAACTCAGATACAAGTTACAAATTTTGTGAAAACTTCAAACCGGTATATGCTTTTTTTTAAATGAATGAAAAATGATTGATCAGTTTTTCAAAATTGTTTAAACAAATTATGAACCAATTTTAGTAAAGTACGTAGGTTAACCGTTTTTAAGTCTATGAACAAAAAAAATTGATGCGTTTATTTAATGTCTCAGAACTTTTTCAAAAAGATAACAATTTTGCGTTTTTGTTTTAAATAAAATCATTGTTAAAAAAATGTTTACTTCATCTTTAAATCCCCAGATTGAGATATGTTCCCAGACTCTGGAAAGTAGCCGAAGTAATTATGATCGCCAAACTAGGTAAATCTCCTAATGAAGTGACGTCCTATCGACCAATATCACTCCTTCCGGTGATGTCAAAACTATTTGAAAAACTTCTATTGAAAACATTAAAACCAATAATAGAAAGAAAAAATCTTTATCAATCATCAATTTGGTTTCAGAAATCAACATTCCATAGATTAAGTTCACAGAATAACGAATGTAATAGAAAAAACAGAAGAAAATAGAGTCTGCTCTACAATCTTCTTGGATGTAGCACAGGCGTTTGATAAAGTCTGGCATGACGGTTTAAACTATAAACTAAGAACGTTCATGCGTAAACAGTATTCAGAAATCTTGAAATCATACATTGCGAATAGATATTTCAGAGTAAAACAAGAAGAAGTGTACACCGACTTAAAGGAGATCAAAGCTGGCGTGCCACAAGGGAGTGTCTTAGGTCCGGTCCTGTACCTATTGTATACGTGTGACATTCCAGAGCTAGAACAAAATACTATTGCCACCTTCTCGGATGATACAACCATACAAGCGATATGAGACACTAATGAAGAAGCGACTGATAAGTTGCAACTATCAGTAAATAAAATACATAACTGGACCAGAAAATGGCGAATAAAATGAAATGAGACTAAATCTGCACACATTAACTAAACAAATAAAAAAATTGAAAATTTTTCAGTTAGAATAAATGATACCTGAATTCCTTATGCAACATCAGCAAAATACTTGGGCATCACCCTAGACGCGAAGCTGTGCTGGAAAGTCCATGTCAAAAAGAAAAGAGGGGAGCTTGATATTAGATATAAGAAATTGTATTGGCTGATTGGAAAAAATTCAACATTATCAATTCATAATAAATTATCCATCTACAAGCAAGTACTGAGGCCAGTATGGGTATATGGGTGCCAACTCTGGGGCTGTACCAAAGCTAGTAATATACACCCACATTTCGAGACAAATCCTTGATTATGAGGACCATTTTGCATTTACGTTGGTGCCAAGGTACACATAAGATTCTACATGGTCAATTAGTATGTTACTTGTCCGTAATTGTCGAGCAGGTTATTGCTTTTTGCTTATTAGCATCCACTTTGTCTTCTTAAAGTTGAGGCTCAGGCCGTATTCCTCACTAACTGAATAAAGTCTTTCCACTACTTGTTGTAATTCGTCTATGGTACTGGCAAGGATCACCGTGTCGTCGGCATATCTTATATTGTTCGTTAACTCACCGTTTATTTTTATGCCCTCATTTGCATTTTCCATACATTTGTTAAATATTTCCTCGGAATACATATTGAATAGAAGTGGGGATAATATACACCCCTGACGGACACCTCTTTTGATCTGCACACTTTCAGTAATTTCGTTGCCAATTTTTGCTCTTGCTGTTTGACCCTAGTATAGGTTTGCCACAATTCGTATGTCCTTGTCGTCAATACCTGTCTTTCGCAGAATACCTATCAATTGTTCATGATTGACATTGTCAAATGCTTTTCTAAAATCTACAAAGCACAAATACACGTCCTTATCAACGTCTCTATACCGCTGTATAAGCACCTGGAGAGCGAAAATTGCTTCTCTAGTTCCAAGTGCTTTCCGAAAACCAAACTGCGATCTATCAATATTTGACTCACATTTATCATATATTCTTTTATGAATGATTTTAGTGAACGCTTTAGTGACATGATTGATCAAGCTTATAAGCCGGTAGTCATCACAAATCTGGGTATTTGTTTTCTTCGGGATTGTAATAAATGTTGACTGTAGCCAGTTCTCCGGGATTTTACCGCTATTATATATGTTGTTAAAAAGTACAACTAGATTATCAAGGAACTGTTTGTCTGATTTACATAGGATCTTTAATATTTCGCAGGGTACATAGTATGGACCATGACTGACTTGATTGTTTTTTAGTGCTGCAATGGCATCTTCTATCAGTCCCGTCAGCTGCAAATAATTTTTCTATGTATGATTTCCATGTTTTTAAGATCGTTGATGGCTCCGAGATAAGATTTCCATCGTTATCTGTTATGCTGTTGGGTGACTTATTGAATTTCCTCTTGTTTGTCATCGATTTTATTTTTTTGTGCATATTGTAACTGTCGTATTTTCGTTCGTATTGTTCTATTTCCCTGCATTCGTTGGAAAACCATTTTTCTTTGGCTTCTCGAATTTTCGTTCTTATGGTTTTGTGGATCTGCTGGTATTTTTCTGCATTTTTATTCTTGAATTTACGTCTTTCATCCATCATATCCATTATCTTTTCAGAGATTCATTGTTTCTTTTTCCGTCGGTCACGCTTTAATAGAGTCGCACATGTTGTTTGAATTGCTTCCCTCGATTTATCCCATCTCTCTATTATGTTCGACGTGTTCTCGTTAATATCCTTTATTTTCTTTCCTAGTTGTTCTCGTACTTTTATTTCGGTCTCTGGGTTAGTGAGTTTTTTAATATCGATTGTGTTTAAATTAGATCTTTTCTTGAGCCGTTTTACTCTCATGACCATTCTGCATACCAACAAATTGTGGTCCGTAGGAACATCGGAACCTGGGTACGTTTTTGATGATTTTATCATGTTTTTATATCTTGTTGGTGCTGCTATATAATCTATCTGATTTCTAATGATGTCAGGTGAGTCAGCGGGGGATTTCCATGTGTAAAGTCGACGTTTGGGGAGCTTGAAGAGTGTATTGCTTAACAGCAGGTTATATTCCTGGCAGAAGCATATAAGTCTATCACCTCTATCGTTTCTCTCCCCTAGGCCGAAGTTTCCCACGATCTCATTTACCTTGCCTCTGCCAACATTTGCATTGAAATCTCCCATCACTTTACAATTGGGATAATTGGGATAATCCACAGGACACCATACAGCTAGTACAAGCTACTCTTAAAGAAAGGAAACAAGCCACCACAATAAAATGTTGACAATTTGTTTAGAAGCATTCCCACGCGAATTGGAGCTTACATAAGGCTTAGGGTTAGTAACACTGACTACTAAAAAAAACAAAAATAAAAAAAAAACAAGAACTGCCACATGATTCCATATAAGTTTGATTGTATGTACAATATAAATGTATAATAACTATTATACATTTTCTATAGTTTCAGGATAATTCTACTGGATTATTAGAACTAGTGGTGACAAAACTGTGGTTTAGGTTGTTTTACTACATATTATAAGAGTGAAAATTTACAGAAGAGGAGGCTAAAAACTACTGTGATATTATCTGGTAGCCAGGAAAGCAAATGTCGACATACAAAAGCAAAATCTGGTGGATAATTTTTGTTATTGTAAATCAAGCTTGTAAAATTTTCGTTTTGATTTTTATAAAAGTCACGTGTAATCTTTATTATAAACTTAAATATACTAAATTAGAAACAATTGTTTGTTTGCGTTGTTGTTGCAAAGGACGTTTAAAGGATATTTATTTGTTTGTCTAGTTAACACACTAAGTGGTTTTGTATAATTAGATTTAATTCTGATAATTGAACCGGTTTTTGTTTTCTAACTACGTTTTAAGCTACTAGTATATGCATAAATATTATTGCCATGGATTGTCTTACAACTATATTATAAGCAGTAGCGTGGTCAGGATTTTTTTGTGGGCACCAAGACCAAAAAATGCGCCTTTTTTATAAACATTATACTGGTATTAATTTTATATATCAACATTATCATCTTTGGCTCGACAATCCTCTGTGGATCCTGGACTTCTCAGATTACCCGCCATCTGATCTCTAGTATCCCTAAATCGGTCTTAACTCCATCTAACCACCTAATTCGCGATCGGCCTCTGCTTCTTTCTATAGGTATTCCCGTATGTGAGGACCGGCTTCAGCAGTGTTTTGCACATAAAAATTTTGGTTTGTCTTTGAATATTTCTTGAGTTAAATTGTTTTTGGAGTCCATAGTATGCCCTATTTGTAAGATTTATTCGTCTTTTAATTTCCTCACTTTTAATAGGATTTCCAGATGCTGTTTCCCGTTCCTCATTTGCTAGGGAATTCTTACTAGCCAACATATACTTGGTTTTGTCTTCGTTGATGACTGGACCGACCTGTTTTGCCGCCATTTCCAATTCTAGGAAATATTGCTCAACATCTCGCTTGCTACGCACTATTATCATACGTTAATGTCCTCAGCGTATGCTAAGATTTGTATCGATCTATTGTAAATAATATCGCCGTCTCTAATTCGTGTATCTCGGACTGCTTTTTTCAAGGCAATGTTAAATAGGAAGCAAGCCACGGCGTCCCCTTATCTGAGTTCATCGTTTATCTCAAAAGATAGAAAATTTTCCCCCATTATCCTAACGCTGGCTTTTAAGTTAGACATTGTCATTCTTATTAATCGAATAAGTTTTTCTGGTGTACCAAACTCACGCATTGATTGGTATAGTACTGTTTTCTTGACACTGTCATACGTGGCCTTGGAGTCCATGAATAGGTGATGAGTTTCAATGTTAATTCTAATGTTTTGTCGAGGATCTGTCTTATTAAATGAATCTGATCAATTGTTGATTTTTCTGGAGTAAATCTAGACTGGTATTTTCCAAATATAAAATACCAATAATAACAACTGTGTACACTTGTAGCCTTTCGTATAGAATATTTGCTAGTATTTTGTAAGCAGTTGTTATTTACTGTTAATACTTAATTATTTTTTCTTAATTTTAACTCAATAAAAATGAGATCGACTTCATACTGTCCACGGAACGATATATCATTAAAGATGTAACAGTTCTTAATAGATTCACAACAGGTAGGGATCACAGGATGGTCATAGCAAAAATTAGTATTGACGGTAACTATGAGATGAAAAGAAAAATAAGTAGAAACTGCGGTCTAGTAGATAAACAAACTGGGGCAATATAAAGAGATATACAGAGACCTATTAAAAGAACAACTTACCCAAAAATTAGACAGTGATGATAAAGATATAGACGAAATAGACAACATACTTACAGCAACAATGATTACATCAGGAAAAGAAATAGCAAAAAAGGATCTAAAAAAGAACAACTATATATCAACAGAAATAAAGAAGCTTATGGATAAAAGAAGGAAGCTGAACAAAGAAGCCAAAAGGAAATCTATAGAATATGTAGAAATCAATAAAACAATAAGCAGAATGATAAAAGAAAATAAGAGAAAAGAACAAGAAATAAAAATAGAAGAAGTAATACAGAACAACATAAATATGAAATGCTTAAGGCCGAAATTAAGTAAGTTTAAAATAAACAAAATAAAAGATGTAAATGGAGTAGAAACAAACGTTAAAGATGACATCATAAATATAATCCACCATTTCTACTCAGAATTATATAAAACAAAAAAGAAACCACTAGAAGAAATTAAAAACCAACTTAAGGTTAAAATAAAAAATGTCAACTCAGAGCTACAGCCAGAAATAAGCAAATCAGAAATAAAGAAGGCATTGAAAGTAATTAAAAACAACAAATCGCCTAAAAAAGATGGAATAACTGCAGAGATGATGAAATATGGAGGAAAAGTGGTAATTAATACTCTATATCCCCTTTTTTAATAAGATATTAAAAGAAAAAAGAATCCCAAATAACTGGAAGGAATCAGTAACCATTATCCTAGCGTCTACTATTTAACTCTATTTAACGTCTATTTAACTACCGTCCAAATGAGATGGGCAGATGATATCAAGAAGCACGTGGACTCTAGGTGGATGACTGTAGCGACAGACAGAGAAGAATGGAAAAGGATTGGGGAGGCCTATGTCCAAAGATGGACCGAAGAAGGCTAACTAGATAGATATATAGACTTTGGGAAGTAGTTTTAAGATTTTTAATGGCTTAGGCACCTCTTTAGTGGTTGGTGGTCTTTCGTTTGGGTTGAATAGATTCCAATTATTTCGATATACTACGGTGTTATCTGCTTCTTCGATAAAATGGCCGTTAAATTTTGGGTCGAAAAATTCAGCTCATCGTTTCTTTTGTATATACTTAACTGGTAAGTTAAGAGTTAAACCAACCAAGAGTTAACAGGCAACAATGCAAATGTTTTAACGTAGGTATTATTTTTAACAGTTTTATAATAAAACGTAAATACAGTTTTCACAATTGTATCATGACAGTGCCGTTGGAACAATTTAAATTTGACAATTTTCCCTTTGAAATAAAAAAAACTGTGTAAAAAATTCCTGCAGCTGTTTTTATTATTGAATATTTATTTAATTCATCGGTTTCCGGTAAACACTTTTCTTCCATGTTTCACACTGTATATGAAGTATAATATAATTTCTTATTATTAACCAAGTACCGTATTTTTTCGTATAATTAAAAAGAAAAAACTTTTCACTTTCCGTACAGCCTTAAGTAATTCTAATATAATATATTCTCCTAAGGTAGGTTCTCCTACCGATCTTGTTAAACTTCTTACCATAATACTACCTTTATTATAGCCATTTCTCAAAATGATTACTCCCGGGCTGACGTACATTGTGATTTGTGCTTACGTAAGCCATAAAACGTCTATAACTTTACACCTCCGATGATTATAAACCGAGAGGCAAAATAAAGATGTAATTATACGCAATGCCACATCTGAAATGGGCTCTGGGGGGATCAGCGGTCGCTTCTCCCACATATAAACAATTCTTGTGTTAGAAAATTAATGTTAAGACGAAAGTTTCATGATAGGGAATCAATAGATCACTACAGCATTATTTTCTAAACAATGAGGATAGCATTTAAAAAAATATTTTTTTTGTTTCAACAAAAACATGATTTTATGGCTAAAAAGTGTTACTTAATTTAATGTCTTGAGCTTTATCGTTGAAGTGGGAATCCGGAAGACATGAAAATGCACTTTTACAGCCGCTATTACCTCTTCGTTAGATGTAAATAATATTTAATGCAATGCATTTTTTAAATATGGGAACAACCAAACATCCAGAAATGTAAATCTGGCAAATACAGTGGATCTAGCATTTATATTTTTCACTAATTTTCGCAATAATTTTTGAGCTGTGTGACAGAGTGCATTATCTCGCTCTCGCTCTTCTCTCTCTCTCTCTCTCTCTCTCTCTCTCTCTCTCTCTCTCGCTCTCTCGCTCTCTCGCTCTCTCTCTCTCTCTCTCTCTCTCTCTCTACCTCTCTCTATCTCTCTCTTTCGCTCTCGCTCCCTCATTACACATCTTACAGATTTTTATACGCAGGAAGTCCAAAAATCACAATATTACTTGGGTTTATTATTTTATCAGTTTGGAGGTAGCCTACGAGCAAAATTCACTTTGAAAAAACTTTTACCAAGACTTGTTTGAACCTATCGGGACCCTGACGCACTTTAAAGCCGAAATACCTGATTTACACCATCCTACACAGCTTCGGTTTTTATTTAGGGTAGAACCAAATTTCGTTCATATTGATTAACCCTTTTGGTGGCAAAACTTTTTTTCCTTGGTTTGTTAACTACAGCTCCTAGTTCATATTAAATGTGACTTTAGATTTACGCGAAAATTATTTAAAAAATTCTATTTTAACGTCTTCTGCTGGTTTATTTTGCTGTTACCAAGGAACGAGCTTTCGATTGTCATGAAATTATGAGGCATTCATCAATGTCCGAGGGATATTCGGCGCATAATTTTTCGAAAAAAAAAAATCATAACTCAACATAACGAAACATTTATTTATTAAAAGTATTGTAACTGGACCTAAATCATGACCAGTAATTGAAACAACAATGTGATACCTGAAAGTAAAAAGATGACAAAAAGTTCTAAAATATGGATTAAGAAAACTATTAATATATTAATATATTAATTAAGGTTGGTGTTAATTATTTTTTTTTATATTCCCCAAATATATTTGTGACAATAGGTTATATTTCTGGGATTTTTTTCTTTGATTAGCGCATTTATACTTTGAACATTCTCATTGCCGAAACGTGACATTTTGAAATTTATTTGGATGATGTTGTCAAACTCGATCGTGTTGTCATAGGGATTGAAAATTGCACTGAATCCAATTATCAGTCTAATGTTGACATGATTGGGTGAAATTGGTCCACATGACACAAAATGACGAAATTTGAATGGTTGTTAGAACAGTCAAAAAATTATCAGTAGTAATATTACTAGGACATTGATAACAGACGAGATAATTTCATGAAATCGAAAGCTCGTTCCTTGATAACAACACGAAGCCGAAGGCTAAATGCTGTTACCAAGCAATGAGCTTGAGAAATTTGTCATGAAATTATGAGGCATTCTTCAATGTCCGAGGGATATTCGGCGGATAATTTTTCGAAAAAAAAAATCATAACGAAACATTTATTTGTTAAAAGTACAATTAGTGAAAGTACAATTATTAAAATTTAAGTTAACATTAGATTCGTTGCTGTTCTCTACTATAGAAGATCTATTACATATTATATTATACTTTGAACATTCTCATTGCCGAAACGTGACATTTTGTAATTTATTTGGATGAAGTTGTCAAACTCGATCGTGTTGTCATAGGGATTAAAAATTGCACTGAATGCAATTATCAGTCTAATGTTGACATGATTGGGTGAAATTGGTCCACATAACACAAAATGACGAAATTTGAATGGTTGTTAGAACAGTCGACAAATTATCAGTAGTAATATCCCTAGGACATTGATAACAGACGAGATAATTTCATGACAATCGAAAGCTCGTTCCTTGATAATAGCACGAAGCCGAAGGCTGAGTGCTGTTACCAAGCAACGATCTTGAGAAATTTGTCATGAAATTATGAGGCATTCATCAATGTCCGAGGAATATTCGGCGGATAATTTTTCGAAAAAAAAAATCAAAACTCAACATAAACGAAACATTTATTTATTAAAAGTACAGTTAGTGAAAGTACAATTAATAAAATTTAAGTTAACATTAGATTCGTTGCTGTTCTCTACTATAGAAGATCTATTATATTATTATATTATACTTTGAACATTCTCATTGCCGAAACGTGACATTTTGAAATTTATTTGGATGATGTTGTCAAACTCGATCGTGTTGTCATAGGGATTGAAAATTGCACTGAATGCAATTATCAGTCTAATGTTGACATGATTGGGTGAAATTGTTCCACATGACACAAAATGACGAAATTTGAATGGTTGTTAGAACAGTCGAAAAATTATCCAAATAATTAACGTTAGTTACACTTGAAGAAGGACCGCCCAGCACCAGAGTATCCTCGGCATCGGAATCTCCTTCATAGTCCGAGTAACGTTGAGACGTTTTTAGCCATTTTTCTGTAACAATAACGTTTCTGTAAGTTTCTTAAATACATATGGACAATGGATACGATCTTCTCACAATAATGTTGCATGAAAATAATTGGGATACCCTATATGATCTTATAACAACTCTGCGCACATACCTAACTATATAAAAACAATGCGATACATTTTAAAACTCAGTTAGTGCTTATCAGTTTTGCAAGATGTAATAATGATAACTAGTTTGATTTGTCAAAAAAAATAGAGTATTTCGATCTTTATGCAAGAGGTTATGCCTCTACAAGATACTTTTCAATGATGTTTGGTTTAATGGAAAACACCGTTTTTTAACAAAATTCAAACCATTACAATCTATATATAATATGTAACAATACTTACCAAATTATTTTACATTTTTTTAACTGCTAAAAGTTAAACATTAGACTGAAACGCACAAACCACATGTTTTTGGTGAAATATGGTAGACGGAAATGCGCACTGGTAGCTATACATACCGACTAAATCATCATATCTGATTTTCGCGCGCATTCCTTATTGATGTGGTATGCATTCTAACCAGAGATATTTAAGAGATAAAGTTAAGTACATAACGCTAAATTTCGCGTGACTGTCGTTCCAAAATAAACTTTAAACTTGTATGGCAGCTATTGCTACCACTACCACTTAAAAGGTAAAATGATGCATAAAGTCTTTTTTGTCTTATATAAATATTAGCAATTGTTATCGACTGCGCTGCTCATTGTATATACTTTATTGTAGCTTTATAAAACCCAAAACAGTAGAGATTAAAAACCGAGGGATATATTCATTTCATCCTTCACGTACTCTTACTCCATTTTCGGTTAGACACTGGTTGAATATAATCTCATTTACCCTCATTCTAATAGTTTTTCATGAATCAAAAAGAAATGTCATTTAGTTTGAATTAGAATCAAATTGGAAAAAATCTGATTTTCCAAGGAATAACAGATTATTTACAAAAGTATTAAAGATAATTTCAGTTGCAGATTTATTTGTAATGTTTTTTGTAAATTTTTATTATTAATATACCTCATATACCTAGGAGCATTATTGAGTAATAGTTTCGATCCAACGAAAGAAAGCCTAACACTAGTAGAATTTTTCAAGTTTTTCGAGCAATAATTTTTTTAATAGATTTATAACTTTTACAAAAAGTAAATTTATTAATAACGAGATCTAAGTGCAATTTAAGTGGATGAAAAACATTGAATAAGAAAATACTTGTTATCCCCACTTTTTTTGTATTTATTGCTATTTTGCAGGAAGGTAATAAATTAAATACTTTTAACTAGCCGTATTTTATAGAAAATGAAACTGTCACTATTTCATTTTAGTTCAAGGGGTCCAAAATGAATTGTTTTAGAGTTATAAGCAAGAAAAGTAGAAAAAAATCGAGTCTTTTCGTCTAACTTTCACAGCTATATAGCAGAACAAAGAAAACGTAACATCTGATCATTAGACTGAGCTTTAGATCTTTAGATCAGATCTAATCTGAGCTTTAGACTAAACTCTGATCTTGTAAAAACTGTTTTCGTGTTCATGAGTGTTTTCCTCGTTTGTTCGATTTTTGATATTTTTTTTTATTACACTGTTGCACTGTTACACTGAAATTTGTTCGAAAATATTTTATGGAAGGTAGTTATTATTACTTATTATTACTTATTATTATTACTTATTATTTGTCTTTTGGCATACACATGTACGTTTGTTATCAAACTCATATATAAAAGACGCAAAGCTTACCAATATTGGAAGAAGTAATTATTAAAAAGAATATACGAACACTGATTAGTTAAGAGCGGGTTAGATCATCTATAATCAACAACAACGTGAGACACAATTAACAACAATTACAAAAGATCAGAGATGATAACAGTCAAGGATATACCAACACCTTTTATGAATTTCAAATCTACAAGTGTAAATATAGTTGATACCTTCAAGACCGGGGCCAAATACGTCTGAACTTTCAAAATGTTATTTACTGCCAACTAAAAATAAGATTTACAGGTTATCAATTATTTACAATTTGATTTTAGAAATTTTTTAAAAACGATTTAAGGCTTAAAAATGGAAACGTCAAAAATTACAAATCACTTTGGTTTATTTCCGTCTATAAAACATTTAGTGAATATTTTTTGAGTTATTATAAAAGGTATTAAAAGTTTTTTTTTTGTAAATTTTTATTCTTTAACTCGTTATGCAGGGTAAAGTATTTATCAGGAGAGAACCGGGACGCCGTCGTATCTCATGGTTGAAAAACCTCCAACAATGGTTTGGGATGACATCCACCGAGCTGTTTCGCAGAGCAGTCAACAAAACCATGATAGCCTTGATGATCACCAACATCCGGACCGGATAAGGCACTGAAGAAGAAGAAGAATAAATTTTTATTTATTAAACACGAAATTTTATACTGACCCAACAAGTCAACCGCATAAGCGCCCAATACTCCACAAGTAAGGACGGAACTAGAGAGAATATATTAAAATTAACTTAATATTCTTAATATTTAGTAAGAAGCATGAAACAAGAAAATATTTTCAGAACCTAAAAATGTACTCATAATGTAGTGGTTGGAGAACACAAAGAAAAAACAGAGGCTCGTCCCATTCCTTCTGGAGCATTTCCAGCTTTTATTTGTTTTAAAGTCACTCAAAGTCTGCCTTCAAGCGTAGTTATTAATGTTCTATGTTCTAAACGTTCCATAAATTAATTAAATTCTTGACTGTTTTCTATAATTTCATGTCGTAAACTAGTTTATTAAGAAGAACTAAATAAAAATTATTCTTAGTAATGTCAGTTTACGTTCTGCTAACTATAAATATTTCGAATTATTTAATGATCCAAGTTATTAACTGCCCATTTATGTCTTCGTAAAATCAAATTTAACAAATTCTTGAAATTCCTCAGTAACAATTATAAATTCTCATAAATTTTGAAGTTAAAGTTAGTCTAGTAATAGTGCTATTTCATATATTATTAGTACAGTAGCACTACGTTTGGACACACTACAATTGGATATGATTTACTTATTTTTATTTTGTTGCATATTGCATAATATTTAAAATTACTGGAATAAACTACACAACCAATCGAACAGAGGTACAATTTAATAAAATCATAAAACGGGAGTTATATTTAAACACTTATTAAACATATTACTAAACAACAATAATGTCTGGGCGATATTGCATCTGGCGAATCGTTCTGCATCTCTTCTATAGACGTGGTTTTGACCATATGGTTTCCATACTATTATAGTGGTCTCATCAGTAAAAATACCATTTTTCTAGTCTCCGATATTTCACTGAATATGTGTGCTTGTACATGCTAAACGACGGGATTTATGATTTTGAAGAAGACGTGAAACTTTGGCGGGCCGTCTGGACTTTAAGTTTGCTGCCATCAATTGCGGTTGTGCGCCTTAGGCGTACTTAACCAGGCATTTGTACAAAATTTCCTGTTTCGCATTACCTTCTTAAAGTATTAGAAACTGTAGATTGACTTCTCCTGAGACGTCGTGCTATATCTTTTTCTGTATATCCTTCCTCGTACAAAATTACAATCTGTGCTACTTAAACTCCATCGCAGTGTCAAATTGGTGGTATACTTGTTTTAAACTTAATTAAATTAAACTAATTTTCAATTAAACTTTTTTATGATAAAATGTAGATACGAATGACACTAAACGCTGAATAAACATCAAAATAAACGTCAAAATATTTCAAACCAATTGAGTACATTAGCCTACTATATTAGTATCATAACTAAGCTAAAATAATTTTGAAATAATAGTGCTTACAAAAAAAATTGCAAAATATTCGATATTTTTCTCCATGAGTGTATTATACTGGTGGGCCAAAAAAGTGCAACACATGGAAGGTTAGGATTTTTTTTTAAATATTTATTTATAGAAGTAAGTATACAATATAATATTTTTTTTATTTGATAACTTAAACAAATTTGCAATGCAATTTTCATTAAAAAATTTATAATGAGTGGCTCCTCATTGATTTTTCATACACTCAGTTACTCTATGAGACATTGATCGAATTACGTGGTCTATATCATATTGCGAAATACTCATCCAGGTTCTTCCATATTTCATTGTCATGTGACATGGCATGCCCATCGAGCAAAAAGATAAAAGAGGGAATGTAAAGGTAGTGGGGACAAAAATATTGTTAGACAGGAAGCGCTATCTTGAGAGGCCACTTTAAACAAGGAAAGACAGTCTGTTTCCTTGTTTAAGAAGTCAAATTTAGTTTGGTTATGTTATTGTTTGTCCCAACTGTCACATGAAATTTTATTTATATTGAAGTTTTTTACCAATTATGTCACTTTTTAGACAATTATCGTTGATATTTAATTAAAACTTTCTTGTCGGAAAAATATTTTACAGGTATTGTTAACAAGTGTTGGAAAATTTAAATTTAGCGCCTTTGCATTTCCGGATATGTCCGCCATCAGAGGCCACTTTTTTGGTCTCCTTTTCATAACGATTAGATTCCCTATTTAATCTTTTTGCTCGATGGGCATGCCACAGGTCTTCTAAGTTTACTGGAGTACGTATTAATGATTTATATTTTGACTTACCATATCCCACACATGTTTTATGGGTGACATTGATGCTCATCTGATCAGGGTGATCAGTTGATCTTGATGGCCACTCTAAAGTCTCTACACCAGATTCTTGTATGAACTCAATAGTTTTACGGGCAATATGAGGTGTTGCGTTATCGTCTCGAACAGTTAATCTTTGATTAACTGTTCTTTTCAAGACTACCCTTCCTGTAGCTGCAACTAAATCATCCCTTACTTGATGGACACTGTCCCGTATATTTTTGAGAGTAAGAAGTATAAGATGGCTTTGCAATATTCTAAGACGTCCAGATCCTCCAGAACAGTCTAATCATTGGACCATCTCCTTCCAACTCTCACTACCGTTAATGAATTAGCATGAAATTTTTCGTAAACCAAAACCGGCCTTTTTCATGAATACAGTGCCGTCCTTTTTCGAAGTCGCTTAAATGACGAAATTGCCGACGAAATCGAAAAATTGGCATTTTAAATATTTTTAGTAAATCAAAAACAATACAAAATGACTAAAAATTAGAAATAATCTAAAGTTAAATACAGAGAAATAAACTTTTTTTATCTATTAGGGTTTTGCAAAAAAAACTTCAGTTAAAGAAAATTCAATCCGAAGAAATCGAATAAAGGCAGCTCTACAAAAAAACTAAAGGCACCTAAGCCATACCAATCCTGCAACACGTTCACCAAACGCTAGAAAAGCTGAGGCACATAAGAAGAAGTCGCTTAATTAATATCTTTGAATTATTAAAAACAAAATGTTGGAACGTCTGATCCAGTAATTGAATTACCTCCGTAACACTTTAGGTTATTACCGTTGTAGTTTTCGGGCTAAGTGAAGTATGCAATCACGATCAGTTGACTTAATCTAAAATCTGAAGAAACACTTGGCAGGCACCTTGTGGGCCTAATGGAGTTATTGAGTTTTCAACTCCCGTATAAATCGATAGAATACTAATGGATCTATGAAGGCTTCTATTCTCTCCAAATTAGGCAAATTGCCGTTATGAGTAACTTTATTATAGATATTGTCATTTCGGATAGTAGATCCTTAGAAGTAATAATTTTTTACTTCTAAGTATTTCTTATCGTTACCAGAGGACGCCCGAAGTAATTTAATTATATCACCCTCATATCACATCATATATAAATGTGCTGATAGCAGACAACAAAAGTAAATTCATTTATCATGCAAAAAAAGGATCGCTGAAGTATCACAGTATTCCAGTACTCTAAGTGATTCCTCGTATTTGATGAATCCCCATTTTGCTAAATATTTGGAGATATACAACATACACATACAGTGTCAATTTTAAAACTTACAATGAGCTATATCTCACGGACAACAGCTGATATCGAAAAATGCTTAAAACTGACATAGTAAGGAGGAACTAAAACGGTATGAAAGAGAATTCACCCCATCAACCCCCTAGGTCCCGCCCGCCACAACCAAAAACGTTTAAATTGTAAGCCCCTACTCATGATACATCATTTAAAAAACTATAAAAAATGCTATCCAATAGTATAAATAATTATTATATAGGATGAAGCAATAATTGTAAAGCATTTCACATAATTGTGCAAGAATTAGTCTCCAATCAGTGCCGAACTGGAGCTGCGTAGTGAGGAGGTGCTCCATCTTGTTGGAAGTGCAGAAAATCTTCGTTTAGAGCTAGGTTGCCTTAATCGTCCCTTTGGTTCTCTAATTCATGCACAATTTAAAGTTCGATGGTGTTTTCCAGCATATGGAGATAAATGTCGTCACTTAAATTGTCTGGTATGAACAGTTTTTCAGGATATTAAGTGTGACCTTATCTGAATTATTGCAAGTTCGCATCACTCTAGTACCGACAGTTTAGTTTATTTACGTTACAAATTATCATAAAAGTAGATTCATCAGTGAAATAAATAATTTTTAACATTCTTGGTTCAACGCGAATTCTTTCAGTCATGAGTTCACAAAACTCAATTTGTCGGTCTGGATCATCAACGCCTTGTTCTTGAAGAATTTATGTTTTGTACGGGTGAAACTTATGTAATTTCAACACATTTCTAACTGACTCATGTGAAAGTCCTGTCATTGCAGATACTTGACTTGTTGATGCAGTATGCTCTATTGCAAAATTTCCAAGGACCTTAATTTGGGATGCTTCATTCAGTAATCTTGGGGCATCCCTGCCATTTTGCACTGATCCCGTTTCTCTAAACTTTCAACTAAATCGCGGACGTACACGTGACTTACATTTTTGTCCGGATGCCTTTCACGAATTATTTGAGCTGTTCTTAAATAACACTGGTTCTGGGAGGTTAATATGAAAATGATCTCCACGTGTTCAGGTATACTGTAAACCATTGTGACAACTACAGCTGAATGACAGTACCGGTTGTACAAATAATGAAAAGTAATGACATTTAAAATTCTCAAATAAACCAAAAATTATGGAACCTGACAGAATCCAAAAAACATATGTTTTCAACTTGTATTGCAAAAGCGATAAATTAAATTTTTATTTAACAAAAAAAATCCGACTGCAACTATCATTTAAAATAATAGTCCGGGAGATAGCATTACAAATACAAAAGTCATAGTAAGCCGGCTGATATTAACACCCTGTATAATTATTAAACAATAATTATATAGGCTCATCAATAGAATCAACAACTTCATTAAATTTTCCATTTAAGCCAAAGTTTCACAATTATTGCATCACCCTGTATAATTATTATTTATATCATTGGATATCATTTTTTATAGTATTTTCTATTATGTATCACAAGTAGGGGTTTGTAATTTAAACTTTTTTGATTATGGTGGGTGGGGGCTAGGGTTTGATGGGGGTCAGTTCTCTTTCATGTCATTTTAGTTCGACTTACTATGCTAGGAACGGTTAGGAACATGCATTTTTCGATATCAGCTTTTGTTCGTGAGATATAGCCCATTGTAAGTGTTAAAATTAACACACTGTATATACATTTTAAGACACGTTTTAACCAAATACACTTACTTTTTAAACTTTTTAAACCTAGGCATAAAAAAACAGGAAAATATTAAAAAGGGCATTATATTAAAACACAATTGTTTCTAATTTAGTGCATGTTATCAGGCAGATTTCATTAACTTCCAGTCTCAACCAGATAAAAAATATAAATTTATTATGGTGTATCATGATCATTTTACAAAATTTGTACTTTTTATATGTCTATCTGGGAGCTTACATCAACACAGAATTAGATCCAGACCAAGAGATCCAGATACCAATAGAAATGGCAAGGGCAGCATTCTTAAAATTCAAACAATTGTTCTGTGACAAAAATCTGAATATTGCGCTGAGACTGAGGTTTGTTGAATGTTACGTCTGGTCGCAATTATTGTACGGGGTAGAAACATGGACACTAAAAGCGCAAATAGTTAAAAAGATTGAAGCCTTTGAACTTTGGATATACCGGAGAATGTTGAGAATCCCATGGACTGCCAGGGTCACCAATGAGGAAGTGCTGAGAAGAATGGGTCGAGTCAAAAAATTGTTGAGAACGATAAAAGTACGCAAGACTGCATACCTTGGACACATACTAAGAAATAATAAATATAGTCTTCTGCAGGTCATCATGCAGGGTAGAGTCGATGGCAAAAAGGGAATAGGTAGAAAAAGGAAGTCATGGCTGCGAAATATTCGAGACTGGACAAACATGACTGTAGACGAATTATTCCACGTTGCAAAAGACAGAGAAGCTTTTAAAAATGTGGTCGCCAACCTCCGTTAATGGGGACGGCATAGGAAGAAGAAATATGTCTAACGGTAAAAAATACTACAGAAGTAGCCTACCACATAGGAGCCATATTTTCGTTACTTATAGCGCCAACTATATTTCAGTCTGGCGGTGACGCAAACAACTTGACATGTCTGACAAATAATAAATATATCGTTCTAATGACACCTAAAGAGTTTGAAATACATATAAGCGGATTGCGGTTGTCCTGCATTGAAATAAAAATTTAATACCGTCATTATGTTTTAGTTCTTTACTCTGTTTGGAGTACCAGAAACTGAATTTACTACGAATTTTGACCACGATGAACGGCATGTGGAATGCATATTGTTGATTTCCTCGTCGACTAATTCATCAATCTGTCTGCTTTGCAAGTTTAAGAAAGCACAGTCGTGAAAATTTGAAATTATTATTTATTAATTATTTATTTTTTGATTAGATGGCGTCTGTAAATAATTATTTTGATAATTATTGTCCTATGTCGTAATGGATTTTGTTTCGATTTAGAGCAACAGCATATGTCGTTCTGATGAGACCTTCTTCTTGTTTAAGTTCCATCTTCTATCGAAGGTTGGAAATCATCATGGCTATGCTGAGACCTAAAGAGGTTGAAATACATATAAGCGGCTTGCGGTTGCCCTGCATCGAAATAAAAATCGAATACCGTCATTATGTTTTAGTTCTTTAGTCTGTTTGGAATACCAGAAACTGAATTCACTACGAATTTTGATCATGATGAACGGGTTGTGAAATGCATATTGTAGATTCCCTTGCCGACTACAGCATTGTGCGAATTAATGGAATCACTGTGAATTTTTTTTCATTTTTTCAATATTCACAGTTGGCAATACTACCTACACAGTTGACAGCTGACCAAGCATTGAAAACATAACCTTACTGTGTGTTGGTGTGTTTGAGTGTGTTTTAGGTAATTTCTTACCAAGCTTGTGTTGTTTTGGGGGTTTTTGTACTATTTTGTGTTGTTTTTGGTTTTATTCCAACATAGATATTACGCCTACGAAGCGTGAAAAGATTGTCACGTTGAGTGAACACACTAGTATGTCACAAAGAGAGATTGCTAGAACGTGTGGAGTGAGTCAGGGGGTAGTAAGCAAAATTTTGAAGCGTAAACGAGAAACGGGATCAGTGAATGTGAAAAAGTTAGGAAAATGTGGAAGAAAGAGAAAAACAACACCAGCAGATGATAGATTTTTAACTTTGAAAGAGCAAATTGGACCCAAGAAAATCAAGCCAAGACCTACAACAAGATCTAGCAGCATCAGCTATAGTGATTCATGACTCAACTGTTCGTAGAAGACTTTTGGAGAATGGTAGAAGGGCAATTCGTCCACAGAAAAAACAGCTTCTAACTGAACGGATGAAGAAACAAAGGCTATTGTGAGCCAAAAAATACTCTAATTGGACTATAGGCGACTGGAAAAAAGTCCTATTTACAGATGAAACCCCCTTTATAGTTCAGGGACAGCGGTCGAAATTCGTCAGGAAGTCTGACAATGAAAAGCTTACACCATCTCATATTGATCAAACCGTAAAACATCCAGTCAAGAAAATGTTTTGGGGATGTTTTTCATACATGGGGGTTGGATCTTTGGTGCCAATTGAAGGCATGATGAACAGCCAAAAATACAAATCCATGTTGGAAAAGTATTTGGACAAACAACTCCAAAAATGTCAACTCCAATGAGGAGCGATTCTTCAACAGGACTCTGCTCCCTGTCACAAATCAAAGGAAATGATGGCATTTTTCAAAAATAAGAAGATTAATATTTTAGATTGGCCCGGTAATTCGCCCGACCTCAACCCCATTGAAAATTTATGGGCCATTTGCAAAGCTAGACTGCGAAAAATCAACTGTACCACTAAAACAAAAATGATAGAAGCGGCCATTCAGGTTTGGTATCGAGATGAAAGGATATCTGACAACTGCCAGAAACTTATAAAATATATGCCAAAACAGGTAAAAGCAGTAATTGCTGCCAAAGGGGGACATATTTCCTACTGAATGATGTAAGTTTACCTTTATAGGTTTGTCAAAATACAATTTTTTACTAAATAAACTGTTTTTTCAATAAAACAGCCTATGATTCCATTAATTCGTACAATACTGTAATTCATCAATTTTGAATGTTTTAGAAAACTGTTGTAAAGATTTGAATTTAGTTTCGTGAAGTAGTAAATCTGAGGATTTCTAGTGTTAAATAATAAATACTATTACTAGAACAAGATTTTGATACCTCAGCTTTTAAACAAAATTTGTTTAATTAATTAATGTTTGTATTTTGAGAAAAATTTCCGACGTAGAAATTGAAACGTCAATAAACTTATTTTAAACTTTAATTTTGGCTTAGTCCCATCAAAACAGTAATTAATATAAGATGCCACAAGTAAATAGATTCAGAACATCTATTAGGAATACTTTAAAAATATAAAATTTAGTTTTATACGTACAGTTTAACGTTAATTCGGATGGTCTGAGCGTAGAGAAATTGACTCAAAATTTGTAAATAGTGTGAACATCTTGCAAAGAAAGGTACTGAGCGAATACTAGGGCTTATAAATATATAAAAAACTGTTAAATGGAAGATTGCAGGGGTAGTGACTTATTGCAAGACCCAGAGAAATTGATGGAATGATAAGGTGGACGAGGAGAAAGTAAATCTCCTTGGAAGTCGATCCAAGAGGGGAGGGGAGGAGGAGAAGGGCTCCAGATCGTAACGAATGGAGAAATTTGCTGAGGGAGGCCAGAGCTCGAGTTGGGCTGTAGACCTATTGAATATATGAAAGTGTAGAGGAACTGTATTAGACAGATTATTACTTCATGGATTGTCAACGTCTTCAAAAGGCCAATCTCAGCAATGCGTGTAGTATTCAAACCACATCATTTGGCACCAAACATGGATACCCTCACGTATTAGTTAAGTAGATCTAGTCTTAAAATCTTCAATTATTTCTAGGTAATACTTTTTCCTTTAATTGTGTCAGTAGTGATTGACTTTCTTACTAGTCTAGCTAATAGTATTAACACTATATTCAAAACTAATCAAAGAACTGTGAGTCAGTGGTAAATACCAAAAAGATAATACTACTTATATTACATAATTGCAAACATGTATGTATATCTAAATGACTTGGGGCAGACATAATAAGTAAAGATACAAGATTTCATCGCATTAAAGAACTGAGATAAATAGATAATTTAAGATATCTTATCTAATATTATATTATATATTATTCAAGTCTTACTGTACTATAATAGACTGATAATTATTCTGAATCAATTAACTGAATCTGCTGTGTTCTTGTTAACTTTACAACCATTATTAACTGAAGTTTTTAATGTCCTATTTGAAATAAATATTCATTTTATGGAGTTAAAGTCATCGACGTATTTAAAGTAATGAATAAGTAACTGTATATAAGAAATTTTTACTACGTGCTTACTGACGATTCTAGAGAAAGTAACAAAATAGATGAATGGTTTTTAAAGTAAAAGTACAAGTTGCTTTTAAAAGTTACTAGATTTTTCAATTTGTTTTAACTGTAACACAATAGAAAATAACTCAGTAATATTGGTCCTTGGCCCAAAAAGTAACAAATTCAGGTCGCTAATGAGAAGGTATCGGTGGTGGAAAAGGTGAGTAATTTTCATACTTATATTAGTTACATGAATTGTAATTGCTGAGTGCACAAAAGAACATTCTAATAGACATACTAAAGACATTTCTGCAGTAAATACAGTGAATTTGATTCGAACCAAAAAGACCTTGAAATATATAATTCAAAAATGCATAAAAAGATAGCTTACTTGATAGCAACTGAATGTAATGCATAACTAAATATACAAAACCATTTAATAATGAAACTGAAAAGTCTGCTGAATCTTTAAAGCTATAGTAACCAAAAATGTGTGACAGACCGTTCCTGGTCAATCCTATGTCAATCAGCAAAAGAGAAATTCCATATAATTATTTGATAATGGAGAAAGATAAACCTACAGTATTTTGGTGTTATCGGTTTTCATTTCTCGTCTGATCATTGATGAAAAAATTAAAGAAAAAAAAGGAAGAATTAATTGGAAGAAATATTTATGACAAAATGCCGAAGAAAATTCTCAAAGCCCCGGTCTTCCACGCAATGATAGCCAATTTCATTAAACATTCATAGGGACATGATATTATAATCATATGTCTATCAAAGATTCAATGTAGCAATCGTGAAAAAAGTACTCTCCATTAAAATATTCTCATATTGTGAGACATCGCACCTTATTATACAATTAATAAATGAATACTCATATCGACTATTATAGACATATGTTCAGTTATCCGTTTTCTGAAGCGTCTTCTTGTCTGACCTATGTAATTTTTTGGGCATTTACCATAAATGATCTTATATATTGCTTAACTTAAGTTTTCGTCATTTATATCTTTATTATTTATTATTATTTCATACCCTGGTGTTTGTGAGTTTGAATTCCGATATAAATTTCATTTTTTATTTTTGAAATATTTAAAAACCTCACGTTAATCTTATTAAATAGATGCAATATACGCAAAAATGCTAAATTTTAAAGTAAAATGAAAATAATCCGAGATGTTGGTTTTATATTTTCGTAAAGGAAGTTATGTATATTGGCAGTTTTAAATATTTATGAATATTGCATTTCAATTTATTATGTATTATTATATTAAATTATGTTGCAGTGTATTTATTGTATTGTAATTTTTATATTAATACCAAAATAAACAATGAATTTTATTGCAGAGTATGTGTAAAAAAAATTGTTTGCATTCAACTCCTTTTATACATATATGAAAATAAAAATATATTTTCATTAAAATATTGATACAATCCTTCATTTACTATAATCCTATTACAGGTCAAATGTGTATATCCAGCAAAGGATGCAGCATATACCTATATCACTAATTATTTTTCTTTTTCTGCTCCCTCTTACCTATAGCATTACATATGTAATGATTGTGCAGATTGACTCCCATATAAATTTGTTGCGGCGAACGCGTGTATAGAAGTATAACTTTTACTGGCAGTCCCACTGGACTGCCACATCCGTTTTTTTTTATTTAAAAGTAGAAACGATTCTTATTCTGATTTTTTTCTTCTTACTTGTCTTCTTCTATAACATTTGTACAATTTTCAGTGACAATAAAGCATAGTACTTATTTAATTACTTATTTATTTGTATTCCTATTAAGACTAAAAAATAACCAAAAAATAGTTTTAGAGCATTATAATAAAGCTAATATTCCATTTAAAGAGTTTTAAATAATTTTTTTGGGATAATATATTTTTTTAACAATATTGATGCTTGAAATTCTCACAAAAATAGTCATTAAATATTTATCTATTCAAAAGAAGAACTTCGTTTGAAATTTTTGATGTCAATGTGACAATTACGACAATTCGTACCTACTGTGAAATGAATATAGAGGTGGAAACGTGTAACATGTCACAGCGATTGCCATTGTGTTGTATGGTCAATAAAACAAAATCTTAAAGTTTACTTTTTTATCAATAATGCAAATAATTGAACCCAGCGCTGTCTAATAGATCATTCATTGCGTATTCCATGACATTTACCCACTTAGTTCACGCACTTTACCGTCTCCGCTCGTGAATAAACCATAGCGAACCAACTGCCGGCGATTTTTTATTTATCTGAAGGTGGGTAATGAAATCAACTATTCAATACAAAGTCGATAAAGTTAGCCATAATACAAGCTCGGATCCCTCCTTCGCGACGTTATCAAGATTTTCAAATCACGAAGTTCATTTATGAATATACATACCACTCTATTTTTTCGAATATTCTCCTGTAGACTTGTGATTCTGCAGTAATTTATGGCGTATTCATCTTCGTTTGAGTAAAAAACTTCAATGGGTAATGTAAATAGATAGTTTTTGTTGGTAAAGTATTCAGTTGCTATAGAAGAAAATGGTGTTGATGTTTATCGTTTATCAGAATTAAGTTACCGTTTGTTTAACTGTTTCATTTACAATCTGTATTTTAAATTAAAAAAAGATACATGTCGATTTGTCCGTTTGGCGTTATAATTTGTAGGTGCAACTATAATATTATTACATTAAACACTATTTAATTTACATAGAATATAATATTAAATGTGACATAATTCGCAGAAACAATACAAAACAAACATACAAACTTGTATTTTGACAACGATTTCGAAAGTGGGAATCGAAACGTCAAAATAAACTAAATTTATGATTAAACTGAGCTTTACTTGTGAGGAAAATTTACTTGTGAGGAAAGGTATTTATGAGGAAAAGTCCCATCAAATGCCTATTTTGCAAATTGTTTTTTACGAAAGTTGTTATAACTATTGCTCCTGCAATTTATTTTTTATTTAAATAAATTTTTATTCAAGAACACATAATTATAAATTAAAATACAAAACATTACATGGAGTATTATAGACGAACATACGATGTATTATTAATATAAAGTAAAACATTATCGGTCGCATACAGGAACTCATCGAAAACTCCAGGAAATCGCCTTACGTTGCCTTCTTCAACAATGTGGTAGACGGTCTGTCGGTGCACACCACGGTCACACTCAGGAGTAAGGGCTGTTCCCCATTTATATAAGATGTCGCACATCTACCGCTGCCAAGCATTAAAGCATAATACGCTGTCATAAAGGCGCAATGATACCCACCTGAGTTCTTAAAAGAAAAGTTTCATTCCCTCCAGCTAAACTTCTACACAACACTGGACACGAATTTCCTGATGAGTATTTTGATATTTCATTCCTCATCAAATCTCGCAGCTAACAACTGCAAGCCAAAAACGCTGATTAAGAGACGTTCCTAGTATCGCTGGTAACCCCTTAAATTATCTCCTTCGACTTGTTTGGTCTTTACCAACAATTCTTCTTATGCGCTTTATCATATCGTCCATATCACACAAGCCACATTCTGAACCCCAGCTTTTTAACAATCCACTTTTACATCTCCACAAGCATTCGTCATCACGTTACCACCTTTCTTGAAGAGTTAATAGCCTAAACAAACATTGGGTCGATCTACCGCTGCTTGTTTTTATTCTGTTTAACGTTGTCCATGTATTGCGAGTCAGTTTAAAGCCTGGCGGTTTCTGATCGATACTGGCTATTTTGTGTGCTTCTTGTGGTGGGTCGCTCTCCCATTATCTTCTTCATGCGTTAGTGTGGTTGAAATGTTCCTGATGTAAGAATTTGGTTCTTAACAATGGAGGATATCTGGAGCGCAGTCTGTTTATTTCGCTATCAAGCTTATCATGGTGGATGTGTAGAGTATCGATTATCGATATTCTTTAAGGAGAGAATAACTTCTTCGCAGTTTCGGTGTGAGAATGTGACTTAGAATGGTAAGCCTATAATTCGGTGTGCGTTTAATTATTTTACTTGTCATTATTGGTATTGTCTGATTTAATTGGGTGTCAGTAATCTTCGTATGATTGCTATTAAGGCATAGCATAGATATTGAGTTATGAGTGAGTAGTTTTTTTTAAAGTAAACGGAGAGTTTTTTTGTTGGTTTAGGCATTATTCAGATAAACAGCACACTTCGTTTTTCTTTGCATTGAGCCGTAGCATCCATTTGCGAAAGTATTCTCCCATAACGCAAAGTCATCCGTTAGGATTGATACACATAAAAGTGTATACCCAACTCCTTTGGCTCCTTAAAAGTAACTTTTAAAAATGAGCCGTCCATGATGCACCAATGATAAAGCAAAAGCGATTTTCATAAATTTACATTTATAAAAGTTGCACTATCTCCGGTTCTTATCAACGAAAATTTATTTTGTTTTTAATATCAGTTACACTAGAGCTATATATATATATATATATATATATATATATATATATATATATATATATAATATATATATATATGTATATCCGGTTTTTTAGGCGTTACGCCCGTCCGGCAGGGATCTATGGAGGAGTATCACCAAGCCGCAAGCCCTTATCTCTTGCCGTACTGCTCCACCATAGGCCGATCAGATCCCAGCATATCCTAGTCTAAGCCGCAGATTCATTTAGAATTTTAAACTGCTGCGTTAGACTTTTTGTTTTTAGTACACCGAGCTGGGGCTCGAACCCACATCCACTGAACCATTCGACAGTGAAGCGAATGAGAGGCAGCCGCACAGCCCGCTGAGCTATCTGACCGACTACACTAGAGCTTAAATCATAAAAATTCATAGGTAATTTGTGAATTTTTTATTTAACCGACTAATGTGTCTAAATAAACAATTTAAAATAAATATTTATTTTGAAAAATTTTACTGCTCTCTTACTATTATTAGTAGAAAACAGTGGCGGCTCGTGACATCTGCTATAGGGTGTGCTGCATGAACCACGGTCAATATAAAATAATAGAAATAGAATAACATACGAAAACAAAAACAATAAAATTAGCTTTAATACTAATTAATAGTAACTAATAACGACATGCTATAAAAATCTGATTAACTTACATTTATTGCATTTTTCTAAATTGGAAATTAATACGCCGGTCCTTTTTTGTCGCAAAACTTTTCGATTACTTTATCGTTAAAGTTCGGTATTGAAGCGATGAACTTTTTTTCTATCGAGAGTGTGGAAAGGGCTGTTAATCTGTCTTCGCACATTGAATTTCTTAAAAATGTTTTGATCCGTTTTAAAGTTGAAAAACTACGTTCAGCTTCTGCTGTGGTCATTGGCGTAGTCACCAGAATTTGTATCAACTTTTTGGTTTCTGTTAATGTGTCCTCTAAATTATTAGAAATTATAAATTTTAGTAAAGGCACTGCACCTTTTAATGTTCTACACTCGATATTGGAATACAAAACTGACAGTTCTGTTCGCAAACGGTTTTTATCAAAGAAGTTATAAGCTGTACAAGTTAAATCCAATTCATTTTCAGGAAACTTATTATTATATTTTTCGAAATGTTCTGAAGATAAAAGTGTTGCGGCAACTAGATGATTTGTATATGCAAACCGTTCTTTTGCATTGTTTATAATAACATCACAAACTTCTAGACAGGCAATACGGTGATCCTGTTGGCTGTTATTTGGGCGTTTCCTTTTTTGGACACTAGGCGCCGCATTTAAATTTGAAGCTTGATGTATGATAGGGTCTATTTTATTTCGGACATTGTTAATACTTTGCTCAAAAACATGTATAGCTTTCTGTGCTTCGGTTGGGTCCATGTTCTTTTTTTGAAGATTATTGTACAAAACGTCAACATGTGGCATAATATAATGAAAAACAGTCAGCCAGAAAGTAAAATTTTGATCTTCCAGAATACGTCTAAGTCCTCTTGCTTCCTTGGAAGTAATAGCATTTGACTCTTCTTCTAGTTGCTCCATACACTCAATAATAAAGTCTCTATATTCGTAAACGACATTTACTGTACGAATATTGAAATTCCAGCGTGTAGGGATTGAACGAGGAATATTTTTTCCAACTATTTGATTTAAGACAGCTATTCTTTGAGGTGAATGACTAAAAAATCCAGGTATATCATGTAAATCTCCAAAAAATACGCGTACTTGGGAATTAATAGAACATGCTCTTGACATTATTAGATTCAATTGATGGGCGTAACAGTGCACAAAATGAGCAGTTTCATATTTTCTCTTAATTATTGTTTGCACTCCGCCATGTATCCCACTCATAACAGCTGCTCCGTCATAACTTTGTGCAATGAGCTTATTTTTGTTATTCTTTAATATTGGGTCTAAAACATTCAAAATTGTGTTAGCTAAGGTTTCAGCATCATGTTTTTCTGGAAGCAAAAAAGTCCAAAACCTTTCAACTGGAGCACCGTTTTTTACATAACGAAAAACAATGACCATTTGAAATTTCATAGAAACATCCGTTGTCTCATCAGCTATCACTGCTAAAAATGGGGCTTCATTGATTTCGTTTAAAATCTCCTCAGCGTATACTTCTAGCATGCAATCCAAAATATCATTTTGTATTGTTTTTGAGGTACCTTTGAAAATTGTCGCATTTGTAAGGTGTTCACTAAGTGTTTTATCAAGTTCAGCAGAAAAATTCACTAAACCACGAAAAATTCCAGGGTTATCTGATGTTTCAGATTCATCGTGTCCTCGTAAGGCGAGCTCAAAAGCCCCACAGAATTTTATACAGTCAATTATTTTTGACAAAACATACCTGTTTTTCGTCACCTCTTCATTGTGTTTTTGTATATTTATCCAATAAGCAGAGTCAAGTTGGGCCTGTATATTAAGTTTCCCAAATAATGCAAATCGCATTTCATTGTTCATATGAGTTTGCGTGTTTTCATGCTTCTTTATTTTTTCACTTAAATGCACTAGATCCCGCACTCCTGTCACGCGCCACAATTTTTCCTCTTTATCTGCGCCGAATAATGCACACGGAAAACAGAAAAAAGCATTTTTTTCGGAACATCCACAAATCCACTGATTTCGTAGATACATGTCTTTATTAAATTTACGCGTATATGTTTTTCCACGGCTTTTACCGGACACTTCAATATTAAGATCAGGCATAGGACGGCCACGTTCTTTTATAATCAACTGTTGTTGATAGTGAAGTTTTTGAAATTTATTTACACCTAATTTAAATTGAAACTCCATTGTTTTAAACACGCTCGAACAAAACAAATTAAACAAAATTGTAACCTAAGAATTTCTAAACACGGCACAGATGCAACGGTCACGAATAACTGTCGTGAATTGCAGCTCGCAAACACATTTCCGAGGCCGTTAATCAGCCGATTGCCGAAGCACATCGGCTAAGATCGCCGTTTGCCTAATAAATGCATTTTACCGCTGCCAGTGTTTCGGTTGTTATCGACGCGGCTTCACTGGAGCAGCAAATACGTAAAAAGATTGCTTCACTGGAGCACCAAATACGTAAAAAAATTATACGGTTTCACTAGAGGAGTAAATACGTAAAAAAAATAATATTAATCATCGTTGTTGGTGAATTATTATTAACAGTTTATGTTTAATATGATAATATGGCAGATTTGAAATAAAACTATATTAATTATTCTTTAATAATTAAGATTTGCTATGGTTGTTTGGTAGTTCTGCAGCTCAGCAGCACATAAAGAAAAGCCGCCACTGGTAGAAAAGGTTATGCAATGAAAATCAACTTAAATATGTACGTATTATAGTATTAAATAATATCTTTTATCAATAAATTTTACAAAAAAAATATTTTTTTATTTGAAAATCAAATCTATACGTGTTAATTTTTCTAGAATTATGTTTATTATTTTTCAATTACTGTTTTTCAAAATATAGTTAACACAAATGAATTATTAAATAATTATAAATAAAAATTATGGGACTAATCTGTATATATAATTAACATATTAGAATTAAAATACTTAATTTTACTATTTTTCTTTATAATTATACAAAGTTAAACTCAATTAATTTGTTTAACATATATTTTCGATGTTTTTCGGTTAAGAAAAGTAGATGTAAAAATAATAACACCTATAGATTTGATTTTCAAATAAAATTTTAAATTTTTTTGTAAAATTTATTTTTAAAATATATTATTTATAATTGTAATATATAAATATGTAAGTAACCTATAATTTTATAACCTGGTTTTATTAATAATAAGAAGAAAAAAGTAAAATGTTGCAAATTAATTATTTATTTTAAATTGTTTAAACAAATTAATTGGTTAAATAACCAATTCACAAATTAACTAATTGAATTTTTATAATCCATACAAAGAGGTACCCTAAATTAAAAAAAAAAAACAAAAATTTTCGTTGATAAGAACCGAGGATAATGCGACTTTTATAAATTTGAATGGGTCATAAATTTCTAAGGGTCGTAGGACATTGTACTTTTGTTTAAAATCGTGTAAAAATGTAAACGTTTCAAAAAACTAAATTACTTTCCTGTATGCTGATGCTTCTGGTTTGCAAGTTTTTTTGTGCAATTTTAGAAAAGTTATAAATTTCAAAAATAGACTTTTGAAGCTTTTTTTGAAATAATTAATCAAAAAATTAACAAAAAATATCTTACAAACTCTTATTTTAAAGGCCTTTTTTTTTGTTTTTCAGTAAAATTGTGTAACTTTCCATTTATTTGACCAGTTTCACCTTTGGTATTTAGAATCAAATAACGATCTTGCATGTTTATATATTGTTTATATTGTTTAATACATATTGTTATCACCAAGCAGTTGATAGATACCTGTACCAAAGTTTGTCACGAAAAAGGTTATTTACTAATTTCTCTACTCTATATATAAAATGAACGGACGAGAATAAATCTAAGAATTAAAAAAGAAGAGCAAAACACCTTATTCATTTATTACGAGATTTCTTTACTTATTTCTATTTCTATCTTTATTTATATCTATTTATTTCTTTAATAATATTAGTTTATATTTTTGAATATAAGACATATGTCTACATTATAAAGACATATAAGGTATAAAGACAGTATAAGTTTAAAAATTACCATTAAAGAAAATACTCGTTTCCGAGTGAAGTAGTAAAAAAAGTTTATATCTGTTTAACTACCATATAGAATGACTAACAAAAACATTGTAATGATCATCGCTAGGTATCACAAAAAATATCTGGCGTCGATTGTTTTTCTGCATTAAAAAACATGTATTCACGCCAAGATATAAGAATGTTAAGATGCACATGATGTTCATTATTTCAAGACGGTGAAGGAATTCCACTGCAGTAAAATTAGGCACAAGATTTATGATTTAGTGGTATTTTCATTTTCAACTCATAGACCTTCTTCCGACACGAACTGTGATTACTATCTTCGGGCGATTGTAATTAAGGAATCAAGATCAAATGCCTAATTGTGTTCCATCTAATTTCTGCTTCTCTGACAAGACATGAGCGGAAATGGACGTAAATGAGGAAGAACTCGAAGGCGATTAGTTTTATTACAGAATAAAAGAAGTGGGAAAACTCTAACTTAGACACAAACATGGAATTCGGGCTTAGACATGATCAATTTTAATTAAAAAAAGTAAATTGTAATTTCTATTATACAAGTTTTAATATTATTGACATACAGGGTGATGCAACATTTTTGTATTAAACTAATTCGGATAACTGAATTATATTCATATTGTCACTGGTATCCAAAATGAATAAAAAATGTTCTCTAAAATTCTGATAATTAGTTCTTTATTATTGTGTTAAACTCTTTTCTGATGTTTGTTTGATCAGTTTTATGACATTTTTATCCAATGATAATGCTTTAGTCAAATAACCGTTTACCGTGCCCCAAAACATTGACCAAACTACTACTTTTACTATATGAGGAACGTTATTGGAGTACGTAACACCCTTTGGGCTATGAGTACGTAGCAGACTTGTCATTTAAACTTTTAACCACGGTTCTTTTAACTTTTAAATACACAACAGTATAAGTACAGGATTTTACACACGTTCATACTAGATGTTCCTGAGGATGGCTACCAAGGGCGTGCGTTCATGGTGTAACGTTTAAAACGTTACATTTTTGTTCTTATTAATTTCAAAGTACTTTTCACTATTTTCTGCTCATACTATTTGATTTTCATTGATTAAGTTCTTTTTCCTTTGTTTGTATTCCTATATTTTATTTCAATATTTTCCTATTACAAATAAATCCGCTGATTAATTTCTTAAGTCCCCTCGTAGTCCTAGCTTCACTTACTTTATCGTACAAGAAACAGAAACCCCACTCCTAAATAATTTACTTCTATCAATCCGATCCGATTTAATTTCCTTTTAAAATAAACCAGCAAACGAGAAGGTATTATTAAAAAAATAAGTCCTCGTGGTCAGAAACTTCCAACGGTCTGGGTAAGTTAATACTTTGCTCTTTTTACAACATATTTTCATACTTTAATCAAGAACACTTTTAGTTTTTCATATAATTTTGTGTACGCTAGTGCTTAAAAACTGTTTACAATTTTTATTTTGTTTTTACCTTTGCTGTAATAATAATAATTCAATATAAATCGTATTTATCGCACAACTTTGTCTTTTTCATTTTTCGTTTAATAATTTATCTATTAATTACAATTATTAATTTGTAAGTTTTGGCAACATCAAAGAATTCTGGATCGGTATACAGGTCTCAGAGAGAAGAGCTTTCCGCTTGCCAGAATTCTTCTGTTGTTGGACAAAACTCGTGCCATGACGAATTTTACAGCGGTTTTTGTTTTTCTAGCCACCTTGGTTTTTATTGAAGAGAATTCACCTTGGTTTTTATTCAAGAGAATCCACCTTGGTTTTTATTCAAGAGAATCTACCTTGGTTTTTATTCAAGAGAATCTACCTTGGTTTTTATTCAAGAGAATCCACCTTGGTTTTTATTCAAGAGAATCCACCTTGATTTTTATTCAAGAAAATCCACCTTGATTATGATATAAGAAAATTTACGTTGACATGGATTTTTGGTCGAAGAATATGAAAATGGAATTGTTTTTTTTTTGGAATAAGAAATCCATCTCGATTTTGAAAGTCCGCATGGCTTTGGATTGGAGAGGGATCCACATGGTTTCGGCTTAGCGGCATGGTTTTTGCAGACATTGTGTGTTCCGAGTTGAGAAGAAAACAGCAGGAGGATTTCTCATAGAGTAGAGCTAAGTTTCTTTATTTCTTGAGATTTTGTATATAAATAGATGCTTAATTCCCTGTTGTTAGAACCTCAATTTAATTGTTATTACATTTTGATTTATTAAAATACAAATAAATAAAGATATGTGTTAAAGAAATTATTTTGTTAATAATTCCCGATTTCTCCAATTAAATTAGTTTATGCCGAACATCACCCCTGAAGGGTTTCAATGTGCAATGGGTGAGCTAGCCGTTACAATGGATGCAAGGGAAACATTGTATCCCCTAAAGCCTAAAATTTATTTTCAGTAGTTAAAACTACATAATCATATCTCATCTTGATTTGTAATAATTTAAATATTTAAAAAATATATATGTTTTTCGAGAATTTATTAAATTACGTTAAGTACTAATGACAATTACTGTGACAGTGACAGGAGTATGTTTGGATGCAATTTCAGAAACTATTATCGTGAAACTATTATCACGCTACCATCGGTTCAGTATGTGGCAAATATTGTTCAGCAAAAAATCAAAGAAATAAAAAAAGCTAATTTATTTTAATTGCTCTAGATAAAACTAGAGATATCGTCAATTTAAGTCAATTGTCGATTGTTCAGTGTTACATTAAGAACGATTTTAAAGATTTTTGGATTTAATAGCAGTTAGATTAGCAAAAGGTATACATAGACATGTTTGTAATATAGTTGAGGAACTGGACTGTGGTTCCAAGCTTGTCGCTCTCAGTTATGACGGAGCTGCCGTAATGGCCGAGCACTTGGAAGAACCAAAGTTAAACAGAAGTTTTAAAATGCAATTTTCATTGCTCCTATAGTGATCCTTTCCCACGGTAATAAAAACAATTTTAAAACTTTTTTTATACTCTGTCAATGACCGTTTCTGTAACATTCTTGTTATTGCTTATAAATTAGTTGGTCTTCCTTTCCAGTCTTGATCTTCTAGCACTTTTCAAATAATCCATTTCAACTGACAACAATCTTCTCTTTTTAAATCAAAACAAATTCAATAGTTTTAAAGATGGATACTTGATGAGCGGTTTTTCATTTAGACGGTACTTTAATTTGTTGGCAGCATTGATTCATTAAAAAAGTTATTCGTTCTATTAGGAGTGGACCTCCTGCTTTAAGTAAGTCTTCAGCTATATTGCCAGGTTCTTGAGATCACCCGTTTTTCATTTTAGTTAACGCAGTACGGACCTCGTTGTTGGTAGTATTAATGTTACTACTTGTTTGTCTCTCCATACTGTATTCTTCTCCCATATATTCCAATACGGACTCTTAGAGTAAATTTTCATAGTGATTTTCTCACCTCTTTATAGGAATTGAGTTGCTTAAGGAGTTATATGAGTTTCTCTTTAGATTAGTGATAGGTCTCCATGCTTCCGTAGTCTGGGAACCACTAATTAAATTTTCAACATGGACTCATTTAGTTCCCAGAAATTTTTCCTTTGATGTGGTACTCTGTTGCAAGATGTTTTATTTGTTAGCCATTTCTTATAGGTATATTTTGTTTTTTTCTTGTAATATATATTTTTCGTTTTTTGTCATCCATGGTGGTTCGTGGTGTTTTTTGTCGTTGTTATCTGTTCCTAATACTTCATAAGTAATTTTTTCGATTACTGTTTTGAGGTTGTTGTATTCTTATTCTACATCCATATTTCTTTCCTGATGGTTAAAGGCTGGTCATGGACCTCGGAGGTAATATCAGAGGTCGATCTTATATTGCAATACAACTCTGAAAAATGTGCATACGTTTTCCAACAAAAGGTTAGGAGGTTCTGGAAATAGAACACGGCTCTGCCAGTAAATCATACTCTTATGTCCTCGACGATATACAATGGATGTGCAGTACATAGCAGCGGAGAGTGGGTGAAAGGCGAGTTTCTGGTGTCTTAAAACTGGAACATGTCGGCTAATCCAAGATTGACAGACATACAAAGGTAATTTTGCATTCAACCAATCGAGACAACAAACTAGAGCGAGAAGTTGAAACGAGAACAATGGCAGGAAACAGATCTTTCTTTGCAATGCAACATCAGATAAAGTGGAAACTTCTTTCACGAGGTGAAAAGATCCGGATAAATAACACCATAATACGACCAGCAGTCGCGTATGGAAGCGAAACATGGACGATAACAACAAGAGAAATAAATGAATTGCTGGTGTGGGAACGTAAAATTCTTCGAATGATATATGGCCCTTGCAGAGACAGCGTGACCAACGAATGGAGAAGCAGATACAATACAGAGCTAGAGTCTCTATTCGGAAAAGAAAATCTAGTCAGATATATAAAGGCCAATAGGCTCAGATGGGCAGGACATGTGATACGCATTAACGACAATGGCCTTATAAACAATGTGTTCTGGGAAAGGCCAGATGGAAGAAGGTCTGTAGGGTGGCCTAGAAAAGGTGGAAAATGCAGTCAAAGAAGATCTAGAGAAAATGAAAGTGCAACAATGGGAATTACTGTCACAGGACTGACAAACATGGAAGGCAATAAGAAACGCGGCAAAGACTCACGAAGAGTTGTAGCGCCATTGATGACGATTATGAATCGAGTCTTCTATTCGACTGGCTAAATTTATTTATTGGCTTCACAATCTGTCATTTCACAATACTGGCGTTTTATTACTTTTTTCTATATAGTAAAATGCTAAGGTCATAGCGGTTTTTCACATGTATTCAATACTCTCAATCAATTCCCTTCTAGTCGTCATATATTTATTCGAAGCAGGTTTAAATTAAAAATTACATTAAAAAAATGACAAAATACAGACACTAAATGAGAAGTGAAAAATTAAAAGAATATCTGTCAATGAAAGATTCGATTCGTAATGATTGTCAAAATTTAAAAGTCATAAATGGTATCCAATTAATGATTATATTGAATCATCTCTTAATTTTTTTTATGACACTTCTCGTTTTAAAATAACTTCATAAACATACAATTATTATTTTTTTAAATATTATTTAGTATATATTAGTATATATATATATATATATATATATATATATATATATATATATGTATATATATATATGTATATATATTATATATAGATATATATACATATATATATATATATACATATATATATATATATATATATGTATATATATATATATATATATATATATATATATATTGGAATAAGAATAGATATACAAGAAATTAGCATAGTAATATTATGACGTTTAATTAATAAATTTACTTAAATAGTAATTGAAGACATAATTTATAAGTTATATACTAGCGAATATTATTAAAAAATAATTATGTAAGGGTATTTTTAAGAATTTAGCATAAGAATTAAGTTTAAGAAGTTTTTATTTATTTTATTTAATAGTATATATGTTTAAGTCAGCCATGTGCATATGCAACCAAATATACACTGTTTATTTTTGACAGATTGGAAATGGGGTTATTTTATAGTTTGTGATTTTCAATTTAAATATAATTACGGATGTTAAATAGTGATAATATATTAATGTAAGATGTTTAGTGTATATATAATAGTGTATTCCGATCTGAAGAGCCTACATGTCCGTTAAATTATTTATAGAAAGCAAGGAATTTTCTGGAAAACGTCAATACACAAGACAGTTAATCCTATTTGCATAGTAAATGATTCCAGAACTTTCATCTATGGATGAGATGAAAAGTTTAGAACATGATTTTTTTCCCGATGATTCTGGAACCACGAAAAGATATATAAAGCATGTAATTTGAAGCAAGGGGGATTATTAAGTCAGTTACATGAGATTATTAAGTAAGTTACAGTTGATTCGTGAAGTTAGTAAAGTTAGAAGATCATTAAGTTACAGGAAGTCATTAAGTTACAGTAAATTATTCAGTTACAGTCAATTATTAAGTGAATTAGTTAGAAGAATTTAAGAATTAAGTTACATTAAGTCAGTCAGTCAGTTACAATTGATTAAGTGAGAAGAATTCATGAAGTGATTAAGTTAAATTAAGTTAGAAAAAAGGATTAAGTTAGAAGAAGTCAGTCAGTCAGGTACAATTAAGTCATTAAATTAGATTTATCAAGAAAGTTAGTTCAAGACAGTTATAATTAAATTAAATAAGAAGAAAGGATTATTTTGGAAGAATTCATTAAGTCAGATACAGTTAGAGTTGGTATTGGTTAGAGGCTGATTAAGAAGATATTTAGTGGTGATTATAAATTTGATTTTGGAAAACTTTAGGCGTTCAGTGACAGAAAGGTACCAAATTTTGTTAATATAATTTAATAGTTGTAAGAATTTCAAATTTGGATAGGTTGTTTTAAATTTATATTGTTTATATTAGATATATATATATATATATATATATATATATATATATATATATATATATATATATATATGTATGTTGCATAATAGTTATAATAAAGATAATTTAAAAAGTACTTACAAACTAATTCTTTGAGAACCGCGATAAAAACCCTATACTCATATTTTTTATTTTAAACACTCATTGCTCATATACAAAACAAAATATCATAACAATTTATATATATATATATATATATATATATATATATATATAAGCGAGATATGATCTTTTTTGGATACACCACACGCTCTCCTTAGAAAATACTTTTCTACTACTTCTACTCTTTTTCTATCTTTTTTCGTGATCTGTCAAACTTCTGCCCCATAAGTCATAATAGGCTCTACCACAGTTCAATAGATTGTTAATTTCGTTTCTTGTCTAATATCTTTAGACCATAGTAGAGAGTTTAGAATGTTAACCGCTTTTTTTCCTGCTGCCTTCTGTTTTCGATGTCTCTTTTGGTAGTGCCTTCTTTAGATATTATAGATCGGAGTTATTTATATTCATTGTATGATTTTGTGTTTTTAATTTCTAACTCTGGATCTTCTTCGTCATCTCCTAGTTAAAGATGCTCTGTCTTTGACATATTCATATTGAGGCCCCATTTTTCATATTCTTTTTTCTGATCATAGTTGTTAGACATTTACCACCGCCTATGTCTATTTCCATTCCCGATACTTGTTTCCTCCACTGCTCTAGCAATGATTGAATATATATTTTAAATAAGGTCGGAGATAGACAACATCTTTGTTTAAGCCCCTTTGTTATTGGAAATGATTCATTCAATTTAGTTTATATAATAATGAAATTTACTATTAAATGATATTTACTTATTTAGATATATCATTTGAATTTGATTGATTTGTAGAAGCAAACAACGTAATATATGCTTTCTTAATACGTTAGTACGAACATCAGTGCAAGCATGTGGAAAAGGGAGGGTTCCTGTAAGGTAAAATGTAAATAAAAAATGGTCAAAATTGATTTTGGCCATACGATATGTCCTGCTTTAACGATATATACCTAAGTAAAAAATAAATATTTTTATTTTACTTTAATTTTAAACTTTATAATAAAGTTTGATGGTATACAAGGCAACTATCGAACACAGTAATTAATTAAATCTTTTCCAAGTCCTTTCGATCAATAGATCATCTTCATGACATTCTACTCATGTCGGATAGGCCACAACTGACGAAGTAAGTCTATAAACGTTTATCACATAAAATTTTTTTTTTCAACCATAAACTTGGAGTTTTTTATCCAAGTGAATTAATTTTCCTTTTTGTAAAAAAACGTTTCTTGGCTTATTTCAGATGCCCCTGAAGATGATCTATTGATTAATTACTGTTTTCGATAGTTGCCTTGTATACCATCAAAGTTTAATTATTCGAACATTCAACCTTATATTGATTTATAATAAAGCTCAAATAAGCTATCGTAAAAATATTAGTTAAAAAAGTTATTACCGTCCCATTGTAGTGCCTTTGCGTATTGTTTTATGTAATATCCTACTCTGCAAATACATGGTTTCAAAATCTAAAAATACTCGCAATAAAAAGACAAAAACTAAATAAGTATAATAGTTTTTGTTCCCCATATAAACATCTGGCTTATATATGTATGTACTTCAGGCTCATATTTTTTGTTCAAAGAGACGTTGAGTGAGTAAACATCTGGTAGCTGTGTTGAAATTAACAGATAAAAAGTGAAATTTATTTTCTATTGAATGAGAGAAAAATAGAAAAGAAGTCATACTGTACGCCTATCATGCGTTACAAATTAGTATAATTAATGGTTGGAATCAGGTGCAATCCATTGAACTAGTATAATTGTTTACATAATCAAACAATGACAATGTGTTACAGTTTCTTTAATAAGTAGAGTATCCTCGAAGACATTTCTTTTATCTCGTGACAGAAATCCAAGCATTGAAAATAATTAAGTGATTGCAAATAAATACCACGATAGAATCAAGATGGATGCATCAGATTTATTTTTACTGTTACGAGTAATTTTTACTTTTTTAATTCGTAAAACTACATTTAAAATTAGTTTTAATTTGTAAAATAGGACTGGCCTAATCAAGCTAGAACGTGTATGTTCGAATCGGACAACCTCTTCAATATTTTGTTGTCTCAATAGCGAAATAGTTGATATTAATTGATAAGATTTACAGAGGAGTATGTGTTGTGCACCTGCCAGTAATATTTTGGTGAGTAAAATTTAATTTTACTTGCATATACTGGCATAAATACATTCACATTTCACCTTTGACGTATTTTTGACGTTTATGGTAAAACGTCATTTTGCTCCTCTTATCAATAAATTGTACGGTTCAATAAACATAAACCTATTATTGGAACAAATACCTGTCGAATAGGCAACCAGAATTACGATGAGTAATTACTGGTTGGTAAACATAATATTCATCTATGGAAAACAAAACTAAAAAGATTTCCAGGGTTGCTTTTGACTACCAGGGCACCCTAAATAATAATATGAGTTCACCGACTGAAAATAATCTTACAACGTCAAACATGTCACAGCAATCTACTTCAGCAAACATCTCACAGCCTTCCATTTCTTACACAGCAGCAGTTAAAACAGCACCGAAATGCTCCTTCCCAAAGAAAGAGCAAGCCATAGTGATCCATTCAGAAGAAGACTTAAAGTTATATGACTACGTTAAATCCATAGGAGATATTATCGAACCAAGGAATATATGCTTCGCCTCAAGGATCTCAAACAGCAGAATATGTATTTATTTAACCAAAACAGATCTAGTTGAGCAGCTCATTTCCACAAATCCCACTATTACCATCGGAAACCATATCATTTCAAGCAGAAGATTAATCACACCAGCAAAACGACTGATCATGTCTAATATTTGTCCTTCAATACCCAATGAAATAATAGAGGCCTCCCTTAAAAACATAGGACTTCAGCTAGTCTCTCGAATATCATTCCTACGAGCTGGCATCCCAGGAGATAAATACAACCATATCTTGTCCTTTCGCAGGCATTTTGTTCCATCCCATGATAATTCTGAGATTCAAACATCCCTGATTATTCCATTTGACAATAATGATCATAGAATATTTTTATCCACAGATAAAATGATTTGTTTCTACTGTAAAAAAACTGGTCATATAGCATCAAATTGTCCCACCCCTGAATCCAATCAATCAAAAAATTTAAACAAAACATCTTCACTTCCTTCTAATATTTCCGAAGCTACAAGTCAAAACACACTACCGGTAGTTCAACAAGAAGATAATTCGGAAACACCTAATGACATGCGCAATATTAATATAATTTCAAAAGGTGAAAAGAGAACAAAGTCAACTGATTCATCAGAAATAGAACACCCCACTGATTCAGAGTTTATCGTACCAAAGCAAGCCACAAAAAAAAAATCAAGCCAAAAAGAAACTCAAAAGGGACTCTTCTATTCAAGATGACAGCATAATATCGCCGGAATCTAAGAATACAATCAGAGAACACTACCAAAAAGACTCCTTTACGTTACCTGTCGATAACTTCATAGCTTTGCTATGGTAAATCCAGCCCATTGAACGAAGCACTCCTCTTTACAAAAAATATAGAAGATCTCCTCTTCGACATTTCCAAAATTTACAAATCACTAACTGAAAGATCTCTCAAAAATCGACTAACTAGAATTAGTAAAAAAATTAAAACAGAACTAGGCTCCAATAATTCTGCAGAAACAACAAAACAAAGGGGGTACCCTTGGATTTTTTTCAAATTTCGTTATTCGTCTATATTGGCGTCAATTTTTGTCCGAGAGTCAAGCGAGTGGACATTTCTTACATAAAATTGACCGCTCATTCTTGTGCGATACTTAGAATTTTTCTATATCTAACGGTTTGTGAGAAAAATTTTCATTTGGAGGTCTATATTTGCTGAAAAAGTAAAGAATCTTTAATTCGATTTTTTCTCTTTCCCGGCAAATTTGGGTTGGTGGATTAGACTAAGATATGTTTTTGTAATAAGCTGGACCGAGTGCTTGCACCAAAACATAACAAAAATTTTTTTTTTATAAAAATTTGGAAAAAATGAACAAAGGGGGTCCCTTGGATTTTTTTCAAATTTCGTTATTCGTCTCTGCAGAAAGCATAATCTCGGTATCCTCACAAGACAATTTCGAAGAAGAACATCTCTCTGAAGCGGCAACCACTTCAGAAACATAACATACTCATTTTTAATTTAATCCAGTGGAACTGCGACGGGTTTTACCCCCGTCTAGAACGCATTCAACAGCTAATCATGGACACGAATGCTGATATTATTTGCCTACAAGAAACAAACTTCAAGCAAACAGACAAGAAATATCTCAATGGTTTTCAAACACATCATTTTTTAAGAACAACTTATATCAGAGCTAGCGGAGGCACATCTATATATACTTCTAAAGACTACTATTGCAAAGAAGTACCCTTAACTACCTCACTAGAAGCTATTGCTGTTTCTCTTTGGTGTCCAAATAAAATTACAATCTGTAGCATTTACATACCACCTTCCCACAGCCTTACTGAATTTGAGCTAATAAACTTAATTAATCAACTTCCAGTCCCCTTTATTTTAGTAGGCGATTTTAATGCCCATAATTCACTTGGGGATCGGAAAAAACATTTGGTAAGGGAAAGGTCGTCGAAAATGTTTTAAACTACTCTAACATTTGTATATTAAATACCGGATCCAAAACATACTTCAACATTTCTAGTGGCACTTTTTCCTCAATTGATCTTAGTTTATGTGACCAAAGGTTAACACCACTTCTAACTTGGACTACAATGGATTGCCTTTATGACAGTAATCACTTTCCTATCTTGATTTCTAATTCTATCAGCAACCCAGAGTAAAAATTTCAAAATGGAAATTATCTCAAGCTAACTGGAAAAACTTCTCAGACTTCATTGAAAACAAGATCAACCAGCTACAACTACCAGAAGATCCTGATATAGCACTAGACTCCCTAGTGAGTTTAATCACCCTGGCTGCCCAAACGCACATTGGAACATGCACAATATCGTCTTCTCGTAAAACTGTACCCTGGTGGAATACTGAATGTAAGAAAGCCATCAGAGAAAGCAATACAGCATTGAACAAATATCGTAGAACCAGAACTGAGTCAAACTTGATTAAATTCAAACAACTAAAAGCTATAGCGCGAAGAGTGATAAAACAAAGCAAGAAAGACTGTTGGAATAAGTACATATCTTCCATATCTATAGACGCCCCATACTCAGGACCTAAACTCAGATATCTGGACGATGAACAGGAAGATCTAAGGGAGATTAAAGTGAGGGGCTGGAGAAGACAGACACTCGATAGGGAAGGATGGAAGAATGTTTTGAAGCAGGCCAAGGCTCACGAAAGGCTGTAGCGCCAACTGATGATGTATAGTTTTGTTCAAGATATAAGAAATTTGGCCTGAGGCTGGTGGGATGACAAAGTCGACCGCAGTATTATAATAATGAACAACACCTATTGATGATACTAATCCCTCAATTCTTGTCTTTGCGACGGGCAGCAGTAGTTTTGGAACAACTTACTAGGACCGGACTTTATATTATTTACAGAACTGACTCGTTACCTATCAGTGCAAATAAATTGTTAAAATTAAAATTTCTACACAATAGATAGATAGATCGATGGTTTATTGGTAATATATTAAAACTAAAGAATTTCTTGCAAGTCAAAGAAAATAAAAGATATGTCAATATAGTTAATATGCACATAAATATAAACAAAAAACATAGATACATTGTTTTAAATTATACTGTTAACAATTACAACAAATTAAAATCGAAAGTAAAATACTCCTCATGTGTAAAAAAAGCATTCACTATAAGGTAACTCTTAATTTTTGCCTTAAACTGATGAAAATTAAGAGCTTTTATTCTAGCTGGCACTAAGTTGTAGAATTTTATGGCTAAATACCTTGAACCATTTCTGGATCTCTCAAGACGGCTAAATTCTGGTATAAGATTATTGTTAAATCTGGTGGGATAATTGTGAAAATCTCCATGCGGATTGTATTGACGCATAAGATTTTGTTTAATGTGCAACAGACACTGCATAATGTATACACAAGGTAAAGTTAAAATTTTTAAAGCTCTAAAGGAGTTTCTACAATCTGCTCACACACTTTCTTTGTTGTGCAAACACTTTATCAATATAACATTGATAAATGAATGCATCATTTTGCATTGTCTATTTTGTAACTGTTTGTGGTAAGACTCAATAAATGTTAAATTTTGTTTCTTAAAATTTTGTTTATTTTTTTTTAACTATCCCTTTTTTGACTTTCATTTAAAAAAGATATGTTTTGCATTTCTAATAAGTATTTCCCTAGTTAAAACTAGTTGTTGTAATCGTCATAATTTGGCACCTCGAAACGGCGTCCTTTTTAAAATGCTAGAGGTGTTTCCTTCCTGTGTTTTGTTTTGTTTGTCCTAAGAGATCTATGTAAGTAACCCCTTTGTTTAATTTTTTTTGTAGTTGCCCCAATCCGACCCCTTGCCATTTACTTTCCACGACCCCAGCTCTCCAAACAAATCCTGAGTGCCGTTCGCAAAAGTATCGATTATTTTGCTTGCCGTATCTCAACCCCCATAATTTCTGTCCACAATAAGAGAGAGAAACAAGATCTATATCACAAATTATTGCTGGTTTGAATTCTCTTGAGCGCTCATACAAATGAGCGCTCGCCCTATCATACGCGCGTCATTAACAATTAAAAAATGTTTTAAAATAAAATAAGCTCAGAATTTTCATCGGGAGCTAATATAAGAAGGTTTGGATGTGATGGTCTCAAAAATAATATTTTTTACTTGTGTTTTGCCTTGAAAACCGTTATTTTGCGTTTTTTTTTCAGTTTTATTTATATTTTAATAATTAAAATTATTTATAACTCGAAAAAAAAAATCAATTTTAGAGAAAACTTAAATAAAACTTTTTTGATCATATTGATCCAGAAAATCTAAAAAAAAATATCCTGGCCAAAAAATTGATTGTTACAATTTGTTCAAAAAAATGGTTTAAAAAATTTGAACAACTTGTCGCTTGGGCGATCTCTTGAAACTTATTTTGGGATATCTCATGAAAGTGATTAAACAAAAAATATCTCATGTGAATATTTTTCCGAACGAGTTTTTCGATTTGTGTAAATAGTATTTAAGTATTTAACTTCTTTCTCGTCAGCCATTATTTAGAATTTTGATTAAAATTATTTGACGTTTTAAATGTAACTGACGTTATTGAATTTATTTAATTTTTTATTACTATACTCTGTTTTTTAACCAGGAGGAGTAAACCAAAAAGACAGATTCACACTCAAGAAAGTTAGATACTAGAAAAGTCGCCAAATACATCTTCTTTTTTTGTTGATTATCTCGGCCTTGCGGTAATCGAGTAATCAATATTGAACAACCTCACACGTCAATTTTAACCTTTGTTTATTTATGTTTGAATAATAAAAAAAATTTTTTTAAATTCACTTCCAATATATATTACAATAAAAAATGGACGTTTGTCACATTAGGTCCCATGTATATATATTTAAATATCGGGTGATCCAGTTTTATAGATCTCTTAAGTCTATGGTATTTAATTATAATTTAGAGAATATTTTGATCGGGAGAGTCAATAATGTTACAGAAATTTGTCTTTTAATAGTAGATCATATTCTTATTCTGGTATGATCAATTTCTTGAATCTAGTTTTTTTTCTTACCAGATACTTTGTATAAATAAGTGTGTACTTACAATTTCTTTAATGCTGGATTCTTGTTTAATTTTGACAGCGAGTTTGTCCCATTTGTTATCAACAAATAAAATTTACTAAAAAATACTGGATTTCTGTGAGATAATCAACAAATTCAATCTGTTATGTTACATTCTTGATGATATGAAAACTACAATTTTGTAGTTTTCTTGTGATGATCTACAACCAGGAAGAACAAAACCAACTGTTCATACAATCAAACTAAAACACAATATTACTTTACTAATGTTCTGTTATTGTGATGAAAATAAAATGGAAATGCTTCTTAACAAGTATACACTAAATTTAAAAGATAGTTGCCGTTTTTCTTATGATAATTAGATATAAATAACATACATTTATAAATTTATAAACACTTTAAACTATATTTAGTATAAATATCATCTAGAAAAATATAACATTAAATACTATTCGCATATCACCAAGTCCAAGTTATTACAAAACTTAAAGAGTCAGAAATCGATTTATATATTAGAGGAAAATAGTAATAATAAATAAATTTCACAAATGTCATTAGTGTCATAATTTAGTGGAGTAAACTTGCCTGCGGTTGGACCAATTGCAAACAAACATTACGGCGCGGAAAATTTGAATTACTCCTCCTGGTTAAAAAACAGACTCATAGTCTTAAGTTAGTAAAAGTCTGTTAAATATAAATTGGTAAATTTCATTTTTTTTTATCTCGTATAAAAAATATATCAAATTATAAGTACATTAGACATCCAATCGAACTGTTAAATAATAATAAAAATATGCAGTAATAGTAATATGTAATACCCATTTGATGAAAATATAAAATTAGCAATGTATAAAATACAAAACATATTATAATCTAATTTACAGCTTTAGAAGTTATCTCTTGCATTTATCTCACCAGTTTTTATAACTTTATATGGATGTATACATAGAGTTGTGGTTATCTGCCTCTGGTCAATTTATCTAGTGTGCTCATTTAGCAGCTATATGATGAATGTATATTCAGATCTGCATGTGAACATACCTTATCAAGTGTATTAATATTTATCTAGATTGTTCCTTTCTCTTCTTTTTATTATAAGTACAGGGTGTTTTCCACTGCACCAAGACGATAATTTTATTGTTTTATATAAGAACAGGCCTATAGATGAAAATGCAGTCTTCAAAACGTTTTCTACTGATAATATTGAAAGGGAGATTATGTGACATATACATGAAAGTTTATTTAACAATTTAGCTGTGTCTTCAAAGAAATTAATGGAAATACAGGCAGCAACCAAAATTGATAGAGTTTTACAATCAATAATAATTATAATGAAGGTTAAGGTTGGCCAAGTTCGAAAGATAAACTGGAGATAGAAATTAAACCATATTATAATTTTAATCAAGATATTCATATTGTTTCGCTACAAATTTTTATAGCAAGTTAAACATCTAAAATAAAAAAAGATATCAAGACGTTAAAAAAATAATAAAAAACACACAAGTAATGACATATACAGGATAAAACGGTAACTACCTTATTGCTGACAAACTTTCACATGCATTCAAAGAAGTGAATTGTAGAGAAATAAAAGTAAAATTTGTTTGTAAAAAATTCGATTGGATCTTCGTTATGTTTACTTTAAAACCATTACACCTTTCATATCATACTGAATTTGCTATCGTTTCTATTCATTTTTAGACCTTCAAAGTTATATCTTTCTTTCTTGGGGAGTTTTTTAGGTAAGTAATTTGGAGAGAATGTCAATTTTGGCAACCCAAAAAATGTGCAAAAAGTTTACCACTCCTAGACCCAGCTTCCCCCTAAAACTCCGCTCGTAGAGGGGGAAAACGAAAAAATCAATTTACCAAGAATCTGTACGCAGTACAAAAGAATGTTTCAAATAAAAAATGTCTTCTTCTTCTTCTATGCCGACTGCACTAATGAAGGTTGGCTATAACCATTAAAAATTCGTCTTTATCTTCGGCTTTTCTTAAAAGCGTCTATGCGTTTAACCCTGTTCAGTCGCGAATGTTCTTTAGCCAAGATATTTGTCGTCTCCCAGGGCTCCTTTTACCTTTTATTTTAGCCTTCATAATCAGCTGGTCGTAATTATTATTACTTATTACGAGTCCTACCTTGTATAGTTTATAAAAATGATCGCCCCCTGGGCAAGAAGAGTGTAATCCCTGTATAGTCTTTGTACTGTATCTGTTTTTAAAAATTTGTGTCTGGCTGTGTGGGTATTTACCCTAAAGCCAATGAAAAGAGTATGTGCCACAAATGTATCTTTCATTCATTCATCTTTATAGCATTCTCTCAGAAACAACGTTTGAAGCGACTGATTATTTTGACTTTCAGTTACGCGCGCGAAATCGATCGTAAATAAAATTCGTATCAAGTCGATAAATCACGGTAAAAATTCGATATCTTTTGATCAGAGTGCCCTATTAACAAAAATCAAAATGCATTTTAAAGGTAAAGAGTGCAGCTTTCGTACGCAATTTTTAATTTAATTTACCGCAAATGATATCAGTTTCTATAAAGGTGTTACATAAATAAACGTAGCGCGATTTTTGCGACTTTTTTACGATATTCATGAGATGAATAAAATGTATCCCTGTCATTGACCGATAATTATGGAATTTCCATTGATAGAGTCTAATCTTTAAAACCTATGGCATAAAATTTGGGTTTTAAGTTTTGGCAAAAAAGGTGAGACATTTGAAATATGCCTAGAAAACGCTGAATATAAACTTTCACATTTTCAAACTAAATAGCCTTTTCCACAAATTCCGCCCAATATCGGTTTCGTGGAAGAACTTTTTTGACATTTTTTTGTGGGCCGTTTGTAATGTGATAGTTTAAATTTAGCATTACTCAGGCATATTTCAATTGACATAATTGTTGCCAAAATTCAAAATCAAAATTTTTTGTTATAGATTTTAAAGATTATACTCTAACAATGGAAATTCCAAGAGGTCAATGAAGTGATACATTTTATTTATCTCACAAGAATCGTAAAAAATGGCGGAAATCGCGCAACGTTTATTTATTGAACAGATTTACGGAAATTAGCTTCATTATCTGGAAAATGCAAAAATTGCATATGAAATTTTGGCTCTTCATCTTTATAACGCATTTTAACTTTTGTCGACAGGACATTCCGAGTAAAAGATATCAAATTTTTACCGTCGAGTTGATACAAATTTTATTTAAAATTGATTTCGCCCTCGTAATGCCCGGATTACACTACGCTAGTTTTTCAAGCTAGGATAGCAAGCTAGTGCTTCATGTATATAGAACTAGCTTCGCGTGTAGGCTGGTAAGCTAGTGAGAAAGACAGTAAGCCAGTGTCTTAAGCTGGGATAGTTAAATAGCATGGAGTTCTATTTTGTTAAGTTACTTGCATCCCCCTCTAAAGGTTTTACTATCCTGGCTTGTGTACCACCCTCGTCTGGCCAGCAAAGCTAGTGCTCTCGAACGGCAAGAAATGTATCGTAAGAAAGAATGTCTGTGGAACGCCACTACTCCATCATATAAAGATTCAGTACTACAAAAAATAATTGGCAAATTGAAATTGAAAACAAAATCAAACACAAAAATTGAAAAATCAACCAGGGCTGGAGCACGTTGTAAGGACGAATATAACTCAAAATTAACTAGACTAGATCTAGAACTCTACTCTTGCTGGTATAGCCTCTTTCATAATATAGTATGCTGTCCAGTAATATAGTATGCCTATAAACCAATACGGATGATCCACGTTCATTCCATGGTCTTGTCAATGCATTTTTCCAATAAAGCTTCTGTTAATTCTTCCAATGCAGTTTGACACACTTTCCGACATAATTATTTTACTCTTGTTTTTTTAGAAATATTTATCATTTCAGTAGATTTGTTGCTCTATTGATCCCGCAGCAGTACTAGCTACTGGCTGAAAAAGCCAAGACAGTAACTCAGGCTAGGATACCGGGATATCTAGCTTGCTATCCTAGCCTGAAAAATTAGCCATGTGTAATCTGGGCATAACTGACATTCAAAATCGCAGGATGCTTCAAGGGTTGTTTTTGAGAAAACAGTTCATTCTACACAAAAATTGCTTATTTAAAATGTTCCAAAACGTATTTTTCTTTGTTTTTAGTTTTATATCAATAAGACTTTAACTTTTTGAAAGAATAACTTTTTTAAATAAACCAAAAAAAAAACAAATATTTTGAATAACTATTTTTTAGTGTTAGAGCATTATTATAAACCTGTATATTTTTAGGTAAAAAGTAGACTTCTTTTTTATTTTCGCATTTTCTGTATTCTTAATAAAAGGTCCTAGTTAGAAACGTGGTCTGTATAGGATACCTTCAAGACTCTACGATAAAGCCACATTTCAAAAGCCTCAATTTTCTTACAGGTAGCGTCTGTAAGAGTCCACGACTCCACTCTGTACAACAGTATAGGAAAGAAAAAAAAGAAAAATCATACGATTTCTACCTGGCGAAATCGAATTCAAATATAAGCCACCGTGCTTGCTAAAACTTGCGAAGCAAACAGCTTGATGAATAAATCGGCAAGGAAATCTAAAATTGCACTCCAAATGCCGTTCATCATGGCCAATATTCGTAGTGAATTCGATTTCTGGTACTCCAAACGAAGTAAAGAAATAAAACACAATGACGGTATTAGATTTTGATTCGATACAGAGCAGCTACAAGCCGCATAGACGTATTTAGACCTCTTTAGGTCTCCTCAGTACGGTATAGCAACTACTCCGTATCGAACCAAAATATTTTCCCGTCGTAGACCATAGTTATTAAAAATAACTATATACAGACGTAACTACGCCATCTAAGAACAAAAAGAGAAATCATACGATTTCTACCTGGCGAAATCGAATTCAAATATAAGCCACCGTGCTTCCTAAAACTTGCGAAGCAAACAGCTTGATGAATAAATCGGCAAGGGAATCTAAAATTGCACTCCAAATGCCGTTCATCATGGCCAATATTCGTAGTGAATTCGATTTCTGGTACTCCAAACGAAGTAAAGAAATAAAACACAATGACGGTATTAGATTTTGATTCGATACAGAGCAGCTACAAGCCGCATGTACGTATTTCGACCTCTTTAGGTCTCCTCAGTACGGTATAGTATGATGAACGGCATTTGAAGTGCAATTTTAGATTCCCTTGTCGATTTATTCATCAAGCTGTTTGCTTCGCAAGTTTTAGGAAGCACGGTGGCTTATATTTGAATTCGATTTCGCCAGGTAGAAATCGTATGATTTCTCTTTTGTTCTTAGATGGCGTAGTTACGTCTGTATATAGTTATTTTTAATAACTATGGTCTACGACGGGAAAATATTTTGGTTCGATACGGAGTAGTTGCTATACCGTACTGAGGAGACCTAAAGAGGTCGAAATACGTATATGCGGCTTGTAGCTGCTCTGTATCGAATCAAAATCTAATACCGTCATTGTGTAGTATAGGATAGATATAACATCGTAACCTCATTACTTAGTTAACATATATAATACATATCTAACCAATAGAACTTTTCAAGTTTCAGTCCACCAAAAGATGTCCAGAATTTAAGAAATCCAAGAAGGGACTCCTCAAGGCAGTATACTTTCGCCCATTGTTTCAGGCTTACCAACAGATCCAGGAACAGAAGACAGAAGCAGATGACACAGCAATCTATACAATAGGAAAAGAACATAGAAGAATAGTCCAAAACAGAGAAAACCAAGTTGGAAGAATTACAGAATTCACGGAAAAATGGAAAATCAAGATCAACCCTCAAAAGACGCAATTCATCATGTTTATACAGGAGAAAAATCCACCAGTAGTAGAAATCACGATGAAAGAAAACATGATCCAATCAAAAGATTCAATCAAGTACCTAGAAGTCCATCTCGACAGGAAACCCAACTTCACGAAGAACACGCAACAAATCAAAGTAAAAGCAAATATTGCAAAATTACTAATACTTCCTTATATTTTTAGGTTCAGTCCACTACCGAAAGTCAAGAAAATTCGGTTATACCAGGCCTACGTTAGATCAGCAATACTGTAAGCTGCCCAGTATTGAGCTCTATCTCGGAAACCAACTGGAAGAAGCTTGAAACTCCAGAAACGTCATGCTACAAGATCATTATTGAATCAACATGAGAAGAAAGAATAACAAATGCAAACATCAGATAAAGGCTCCAGTATACACAACTGAGCGAGGTGGATGAGAATATTCTTTCACCAAGCCACAAGGAGACTCCTAAAGACCAAGGATATCCTTGCCAACAATCGGATCTAGAGGATGCACAAATCAAAATACAGACTGATCAACCATATGATTATAATCGACCATATAATATAACCAAGGTCCGAACGGAAGCAGTCCAACCATTAGGCGGGGCAGGCGGGCATTATATTGAGGCAATAAACGTTTTTATTTTTATTTTTGATATTTATACCCTTTAAGATCCCTCCAATTAAAAACCAGCCCGAATATACGATGTAGAAACACGATGAAGAATATATACCAAAAACTGAAAATATGATAACTACAATGAAAGCTATAGCCTTACAAGAGTGTTTAGCTTGTATGATAGTGATTTGTCCATGTGCTTTGTTTAAAATTTGATAAGTTTATTAGAAGCCTTTAAATAGCGCGTATCTAGTTTAATGGTATCATAAAATTGAAAATACGTACTTACTCCAAATATGTTAAAAAACATTGGTAATATCCATTGGCGACGAATATTTACCTGAAAAAAAAATATTTGTGAATAAGTAATAAATTAGTTTAATAAATGATTATATTGCAATAATATTATAGGCAAATAAAATATAGCAAAAATGAAACAGGCAAAAGGATAAGTAAAAAATAAGAGGTAAAAATATAAAAAGGAAGAGAACTTGGCTTTTCTTTTCAGTACAGGATTATCATGGTTCTGTTGACTCCTCTTTAAAACACATCAGCAGAGGTCATTTTAAACCACTGTCGGTGATTTTTCAGCCATGGCATAGGACGATGTTCTAGTCCGCTTTTGCCAAATATTTCGCTTTGCAATGACATGTTTATGAATTCGATATCTTTCTTTGTTGCGCATTACGTAGCCGAAGTACTCAAGCTTACGTTGTTTCACTAAGTTATGCACTTTTGTTTCATTTCTCGTATGCTGCAGGATTTCGACGTTGGTGACACGGTCCATATAAGATATCCTCTGTAGATACGCGTCTCGAAGGCTTCGATCTTCTTTTCAGTAGCTTGCGTCAGTATCCGGACTTCGACTCCATATAGTAGCACCAGAAAAACGTAGCATCTTGATCTCTAAACTCCGCTCACTACAGCATAATAAGAATATCATCTTGTTAAATATTTTTTGTATATCACCTGTACGGTGTTTGCATACTGCTATCTGGTTACAAATTACCAATTATCAGTTAGTTTCTGACCTAACTCAATAAACAGAAAATACTTAGTGCTCACCCTATGGCTTACTCTTATTTCATCTATCAACTAATGCACAAATATGCAATAATATCACAGCAATATAAAAAATTTTGTTAAAATCCTTTATAAAAGGTACATAAAAATGCCTCAAACGGGCTATCACAAACACATTGCAAACGTTTTCGGATTAAACAATCCTTCATCAGTGCAAACGGTTGTACATGCTAGTAGCCACCAAAATGGGTAAAAACCCTTTAAATGTTATAAATTTGAAGTTGTTTTACATGATTAGTATTTCTAATTTGTGATGGTTAAGTAGATTTGCTTAATTAGAAATACTAATAATGTAAAACAACTTCAAATTTATTACATTAAAAGGGTTTTTACCCATATATTTTGGTGGCTACTAGCATGTACAACCGTTTGCACTGGTGAAGGATTGTTTAATCCGAAAACGTTTTGCAATGTGTTTGTGATAGCCCGTTTGAGGCATTTTTATATACCTTTTATAAAGGATTTTAACAAAATTTTTTTGTGATATATGGTATACAGCTAGCTACAGGAACTTAGTTTCCTCGTGGAACAGCAATATACTTTGCTTTTTACACAAAACAGTTACACATTTACACTAACTCAAATAGTTTTGTCCTTATAAGTCGTCTCTTTAGTTCAGTTTTGTCAAGAAGCTGGATTTTCTCGACATTCACATGCCTCTGTTTTCTTGATTACTAAGGTGACAGTTTCTATACACAGGTCCTGGTGAAGTTTGCTGTTACAGTTGCTTTGTTTTGAAATCTCTGGATAATATGTAGATTACTAGCTTTGGTACAGCCCCAGAATTAGTACCCTTATACCCATACTGGCCTCAGTACTTGCTTGTAAATGGATAATTTATTATAAATGGATAATGTTATACTTGTGAATGAAAACTAGATCATTTGCAAAATACTATAACAATAATTTTATAATGCAAATATTTTAGGTATGTAAGCAACTCTGGCCAAAGTTACAAGTTGTTTGCTTTTTTGATAAATTGTTGTTTTATATTATGAGATTATCAATTAAGGTTAAACACTTTTGTTTGTAAAATTCATCAGAATATTTATCTTTATCAATACGTTTAGTCATTTTGAAGTTACGTTAGGTTTAAAAATGTTTTAAATCATTTATTCTACAATATTCGACATTATTTCATAAAAGAAGATATAGACAGGCATAGAGCATTTGAATTGTACACCCAGCTTTATGAAAATTTAACTACTAAGTTGCTGGTAAACTTTACAGCTATAAAAAGCCTTCCACGTTTAGGGGTGATAGTAGTACGAAGAAGCAGAGCTCCTACTGGTTACTGAAATTTGACTAGAATTAAACAGTCTGTCATAAGAGGAATTTATTTCTAAGTATTTTTTCGTTTCACTTTTTATGAAATTTATGTTTTATAAAAAAATTACTTTTATTAATTTATTTGGTGATCTTGTAGTGTAATGGAATAAAATTCAGTGATTACAATATAATTTTCTTTTAGTTCAAGTTTTTCAAGTTTTGGCGCCTACCATTTGAAAGTCCAGTAGTAATATCATATGGCATTTTTTACCATATGGGTAGATTCTTTCGGATTATTCCGACACCAACTGCATTTTTAACCCTGCTTCATCACCTAGTGTCGATGCACTTAGTAAAGATACCAGAACTAGTAAAGGGTCAGATAGCGACACGGACCATTTCTTTGTGAAGGCCAAGCTCAGAATCAGAGTTTCAAGATAAACAATAGATAATCTAATGAAGATCGAAAGGTGGAATGTAGCTAAGCTAGAAGAAGATAGGGGAATTCAATATTAACTGTAAATAAGAAATAGGTTTAGGTTTTAAAAATAAATGCAAATAAAAATAAAGATGTAGGTAGATCAGAAATGGAATACCATAAAAAGGACTATTCAAAAAGCAGCAGAGAAATACATAGAAGGAAAGAATAAAACGGGAAGAAAAAATGGTTAGACGAAGAATTCGAAAGAGCCCTAAAATAAACAAACAAAAGAAGAATTAATTATATATTGAACTCAATTAGATGAAAAACGTACACAAATCAACATATAGGGGGGCACAGCTGGAAGAACACTAAAACAAAAAATAAGACAATAACCACAACACAAATTGAAAAGGTAGAAGAAGAAAATGGCACAGCACCCACAAGAATAGAAGGCAATAGTAAATGTGGCAAAGACTTACGAAGTGTTGTAATGCCATTGATGATGATAACTGTCGATGCACAGTAGTCCAGGGGGACCGACAGCTTAACAAGTCCTCCAAAAGCACGGTGACGGCTCATTTCATATAGCACCAACACCGACATCTTAGAAATGAAAATGTCATTGGCGCCAAGAATCTAACTCGTGTATTATGACTTAGAAAGCCATTATCTTATCAGCTGAGCTACGGTCGCCACAAATCCAGTAATTACCAGTTAGAAAGAGTTAGATTTAAAAAGAGGTCAAAGAAGCAGAAAGTTTTCTACAGAAATTCTAACCTGCTGACTGAGATTTTTGAATTACCTGTGCATTATTGACAGCCTTGTTAGTACTCAGCAGTCTTTTACTAACTATCTTGTACATGGACTTCTAAAAATGGAACTGAAACCTGCAGCTTAAAACAGAAAAAAATCTAATGCAGTGATTTAAAAAAAATAATTTTTAATGAGACACATGATTGAAGTTAAATGACATGTATTAATGAAAAGTTGCATAATATTTTAAATTGTTCTATACTTTTTAAATTACTTCCTTGTTTATAATAGTTTACAATTTTTTTAAAATTTACTTTGATTAATTATATATCTTTAATATTTTTACCGTTGAAAACAGTATAATTAAAATTTATCTTTCCGTAGTATAATTTGACTGTTATTAGTAATATTAATTACAGTAACAGATCTAAGTATTAAGCTTCGTTTCCTTTTTCGAATAATGTTTCTTCCTGTTCGATTCGTATCTTGAACTTCTGGCTATCATTAACTTAATTAACAGTTTCAGCATTCAGTTAATGGAAACGTGGATTTATTATTTATATTTTATTTCATTTAGATTTTAAACAAAAATTGAAGTAATAATTATTTTCCAAACTATAGTCAACAAAAGAAATTAAGTAGTTAATATAGGGTAACCAAAATATGTTGATATTGACAAATAGGGGTAAAGGATGTTACAAATAAACTGCAAAGGACCTAGGATATATTAATTATTATTATTTTAAGCGGAATTACAATGTAAGAATGACCAAATTCACAGGTAATATGCTAATTCGGCAAAAATGTAGACGAAAAGGACAAATATGCAGTTTCTTTACTGATGCTTTACTGATGTTTCTTTACGAAAATGCTTCTTTGATGCATAAACTATGAACAAATACAAAAGATTGTAACCTCCAAATTCGATGGATATTTGAATATTGTTGACCTATTTTGTGTAAAACCTTACTAAGCCTAGAGCTGGTAATAAGTAAAAAACTAGAATTATGCGATAAGCGCTAATAAATTATTATTTAACTGGGAATAAGCCACAATTAAAGATAAAAATACGTTTATTGACGTTTCAATTTTCACTTCGGAAATCGTTCTCAAAATACAAACAGTAAATTAAACAAATTTTGTTTTTTGTTACATAGTGAAAAATTCTTCTAATAATTTAATTTTATCTGACTCCTTTATATTGACAATTCAGACATACATTATGCATTTTAAAGTAGACGACTTTAAAATGATATTGCCAATATTGTTGAGTTGCGCTCCTGGGACGACTTTACTTATAAGATAGTTCATTCGATTACATGAAATCAACTTTAACTTGAGAATATCCGTCAGAAAAAATCATAGCATGTAATTCGTCTTTAAGAAGACAAACACATGACATGATGACAGTCAAGTTCTCCTGTTAGTGATTTCATAGTAAATTATGAGAGAAAAACCAGGAAAAAAACCTCATAATACCATCCCGACATTGTAAGTATTTGTTCGTGAATTTAGTTTACCTTCAACAAACATCAAAATTCTGATTTTATATGTTACGTTATTTAAAAAACATAAATGATGTATCCTATATGTTACTGACTTACTAATACTGGTATTTTCTAATTAATAACCTCCGCTTTCAATATTGGTAACCAGATTTAGCATAATTAGAGCCGCTTCTTTGATTTTACTTTTTTTACCATCCGTTTTTTTAGGACTACTTTTGAATCATTCCATTGAACCCTATGTTCATTATCCCATGCGTGTTTACATATTTGAGATTTTCACCAGCTCACAAAGCACACCAAACGGTCAGTTTTTCTGTATGTAATGGTGTCTCAACATACACTTGAGGATTATTTTCACTCCAAATACGGCAGTTTTGTTTGTTGACATAGCCATTTAACCAAAAGTGAGCTTCATTGCTAAGCAAAATTCGCTTATGAAAATCAGGATCAACGGCAATCTCGTTTTGGACCCATTCTCAGAATCTACGCCTTGCTGTCATTGTGTAGCTTTAATTCTTGCACTAATTGGATTTTTATAAGCGCGAAAACTAAGATCTTTGCGCAAAATCTTCCATGAAGTAGATGGACACATATCCAACTCTATGCTACGCTCTTCATTAGAAACAACTTCTTCTGTATGCACTGTACGACATCTCTGTGGGTGCATATTATCATTTAGAGTAAACGTTGTGCGAAAAAGTTTCGTGATTAATCGAATTAATTGCTCTGATGAACCATAACCATAAAATAGACGCAGTGCGCGATATGTATTTCGAACAGAACCATGGTTTTTTAGAATAAATTTGAACAATTTGGAAGCGATGTAACCACAAATTTAAACTAAAAAAAAATTGATATTAAATTCGGTAGAAGACAGAACTAGCAAATTCTAGTTAATGTAGTGAAAAGAAAGAAAAATAAGGAGATAAATATTTCTAATATTAATGTTTGTAAACAATCTGGACATACCGTAAATACTTAGACAATGGTAAATACTAAACTATTCTGAACAAATCAGAATAGATATACTTCTAAAAATATGAATTTTGCTCATTTAGTCCTGCGCCTCACCCTGTAGTAGGTTCTTATGTTTATCTACAGCTATGCATAGAGGGTCTAGGACAATTCGCCGTCGCCAATTCGCCGTCGCCGATTCACCGTCGCCCATTCACCGTAGGGACAATTCACCGGCAGCCGATTCGCCGTCGCCGATTCGCCGTCAGAAATTTAATTTTTGAAATGTTTATTATTAACACTTGGTTATAAATAGAAGATTTTAGGCAATAAATTATTTATTAAGTACCATTTAGTGGTGTGTTGATGTTAAATTTTTTATTAGGAATAAAATATTTAACAAGAACTAGAAAACAATTAGGGTGGTTGATCTTCTAATGTGGGTTAAAATAGTTGTTGTTTATTTAATGACCATTAATAACCAGTGAATAATGATTCAAGGATTTAATTTTTTGTTTACATTATTGTTGGAATAAAAAATGTTTAACAAGAATTAAAAAAAAATTAGGCAATCATCTTTTTTAGTACCCATTTATTGAGGGTTGGTGTTTAACGAAAACTTAATTCATATAATTTTATGTTTAATTAAATATTTTTGCTAAGTAAATGAAACAAGTAATCCATTGGTTTATGTTTTGTTTTATTAAAAAATTAATTTCTAAATTTCTAAAATATTTTCTCTATTATAATTTTGTACTAAATGTAAAATTCTTTGGTCCGCCAGTTCTTGTAAAATATTTTATTCATAATAAAAATAAAACACCAACTCGATAAACATCAATAAACAGGTACTTACCATAAAATAATGCATTGCCTAAAATCTTATTTTTATAACCAAATGTTATTAATAAACATGCTCAAAATTAAATTTCTGACGGCGAATCGGCGACGGCGAATCGGCTGCCGGTGAATTGTCCCTACGGTGAATGGGCGACGGTGAATCGGCGACGGCGAATTGGCGACGGCGAATTGTCCCATTCCCATGCATAGACGGCCTACCACACAACAACACCTATCAAGATTAAAGTTAGATTATAAACCTGGAAGTGCACTCCGTATGATGACCATTAATTTTTTTATGCAAATTTTGGTTTGTTATAAAAACGGAGAATATGCAGTTTTTCTTTGAATAACCTTATCTACAAATGTACAATCTACCTACGCACAAGCGGATAGTACGCTAGAACCTCGGTATAATCAACAAATTGTGCTAAAACAACACATACATTTGCATTTTAGATTTAACTGTTGAAAAAATCACTCACGATGTTTATATATATATATATATATATATATATATATATATATATATATATAATATATATATATATATATATATATCGGGTATGCGGTCTATTATTTAAAAAAAAAACTCTTTTTTTCTTTTAATGCTCTATATTGATATCAGTGACGGTCCCACTGATATCGGAGCAGTACAAACAACACAATATAAAAAACTACCATTAATAAAACAGTTAACACCTTCTGGGACTAGTTTATTTAAACAATTTACTAACATTAAAATTGTCCAATATAATTTATTAGAAAACTGACAACTTTTTTCTAAAGTAAAAGACACCAACTGTAAATAAAACTAATGTTATCTACAAACTGCCTTGTTTGGATTGCTAGAGCTGTTATGTTGACCAAACTTCTCAATAGCTAAAACAAAGGGTCACACAACACAAAAGTGACTGTAAAAAACAGAAGAATACATGTGCGGCAGTTGACCATCATTTAAAAACTGGCCATCAATTTGACTATTCAAATATCAGTGTTCTACAGCAAGAAAATAATTACAAAGAAGATTGTTTTTGGAAATATGTCATATAAATAGAGAAAACTATGCAGTAAATTACAAGGCAGACACAGGACAGTTGAGTAGTATCTATTATAATACTCTTAGTATGTCCAAATAATTTTTCTGTTTACAATTATATTTTAAATCACCTTGTATATTTTTAATGTGTAATTTTAGTGTATTTTAATTGTTTCTTGGTTGTTTTTGTTTGCTCTGTTTTTATATTTAATTACTAATACCTAGGTGCTTGTAACCAATACTGTCAGTACTATTAGTACCGTCAGTAACAAAAAGTTATTGTAAAATATATAAAACTTACCAAAACGTAAAACGGGACACTGACATCAATGAATTGACTGAAGTAAAAATTGATATCTGGTATCTCATGGTTGAGTGTCAGTAGTATATAATTATTTTTATTTGGAGGTATCGTTGGTGTTTTCGAAAAAGGTAAAGTAAAGATATTTATGACTTTAAGAGATTTTTATGGTGTTATTTATTATTATTTAAATCAGACTGAAATATATTTAATTTAGGTTCTGTGTATCTTTTTTGTCATTGATTGCGTTGGTATTTCTTTTTATTTCTATTGATTCGTATATTTCCCCCTTCTTTTTGTTTTGTTCGGATTTTAAAATTTTGATGTTTTCGAAGTCAAATTCATGCTTCTTCTCATTTTCATGTTTTGTGAGCGCAGTGATGTTGTTCATGTCATATTTGTGACAACAAATTCTGGATTGAAGCAGTTGACTGGTTTGCCCGATATAGACACCTTCACGGGTAATAAAAGGTATCTCGTAAACAACATGTGATTTTTTGAGTTTTGGAGTTTTTGCTTTTAGTTTAGTGAAATATTTATTTAAAAGTTTGTTGCCTTTGTAAGCCACTGTTAGGTTATGTTTGGCAAAAGATTTGTTGGTTATTCAGAGAACCCTTTTTCGGAGAGAATATGAAAGATTTGTATATGCAGTCTTGATACTATTGGGTTTATTGTTATTTGTATTGTTGTAAAATTTCTTAAATCTTCATTTAAAAATAGTTTCGAGTATATGTTCATAATATGCATTATTTAGAAAGGCATTTTTTGCTTTTTTCTTTGCAGTTGGTCTGTATTCTGGATCTGCTAGTTTTATATAATTATCAACAAGACTTATAATTACAGACTTGGATGATGAGATTTATAGTTGAGATATCGTGAAGAACATATTTCTTTTGTAAACCACATGGTTTTAACTGTGTTATTAATGCGATGTAAGCTGATATCCAGAAAATTTATTTTATTATTTTGTTCAATTTCTATAGTAAACTTTAGTTTTGGATGGTAACTGTTCAAATTATCTAAAATTCGTTTATTTTATTGGTTGGCCTAGCACAGATACAGTCATCGATATATAGGTGGAAGGTACATTAAAATCTAAATGACTCATGACAGATTCTTCTAAATCTTCTAAAACCAGTTGAGCAATGACACTAGAAATACTTGAACCTATTGCACGTCCATTCATTTGTTGTTATATATGAACGAAATATTTCCCACTGTATTTAAATAATGATTAAAAGTAACGACATGATCTTGGATATAATGAACAATGATATCATAAAAAACAACTTAAATGTAACTTAACCTAAGTACGTAAATAACAAAGAAAAACTACTAAAAAATATCTTAATACTTTGTATTGCCTTCTCTAGCCTCTATAACTGCCTGTACACGTCGGCTCATGCTGTCTATGAGGTTGCGAATATAATCTTGCTGGATATTTTGCCATTTATCTTCTAGAATCAGGCGAAGTTCGTTAATTGAGGCTGTTGCTACTTCGCGACCTCTAATATTTCTACCAAGCATGTCCTAAACGTGCTCTATTGGGTTCAGATCTGGCGAATACGCTGACCAGTTCATTTTATTAATACCAACTTCCTCTAAATATTGTGTAACACACATTGTAGAGTGGGGTCGTGTATTATCTTGCATTAATAGAAAATCATCACCCCTATATTGGAAAACAGATACTTCGTGATTCGCTAAAATTTCCTTAATATACCAGTGTACAGTCAACGAACCCTCAATAAATACCAATTCAGTGTGCGCCTCCCGGCATATTCCTGGCCATACAATCACCGAACCCCCTCGATGGCAAACGCGGGGACTGAAAGCGCACTCCGCAAATCTCTCTCCAATTCGACGCCATAGTCGTTCTCTCCCATCTGATGAGTGAAGACAGTATCTCGACTTATCCGTAAAAAGAACTACACTCACATTATTGCCTCGAACCTCTTGAAGCTGATTTCTTGTTTGCCCGCTGTTAAATGACGATCTCACAAAGTGTTGAATCGTATAAAACGGTTTTCTAAAGCGGTAGTTTTTCGCTTCCTGTCACTTCGCTTTACGCTTATTCATTCCAGTTCGTATAAAACGTTCCACTACCCTTTGGATGGTAGAGCGATGTGTGTAGTGTGTAGTAGGGAGCCTGGGTACGGTTGTAACAGGGTACGGTTGTAACAACTCGAATATTATCGAAACTGTGTACGGCAGGCGAGGGGCACAAGGGAAGGGATACGCAGACAACGTGGCCCGACACGATTCTCAGTACTGCATCACCTTTCGCGCGGTATTTACACTATTAGTGAGACCTATTGTGTTTTGTCAACCAAAAGTAAGTATTTTTGAGGAATTTCTTTCTGTTAACTTAACTTAAATATTAATATTATCACGTATTTCAAAATATGCTTATATAATCGTCGCAGTTTAGAGATTATAATAAGCTTATTTGTTTTTGTATAGGCTATGCTACTTGTACTTGTAACGATTGTAACGATTTTCATGGGGACGGTTGTAACAGTAATTTTAACATTACTGTAATTTTATAGGCACTATTTTTGTATTACAGATGCCTAGGCAACGCATAAGAAAGACCTCGAGAGGCGAAAACGACATATTGTTGTACAAGAACGCTTACGATGAAATTAAATTATGTTTCTCTTTTGAGATACAAGCGAAAATGAGATGCGGTAAATGAAGATGCCCAGGAACAGCTGGAAAATATTAAAATGGGATATGTGGCTCATAACAGAGTTTTTAACGAAGACCAGGAACGGCAATTAGCGAAGTATCTCATTCGTTGTGCGGATATATATTTTGGTCTCTCCACAAAAGAGGTAAGAAAGTTGGCCTTTGAACTTACCGTAAAATATAATTTAAACGCTCCTTCCACTTGGCTGGAAAATAAAATGGCTGGAGAAGAATGGTTTCGTTCATTCATGAAGAGAAATTCCGAACTAATTATCCGCGCTGCTCAAGCCACAAGCCTGTCTCGGGCGACAAGTTTCAACCGATATAACGTCAATGTGTTTTATGATAATCTTCAGACTGTTATGGATCGCGATCACTTTGAACCTCAGGATATATATAATGTCGACGAAACCGGCGTTACTACAGTACAGAAGCCTGACAGAGTTGTTGCAAGACGTGGCACAAGGCAGGTGGGCGCAATTACTTCTGCTGAACGAGGCACTTTGGTCACACTAGCATTTACAGCTAACGCATTAGGCAACGCCATTCCACCTATGTTCGTGTTTCCTCGAATTAGATATCAAGAGCATTTCATTAGAGACGGACCAGTGGGATCAATCGGTGCCGGTAATCCATCAGGGTGGATGCAAGATGAGTCATTCATTATATTTCTTAAACATTTTCAAAAACATACGAATGCCTCTTTGTCGCATAAGATATTATTGGTGCTAGACAATCATTCGTCCCATATACATATCAACTCCTTAGATTTTTGCAAAGATAATGGGATAGTATTACTGTCATTTCCGCCCCACTGCTCTCACAAGCTACAGCCCTTAGATAGATCCGTTTATGGGCCTTTCAAAAAAGCCATTAATACTGCCTGTGATGCCTGGATGCGAAATCATCCAGGAAAAGTCATGACTATTTACGACATACCGGGTATTATAACTATCGCAATGCCACTTGCTCTCACTCAGGTGAATATCCAGGCCGGGTTTCGAAAGACAGGGATCTTCCCATTTAACCGCGATTTGTTTCAAGAAATTGATTTTGCGCCATCGTTCGCGACAGACAGGCCTAATCCAAATGCTACTGAAGAGATGGGCATTTCTAATCAACATAGCATTAGACTTGCACCTGATGACGAATTACTATCACCTTCGTTATTGAATGAGGATCCACCTTCATTCAGCGCAGTAAGCCCAACTGAGCCCGAAAATAGAGCTTCAGCTAAAGAGGCTGCATCGCAGTCATTTACTAACAGTGATCCTAAAAAGGAAACATTCATTGACCATCAAATGCTCACACCAATTGAAATAGCCGAGCTCGAAGCAACAAAAACACCGCCTAGACAAACATCTCTAGAACCTAGCCAAGAATGGCAAGCTGGTACAATAAATCTGGAATCAGACATCTCTCCTCGTGATGCTCTTTTGTGTCAGCCATCAGAACTGTCTACAAGCAAGCAGTCTGTGTTCTCGCCTGAGACTTTACGGCCTTACCCTAAAGCTCCACCTAGAAAACTAGGAAACAGAGGTCGAAAAACCAAAAAGTCTGCTATCTACACAGATACTCCAGAAAAGGAAGCTGCTAGAAAGGAGTATGAAGAGCGACAGAAGCGGTTGAAAAATAGACAAACAAAGAAAAAAGTACTCGAGTCATCTACTGGAAAGATAATCAAAAACAAAGGGAAAGGAAAAGCGAAGAAAATGAAGATTAATACACCATCAGAATCATCATCAGAAGAAGAATATTATTGTCTTATTTGCTTAGACACCTATTCAGCGAGTCGATCTGGAGACAGTTGGATTCAGTGCCAAGGTAGCTGCAAACAATGGTCTCACGTGGCCTGTACTGATGGAAGTAGATATTATATATGCCACAACTGTGATGAGTCTGATTAAATATAGGAAAATATAATTTGTTTAAGCTCAGATTTTGTTTGATATTTTTTATTAATAAATTTGATTTTGATTTTGTTTGGTATTTTTAATTAATAAATCTGATTAAAAAATAATAAAACTGATTTTATATGTGTAATTTATGTATTATTTTTGATTGTTACAACTGTCCCCTATTCGTGTTACAACCGCCCCTGGTATGGGGTCGGTTGTAACAATCGCACACACTTATTTAAATGACATATTCCCTCCAAACTATTTTACTTGAGCTATTGGTTTTGACAATAATTTAAAGACAAATGAATATTACTTCACATCAAAGACTTTGATCGTTGCTTACAGCTATAATAGCTGTGCTATGAAGCACTAAAGGAAAATTGTTACAACCGTACCCAGTCTACCTACTCTAGCCACATATTCAAAATTTCGCCCATCTTCAACCAGAGCAATGACTTTCGCACAATCTTCGACACTAAGATCAATCATAGGTAAACAAAATGTATCAATATGACATAATGATAACAGTCACCAAAGCCACCTCGTTGTATTACAAAATAACTTCAAAATAGTCATACTTTAAAAAGTCCTAAATTGTGGGTCGAAAATTCATTTGGCTCTAAAAAATGAACCAAGTCATATTTTGACATGAAACAAAAAACAAAATACATAGGAGACCTGGTTGAAACTCAAAAATAAGATTTTGCAAAAATTCGCAAACGGAATTATTCCACACGATGTTTAAAAGTTAGGATATTAAAACCAAGTTTTAATTAACCCCGTACAATAAGTCAAATATAAACTTTTATCAAAAAACTGACTATACCAAATTAAAATTTATAAATTTATACAGTGTGCTAAAAAATCATCAAAATATGGCTAAAAATAAAAAAAAATTAAATACTTTGAATTTGACAAAAACTTTCTCCGTTCCGTTTTTTGCATCTGAGTGTATATATAGTTTTTAAAAATTGTATAATTTAAAAAAGGCGCGCCCCTTAGACAACAAGCGTCTGATGCAATTTATATCAAAATACATACACACAATACATTAATCAGTATTTATTGTTGTCTTCAATTTCGGTCAATTAATCTGCTAGACGCGTAATCTTTATGCGTCTACATCTCTGACAGCAGTTTGTTTATGTGTCCTTAACATTTGCAAGTATTAATCCACGACTACAAATAAATTGCAAGCTATCAAGTGTGAAGTAAATTCTATTTTAGACTTGGATCAATGATTATGGCTAGTGACCTATGACACGTAACGATTAATTGAGATTGAAGGAGTTGGTACTAACGATAGAGATTACGTAAGATGGTTCAAGCATTACCTAATCTTCTGGTACTTATAGTATCCAAATGTATCGACATACGGGGGTCAAAAAAGTGAACTAACTTAAACCGATTCCTCCTTGACGTTAACACTTTTTATTGTAGAATAATTAGAAATTTGTAATTTTTGGTTGGATAAGTAAGCAGATATCGTAACTGTCAACGTCGGAGTGCGTTTCTTACTCATGATTAAATGAATATTACAGAAGACAAAGGTGTCTTCTGTAATATTGATGTCTTTGGGATGTAGATTTACCAACGAATATTGCGGATAAGTTGGGTTGATCGAATAAGAAATGAAACAGTTTTACACCAAATAAAAAAAGAGCACAAAAATAACAAAAACAATCCAAACTCGAAAGTTACAATATTTTGGCCATGTAATGAGACATTCAGAGAGGTATAACTTTCTACACCTCATAATACAGGACAAGATCGCTTACCCCCTTTACATGCAGCTCAATTCCGTGGCAGTGAGCAGGGAATTGATCAGGTAAGTTGGCAGCTTAAGTATGTAAATAGGTAACTCGCGCTGCCATTACTCATGCCACTCTTGCTGTCGTACGCTCCCTTCTTTGGTAATTTTTTTAACGGAAATCAAAGGACTTGCAGTGCGAGTGACAGTAACTTTTTACTCGCTGTCTTGTCGGTGTCCAGACTTATTTGTTTATTGTTTGGTAAATTTTTCTTTAATTACGGTTGAGTGGATTAATGAGAAAGTGCTGAAGTTTTTGGAGGTATATGCTAGTGAGAGAATGTTATAAGGAACTTTTCAACTTTCTCATTTCCTAGATCCATATACAGAAATTACACAGACGGCCATTTATGACGCCATGGTGGAAGACAGCACTTTATAAATATTGCAATAATAGTGAAACAAAATAAACATTTACTAACTCTTATTTGTGTTTATTGCTTACCCTCATTTGGTCCTTTAAAACGATATTAATTGCTTTACAAACTTCCGGCAAAATGTTCTCCAGATTCCTCACATGTTAGTGCATTAAAAAAGTTTGTCGTATTTCCTCTGTGAAAAAATTTTTGAAGACATTTTCAGATTATTGGCCAAATAAAAGACTTGCACCGTTGTGTTGCGATGACCCGCTGTGATCGTTTTTTTTCCTCGTTTGATTTTTAAGGCAATTTTGTAAACTTAAAAGACACAAAGCTGTTGCCGCAGTAATTTCTATGCCCTCCATTGCAATGATACACTGATGCAGCACCGCGGTAGCTCTATGTTGATAGTTATTTGCCTTAAATGCTACCGTGGAATTATTTCGGGCAGGATAGTGGCAACACGAGTAGCAGCAGTAATGGCTGCGTGTAAAGGGGATATGAACTCTTAAAGCAACATTAATATTGAAAACTTAAGGTCTTTGGGATATAGATTTACCGACGAATATTGCGGATAGGTTGGCTTAATCGAATAACAAATATAGTTTTAAAATGAATAAAAAAGAGCACAGACATAATAAAAAGAATAAAAACTCGAAAGTTACAATAGTTTGGCCATGAAATGAGACATCCAGAGAGGCATAACCTTCTATACTTCATAATACAGGGCAAGATCGCCGGCAAGAAGTGGCCCGAGCTGAAGAAGAACATCCTGGCTCCGAAATCTCCAAAAGTGGTATCAAGAGACATCCGCTTATCTGTTTCGAGTTGCTGTAAACCAAAGTTATTATTGCCAATATGATAGCCCACGTTCGATAATCGGATAGTCTACAAAAGAAGAAGTTTATTTAAAGTAAGTCGTGACATGATAATTAAAAAATAAACCGTCATTCTACCTGCTAACAAAAAGAATTGTTTCTTTTTAGCGGTCTCATTTAGATATTGTTATTACTGCTCATAGTTGCTACTGTTAATTTGTTAGCCTAGATAGTGAAATTCATCTACATGTTCAGAACCATAGTTATCATATAACAGGTTTTCTTTGTTGTTCTTGTTACTTATTTCATGTAATATGTATCGCTATCTCGTTTTGCAATCTTTGTATATTAATTAGTAATTTCTTTCCAATTTAAGATTTCCATCTTGACAGGATGTTTATTTATATCCTCGATATTTGCTCCATTTATCAAAGTTCCTAAATAAAGAGCACCAAAGAATTTTAATAGCCTCACAATGTTGCATAGTATTTCTCGAATAACAGCCACTAGTTACAGTCCAGAATGCTGTACGCGTATTCTTATTTCGATTACGTTTAAAAAGGCCTCGGTAATAAAAGCAACCACCTGAATAAAGAAAATAATATACAAAATAGTAAACATTCAAACGAGTTTGGTCGCGGTTCCATTATCGACCGGTGAGAACCAGGAAATAATAACATTGAAACTTTAGATGTTGTTGGCGTTGTTCGAATAGAAAGAAGAATTGATTGTGTAATTGAAAAATTCTTTACACTCGAGTAGCAAAACTGAGCTAGCGGTTTGTTATGTTAATTTCGGCATGCTTTGTACGAAGATTAATAAGAACATTTATTCAAATATACTGTTCTACAATACCGATAATAAACACATTGTGCAGGTGTTATTGTTAGACTAAATTAGGGATAGAACAATTTAAATATCGATTATTAAGTTAATGCATCAAAGAAGTATTTTTTGCGATTGTTTTTCCACAAACATGTGATAGCAAAGCAAAAAGTACTCGACTTAGAACAATAAGAGCCTAGATTAATTACTATTTAACTGGGAATAAGTCACAATTAAAGATAAAAATACGTTTATTGACGTTTCAATTTCCACTTCGGAAATCGTTCTCAAAATACAAACAGTAAATTAAACAAATTTTGTTTTTTGTTACATAGTGAAAAATTCTTCTAATAATTTAATTTTATCTGACTCATTTATATTGACAATTCAGACATACATTATGCATTTTAAAGTAGACGACTTTAAAATGATATTGCCAATATTGTTGAGTTGCGCTCCTGGGACGACTTTACATATAAGATAGTTCATTCGATTACTATTTTCTGTGAGGACATGTGAAGTCACTAATCTATGAAAATAAGCCTGAAAAAATTTACCACTTGAAGAACAACATTCCCCGAGTTATTACCGATATACCACCACAAATGCTGGGAAAAAGTCATCGAAAATAGGACCTCTACTTTAGACTCCGTAAGAGCCAGCCGTGGCGGTCATATGCCAGAAATCATATTTAAATTATAATGCCAAAAGATTATCTTTTGAATAAATTCATTTTCATGTCAATTTAAAAAATCATCTTTGTCTATATTACTGTGCCTTTTACAGCAAGTTTCCTTCAATTCATAATTTCAGCTATATACACATTATTCATACACGTCTAGGACTTTGCAAAAGGTGGCGACCAAAGTTTAATGCTTCGTTTAACTTATTAGCGCTAAATATTGTTCTGAAGCTATTTTCTTGTGGCATTGTAAATTAATTACTATTTAACTGGAAATAAGCCACAATTAAAGATAAAAATACGTTTATTGACGTTTCAATTTCCATTTCGGAAATCGTTCTCAAAATACAAACAGTAAATTAAACAAATTTTGTTTTTTGTTACATAGTGAAAAATTCTTTTAATAATTTAATTTTATCTGACTTATTTATATTGACAATTCAGACATACATTATGCATTTTAAAGTAGACGACTTTAAAATGATATTGCCAATATTGTTGAGTTGCGCTCCTGGGACGACTTTACTTATAAGATAGTTTATTCGATTACATGAAATCAACTTTAACTTGAGAATATCCGTCAGAAAAAATCATAGCATGTAATTCGTCTTTAAAAAGACAAGCACATGACATGATGACAGTAAAATTCTCCTGTTAGTGATTCCATAGTAAATTATGAGGGAAAAACCAGGGAAAAAACCTCATAATACTATCCCGACATTAAAAGTATTTGTTCGTGAATTTAGTTTACCTTCAACAAACATCAAAATTCTGATTTTATATGTTACGTTATTTAAAAAACATAAATGATGTATCCTCTATATGTTACTGACTTACTAATACTGGTATTTTCTTATTAATAACTTCCTCTTTCAATATTGGGAACCAGATCCTACTACATTCTGCCGAGGAATTTGCAACACAATTGCCCTAATTTAGCATAATTAGATCCGCTTCTTTGATTTTTCTTTTTTTACCATTCGTTTCTTTTAGGACTATTTATATTTAGAATTATTCCATTGAAATAAAAACAAATGTAGTCAAATGTAGTCCTAAAAGAAACGGATGGTAAAAAATGAAAAATCAAAGAAGCGGCTCTAATTATGCTAAATGAGGGTAATTTTGTTGCAAATTTCTCGGCAGAATGTAGTAGGATCTGGTTACCAATATTGAAAGAGAAAGTTATTAATAAGAAAATACCAGTATTAGTAAGTCAGTAACATATAGAGGATACATCAATTATGTTTTTTACATAACGTAACATATAAAATCAGAATTTTAATGTTTGTTGAAGGTAAACTAAATTCACGAACAAATAATTACAATGTCGGGATAGTATTATGAGGTTTTTTTCCTGGTTTTTCCCTCATAATTTACTATGGAATCACTAACAGGAGAATTTTACTGTCATCACGTCAGGTGTTTGTCTTTTTAAAGACGAATTACATGCTATGATTTTTTTCTGACGGATATTCTCAAGTTAAAGTTGATTTCATGTAATTGAATGAACTATCTTATAAGTAAAGTCGTCCCAGGAGCGCAACTCAACAATATTGGCAATATAATTTTAAAGTCATCTACTTTAAAATGCATAGTGTATGTCTAAATTGTCAATATAAATAAGTCAGATAAAATTAAATTATTAGAAGAATTTTTCACTATGTAACAAAAAACAAAATTTGTTTAAATCATGAATGTGTTGCTTGTGTGAGTCCATTTCAAATAGGTAAAGAAATAATAAATAAGACTTACTCACAAAGTACTGTGAGTAAGTCTTATTTATTATTTCTTTACCTATTTAAAATTTGTTTAATTTACTGTTTGTATTTTGAGAACGATTTCCGAAATGGAAATTGAAACGTCAATAAACGTATTTTTATCTTTAATTGTGGCTTATTCCCAGTTAAATAGTAATTAATTTACAATGCCACAAGAAAATAGCTTCAGAACAATATTAAGAGCCTAGAGTTTAATATTTCCAACCCCTATGGAAGAGTCCCAGGTCTTAACCAGCCAGGTAAAAAATGAGATTCATTGATACTCATTTATTTAGATGACAGAAAAATGGAGATCAATAATTATGAGTGGTAAGTTAAACTGTCGTTAATAATCAAATTGTATTAATCTAAGACCAATAACTCTTTCAATACAATATCAATATCAGCTGTCGGTGATGTTTTTGTTATAAAACGTCAGTAACAGCAAAGCTTTAGGACTTTATGTTGACAAAGTTTTGAATTTTTATTTTTATTGAAGAAAATCTGGTTTTTAGTTTTAAGTACGATTAATACAGCTAAGAATACCAAAACGATAAAAACAAAGAAAAAATGATCAAAGATATAGGTTTTTACCTAAACAACAGTTTACTACGTATGAATTTTTAGTAGCTTTTCCGATTATCGATATTTTAACAAAAAGCGATTTTCAGATTTTTCCTCTATATGAGATACTCTAAGACCGATAATTTCCGTATTTATCCAATATTCTACGTTGTTTTCATTAATATAGACATCAAATAAATTTTTGTATTAGGTAAAGTTAGATTAGGGTTTCTGCGACATTTTCTGAATTCAGAATAAAGTTTCGTGGATTTAAATGTTAGAATTACATATAAATTCTCTTAATCAAAGCGGATTTTTCTTTTTTAAACCAAGTTTCTATTTTCGCTATCATTTATTAGTCCAGTCGTCAGATATTTTACCTTCAAAAATCATACGAACAAGCTGAATTTTGATGAGAATGTCAATCTTTGGATTTCTAAAAAAATGCAAAAAAGTTTGCCACTCCCATCCCGGGCTCCTCTCGTAGAAGTGGACGGAAAACAAGAAATGTAGCTGAGATAATTTTAAATCTCAATGTTTAATAGAACTTTTTTTGTAGAATAAACCGTTCCCTCAGAAAACTAAAACAATAGTAGCCAGCAAAGAACCAACCAGATGTAAAATAGAAATTGATGGCATCAATGTTGAACAAGTAATGGAAATAAAATACCTCGGAATTACACTGTCTAGCTGTGGAGACCTGGGCAAAGAAGTGAGAGATCAAGTACAAAAAGCAAATAGACTGGCGGGACCATGGACGTATAAATAAAGAAGGACCGTTATTTCTAGTATAATTTAATTTTAATTTATAGATAAAAATGTATTATTTAGTATAAACTATTTTTAGATATACTCATTTCGCAACCAAGGAATTAAAAGAAAAACATTAATTTTTTAATTTATTAAAAGAAAACATATTCTGATAATGTTAACTTTATGTAAAACTTGGCATTATTAGTACTATTAACCAATCGTAGTGATTTGAGGAAAAGGAATATGGCGTTGCACTGTTTACCTTTGAGTTGATAATTTCCTTTTTTGTGACATTTTAGTGATTTTGTTAATATTTTCATCCAGAACTGTCATTTCGTTCGTAGTAAGTAGAGTAAACATTGGAAGTAAATTGGATTGGAAGAATAGTAAGTAAACATTGGAATTACGTCCATGAGCGTAGTACAGGGATGTGTTATTACTTAATTCTTGACATGAATTGAAATTAAATTTTGTCAAATAAAGTGAAATTATGTGAAATTTTGTCGTATTATAAATACATTTATTTATTTTTTCTAATCTACACTATAATCGCTATAAATATATTAATTTCAAAGAAATATATGCAGGTTCCCAGTAAAGAATCAACAGCTGCTAGATATGTGGTTGTCTATGTTCGGCTTAAATAAAGAACAAGTAACCAAAACTGCTATGGTCTGCTCAGAACACTTTAGAAAGCATGATCTAATTATACAACCAAGTGGACGGGTTAATATGAGGAAAGGAACTGTTCCAATAAATATTTATCATAAATCATCAGAACTAAGGAACTAACGAATTTCTATGTAATTTACTATACAGAGTATAATAAATATAATGCACACACATAGCATATTAATTCAATGTTTCAGTTCTACAAACGATATGGAAAATAAAGAAACAACTTCCAGTAGTATTGATATGGATGATTTTTATGGACCGTCAAAAAGGTGAGTTTGGATCGAATTTGTTAATTAAATTTACAAATAAATCTAAATGTGGATTTTAATTACTTATTTCATTTTAATATTAAAATTAGTCACAGTATTTTAGGAGTTTCATTGATACTGAAAAATGTAATATGGAGACAGGGCTTGGGCCTTAATGTAAAATCTAATTCTCCTAAAAAGGAGGTGAGTTTTAAATAAATTTTGTATAAGATTATTTCAATCTTAAACCAATTTTAATATTTTTCTTTAATGTACATAAATTGATTATTCTAGATGTTTAAATGACAATGAAGAAAACAAGGAAAGTATAGATATAGAAAATGCACCTTCGAGCACCATTACAGCATCAGAAACTGAAACTGTAGAGTTGTTACTTGGTGATAATACTTTTTCATATGTTCCACGTAATATTTATAAAAAGTGAATTCTTAGTTTAATTTATAAAAACAAGTATTATAACTATGAAAACCTAATTATATGTTTTAGAAATAAAACCATTGAAGACATGTCTAGCAGCGATTTTTCAACACCTGAAAGGATCAAAAAACATTTTAGAGTGTTAAAAAAATACTGTTAAGAGTCAAAAAAGTAAAATAAAGCATTTACAACAATATGTAAGAAGAATGAAAACAAAAATTACATCCTATCTAAAATGATTAACGATTTATAAGAGCCCGACTTATGTCCTTTCTTGTTGAAATAAACATTTTATCACGAAGTCAGTTCAGCTTTTTATCTAATAAATGTACCAGTAATGCTATGTTTTCTGTACTACATGAGGTCTATTAAGCAATAAACAATAATCTTTACGCTGCCACTGTTTTTTGAGACTATGCCAAATCTTTTGATTGTGTAATTCACGACATTTTGATAAAAAAACTAAATTTCTACGGAATTCGAGGTATTTCTTTGAATTGGTTCCAATCTTGCTTGAGAAATAGGAAATAAGCAGTTAGAGAAAATAATACTGACTCTAGACACAAAAGCATGTATGTAGAGTACCACAATATTGAGTACTGGGTCCTCTACTTTTTCTTATATTTAGCTTTTCATGCAATTAAAACTTCTGATCAACTTAAAATAAAAACCTAGTCCGACTATAATTTACTTTCTTTTAACATGAATAAGACAGTAGCATTATCCTATAAAGGAGCTCTTCAACCCTTGCTTTTTAATAACAGCCAAATTTCATGGTATTTTTACAGACAGCAACCTTAAATGGTTTCTTTATATCGTTTTGTTAAGTAAGAAACTAATCTCAGCCAGCTATGCAATACGATCTGTTTCGAAGCTGAATTTAGCATCTTCCAAAATAACATATTTTTCTTTGTTTGAGTCTCATCTTTGATATGGCCTTCCTTTTTGCGGTTCTAGTACAGCTACAGAATATAATATTATTTTTAAATTACAAAAAAGAGCAGCACGGTATCTTTTTGGCCTCAGTAAAATAATAATAAACATTTTAGAAGCTACATAAAAAATCACGGGATTTTAACTTTTCCCTCTTTGTATATTCTAGAAACTGTTTTCTTAATTGGTAAACACCTACATGTTTTTTCAGCAAGACCCAATCATGAATTGTCCACCAGAAATTCAACCTTTGATATGTATTTATCGATTTCGTACACTGAGTTAGTAAATAAATCTATATTATATTCGGCAAAAGAATTTTTTAAACTTTTTATTGCTTGTGTATTATTTTAGTTTAAATAAAATATTATATAAAGTACTTTGCGATTTCATTTACCCCATCTTTATTCTTTTGTGTAAATCAATTTTTATAAATATATTTATTTCTATACACTGAAAATTAAAATTATTCATCGTTCGTTGTTTCTCACTTATTCGAAATATTTTATATGTTTACGATACTAAAAATAAAAGCAATAAAACCAATAGTCATTATTTATTCAAATGAAAAAACTGTTTCAAATACCTTTCAATTATTGGAAGGTATGCCGATGACGAAGGTAATGTCACAGTCTATCACCTCGCCTCTTTCCCCGCGCCTATAAACTTTTCGACTTTAAATTTAGGCGAATAAAGTGCAGGGCATGCCCAGTCCATCTTTATTTATACGTCCATGGGCGGGACGCTTTAATAACTAACTCTATATGGCAAAATAGACACATTAACACTAAGATGAAGTCAAGAAATTATAAAGCCAGTGTAAGACCAATAATGACATAGAAAAAAAAATGGAATATCCACATAAGCAGAATGGAGGAGAACCGTGTCATCATAATAGCAACAGATAAGTCACCAATCGGCAGAAGAAGTATCGGACTGCCGCGAAAAAGATAGAGTGACAACCTTCCATATAGGTATTAATCCGCCAATGAACAAGCAGAATCTTATAAAGAGAAAGAAAAAGAAGAAGAAAAATTCTTGCGATAAAAATTGTCTTTGAATCTTTGAAAGAGTCAAGTTTTTATTTGAACTCGTATATGATCGTTGTTGACATTTTTTGGATCGAGTAGATCAGTTGCTTAGACCAGGGATCAAATGTGATAGTTTCCAATTGACTGAAATTGCGTCGTTCCTTTTTCTTGTTTGCTTTATATGTATGTGTTCCCGGTCTATACTTTGTCCCACTGGAAGCAAGAAAGTCTATGATCACTCCTAGTGAGTAATGCGCTCGAAATCAATTTGTTAAATACACTTTGTATAAACTCGACGGTAAAAATTCGATATCTTTTTATCAGAGTGTCCTACCGACAAAAATTAATGGATTGTAAAAGTGAATAATGTAGCCTTCCTTGCAATTTCTACGCACTTTGCTGTCAGTTTCTATAAAGCTGTAAATAAATAAACATTGGGAAATTTTTGTCATTTTTTACTATTCCCATGACATAAATAAATGTATCACTTGCATTGACCGTTCGCTGTAGAATTTCAATTGTTAGAGCCTGATCTTTAATAACTATAACATGAAATTTCGATTTTGAGCATTGATAACAAATATGAGGCATTTGAAATTTGCATAAAACGCTGAATTTAGCACATTATAGACTTCGCGTTGCTTTTATTATGACAGGAAAGATTGTGTTCACGTTCAGAGCATCTGTAAATAGCCGCTCCGAAGATTCTTTTTAGGAAAAAGGAATCTTCGGAGAAGAGGCACTATACGTCAAATCAAATCTTCACTGTCTTTCCTTTTACTTCTCATGAAGAGTGACCAATTTTATATGAGGTATTTTACACAGCTCAGACAATATTTCTCTGGTCAAACTTGCAATTGCTTTATACTTTGATTTATACAATGAAACAAAAATTACCAACAAAAAAATTAATACATTGTATTAAATGGCACTCCTTTACTATATACCAATAATACCAATATAGCGAAAAATCTGAACATGAATGAAGTCAGATTAAGATGGAAAGAACACACAAAAAATAAAAAATAAAAATAAACATATAAAAAGCTGTACTAGCGCTTTGGAAGAAATTCCGACCTGTCAATACGTAATAAACGCCTGATATATAAACAAGTACTGAAGCCGGTATGGACATATGGCTCTGGAGATGTGCTAGCGCTAGCTCCATCAAAACGAGTCTTTTTACAATAAAGTACTAAGGGATATTGTAAATGCTCCCTAGTACATAATCAATAGCGATCTACATAGAGACCTGGTATGAAACTGGTTGCAGATGTAATTAAATTTTTTGTAAGAAGCATGAAAACATACTTTGTAATCATGTGAATGTGGAGGCTATTCAGCTCCTGGATCAGCATGAAGTAGTGAGAAGACTCAGGAATACTAAGCTCCTTAATTTATGTGCTAAGTTAGGCCGATTAAAAAAATTGAAGAATGTCCTTGGGGAGAACTTAACAAACATTAGTATTAAGATTTTTAATGAAAAACATTATGACTAGTTTTCAATATATAAAGCACAGCTTAGATATTTTATTTAAACTGAGTCGTACGTCCTTAAATCCTAAAAACCTTATAAATCTACGTCCCAAGCGGAGAATTTTTTATATAATAGAACAGCTATAATCCCTTGTTCCAATAACATTATACGATCAGAAAATTAACATTTTAGTTATTGTGCAACAAAATTGCAAGCTACAGTAAAGGTAGTCTTAAGGAGTTGCAAGTCTCAGAAGGCCTTTTCTTAGCAATCATGATCACAGTTTTATAATCAGAGACGTTTATCATTCTAGCTGTAGCGTCTAAGCAGGAAGTAAACTATCAAAGTTTGGTGAAGGCTACAAACATAATAGCTTCATAGCTTCATATTCTCGATTCCGTATTTATGTGAAAGTCCGAGACGTATTTAGAGGAACTAAACTATGTCTTTATAAATTTTGGGCTAACGATATAAAAGCTCAGTTTTCATGTGCAATACAAATCTCAAGGAATTAAGTTAAGATCTACTGGATGCGGAGCTGCCTTGTGGTCTCCGGTACAGGAGCTGATACGGTACCTAAAACGAGCATCTTGTGAGAACCAACTGAGCTAGCTCATGGTCCCAAATAGAGAAAGAGCTGATACGATACCCAAAAGGAGCATCTAGCGGGATTTAACTGCAGTTTGTGGACCTGGAATTAAGATAACCTAAGATACCGATAGTACAAATAGGGCCTAATGTGACAAAATTGCTGGTCATTTCCACAACGACAATGGAAGTACATTAAAATGACAACTGTAGTTTGGTAATTAGTTTTCTAGTTATCGCATATAGAGCACTGTAAATGGTTAGAAGACAATATAAATATGAACCTGGCGAACCCTTCTTCGGTCATCGTTAACACATAAACAGTATCAAGATTCGCTACTAAAAACGATCCGGTTCCACGCCTATATCGCCATGTCTAGATTGACAGTCGTCTCATTCTTGGCATGACTGCAGTCTTGATTCTTTGTTAAACTTGGTTACGTAAAATCAGGTGTGGTTGGTAGGAACAGCGACCAGAAGAATTTATACTCAAGTAAATTATTCAATTATTCCCTTCCTTCCAAATTTACTTAATTGATGATAATTATTGAGTCGGCGTTTACAGATCATTCAAAAATAATGTTTGAAGGCAGTATCAAGAATAAAACTCCCGCTAAACGACAAACTTTCAGACAAGGGCAATAACAAGTAGTTGTTTTTTAAATAATAATCAACCAGATTAATTTGTTTTCAGTTTATGATGGATTACCTATTCAATATTAAATACGATTCCAAATTATTGTTTTCTAAAAGCTGTTCTATAAAAATAAAATTTTACTTCATATTCAATTCAGTTCATATGAGGTAACGATGTTTCCAACGACATACGAAATAGCTTCAGTGGTTTCCAATTATGAGCTGAAATTGAATCAGTTATACAATATTCTCCAATTAGGATCTAATAATTCCCTGACTATTTTGTTATCACCTGTTGCAACATGTTATTATGAGTCTGCAGATTTCAGAGAGAGTTGAATAGATCAAATTAAGCTACGTGTATAGGTTTGGAAAATAATAAAATAATAAAAAATTCTTATTCTGGATCAATATTTAAATACTTGGTGTTTAACAAGATTTTACCTATCTGTGACAAGAAAAAACAAATATCAAGCTATGGCCAACTTTTTGATATGTATTTGTAAACGCTCTTTCGGAGAGCCCTCAGGGAAGTGGGTAAAGGAATGATTATCAATAAATCAATATATTCTTTGATTTCTACTTTTGTCTTTATTAAAGATTTTTTTTTAAATCAATTTAAAATTAATAGTTGAACAATAAACTGAAAAGGTTAATTAACAAGTTCTTATTATAACCACTACAGTGGGGTTCTAATTACAGTGTCGTACTAAAAAAATTGAGAAATTTAGTGTAATGTTCGATTCTACCAAAATTAAGAATAAATTTCCACTTAGCTGTTAGAAAGTCTATCTTCTTGATTTCTGGAGACTCGATCCCAGGTGAGTACTTAATATTTATTATTATTATTTCCTTTAATAATCCGACGTTTTAGGTTCTTTCTCTCTTATGGACAATTGGATAACATCCGATCCTAACTAATATGGAGAACTGATAGCCAATCCCTTAAGGAGTCGCGAGATTATAAATATAAGTTGAAAAGATGATCAAAATGGTTTGAGATTAAATAACAGAGTAAAAATAAAAGACCTTTGTTCAAATGTGGCCTTAAAGTGTTTCTAATACAAAATTAGTTAATAAAATCAAGTTTCTTTTAGTTTTAGAAAATAAATCCACACGATAGGTGATAATTGCTCATCTTCTCACAGCTACAACTATTAAATTTTCGGAAAACTATCAGGAAAACTCTAGAAAAGCCGCAAAATTGCGTTTAAGTTCTACACGAACCAATACTTTTTCCATACAAAAAGACCACCAAAGAAAGGAAAAGAAAAAAATTAAAGATAAGATTTTTTTATCTGGCGCCGGCCATTGTCCAGTAAGAATTTATTTAAAATAAGTTGTTGTACTACTAATAGGATTGAGATCTGTTTAAAAATACAAGAAGAAGAATTCTATCAAGCTATTTTTGACAGTAACCTTTAAAATAAGAAATAGGCTTTTTGGTTTGTTTATTTTTAATTCAAAGTTTATTATTCATTTAAATTTATACTTATTTTTGTTTTAGGCTGTACAAAATCAAGAAAAGAACGAATAGATCATCTCAGAGACCAAATAAGACTTGGGAATGCATTAATTTTCCATGAAATATTGTGGAGTTGTTAACAATTATTTAGCCAAAACTAAAATAATAAAACTTTGTTTCAATAATTTATTCTGAATTCTTTGGACCTGTAACACTTTACTCAATAATAAGAGTGAAATTTAAGTAAGTGAAAAAGAAACACGAGATACAAAGGATAAAAACGTGACAGTAGAATACTGGCAGTAGAATGAGATGGAATCATTTTCTTATTCTATAGAAGAAATGAAAACGTACATAATGAGTTAAATATACACTCCAATAATCTAATAATAGAAAGTAAACCATAGAACAATGAATAATCGACTAAAATGCATCAATGACCTGTAGAAAGGTATATTGCGTATCGATTAGCTCAGATAAATAAAAATATCTTACCACTAGGTAAAATTTTAGTCATTGTTATCTCAAAATTAAAACAAGACAACGTTTGATGATGACTCCACCAAGAGAATCGAAAGCTCAATATAATCAAAGCTAGCAGCTACAAGGTTCAACCATTAGTTAAATTAATCTAGTTCTATTGGATTTTTTTAAACCAAAAGATTTAAAAAAAATTAAACGCTTATTTACAACATTTTAAACAACTTTGACAAAATTCTTTGCGGTTGCCCCTATCGCGTCACCAACGGTAGATAATTCCTATAACACAATATCAATTTCCTGTAAGCTTAGAAGATGCGTGTTAGGTATATACGTGCATGTAACTATGTACCATCGTGTGGGTGTACGCCTTTGTCCGGAGCCTCTATAATTAACAGTTTAAGGAGATAAACTATATTGTTTAATGACAATAGTATCTACTTAAGTATCTAGCCAACCCTCTACGCGTTTCTCACGATTAGCACACTATTTATCGTGTTGAAAAAGAATCTTTCGCTGATAATGCGTTAAAACTCCGATAACAATAAGAAGGTAATAAATATTAAGTCTATCTAGGATTAAAGGAATTCGGAAAACGGTATTTATTAAAATCAATGAATAAAGAAGTCTCACAGATAAGTACGACAGAGATATCTACTGTCACTTTGAATATTTATTTTCCTGCCTGATATTCTTTTAAGGAAGTTTTGCGGAAAAATGGGATCCATCATCCTGTAAATTCATTTCAATTGTGCTATCAACAAAATCAAAATTATTTATTGATTTAAAATTAAGTACCTGCTATTAAATTTCAAGGAAAAGCCATTGATAAATTTTCCGTGGGATTAATATTACACTTAGGTTAGATGAGTTGAATGCCTTTTAGTCTTCTAGGAACTTTTCTTCTCTATCTTCTCCCATGACTAAAAGTTTTTATTTATATTATCACCGCGTATATATTTATGTGCATAACTACATAAAAAAAGCGATGACTAGTATATCCATCCATCTATTCATGCATTCACTTTTCACACAAAGCTCAGCAATAACAAAAACTTTGTCATTGGACAGACAGATCACAGCAGCACTATTTCAAGCCTCTGAGCTTTGTTCAAGCAGCTTTTTTACAACACAATTTAATAAATAAATTTTAGGAAAAAGGAGAAATAAACATTTGTTGTTTGTTGAATTTGGATATTCATTATTTGTTTTATACATTACGACACTGTAGGTATAGCACCAAAACAATTTAAGTTTTTTATATAAAGGTGAGACAAGATAGACAAGAAAGACTTAATAAGATAGGAGGTGTGTTCAAAGAATACCCGGAATTTTCGTTTTGAAAAAAATATCCGAATTACAATGCCTCCACTGGAACGATTGAACCTTAGTTTCGACGTCATATCCATATGACGTATATTATGGATATTAAATGCAGTTTTTAACATGGCCGGAAATTGACACTAGCAAAACACAGGCGTTACGTTGAGTTTTTAAGTGGTGTAACTTTTTCATTAAACTGATACTTTTTCACAAGAATATAGTTAATATCGAAAAAAATATAATGTCTAAATTCTTCACTGCGTTCGTTGAATGAAAACCACTTTAGAATAAAAATCGACCTGTTTTAACATTTTCAAAAAATCCAATAAATATTGCTAAATATCAATGTGGACTCTTTTGTTCAGGTCAACCCTGTATATTTGGTTTTTTGTGAAATGATTTTTTACATCTTTGGGACATATTTAAGTATAAATTATTAGCTTGTTTTCCTGATGAAATTGAATCAGACTGACGCCTCTGTAATTGTACTGCCCAACCCTGTACGCGTTTCCTAAGCTATCTCGTCACCAACCTTCGAGTTGCAGTCTTCCATGAAAATGTTTATTTTGTTATTTTTAGTATTATTCATATAATTGGTGTACAATACTATAATAGATAATAAATACCTGCTAACAAAAATCCAAATTAGATACTTTGATTATATCAAACTGAAATTGGCACCACAACTTCCTTTTATATATTTTTTATATATTATTTGCAATTACACTTTTTATATGTAGATATATCTACAATTGTTATCCTTCAATAATCTTCATTTATGTTTTTTAATTTGAATAAAACTCATATTTCTACTGCCAACGAATATTTTTCTTACTTTATTTTTGAGATTAGGTTTATATTTCTTAAGAAAAAATATAGAATGAACCGCATTATAAACATCATTGAAACCACTATGGCTTTTGCTCTTAATATAAATTATGTGAATGTTGTAGGTGGTTTGGGAAAATAAACTTGTTTCTTTTATTGGTATACAACGCCCCAAGTAAATAGTACATAAATTATGAATTAAGTTCTAAAATGCTTGTTGCTATGCCATATTGCCTCACGGTATAATAATTCGTGAGGTATTTGTAACATTTACTTCTCGATTTACACCTTCTAGAGCAAGAAAATAACACACGAAATTGTAAACTTGGATCGAGATCGGTTGCAAGTATTTTATAGAACGGTGAGAACCAGGAAATAATGAGGTAAATGTTGTTTCTTGCCAATTCTTAAGGTTTCTTTCAATAATATCACGTTTTGTAAATAAAAGAGGGCCGGAAAATATGTCTTACAAAGTAAAAATGACAATTTAAGTAGTACACAAGCAATTTTGTAAATCATACACAGTATTGAAAAATTATGAGAATAATTTACGATTTGACTAACCTAATGCGAAATATGACAAATGAAGCTCAAATTTTAGAAAATAACTATAAGATACAAATTAATTAAAAAATTTATAAAATTTGTGTTTCAGAAAAGAAAATCGTCGCATATAATGAATATTATAAGCAGCAAGAAAAAACCACAACATAGAAATATGAAAATAGAAAGTATTAAAGTACAAAAAGTTTAGACAAATAAAGGTAAACGTAAAGTACTTCTAAGACAAATCAATAGCAAGATATAAACACCCTGATGTCCCCCTATAAGCCTATAATTGGACAACTGCTTTTCTTTTGTATTTTCGGTCGTTTCTTTTGTTTGACAATTTAACATTTATTTTGTTATACTTATATATTTTTCTCCCTTTCGTCTTGAAGGGACAAACGTTATACTTAATACCTTATTAAAATATTCTATTTGTTTAGTAGGTCATTTTATTTTGCTATTAATTTCCAATTTTTACCAATTTTTACAGTTTTACTGTTATTTCATACTGCCTAGAGAAGTTTTACTATCTTTCCCTTCTTTAAATGCCGTCTCCTCGTCGGAAATTGGAAATTAATACGCCGATTACAACTTCAATTGTTGGAAGTCCAAACCAATCTCGCAAGTTCTAAGGCCTGGATGCTCTTCTCCTGCTTTAATTCCATTTGAATTTTCTTTTTCCCTACAACACGTATTACAGCATTACGTACTTAGTTACTTAAATGACGTGTCCAAAATATTCAAGCTTTCTTGTTTTCAGGTTGCTAATTATTTCGTTGCTTCTCTGTAAGGTTATCAATTTCGGTTTTCCTGAGTTCCCAAGGCTCTGACTCATAAGGAAAAGTTAAAAAAATATCTTTAACATTCCCATTGGAGCCTTGGATCGAGACGGCTACATCAACAAAAATTGTTCAATTTTTATAAATATTTCATTTAAACAATCTAGCGTTTCGGATGACCAGCTACCACGATACGTATACTTTTTCACTCTCTCTATCTGCTCATTTTCTATAACAAGACTACCCGTAACGTTATTTTTCTTTAAAATGTCCATAAATTTTATTTTTATAAAATTAATTTTCAACCTATAGGTTTTACATGAACACTTTAATATCTCTACAAGTGTTATTATATCGCTCCTCATTACTTGAATCCTTGTTAGTTCGTGGCGACACTCTAAACATTAACAATTTGCTGTTTCCATTGGCAGATATCCTGTTCTTCATGTAGGGATTTTTCTATTACAGTCTACATTTGGTCTGACCATCGTGTTGGAGATCTCCCTCTTTGTCGTTGGCCTTCTACCTTTCGTTTGCTATCAATAGTTCCATGGTTCCCGTTCTATTAGCTATATGGTCGAAGTAAATTAAGTATGATCGGTTTACTTTTTTTAATAGCCTGTCTTTTATATGAAGCTCTTTTAGAATTGACAGGTTGGTTCTATGTTCCATCCAGGACACGCATAGAATTCTTCTACAGGCTCATTTAGAAAGGTTTGATATTACTGCTGTTAAATTTTTTTCAGAGTCCATGTTTCAGCTGCGTATATAGCATTGACAAAAATAAGGACATTGACTAATTTGAGATAAATATTCCTTGTTATTGTTCGGTCTTTCTATATTTACTCAATTTAGCAGTTCTGGTTCGGCATATTGCTAGTCTACGCTTGATTTCTGATATCCCCTTGCCTGCTTCATCGCAGTATTACGACCGGTTGAATCATTATGTGATATTTTCCCGTGAGTGACTGATATCAAGCTAACAGCTGAAACAATTTTACTGCAACCTTGATCAAGTAATGATATAGCTGCTGCCCTATGCTAGTCCCTCAATTGGTCCACAGGTGCCTATTTGGTAAGACCTTATTTAGACTTATTCTACATATCTGTAAGACATTTCCCTATCAGCCAGTAGGACGCACCGTGCCAGGGTTGAAGACTCCCCCTCCCGGCGGTCTTCCCCGAAGTACAGAAGGACCACAGAAGTTTTATTATATAAGAAGTCTCATATTATTAAAAACCCCTCCATTAATAGTTACACCCTCACTACGATCGTTCAAGGATTTGCGGAAATAGATTCACTGTATAAATTAATTATAAGGGAAGGAAGAATACAGCTCTGCTTGATGCCATGCAAAATTTCTGCTTCCTCAGAGAGCTCATCACCTATTTTAACTTTTACTTGTTACTTTGAATAAATATTTGCTATGATTCTTATATTCATGCTCTGTCAATGTTTATGCTCATGAGTTTATTTATGAGTTTGTGTTGTTGGACTCACGTTCAGCATTTGCTAAACGTGAGCCTTAGAGACCACATAACAAACCAACAAATCAGGCAAAGATCAGGAGTTCAAGACGTCATTGAAAGAACCACGACGCTTAAGTGGAACTGGGCAGGGCACTTAGTCAGAACACAAGATGGAGGGTGGACAAGACGTATTATGGAATGGTGGCCCAGAAACTATAGAAGCCGAGGAGGACCACCGACTAGATGTACCGATGATATAAAACGTGTAGCGGGAAACTGGCTACAAGCGGCCCAATGTAGAGAACACTGGAAAGAACTGAGGGAGGCTTATGTTCAGCAGTGGACGCGATTGGATGATTGATGATGATAATGTTGTTGGACTTAATCGAATGCTTTTTAAGTGTATGAAGTGTACGTATAGGTCTTAATTTATATCCAAACATCTTTGTGCCAATACATTAAAAGTAAACAACGCCTCTATGATGCCCATGCATCCTCTTAGCCCTACTTGATTCTCGCTGATTTTTTAGTCTAATTTCTCAAATATCCTGTAAATAACTTTTAAAGAAAACTTAAACTAACCTAAAGAAAAACCTTAAGACTGTTGCTCATGAGAGCACACTTTATATCACTTCTAATATTTTGGTTTATTTCCATGTATTTAATTGAATCTTAATAAATAATCGTCTTTCGTCCATTCTTTTTGTGGTGCCTATCCGTTTCGGATGTTGGCGATCATCATGGCAATCTGCACTTTACGCACTGCTGCTCTGAAAAGATTTGTTGTTATGGTAGATCCACGTATGTACATCCACATATAATACAAGGTAGACTGATCGTTGCAATACCAGTCCGTTCCCCCAGTACCACAAAGAAAACTGACGCAAAGCAGTCCCTGAATATCTTTCTAATTTGGCTGGTTTATCGACCATGTATCTAATTGACCAATGATATGGTCACATGGTCGATTAAGCCGATGCAGGGACTGCATCATTGCGTCATTTTTCTCTGTCGCACTGGGAGAACGCGACTACATTGCAATAGTCAGTCTATGTGTACGTAGATTCTTATGCCAGGAAATTCTTTGCCCTCTTGGGTCTCGATTTCTTTCTACTTTTTCCTGTAAAATTAGTGGCAGCAATCCATATCTTATTGCAGTTAACAGCTCTTTTTCTTTTGCATTCTTAATAAAACGTCCTGATTAGTAACGTGGTCGATATAAAATATCTTACGGATTCCACCACAGATCACCTACCTCCTAGATGTTCCACGACAATGCTTTAGTTGGATATGAAATTCAGCGCTCCATAAGATTTGTATCGGAACTAATTCAAGCGGGAAATTACGCGGGAATTTCAAATTTTAATTTTGGTGGGAAAATTTAAATAAAGCTTAAAATATTTAAATATAATTTGGTATATTTGAAAAAAAATGCATTTGACATTTTTAAATTCAAATATACACCCAATACCATTTAGGAAAAAATAAAACAAAATTTTATTTATTTATTTATTTAACACTTGTAAGACAACTTTGTAATTTAGAATAGAATAAAAATATGCTATTACCACTGAAAATTGTACAATTTTATGGACAAAGCTTACAAAAAGTCAGAAAAATAGCAATTTAAAATTTACTGAAATTACATAAATCGTCAATATCACAAAATAAAAGATATAAAATACACAATGTATTCCAAAATTTAAATAAAGTGCATAATAAATCCTTACGAACTAATACATTTAAGTTTCTGCATGTGATACTGAAATATATATTTATACAAATAGTTTAGTTACTTGTACGTTTGTACATAACACTATTCGTTAAGAAACTCTTCTACTGAATAATATCTTTCAGATAGATAGGACTTTGTTCTTTTACGGAACTCAAGGAAAGAAGAAGTTAATTTAATAATTTATACCATTATTCACTTCAGGTAAAATAATGTTTGTTAATTACATATTAGGGTTACTCACTTTCTGTTACATTTGCTTCCCCACTCACAACAATGAAATACTTCTGGGATGTACATTAGAAGAAGAATCTAAAATCGATCATCAATCAGTTATTTGTTCTCTAATATCAAATATTTATTGGACTCACCATACAAATGTAAGCTAGGAATGGCATTTTTATACAATTTATGACTCCATGAAGAAACAAACTTATCTTCAAAGTGTGTGGCAGACTCGTTTTGTTTTAAAAACTGTAGGTACTAGCATTCATCATAATCTAAATTAGGATTATTTATAACACTACGCCACTTTCTAAATCGTGTAATGTCTTTATCAGGATTTGGAAAGGCATGTCTAATTAATGACGAATTGGTACATTGTAGGATATAACATTTATTGTGAAGAACCATATTTAACTAATTATTATTAATCTGCAAAATACTGTTTGAACACCGCCAGGAACATTTAAAACACAGATCACTGAGGTAGGGGATTTGTAATTTACAATTTAACAAAATCAAAATATAGACGCTAATATGACAATTGGCGATTGACAATTATAATTCTTAGTTGTATTCTAAACCTAAACTGTAGAGTAAAGGTAAAGACAGAGTAAAGTGACATCTGAAGATTTGTATCGGTACTACAAATGACATTAAGTTTGGTTTGACCTTGAGCTACCTAAGTGAAACGTCTAGTTATTAGTGGTCTGTGGATTCCACGATAAAGCAACAATTCGAAAGCCTCAGTTTTCTTGCAGGTAGAGTGTGTGAGAGTGTACGACTCAACTGCATACAACAGCATATGCAAGATATAACATCGTAGTTTCATCCATAAAGTTTAAGATTTCTTCTGTATTCCAGCTCTGTTTTGCTCGTTACTCTGACAATAATTGTTATCTTCTACTTTCACTATCACATTTTTAATATCGATGCAGACTTCGACTATTTTGGACATATCTTGACAGCTTGGCGGAAGCTGCAGCTTCTTATTTATTTTTTGCTGAGCTTCTTACCAAATATCCGGATTCTTTAGTTTTATCATATCTAACATGTGTTTCCTGTGTGGGTTTTCAGTTTTGTAGAGATAATTTGATACTGAACTGTATAACTGAAGTTATAGTCAGAGTTTGCATTAGCTCCTTGGTACGTTTTTACGAACTTAAGAAGTTCGTATATTTATCAGTAATTAGAATAAAATTTTGTGTTACCTCGTTCGTTTCTCAATCCCAAACCTAATTGTCCAGCACATTCCACTACTTCATCTTCACCAAGTTTGGCGTTGAAATCGCCTATGACGAGCTCCCTATAAAAATTCTCAATATCGTCGTGATTTTTGTTTCTGTTAGAGCATCTTCTTCTTCTTGTGCCGTCTTCTAACGAAGGTTGGCGATAACTTCTTTAAACGCTTCTCGATCTTTTGCAACGTGAAATATCTGTTCAACACTGAGGTTAGTCCAATCTTTGGTATTCCTCAGCCAAGATTTCTTCTTTCTTCCCAAGCCTTTTCTTCCCTTTACTCTACCTTTCATGATGACTTGTAGCAGAGAGTATTTATCGTTTCGGAGTATGTGGCCCAGATACGATGTTTTTCTTATTTTAATTGTGTTCATAAGCTTTCTGCCATGTCCAACTCGTCTTAACACTTCCTCATTTGAGACTTTTGCAGTCCAAGGAATCTTCAAAATACGCCTATATAGCCACATTTCGAGTACCTCCGATTTTTTTATAGATTGAGCTTTCAGAGTCCAAGCTTCTACCCCATATAGTAGTTGCGACCAAACATAACATTCGACGAACCTCAATCTGATGGCCATACTCAATTTCTTACTTGTAAACATTGACTTTTATTTTATAAAGCCTTTTCGAGCTATTTCTATTCTTCGTAAATGGGTATATTTATTTAAAAAACCCTTAAAAGGGCTACATCAATAAAACAAACGTTTTCGGACCACACAGTCCATCACCAGGTTTTAAAATTCAAAAAATGCCTAAAAATAAGTATAAACCATTTAGTTAAAACAAACGTGATTATGAAATTTTGACTATGATTGAAAAGCAAAAGATGGTTATACTTACTAGGTCACAATGCCTGAGCCACCAAAATACTAGGGTAAAAACCCTTTAAATTACATTTAGTTATAAAAGATTATACATTGTGTTGTAAAATAACTCTGATGTTCAGTATTAAATTAAATTTGGCTAGAGGTAACACATGGCTGAAGCGAGTTCCAGAGCCGGTGAGAGAACCTCTACACGCGGAGAACAGCTGGAAACTGATTGACAAGATACTTATGAATACTTTATAAATAAATATACCCATTTACGAAGACTAACCTCTTTTTTGTGATACGTGGTATACAGCCAGTTACAGGAATTTTTTTCCTTGTGGATTTTATTTTTATTCTGACCTTTATCTCCTGTTCTTGATCTAACTGTGAGTTTATAATTGCTCCGAGGTATTTATATTTGTCGACTCTCTCTAGGGGTTTACCTTCCAATGTCAGTTGTATGTTGTCAACAGGGTTTTTGAGATCACCATGTATTTGGTTTTATTTATATTCATTGTTAGTCCCATCTTCTTGCTTTCTCTGTTAATTATTTCCAGGAGAGTGTGTAAATCGTCATCGTTTGTAACATGTTAGAGCATAAACTTGAATAATGTTGAGACAAACTGTCTGTGCTTCGAGTTTCATTACCATTACCCGTCCTGATAGAAGTATATAGTTGGCCAGAGATTTTTCGATGATTTTTCTAGAGTAAAACTTACACCGTAATAGTGCGACGGGAAGCTTACCTAAAGCAGACCATTGGACATCACTAAGACCGAAGATATTAAATTGGAATTTTCTCATTTCAGCTATCGTATTCTTAAACCTTTAACCATTCCAAGTTAAGTACCAACGTTCATAGCTAACTTTCTTTCCATGCTAATTAGATTTTATAGAGCATATAGAAAAATAAACTAAAACACTAAGGGGACATATCAATTTTTTTGCTATCACTTAAAACAGACGTTTTTATTCTTTTATTTATAAAACAATGTTTGTTTGTATATACACGTAATTTTCTAGACATTAACGTAAAATATATAATTAGTAATTAATTTATAACGACATTGTATTTATTCTTGAATAATAAAGGACTGTTGATGGCATTTTTGATGGATTTTAATATTTCAGGCACTAGTTGAGAGCTACGGCTTTTCTCGCTAACTTTAACTTATTCAGCAGGAAGTTAGCAGTGTAAAGTGCAAAGAGGATTGAATTTTTTAAATCCAATTATAGAAGTAAAAATTTTTATTTTATTTTTCCAGCTTTCTGCAATTGCGAAAATTCTTTAGACGTTGATAAATGAGTGTAAATATATAAGATATAAACCCATGCAGAAAATAAACGCCCCACTGCATTAAATTAAAATCATTACGTTAATTGAAATAAAGTGAAGATATTACTTGTACATTTTAATGGAGACTTAGAAATTGGGTTTGTATAATTTGGGAAAAACGAAAACAGAATGAAGTATAAAAAAATACGAAAATAGTCAAAAGTAATAAAATTAATAGATTCAATGAGACGTCAGTGCTTTCTGCTTCCTGCTATACTCCTAACTCATAAAGCTTGAAAAATTAAAGACAAATTTTTCAGGATATTCTGAGAAATATTATTTAATTGATATATTCCACGATTGACACGATTCCACGATTGATAACTTAGTACCTTCGATTAATATTCAATGGAGATGATGTTAAGTCTGTTAGAGTACCATTCTATCAATAACTTGTCCTTCTTCTTCTTAGGGTGCCTGTCCGTTCCAAAAGTTGGAGATCATTTTGGCTATAATGACTTTGTTGGTTGCTATACGAAATAGCTGTGTTGAGGTCTTTCTATACCATTCTCTCAGGTTAGCAAGTCAGGATATTTTTCTTCGTCCTGCGGCCATTTTTCCTTCAATTTTACCTTGTAAAATGCATTGAAGGAGCTCGTATCTGCCTGTATAACCTGCCCAGTAACTTAACATTACGAGCAAAAAAGTTTAGGCTGGACATTAGATTTTATACTTACTCGTTTTCAGTACTATATTACAGTGTCTTATTGCGGTAACGAATTAATTAAAAATGTTCTGAAACTGTTTTTCCCTGGAACGTCTAATCGAAATATTTTGTGTATATGGACTTGAGCGACAACTTGTAATTCAAAATATTATTTTTAAAAAGGTTAGAAAACAAATAAAACATCATATCAACATAACAACATCTAAAAACTGCAAAACTTCACTTACAAAATTCCCTGTAATTGCAATAATGTTTATATGCGAGAAACCTCAACACTACTAAGCGTCAGGATAAATAAGCATGAAACGTACATCAAGAACAGAGACTTCGGCAGATCCCAGATACGCAAACATTCCTGAGACAACGAGCACAGAGTACAATGGAGAGATATATGGCGTCAATAACCATGAACGAAACAGAGACAAAAAAGGGAAAAGTGAAAAAGCAGCTCTCATCCTACTTAATAAAGAAAATTGTGTTGCAGACCTATCACTAGAATGTGATAGGCTTTGGTTGCTAATAGTAATAGAAGAAGTCAACAATAACATGCCAATAATAGTGGAGGAATAGGAAGCGGATACATCGCCTACAACTTACACACAATCCATATGCAACACATAATATCTTTTTCTTCTTCCACATAATATACAATCATATAATCCATGTATTACAACCTATGTTACATAACCACGACTACGATACAGACCACACAAACCTATAATGCAAAAAACACGCAAAACAGTCAAAATTTGATATTCTAGTGTAAAAACACCAGTTTAAAAAAATTCTCAACCATAATCAAAATAGAGGCCAAATATATCAATTTTGAAAGACAACATCAACAACTCATTACATTTCCCAGAATTTTTTTCCCATTTTACCAGATTCAAACTCACCAAGAATTATCTGAAGATGATTTTGATCGACGATTAGAATTTTGTGAAAATGTAATATAATACATAAGGAAAACAATTTCTTATATATTATAGTATGAAGTGATGAAGGCACATTCTGTTTAAATGGTAATGTGGACAGGCAGATTCTTATCCGCACTGGGTAGATGAGATTCATACACAACATCCAGAATAAGTTAAGGTCCGGGGAATCTGGTAACAAACTATTTAGTTGCTCCTTTTTTATGAAAGGTACGTAGACTGGTATCAAATATTTTTATATTTTCCGATATAAAATTTAACCTGCAATAAACTGTTTGTTTCTAGACGTAAAACTATACTTTCAACGAAATAGGGCACCTGCACATTATCATAGAGATGTTAGGCAATATTTAAATACAATTTTCACTCAGATATGGAAAAGGTGTAATTGATCAGAATCAAAAACAAGATGAAGATTACCTGACTTAACGCCATTTCATTTTTTTCTCTGGAGTTCCTAAAAGTCTGTCTAACTTGCCTAAAAACGTGCAGAATTTTCTAAAAATGCAAAATATAATGTACAGAAACTTGGCATTAGAAACATAACTGTCCCGTGTGGAGTAAATCTTGACAAGCCCAACAAGTCACCACTGCATTAAACGAAACATGTAGAACAATTACCTGATGTATAAAACCGACCCCTTTGCCTCTACTTTACCGGGCAGCTGGTTTTGTATCACCAGAAGACCGTAAATGCGGCTCTCAATATGTGTAGAAGATCAGGCAAACGTTCTATAAAATACACCAATTATACAAGTTCGAGGAACCGCCAGAAACCAGCAAACTTAAATTAAGAAAGAGTCTAAAAATGGAGCAGGACTGGAGAACCTCGCAGATACTGTAAAGGGAGAACCTCATTAAATGGAGAATAAAGCCAGATAACGACGCACTGCTAAAAATACTAAAAAAAAACTTGTACCAAACAAAATGTTTGCAACTTTATTTCTTACAAATAACTTAAAAACAGGGTGTCAAATCGGATACCGTTTTTAAGAAAAAATTGTCATATCTTGTATAAAACTCGATGTAAGGTAACATAACCGTATATTGAGAGAATGCTTAAGAGTTGTTCTATCGCAATGCGTAATAATATAGACGGCATTATATTTGAAATAAGGAAGTTTTAGCCAATTTTTGGTTTAACCTTAAATGATGGGATGCTCTAAATATTTTAGATTAATTGTGCATTTCTAAAAAGCCTCATTCTAAATTTTCAGATATTAGTTATATTAAGTTTCTGCTAACTAGAATTCTCAAAGAATCACCCTGTATAAGCATATTGTTTAAAAAACTATAAGTCATTTCTAATATATTGAAGTATAACTAAAATAATATCTGAGCAATATTAATGCTTTCTATAAAATATTTATAATGAAATCAAAACCTAGTTGAATGATTACAATTTTGCAGGAACTTATTTGTTTTGCAGAGAAAAGCATTTATCAACTTACTTCCTAATAAAACGTCACATTCTTCAGAGCGCTAAGCATTCACTCAGCATTATTTGCATACAAATTCAAATTAGTGGAAAATTGCTATAAAACAGTTCGAGAATGATCTAACAAACAAAGCGTTTTTAAAGTTTTCTCATTAAACCGCTTAGCATTTTCTTGCAGTTATGAAGTTTGTCATTTTCTAATAATCGTTTCGAAATACTTTTTCGAGTTACTATAAGATTAAAACACCCAAAGAGGATGAGAAGGTACGACGGTGAAAACAACACCTACATGATGTAATAAAAAACTTATAAAAAAAAGCATACTAAAGAAAATCTAAGATAATGTAACCTGACCTAACCTAGAAGAGATAATAACAAAATTAAGGAACATTAAAACTGCAAGGCTAATGGAATACTGAATGAATTTATCGAGGAAGGTTATCCAAAACTAAATGATGTATTTCATAAGCTTGTACTAAAAAGGATCTAGGAAGAAGAAACGGTATCGCCCTATTTGATAAATTTTTTTAGAGATAAATCCATTATGGAGAATTCTCCATACATTATATACACGAACAAAATTTATAAAGAAACAAAAAATCTTGTTAATAAACTTAATTTAGAAAAACGACAAAATGACGCTTAAGAATACAAAATATAAAGTACATATAGAGGTTAGTTATCTTGGGAAGTAAGCGGAAACCGAACGCAGTTGACTTTGATTCAAATTCAGTGCGAAAATAGTCGGTTTCTTAACACGTTGCATGCTAATCACGCCTATGAGCGTCAAGATATTGCTTCAGTCATATGCTGATGACGCACATGTGGGTTTTTAAGATACCTATGTTTTGTATTGTCTAGCATAAATACCCTTGTGTATAAAAGTTTACTTTTTGGATGAGTTTATAGAAGAAACTATCTGTTAACCTATTTATCAAGCGGTTCTCAAAAACATTTTCTACCTTTCCTTCTACTACCAATAGTTCCCGATTTTATTGCTGAAGTAATTTAGGGATTCGCGGCTTACTTTTTGTATTAGCCTGTAGTTTATATGAAGCTGTTCTATAAGTCACAAGTTGGTCCTGTCAGACCGGCCGCGGCATTTTTATATACATTATGAGAAATACTTTATCTATGTCCTTATTATTTCTTTGTATCCTTTTAAAATGTTTCCGTTACCGTCTTCAATTTTACTTGTGTTTCGGTAATTTCTTTTCGGGTGCTGTATTAAATCAAATTATTTTCGATATGCTTCGTAAATTATGGCTAAAAATAATATATTGTTTCTGATAAAATTATTGAAAGAAAAGCAGTAGAAAATTTAAGTGAACTAAGCATTAATATGAAGGCTTCTATTAGTAATGAAGGCGACAAAATAGTTGAAAATGCTAGATATTTTAACGCAGATGAGTCGCGATTATTTTTATTTCGACGAAAGCGTTATCTAACATAACTTATACCCTAAGAGAAGAAATGATCACAGCAAGTAAGACTTCCAAAGATGGACTCACAATATTGGTTTGGCTGGTTTGCACCAACACTATAAAAATAAAAAACAAAGGAAAGCCACCGGTAATCAAAAAAGAAAATCTTTTCTCCAAGTACAAAAACAAATTCATAAAATTATTTAAATTTAGATTCTGTATTATCTTTGTTTTGCCATATCAAATTTATTAAATTAATATATTTTCTAAATTTAAATTAACCTTATTCTATTTTTTGCTATTAGACTTTTTTATTTTGGATAATAATTATATTATTAGAAAAGATAATGCTGATTATCACAGTCAACAACTGGAATCCGTATCTATCTATTACAGAATTCCGTACCTACATAATATGTAGGTTTTCCATCCTTTTTAGTTGTTGAACTATCAAACTATGGATGTTTTCCGCAAATCGCCAGGAAATTTTGACATTCCTGTCAAAATTTCTTGAAGAAAAATTCAGGACTTCCTTACTGTAAGGAAATGTCATTTCCTTACTGTAAGGAAATGATATTTCCGTACAGTTGTTAGTGTTCTACATAAATGATAGAAAGTTTGACAATTCAACCTCAATACGTTTCCATAGTAACCCAAGTAATTTTATTAGGAATTTCAAAGCACCATTTATTTGGGAATAAAATTATCGCGTTTTTTTTTTAAATCAATCAATATCTGTCGAATTTTAAACGATTTGCGGGAAAATAGTATGTTTACCTCGTAGGAAAAGCCACATTCCTGGACTCTGTGTTGCTAAGTCTCGGCTTGCGCCTCGACTTAGCAATCTTCACAGTCGTCCAGGAATGTTAAGCTTTTCCTACCCGGTAAACAATGTACTATTGTTAAAATAAATGGAAATAATCATTCACATTGTAAAATCGAAATATAGTACTTCTTGTGGTAGAATGCATTCAATTAATTCAAATTGTAAAAGATCAATTAAATAATCATATTAAATAATAATTCATCCAGTGAAGATGAATTCAGTAAATCCAATAAAAGTGTAGTTCTGTCAGATGAAGATACAGGTATGTTTATTATAAAGTACAGATATGATTCCAATACGAGATTTGAGAAATGTATTCAAAATTATATCATAACTTCATTTGTATACCTACATGTTTTGAAATGGTTATTTCTAATATCAACCTTTTAGAATATAATCAACATTTTCTTGTACAATTGCTTTATTTTCTTTTTTTTAGATATTGAAAAAGAAAATGATTATTCTGAATTGGTTAAAGCCTTACATGGGAACGCAGGTAGGAATGCAAAAATACAGGAGGAGCCAAATTTAAGTGAGAATTCGTGGATCCTTTTGGAATGCAAAATTTTCTGGGTTATTAGTAGATGTTCCAGGGACTATTCTTCCATATAATTTTTCCTTTTGCCTTCTTATAGAAGATATTTTTTGAGATAGTAGTGCAGGAAACAAATGTTTATGCCGAATCGTTATTTTTATCCGGTGTTGCAGATCATTCACGTATAAATCAATGGAAGCCTGTGTCTGTTAACGAACATAAAAACAATTTTTGGACTAACATTTCATATGGGAACACGAAAAACCAATAGAATCCAGGACTACTGGAATACCAATCCTCGTTTTTAATTGAAATATTTTCCTAATAATATGAGCCGAGATCGTTACTTGCTTATTTTGAGATGTCGTATTTTGCCAAAAATCGAGAAGAAGGTACCACTTTTAAATTACTTCAATAATATAATGGCTGAAATATATCAACCAGGAAAAAATCTATCCCTTGATAAAAGTATGGTATTGTGGCGTGGAAGATTTCGAATATATATAATAATCAAGCGTCACAAATACGGACTTAAATTGTATGTTTTGGCAGAACCCAACGGCTTAGCGCTTTGTATGAAATTATATATAGGACTTTATGGCACTGCAGGTGGAAAAAGCCACTCTGAAAAAGTAGTTTTAGAACAAATGCGAGATAAACTTAACGTTGGGCATTCTCTTTTTATAGATAATTTTTATGGAAGTGTCGATTTAGCAAAAATGCTTTTACAAAACAATACCTTCTGCACAGAAACTTTAATTTCTAAGAGAAAAGGTAACCCTAAAAAAGTTTTAGAAGCTAAACTAGCACAAGGACAGACAGGAGGGCAATACGAAGACGGCATTTTGGTAGGAAAGTGGAGTGATAAAAGAATGGTTATGTACATATGTAGCGTTTACGCTACTGATTAACCCCTTAAGAAAATTTTCGATTTTACGATCGATTTTAAATCGACATTTCCCAACCCACGCGCTGTTAGCGTTTGAAAGGAAGATCGATTTTATGCGGAAGCGGAACGATCAGTTTTGGTCAGAACTCTACGCAGCCACGTCAACCGGTGAAATTTTTTCACCTTCAAAGTGACGGAATTGGAGCAAGGAAGAAAATTTGGGGAAGAATATAGTTCATAAATAATAGTATAAATAAGTAATTTTTCTAATAAAATCAATACTAATCTAAGAGTTCCATATAAAAAGGAAGAGATTTTTTTGGCGTGCTGCGACTCCATGTAAGTAAATCATTTCATACGTATTATCTCTTTAGAAATAATTTAAATATAAAATTTCCATGATTTACTTGCAAAGAACAGAAGGTCATTTTTTTTATATAGTTAAACTTTAATTCTGTTTTAGTCCATGTCGTTATCATTAAGTTTTTGTGGTTTTTTTTTCTCTAACTTTTTTGGTGGAATATAAAAGGTTCTACAAATGTGGTACAGCCTTCTGTATTCTGCGCATGTTCTTGTCATGGTGCAAGCCTGTCATGTCTACGAAATGAACTTCGAAAATTTTGACATGTTGACATAACCTAATGTTTTAATGTTTTGGTGCAGTCAATCCATGCTGCTACACCTATTGAATTACATTTATATTACATATTTATTAAATTAAATAATCATTTTAGATTCCGTCACTTCACTTGAGAGTATTCTCTTGAGAATATTCCCTCAAGGAATAGTTATTCTCTTTATTGAATAGTTAACAACTTGGGTATGGAGTTACCGATTTCTCGGAGCAGATAGACCAGTGCCTGGTTTGACTACATTAGACTCCCCTGGGTTTGTCCTTACAGCAACAAATTAATTTAGCCGTGCCAAGAGGAGTTTTTCCTATGGACTTATAGTGCTGTAAAGATAAGTTGTTTAACTATTTGACTTTTTGTATTACTATCTATTTACTGTTAACTCATCATATGCATATGATAAGGTGAATACCTTTGTGATAATTTAATTTTTGATATAATCTAATTCTAAAATATTGGGGAGAAGAAAATACATTACATGTTTTTATTGTGTTTTTAAATAGGATATACAGAGTCTGACCAAACTCACTTTTTTTGATATAATATTTTTGTTAATACAATACATTTGATATAATACAATTTGATATTGAGAGAGGGAAATAAATTTCATGTGGTTTGTTTTTTTTTGAAACATTATATAAAGAGTATGGAACAACTCACCTTTTGGATGTAATATATTTAATAGAATTGTAACAGATTTATCAAGTTTGATATCTTTACAATATTCTAATTTGTATCTCATTTTAGTCGAACTAGTTAAATTTAAATTACTACCTTTTTGTGTTAAGACTTTGGCTATGATACGGACTATTCTTGAATTTTTACTGATATTTCATATTTTATTTGGCCAGTGGTAGTGACTATTCGTTTGTTGAGGGGCTATTAGGTCCCATTGTATGTGTACACCATCCACTACCACTGTTATTTGGCTTTGCATTATATGTAAATTGTTTATACACATATACCTATATACCTTTTTTATAAATATATTTATTGTTGCTATTTTGAGTTTTATTTCAGTTCTACTAACCAGTATATAACATAGCAAAACAAGATTATTATTTAGTATTTTTGTATTTCAGAGTATTATCTCCAGATTCATTTGTTACTTCAAAATCTCAACTATCGTTGAGTTGGCGCTCTTCTTTTCTCTTTTTATTGTTCTCTTTCTATAAATTTATTCCCAGTGACCTTCTTCAGTTGTATCACGTTTGATATTACCGGGTCTCATTTCTTTCTTGTCTCATTAGCTCATTATCTCTTGTTATTGTTGTTTATATCTTTAAAGCCACAATCCAGTGCATTGAAGCTAGCCCGAACACTCACTTGAGATTTAGTGTCTCTTTGGCCATTTAAATTTGTTCCTCTGAGCTTAGCCCTATTTTTAGTATTTTTTTTCATCACTTCTCTTTCAGTTCTTCTGAAATTTGGAAGTTCTACACTTCCTAAAATCCAATACTCCCGGAGTATTGAGGTTTCACATATTCACGGAATTTAAAAGTGATCTTACCCTTTGAACGGATAACAAAAGAAATCAAATAAAAATAAAACCTCTACCTATATCAAAATATAATGAGTTTATGAATGGTGTTGATCGCAAATATCAAATGCTGGCTTATATTCATATCCATGTAAGCAAAAGACGCTCAGATGGTATAAAAAATAGGTATTTACATATTTTAAGTTTTGTTATATTCCTATTATTTATACAAAAGTTATACTCTATACACTGGTAGAAAAATAAATTTATATAAATATCGTTTAGAAACTATCAGACATCTTTTAAAAAATTCTGAAATAGTACTGGTTACTAAAGTATACAAACAACAACAAACAACAGAAAAGCACAATTACAAAAATTTTAAATGTTGATAGTAAAGGTCGAATTAAGAGAAAAATATATAAGATATGTTCAAACAATAATTTAAGAAAAGGCACGATATTTGAGTGCAGCTTCGGTCCTGAAAACCTGGCCTTTGTGTTGGAAATTGTACAGGTTCATAATAATAATAGTTTGTAATTATTCATATTATTATTGTAATATGTTTTCTACTAAAAGGTTTCTTTTGACAATAATGACTATCTGCAATTTAAAAATCAAAGACGTGCATGTGAGTCTCTTAGCATATGGATAAAACACTAATGACTAGTACAGACGACGCCTATGAGCGTCACGCGTTAAAACATAAAATTTTGCAAAAAATTTATAAACATATTCTGCCAACAAGAAACTAATTACAGTTATAACGATTTACAAAATAATATTCTCAGCACTTATCAATAGCATATCGTTAGGCTTTAAGCATGCGACATGTTAAGCTCCACTGCAGTCAGTGACAGAAAATTTCGTTGAGTTCTTATTAATGCCTTTCATTTAAACTAAAAAAGTAAAATTGTTATGTATTAAACTGGACGTTCAGTAAACTGTTCTATAACTACAATCTTATTATATATTTGACTTGTCTGAAACAACCTATAATATTCTCTTTAACTCAAAATAGATATTTTAATAGTTTCCGCATATTATTTGAAAGTGAACGGAGGATTCAATAATGTGCTCTTCAAATAATAACCGTAGTTAAAGTAAACTTATAGTCATTTTTAAAAATGATGAAGAATCTAGGAAATGAAGGACAGCAGGTGCAAGATTTCTCCAACATCTCACTTTCAAGTACCATTGTCAGTGTCAATGAGCTTTTCTTTTATTCGCGTAAAATTGCAAATCAATTAACGTGGACAATTGTTTGATATTTGCGGTGAATGCGATTATATATTTTTTCGTAATATTTCTGAGGTCATGGCTCATCGGGCTGACCAATTTTCAATGGGTTCATTTCCGGCAATTATTTCGCCTTGTTTTAAGAAGTTATATGGATTGAAAACCAAAAAACTTTAACATGGTATTGAATATTACGTCAGCAACGCTAGAGATCATGCAGAAATAGAAAACACCAATTGACGTCAGCAGTTAACAACCTTTAAAGCACTGTCCAATAATGTTTTATATTTAAGTTTTCTTAAAACCGACACGATTTTTTTATCATTTAATTGATGGTCTCGTGACAGTTAAACTATCCCATGTTCGGTTATTTTACTAACGTGATTATCTATAATATATACATAAATGTAGTAATTTCACTACATTTATGTCCCCATGTCCCGCAGACGTCATTTTGGTAAAGGGGGTGCAAAGGGTTTTCGCGTCATATCTCGTAAACTAGCAACCCTACAAAAAAATATATTAAATATTATTTGTAGCAAATTAAATTGTCTAAAACTTTGTTTCTATTACTTTTTATCATAAAATGATTAATAAATTAATTTATAAACAAAAATAACTAAACATTTTGAAACAAATTTTCTATCTTATAACATTTTTTGTGGTAATTTTACAAAAAAAAAATGGCATAACAGTAATACTATAGAGGGTTTTTTAAAGAATAATTTTCACTATCAATTTGTTTAATTTCAATAATTTTCAACAATTTCACAGTGCTCCGAAATTGACCAGGTTCTTGAATACTCGCTATCTTGGAATAAGGGGTGCAAAGGATTTTCGGGCTGTATCTCGTAAACTAGCAACCCTATATTTTATGTGACATTGTTTGTAGCAAATTAAATTGTTGACAACTTTATTCCCAATTCTTTTTAGTGTACTATGAAAAATAAAAAAAAGTTAACTAAAAATTTTTGAAAAAATTTTCTTTTGGGCCTTATAACTTTTTTCAATCATTATACGATACAATGACATTAGAGAAATATTATGAAGGGTTTTCTAAAGAATAATTTTTACTACAAATAATTTCATTAATTTTTCGGGGTTTTACAGCGCTCCTAAGTTGAACGGGTTCATAATTACTCTTAAGAATACGATAAAAAGAACCCTTAGACTTAGTTTTCTATTATATATTTTATATTCAGATCATTTTAAATCAATTTATTATTTTTTCCTATTCATATATTCATTCATATAACAGTATTCCTATATTAATATTCATTTATTATCGACCCTTTCCGCAAAGGACCACAAGGCTTATTATTATTAATTATCTTAGGACAAATTTCTTGGTAATGAAAAGACCAAAACAAATTTAATAGACCTTCTCAAAACTACTCTTTAATTTAGGTAAAACCTGAAAAATAATAATTTTCATATGAGATTTTTAACCCCGAAAGTGCTTATTTTCGCTTATTTAAAATTTTTAAATTGTTTATAAATTAAAAACTACCAACTAACGGGACACATAACTAAAGATTTTTTTTTAATGACACAAGATATCAAAAAATATTTCTCGGTGCAAAAACCGGCTATTTTTTTAAATTTGTTAAAAAAATTGTTTAAACAACTTTTACCCAAAAGTTTTGCCCAGTACCCTTCTGAATTGTTTAAAAGGGACTTTTTTAACAGAAATCCGTTAAGAAACTGAATCAGAAACATCTTTCCTGCGGGAGCGGTCTCACAACCTGGACTATAATACTTTTAAAGCCAATTAGATCCATTTTTTGGTACGGCATTTTGTTTTTGTTCATAATTAATGGTAATATTAACAAAATATATCAATAACATACATACATTTTTGATCGTAATATCCCACCTATTCGAGGGAAAATAATGTTGCTCTCATAAACACGTACCGTGAAAAATGTATGGCATGTCCAAAAATGTTATTTTTTTAAATAAATTTAAATAAGGGAGTGTCATATTGGTTTAAACGACCTCATATGTACTACTTAAAAATCAAGGGTTGCGCCCTAGATGTCTCACCTCTGTACCATAAGTAATACATAAATGGGATTTAGGAATGGACTGCACGAGCTGCACTGTTTGCAGTAAGTGTTCTTTCGCAGAGATGCTTAGATATAAATCAGGAAGTATATGCCTGTTTCATTGATTTTGAGAATAGATTTGACAGAGTGCAGCATAATCGGCTTAAAGAAATTTTATTAAATAGAAACATAGACAGTGGAGACATTAGAATCATATGTAACCTTTATTAGAACCAAACAACAAAAGTGAAAGTTGAAAATGAACTGACCGAGGATATCCAGATTCGCCGTGGGGTCCGCCAAGGGTGTATTTAATCACCATTGTTATTTAATTTATAAAATCAAGCCATCTTAGAATTAGCGCTTACCGAGGTCAGTGAGGGCCTTATAATAAACGGCGAGCCACTTAATAACATAAGATATGCTGACGAGACCGTCCTTGTGGCAGGAACACTAGAAGAACTGCAACACCTTGCTGAACAACTAAATATATATTGCAACGATTATGGACTAAAATTAAATTTTAAGAAAACCAAGTTCATGGTATTTACAAAAGCATAAAACATCAAAGTTAAGCTAGTACTAGATAATACAGAAATTGAACAAATATCTTCGTACAAATACCTTGGAGCATGGATCATATAAAATAATGATCAGACAAAAGAAATAAGATGTCTACAGTAGTACAGTAGACGCGATAGAACAAGCAGCAAAACTGAAATGGAAATGGGCTGGACACAATGAACGTCTCCAAAACGGACGATGGAACAATGCCATTGGAAACTGACGTCCATACAATGCAAAGAGATCAAGAGGCAGACCACAGATGAGGTGGAAAGATGACATCAGGAAACAAGGAGGTGCCACATGGCAGAGAACAGCTCAAGATGGGGAAAGATGTAGAGAGCTGGGGAAAACCTATATCCAACAATGGAAGGATAGAGAATAGGTTAAAAAAAAGCCACAATTAGAGGTTAAAGTAAGTTTATTGACGTTTCAATTTCCACTTCGCAAATCGTTTTCAAAATACAAACAATAGACTAATGTTTTTATTTTGATAACGATTTCAGAAGTGGAAATTGAAACGTCAATAAAGTTACTTCAACCTTTAATTGTGGCTTATTCCAATTTAAATAGTAACTTCTTTATTTATCATTTTTGTATCAAGTGAGTATTTTCATTCGTCGTACATTTAATATTTTTTGCTTTGTTAATTGATAATCAAGTTCTTTCGTTCGTTCACCATTATCCCTACGCGATGTTAATTTCTATTTATTGTTGTATCTTGGGTCGTACGAATAATAAATTAATTTCAAGCATGTCTCTTCTGTCTGCTTTGTAGTTTTCGCAGTCTCTTCTGTTATTTCTTCTTTTCTGTTACTTCTTTTATTTTATATTTTTGCTACAACTGATTTAAGAGCAGTCTGTCTCATTGAACACTAGCTGTCAGTTTTATTTGAATTTTTCCGTCATACTACACCGACCTACTACGAGTATTCAGTTGCTTACATTTCATTAATTCCGTATAATTCTGATACATTTACCATACAGCATATTCATCTAGTTTCACATTTTTCTCTACGATTATCACAATCCCCATTTTTTCAGTAGCTATGGCCGCTATTTTACTCTTTGTTTTTTTAATGCGAATAAATATTGGTTTATATAAAAATAAATGTTGGTTTATGAGCCATCTTTCATAACTCTCACATATCAGGAATATTCCATTTTTATTCAGTGCTGACTACAAAAATTTATTCTTTCTCCTATGTTTTTGCACTGGCTCCCTCATAACGAATACAAGTACAAACTAATTTTTAAATATTTTTATTTTTTAAGTATCTTTGTATTATTATTCTCTTCTACATTTTCACGGTTGGACTGAGTAGTTACTTAGCATTATAAGTAGCAAATTACTGTTAAAAATTACGCATATTTTTGTACACTCTAAAAGACTCCTCATTTAATTTGAAGTTTATCCAACATCCATAATTCTGTTTAACAATCTTTTTTTTTTTTTTTTTATTTAACATATAATCCACATCAACCACGCAGGGTTATTAGTGGAGTAACATACACAAGAATTCATTTTATTTACATTAAATAGATGTATATATCTCATTACTGCAGACGTCTTGAAGCATCTTCCGGAATGTGGAGTGAAAATATTACATCGATTGTGTAATGAAATATGGCACACAGGCGTCTGGCCTGAGAATTGGAGAAAGACCATAATCATTCCTCTTCATAAGAAAGGTTCAACAAATAATTGTAACAACTACAGGCTATTAGCTCTAATATCACACGCCAGTAAGGTGATCCTTTACATACTGCAACGGCGTCTAGAAAACTTCATAAGTTGGCAAATAGCACCTGAGCAGGCTGGATTTGTAAAGGGCAGAGATACTAGAGAACAAATCCTTAATGTACGAAACATCATAGAAAAAGCCAGAGAATATCAGATCCCGATATTTATATGTTTCGTCGATTATACAAAGGCCTTTGATAATGTTAGATGGGACAAACTATGGAACATATTGACGACAATGGGTGTACCTAAACACTTGACTTACCTTATTAGCAAACTGTATCAAGATAACCTGGCATATATTCGAATGGACGGATATCTGTCTGACAAATGCACTTTGGAGAAGGGAGTACGCCAAGGATGCGTTTTATCTCCCTTATTATTTAACATCTATTCGGAGTTCATAATGCGCAGAGTTTTGGATGGTTGGGAGGGAGGACTAAACCTAGGTGGTGTTAAGATATCTAACTTGCGTTTCGCAGACGACATTACACTTCTAGCCTCTACTCCAGAAGAAATTATTAAATTATTAAAAAAACTCGAGGTAGAAAGTGCTAAATTTGGACTCATGGTTAACTACAACAAAACCAAAATCATGGTTATTGATCGCCAACAACAGTTTCCTGAAACCCAAACTATTGCGGGATGCGAGGTAGTCTCATCTATGATATATCTTGGAGCTCTAGTTAACAACACAGGCAGTTGTGAATCCGAAATTAGAAGACGCATTCAACTAGCAAGAGCAGCAATGAGTGAACTAAACGGGGTCTGGCATGATCGTCACATTACTATGACAAACAAAAAGAGACTCGTTTCAACTCTGGTCTTTTCCATATTTTACTATGCATGCGAGACATGGACAGTCAAAGAATCAGATCGACGACGTATAGACGCCTTTGAAATGTGGACATGGAGACGCCTGCTTCGAATTCCATGGACGGCTCGCCGTACAAATATCTCGGTTCTGGATGAAATTAAACCGGATCAGCGTCTCTCCAGTACCGTTTACTCTAGAATTTTAAAGTTCTTTGGCCATATCCATCGAAGTGATCACAAAATGGAGCGGTTGGTGGTCCAAGGAAGGCCTCAGACTCAACGCCAACGCGGAAGATCTTCACAGCGATGGGCGGACATTACTAAAAAGCTTCTCAATAAACAGTATACTGAGGCAATACATATAACTGATGACCGCGACCAGTGGAGAAATATTATCAATCAAACTGTCCGAGCTGCTGAAGCCCAATTATGAACCACAACACATCTACTAAGATGTTAATGACTGTGATGATGATGAGATGTATATAAACGCAAATATTTTAAATACTTTATTACTTGGTCAGTGTTTATGGTTAATGTGGTTTTGGTGTCATCAGAGATTCCAGATTTTTCTTCTTGCTTCTTCGTGGTACTGGCAGTCAATCAGAATATGCTTCACCGTCAATGGGAAAGAACAGTTTCTGCAGGTTGGAGAAGATTCTTTGTTGATTAAGAATTTATGGGTCAGTGCAGTGGGTCCAATTCTTAGTCGGTTAATTATTACTTGGTCCCTTCTATTGGATGGAATATTCAAGATGGTCTTCACAAGGGGATAAATCTCATATAGTTTGGTTCCTGAATCTTTCCAGTAGTCTTGCCATATATTCATACAGTGGCCTTTAATTAGGTTTTTGAGATCGGAGTATGGGTATTTTCTTGATTTGTTTGTGTACTGTGAGTTTATTCGACTTGTGTTTGCTAGGCTATCCACTTTCTCATTTCCAGCTATTCCTACATGCGACGGGACCCAGATAAATGCTACCTCTTTTCGATTTAATTGAATTATATTTATCTCATTTTTTATAGCCCGAAATATTGGATTTGTAGGGTATATTTGTTTTACACCTAATAGAGCATTTAATGAGTCGGTGATGATGACACATTTATTCTCACTATACGTTTTGAAGAAAATTAAGGCTTCCAAAATGGCTGTGGCCTCCCCTGTGAGGAATCTTGTAAGATAAATTTTTGGTATTTGTCCTCCCACTGTACTATTTGTCTTTTTTCACATTAAATTCAATGAATTTCGTCTGGTCCCATGTTATCTCCTTTTATTCTATTATCAATTCATAATGTATAAAATAAAATAAAACAAACAAGTCTTCCTTACGACTTCCAGTCAAGAAAATATATCCGATCGGCTCATGTCCCCTATTAATGGTAATAAGAAAACTTCTATTCATAGAAGATACAACCGATTCCTTGTTAGCTAGGATCAATTAACAGTATTTCCTTATTTGATTTCTTGATTGCTCAATATTAATTAAAGTAGTAGTTTCTCACATATTTATCTCTAGACCTATTCACCTATGGACATTTTAAATATCAACTTGAGAATAATTTAAATAACACGCGCAGACTTTTACTTTTTGAATTATATCTAATAACCTGCTATACAAATTTCTCTTAATTTATTTAAAATAAGAAATATCTTTCTTTTGGCATCTTAACGCAATTTATCATTTTTTTAATCGTAAGGTCATCATTGCATGTGGTTGTCTTTTTTAAAACAAATCACATTCTATAATTTTTCTGATAGGTATTCTTGTATGTTCAAGTTGATTTCAGGTAATAGAATGAACTATCTTCCAACAAAGTCCTCCCAGGAATGAAACTCAAAAATATTGACAATATCATTTTAAAATCATCTACTTTAAAATTTATAATACATGAATTGTCAATATGAATGAGACATATAAAACTAGATGATTAGAATAATTTTTTATCAAGTAACAAAATAGTACATTGTTTACCGGGTAGGAAAAGCTTAACATTTCTGGACGACTGTGAAGATTGCTAAGTCGAGGCGCAAGCCGAGACTTAGCAACACAGAGTCCAGGAATGTGGCTTTTCCTACGAGGTAAACATACTATTTTTCCGCAAATCGTTTAAAATTCGACAAATATCGATTGATTTAAAAAAAAAACGCGATAATTTTATTCCCAAATAAATGGTGCTTTGAAATTCCTAATAAAATTACTTGGGTTACTATGGAAACGTATTGAGGTTGAATTGTCAAACTTGACGCTTATAAATTTAATTGCTGGTGTTCTTGAAAGTAAAATGATAAGTGATGATGAAATTTCCGTTCCTGGGACTCCTCCAGAGCTGGTTGAGGCAGTGAATACTGCTTCATTAGAATTATTGCCAAAGAAATCAAGAGAAAAGTATGAAAATGCATACAGACGTTTAATGGATTATCGCATGAGTAAAAATACGAGTTCTTTCTCAGAAAATGTTGTAATGGCATACTTCCTAGACCTTTGTTAAAAGATGAAATCTTCAACATTATGGGCCAATTATTCAATGCTGAAGTCAACCCTTGCACTTAAACACAATGTAGATATATCTACATACTTAAAACTTCGTTCTTTATTGAAACGACAAGGTCGAGGTTATAGGGCAAAGAAATCTAAGATTTTAACGAAGGAAGAAATTGAAAAATTTATCCAGGAAGCTCCAGATAAAGAAAATTTAATGATTAAGGTAATTTACAAGGTTTTAATTTCTGTTTAGATTATAGCTTTATTTATTTTTTAGGTGGCTGTAATATTTGGTATTTCTGGGGCCTGTAGAATGGATGAGTTAGTCCGAATGACTGTACCCGATATAGAAGACTTAGAATCTAAGCTTTTAATCAGCATACCTGATTAGAAAACCAACAAACCAAGATCATTTGTAATTAATCAGATCTACTTGAATGTATATCGAAAGTATGTTTCGTTAAGACCAGAAAATATGAACAGTGACCGATTTTTCTTTAAATGTCAAAGCGGAAAGAGTTGTAGACAAGTGGTAGGAATTCATCAATTTAGAAAAATGCCCAAAATAATTGCTACTTATTTGAACTTGGTAAATCCGACAGAATATACTGGTCACTGCTTTCGTCGGTCTTCTGCAACAATATTGGTTGACTCTGGTGCCGACATAACTAGTTTAAAGAGCCATGGCGGATGGAAGTTATCAAACGTTGCTGAAGGATATATCGAAGAATCGCTTAACAATAAGGTTGAGGTGGCAAATAAAATTTTCACAGTACAAAATATTCAACAAAATGACACTTCCACCCTGCATGTTGTCCAAAATGTTTCTCATAGTTCTAAGAGTGTTCCTCCAATGTTCAACAATTGTACTAACTGTCAAATTACTGTAAATATAACAAATTGATCTTAAAAATGTATTCAGCAATGACTTGATGTTTTCAAAATATAAATTAATTCCTTATAAGCAATGTGTTTTCTATCATTTATGTAGAACACTAACAACTGTACGGAAATATCATTTCCTTACAGTAAGGAAGTCCTGACTTTTTCTTCAAGAAATTTTGACAGGAATGTCAAAATTTCCTGGCGATTTGCGGAAAACAATATTTGTTTAATTTATTGATGTTTTGTATTTTAGGAACGATTTCCGTTCTCAAAAAAAAAGCAGAAACACATATATCACAAAAAGTGATGTAGTCGAAGAAAACTGGGCAAAAATTAAGTATAATATTTTAGGCTCGGTCAAGGTAGTTCTTGGTAAAAGAAATAAAAATAAAAATAAATCGTTATAATTACAAGATAATTAAAAACGAAACAGATGCACTTGTACAAAAAGTAAAAAATGATCACTGTTAACGCTTTTCGAAATAAATGGAACATGATTTTTACGGTTTGCAAAAGGAAGTATGGCGCTTCATAAGAGGTCAAAAACGAAGGTAAACAAACTAATAAAAGCAAAACATATAGAAAAGAATAAGTTGATCGACTATCTAAAAAAACTTTATGCAGAGGAAAAACAAACGACGCTAGAACCGGAAACACCGGAAATTACCACAAATGAAGAACTTAATATAAATGTACAGGAAGTTCGGAAAATACTTAAAAACCTGAAGAACAGAAAAGCAGCAGGTAAAGACAGGATACCAAACGAATTACTAAAATATTGTGGAGCAGAAATGACAGAACAATTAGCAACATTAATTAGTCTAATTATAAAACACAATAAAATGCCGAAATAATGGAACGAGCGAACTAATTCTACTATTTAAAAACAAGTTAAAAAACAGCCAGAAAACTACAGAGGTATAAACTTTTTAAGTACTACGCTAAAAACAAAAAGAGAAATCATACGATTTCTACCTGTCGAAATCGAATTCAAATCTCAGCCACCGTGCTTTCTAAAACTTGCAAAGCAAACAGCTTGATGAATAAATCGGCAAGGGAATCTAAGATTGCATTCCAAATGCCGTTCATCATGGCCAAAATCGTAGTGAATTCAATTTCTGGTACTCCAAACGAAGTAAAGAAATAAACAAAATGACGGTATTAGATTTTGATTCGATTCAGAGCAGCGACAAGTCGCATATACGTATTTCGACCTCTTAAGGTCTCCTCAGTACGGTATAGCAGCAATACGTACATGCAACAAAGTTTTTAGGACAACAAGGATCACTTCAGAACAGCTATTTAATGACACATAGTCAAATGTGTAAATTTAAAATATTATAAAAACTATCGCATACATCTACCAAAACAACAAAATGGAAGGCATAATAGATGGACAACTTACAGAACCTGTAGAAACAGGCAGGGGAATAAGACAAGGGAATTCATTGAGCCCCATGCTCTTCAATTTGATCATGGATGAAATCATCAAAAGCGTTAACAAAGGAAGAAGATACAGAATGGGAAACAAAGAATTAAAAATACTCTGTTACGTAGATGACGCAATATTAATAGCCCAAGATGAAGATAGTCTGCAAAGACTGGTCCACAGATTTAACATAAGAGTAAAAGAATTTAATATGGCAATCTCAGAAAACTAAAACAGTAGTCAGCAAAGAACCAACCAGATATAAAATTGATATTGATGGCATCAGTAGTGAACGTGAAAATTTTCAATACTGATACCATCAGTAATGGAATTAAAATACCTGGGAGTTACACTATCTAGCTATGGAGACCTGCACAAAGAAGTGACGGATCAAGTACAAAAAGCTAATAGCCTGGCAGGATGCCTTAATATCGGCACTATATGGCGAAACAGACACATTAACACTGAGATAAAGTCAAGAATTTATAAAGCCAGTGTAAGACCAATAATGACATATGCCTTAGAAATAAGATCCGACATTGCCACAACGCAAAGGCTAACTTAAACTGCGGAGATAAGAGTACTGAGAAGAAATACAGGAAATACGCTGAGAGATCGTAAGAGAAGTGAAGACATTAGAAGAAAATGTAACATACAGTGTATATATGGATGGACACAAAATAGAAAAAATGATTTATTAACCACAAAAGTATAACATGGGGGAGACCTGTGTCGTCGAAATAGCAAGAGATAAGACACCAATCGGCAGAAGAAGTATCGGATGACTACACAAAAGATGGAGTGACAACCTTCCATAGAGGTATAAATCCGCCAATGAACAAGCAGAATTGCTTATAAAAAGGAAGAAGAAGAGGAAGAAAAAGAAGAAACCGATTTTCGAACTAGAAATCGAAATGTCAAAGTAAATTTATTTTAAAGTAAAACCAACAAACACAGTAAATCTTGTTTTATACTAAGAACAAAAAATTATGTACAATATTTATATGTATTTGTCACATTGGTCCTATGTGTCATTGTATATAAAATTACACAAATATAAATCATCTGGAAAATTATTCAAACAACTGAGAAGAAAGTGTTTATAATCAAGCCATATTTTCGATTCCATCCATTTAATGGCACTACAGACTAAGTCGGGTATTGGCCTCCGTCAGTAAGCTTCTCTAAAGAAGATCTATCTAGATCTTCTACTGTTCGTTTCCATGAAGGTGTTTTATAAAGTTTTTGGAATCCTCATCTACTCGTCCTCTTATCTCCTTTTTCATCTTCCAACAGATATTTTTCCTTGTATTCATGCGGTCAGTAATTTTCTGGTAATTATGTTCTGTTGCATTCGAACTACGTGTCCTACCCTGTGCTAAAGTTGGTTCTCTATATTGTTATTTTATTATGTATAATTCATCAGTTGGAATTTTTACTGGTGAGCCCAGTATCACCCTGAATATTTTTCTGTTGAACACGTCTTATACTTTGGCAGATTTTTGCGTTATATTTAAATGTAAAAGGATATCTTTCTCATAGTAAGCAAAAATTTGAAGAAATCGTATTTTTGGCATTAAATTGTTAATAATTAAATAACAACGCCAAAATTTCTGCATAAAATATATTGGTTTTCTTACTATAGGTCCTGGCTATTACGATGTCCTGAACACGGATAAATTGTAATTTAACAAGGTACATATTACCTGATTTAAATATTTACTTTCCATAAAATGCAAATCCTTACAAAGTCTAATACGGTTTACCAATAATTTTATTTAATTATTAGCAACAATCATTCGATATATTCCCATCACGATAAACCATGAGAGTGAATTATGTCAAGGATATGATCTTTTCCTTTGTTGTAAATGTAAAAAAAGGTAAAAAGATGTATTACAAGAAAAAGTAGTTAATATTATAACAGTAGTTTCAGAAGAAAAAAATATCTCGGTTTTACTTTTCTATGTATGCAAAATTTTATAGTGCGGTATAAAAAGTTACATCAAAAATAATAAACAACACGTTTTGGTACTATGTATTGTCAGGTACTTGTTTTTCCATATTTTATCAATAAGGCTTTTCTGCCTGATTTTGTTTCTTCACTTCCTGCTTAAATGATTTTTATTTTATTCCAAGTTTAAACCTTACCGGTTCTTTTAATAATAGTAACATTTTTGTTTTTTCGTCAAATACCTTGTAGATCATTTTACTTGATTATTAGGATATCTTTATTTTTTGATACCTATATGTTGTATTTTTTTTTTTACTTGTTCTATCACCTCGCCTAAGTTTCAGAGTAGTTCGTAGCAGGTTATTTCGTTGTACTGATTTGGGTATTATTTTTTCGCTTTTCTTAAAGAGCTCTTAAATTGCTCGTACCATAATGCTCGTTTTGCATTCCTCTGGTACTCGTAATAACTTTAAGACCTTATGAAACACAATTGCTATCTGTTGTATCAGATGTGATCCGCCGTTTTATAAATTGGTAAAACTTTTGCGTTTTTTCTCGGAGTATCTCTATTTTCAAATTCGTTGGGTTAAGCGGTTTAGTTAGATTCGTTAGTTCTGGTTATTTTTTGTTTAATCCCTAAATAAATAATTTGGTAGCTTTGATTTCAGTTTTACCAGATATGGATTGTTAAGTAATATAATAAAAATACTATGTTTTATCATGAAATGACGTCACTTTATATTTGATCAGATAACTATATCCTCACGAAAAGCAGTAGATCTTCCAAGCAGGCCAAGACTCACAAAGACTCACAAGGCTCGATTCCCCGATTTCAATGAAATCTAACATGTAGGGCATGCTAGTCAAGTCTGTTTTCAGTAGTAAACTACTCTATATATAAATGTTCTATAATGCTAATGCTGTCATATTTAAATGTATATCATTTTTTTCTGTTAAATGTTTCCTGATAGAAGTTTAAGTTAATTTTCATACAATCAAACAAACTTTACACCAATAGAGTTGTCCCAAGAATGCATCTCAAAAACTGATAATACAATTTTACAGACTTCAACTTTTAGGATACCATGTTTGCATTATAATTAGGAGTGAAGTATATCAATTTGTTTGTTATATTTTGAGAACAATTTGCGAAGTGTAGATCGAAACGTTTAGTAACTTTGTAGTAGCTAGTTAATCTTGGATTAAATCATATTTGTTGTCTCATTTTGGCGGTAATGGAACAAATTAGTTTATGTTCTGGTTACTAATCCAGAAGTTTGAACGTTGGAAACTTGATTGCGTAATAATTTGATATATATTATCTATTAAATTAGCCGTGATTTATTGCTTTTTGTTTTATACAATTTAGTTCCTTAATATAGTTATTTTATGACATTGGATTTTGTGTTAATCTATTTAGATTATCACGACTTTCTTGACCATTCATGTTTTATTGAATTTGCGGATAATATGAGGTTATATCTGCATGTTTTGAGGTGACCCGTTAAAATAGAAAGCGAAAAAAATAGCCAGTCAACATAATTGAGAATACCAAAACAGCTTAACGGCAGAATAGCCATATTGTAGACCTTGACAAAGTTGCGATGGGACAGTTTGGAACAAATATCCACCACCTCAGTCACGTGTAAGGTAAGTGGTGGCTCAAGTGCTACATATATTTTCTTACTAAATTTGTGGGTTTTACTAATTGCGTTGTATATTGTTTAGATCCATCAATATACCAAATTATGTGCCAGGTCACACCAGATATGCCACTCAAGGAATTACCGATGAACCTATACCTTCAATGATATTGTTTTTCACTGATGAAATGCTCAATTTACTCTTAGTGGAAACTAACAGAGAAGGTGGTCGCATATGTAATGAAAAAATGTTAACTGTAAAAGAAATATCACTGGAAGAGTTAGAAGCTTTTATAGGAAAATACTTTCATTACAGTTATAAAATAAATTAACTTAAAATTTTGAATTTTTATTCAAGGTTTACTTTTTCTGGCTGGTGTTCATAAAGGTGCCGGAGAATCTCTACAGGAACTTTGGGGAATTCTGATGGTAAGTCCATTTTTAGAGCTACTATGTCTTAGATATATTAACTTAATAAAAGAAACTATGCACCCCGCTACAGCTACATACTAGATAAATGAAAATGAACACACGAACCCTGTACCATTAAACAGGGGAGTCAAACAGGGAGATACTTTATCACCCAAACTGTTCACCTTAGTTTTGAAGAACGTTTTTAAAAACCTAAATTGGAAATATAAGGGAATAAACATCAATGGCCGCTACCTCAGTAATCTACAATTTGCAGATGACATAATCCTGATAGCTACTGACCTACAAGAAATGCAAACCATGCTTTTAGAACTACATACCGAATCTTCTAAAATAGGACTGAAAATGAATTTAAACAAAACAAAAGGCATGCACTCCGAAGACACCGTGGCAATAATAAACGATAAAGTTATAGAAAAAGTTGAAGAATATATATACTTAGGACAAAAAATAATCCTAAATAGGGAAATTCAAACTGAAGAAATAAAAAGAAGTAGAAAGTTGGCTTGGGCAGCATTCAGTAAACTGAACTATATACTCAGAAATCAACAAATTCAATTACATCTTAGATCTAAAGTTTTTGATGCATGCATTATTCCGATATTAACTTATGCGGCACAAACATGGACAATCACAAAAGAGAATATGAATATACTTAGAGTCACTCAACACGCGATGGAAAGAGCAATGCTAGGTATATCACTTAAGGACAAGAAAACAAACACATGGATAAGACAGAAAACCAAAGTCACCGATGTGGTGCAAAAATCATTAGTTGAAATGGGAATACGCTGGACATGTAGCTAGGAGCGATCTAAACAAATGGCACAGATCAATTTTAACCTGGAGACCATACCAACACAAAAGACCCAGAGGCAGACCTCCTATGAGATGGACAGATGATCTGAAAAGGACTGTCGGGAAAAATTGGCTACAAGTAGCGTACAATAAAAAACAATGAAAAGGAAGACTTGAAGAGGCTTATGTTCAGATGTGGACGTGAATGGCTAGACGAAGAAGAAGAAGAAGATGTGTCTGAAACGATTTTGCCACAACATCAGCCACTTTTTGCGATTTGATAATAAAGAGGATAGACCTATTCGACGGAGGCACGACAAGTAAGCTCCAATTGAAAGTTTTTTAGATTTATTTGTAGCACAACTTCCCAAAATGTTTGTTCCATGTAAAAGCCTCACTATCGACGAACAAATTGTACCATTTACAGGTAAGTATCTTTTGATACAGTTAATCCAACAAAACCACGTGGGAGATATGGAATTAAATTATGGCTTTTATCTGATATCAAAACTGCGTATGTGTATTAAGCAGAAATGTATACAGGAAAAGCAGAAAATCAGCCCCGTGATGTACATCAGGGCAGAAATGTGGTTTTACGAGTTATAAAAGATGTTTAGAATTCTGGGCGAAACATAACCACGGATATTTTTTTTAGTGGCCATCATTTAGCGACAAAATTATTAAAACGTAAACTATCACCAATTGGAACATTAGGAAAGAACAAAACTTTTATTTCAGTTGAATTTCTACCAAACAAAAGTAAAGAAGCCCTATCATCAATTTTTGGGTTTCAGAAGAATATGACTTTAGTTTCATATAGTCCTAAAAAGGGTAAATATGTTATTTTTTTGTCCTCGATGCACTTAGATGACCAGGTGTCATTGCAAGAACATAAGAAACCAGACAATATTTTAGAATACAATAGAACCAAAGGAGGTGTAGATACAACAGATAATTAGGGTCAGCTTACACCTGCAAAAGGGAACTAGAAGTTGGCCACTTTGCTTATTTTATAATATTTTAGATTTGGCGGTAATTAACGCATATGTGTTATATATGCATGCAAATCCTCAATATAATAGGAACAAACTACATAAAAGAAGGCTTTTTATAAAAGAATTGGCATATAATTTAAATGCCGAACTACCCGAATGACAACAAACGTTCCACAAAAATGCAAATAAATTTACATGCAGTAGCTGGAACAAGTGGAAATGCAAATAAAAGTCCAAAACGTGGAAGGTGTAAAGACTGCGGATGGGAAAAAGACAAAAAATCTCATACAAGATGTCAAGCATGTAAGAGGTTCATTTGTCCTGATCATTAAAATATCTTTTGTAAAAGTTGCATTGAATAAATATAATTAAGAAAAACAGTTTTTTTCTTCAAACGTCAAATAAAGATGACATTACTTATCTAACTTGATCCTGTCAAAGTTTGATGTCTCCGCCGGCAGCAGTTTTTTTTTCCCATTTCTTTACGGCAGAGGGAAAAATGTTGTCATGGCAACAATATGAAACATGTCACAAAGCAACAATACAAATGTCATTAACAACAATTAAACAACATTTTTATTTATAGTAATATTAAAAGTACAATTAGTTAATGAGGCATTTTCAAAATTGAAACCGTGCAAAAATGTTCCCGACTATTGATACGAATTGGTAATTGTTGATAATACTGATGATCGAGAACAACTTTCAGCAATCATTCCCGATGTTCTCGAATCATGAGGGTTTAAAATTTTTTGAGCATTATCGTTCTTATTTCTTATTGAATCCTCTACATATCCTTCGGCAACCGTGCTTGATTTCCAGCTCCCATGTCGTTTGAGGCATTCTAGATTTCCGCCTCCATCAATTAAAAGTGTTGCTAAAGTTTTTTAAAAAATCGGTTTTCTGCGAAATTTTCAGGCCGTAGTGATGCATACTTTTTATACAGTTTAATGTAGTTTTGACCAATTATCGTAAAAGATCTAATTTGCCGTGTTTTACTGTCTGGGATTTTGATAATTATTACATTTTCTTTATCCTCAATGTACACAGTATTCATTTTTACCATTTCGTCGCATCGACAGGTGCCGGTAACCCCAATTAACAAAACAATCTGAAATATTTTTATAATTTAGTAAGTATACTACATGCTTTGCAATATAATTTTTTTTACCTTTAATCCTAAATACAACTTATCTGGCGCTTCAAACAAAAATTTATCAAACTCGTCTTTAGTGAAAACTTTAGACTTATTTGCAGTATATCCTTCGCTTGGTTCTTTCAGAAAGGCACGTAACTTTAAAAATTTGCTTATATCCACATTTTTTCTAATAACTCACTCGGATTTTATCATAGAGTATTGTGACCACATTGTAGAAGATTTCCATTTATTTTCATTTTCCATTATATTAAAATATGCCAGTAAAACGTCTTCGATAACTTGCCGGACTCCTCTTGTATCGCACCACTCTTGGAAGTGCTTGTACGCTAACCGATACTTTATTCCGGACTTGGAGGGCCCCAAACGTGCTACTGCATCATTAGCCGCGGACTCAATTTCGTTTAGGTTTTCCATTTTCGCCATAAATTTGCTCTTGCGGTTGCAACAACGATAACCTGTCTTTAATAATTGCAAACAACTGTCAAACAACTGTAACCAGGGAGACGCAAATCCCACCGACGACTTAATTATTTTAATTTCTAACATCTAGACGACTTTGATAGTTGTCACAGTTAATTTCGAGTAAAAATAGCGTATGAATTGTACTATTTATAGTTGAAAATTGCTACGTTTGAAGAAAAAATAGTATACTTTATTCGGTAAATAAGCAACTTTTCTTGACTTGCCCTCTAATATCGGGCGCGTCAAGAAAAGTCATGCTTCTCCGCCTCATAAAGTAATATACTATTAGTTCGTTCAAATATATTTTGTAAAAGTTGCATTCATTGAATAAATATATAATTTTAATTGAACATCAAGTTTTATTATATTTTATAATTACAAAAAAAATGTTTTTAGTTTTGTTACATCGATAACATGAAACTACAAACGATTCTATGAATTAATAAAAAAAATTGAAATTTAATTCACAATAAGTATGAGTTTTATCCACTGATAAATCTATGAGTCCACCCGTACGTATAGACAAAGAATGTAACATTTACTTCGGGGGAGTAGGGAGTCACATGACATTATTTGTATACTACGGTTATATACCCTACCATTGAAGTTTATTCCAGAGTTTCTCATAACTTTATCTAACACTGATTGAACAGCGTGCATGATAGCGCATCTCCCTAGTGCAGTCCTTTGTTTTTTTATAGGTATCCTACACGATTTATTTATATGTACATAATATTTTTACTGTGCGCCTTCATTCTTTGAAATGTTACTACAACATCGAAATGTTTGATTTTGACTTTGACTATTTAGATTTAGTTCACAAAAGAGTCTTTTAATAGAGTACTAAAATACTCGTAATCTTCCAAAGTAAGACCGGAATTACAGTGGCGGCTTTTGAGGGAAGGCAGGATAGGCCGGGCCTAACCAATAATTTTAAGAGCTTTATAATTAAAAAAACCTATATTCAAAAATTATGTTAAAGCATGTAAATAACTTGTAAATGTCCGTTAAAACAAATATGTTATTAAATTACCACAGAAAGCATCGAATCATATTAAGGCATTTTAAATATCATTAATAGGCCCGATCGGAACTGGCCGACCCAGCTCACATAAGAACAAAAAGCGTTTGAAGTTAAGCAGCTTGCTGGACAACGATTTTTATTGCCGTCTTTATGATTGCTGTTTAGGCACCAGACGATCGGGCCTACGCCGACCATCGTTGTCACTTGTAACGTAATTATCGAATTGTAATATAAATTTTCTTTTAAATTATGATACAAAAATATGTAACATAATCTAGAATTGTAACAAATTTTTAAACAAACAATACAAATGTGTTGTATGAGAACGCCATAAATAACTCCACATTTTTTGCATGCATTCTTGATGAAACAACCGATATTACTTAGAGGGCACAATGTTCAATAGTATGCAGATTAGTGGATACAAAAGGCGTTGTTCAAGAATATTTCTTAGGTTTTTTTGATCTAGGGGAAGACCGAAGTGCTCCAGCGTTACGTGACTTACTGTTAAGTGTAATTGGTAAATTTGACTGTAAAGCTAAATTGATTGTTCAAACCTACGATGGAGCTAGTGTCATGTCGGGACAACTTAATGGACTTCAAAAATTAGTGAGAGATTCTGCACCATTAGCAATATTTACCCATTGTTTCGCTCACCGCCTCAACTTAGTTTTACAGCAAAGTTGCTACAACATTACAACAGTCAAAATATTATTTTGACGTTTCAAGGTATTCCAGCTTATTTTCACCAATCGTCAAAATGGTCCTATTTTTGAAATAAAATACTTGGAAAACGAATTACCACAAATAGTGAAGTGAGATGGAATTCAAATGCAAAAGTAGTATATGCTGTATCACAAGAAAGAAAAAAATTGTTACAAGTCTTTCAGGACATAATGAATTGCCCAGAATCAAATGCAAAATCAATTAGGCAGGCAGATGGTTTGAACGTAAGTTGGAGGATTTGGAATTTGTATTTTTATTAAATGTTTTTAGTGATATATTTCAACAAACTGAGCTCTTATACAACATCTTGCAGAAGAAAAATAATGATGTTCAATTGTGTGCCAATTCAGTCATCAGAAGTGTTGCAATGTAAAAGAGCTGTAGAAATGACCTTACATGTTCTAACCATTTCAACGTTGCTGTTAGCGAAACCAAGTCTAAACCCATCTTAAGTTGTAGTGAACTTGATATTTATTACCTGTGTAGCGTAACGTTCTCTCGGATTACAAAAAGTTTCAATAACTGAAATTGGGCGATAATAAAAGATACACAGAATATGGCGCTAAATTTACGATGTAATTTGCTGGCTTGGCCTACTCAATATTTTACCACACCAGCCGCCACTGCGGAACTATTATATTTTAACTTAGTTTCTTTTTATCCAAGTTTTATTAAATTAAAAAAGAATCCTGACTAATGCAAGAATTTACAGCTCGACTTACTACAGCAACATCGATTATTTATTCACCTGCATCTGTTTATCTCTGATCGCTTAAGACAGAAAGCAGATTTATAGCACGTTACGTCAAGTGATTGTGGAAATATCTAGTTCAACAATTATATTACATTATCATAAAACATCTAAAACGAAACAAACTAAAACTAGTAGAATTGTGAGAACAGGAACCGTTGGCTTTTAACTATGTGAGTAATTAAAAGCAGGAGCAGAGGTAATTTGTCTTTATTAAATTATAACCCAGGAAATGCAAACAAATTAGAAGATAAATTGAGGTGATGAGATTAACAATGGACTTAACTTAGATCGAGCTATTCGGGTAGTTTATAGGGCATCTTTGAACGAAGATACATAAGTATGAGACGTTTAAATCTATACTCCAGTCAATGTAGACATTGGAAAAATATTGGTGGAGAGTTGGGGTTTACCATTACAAATAAAAGTTTTAAAAATCCCAATCGATCGTATGTGTGCTACAAAAGATATTCCAGGTCAAAAGTCAAAATTTGAGGTTTTTTGGATTTTTCTCAAAAATTGTAAGTAAACGGAAAGTAAAAAAAAACTTAAAAAACCAAAGTTATAGATCTTAAATTAAATTAATTGTTTATTGAACTGGTCAAGTAATTTTCCACATATTTTATCATCTTCTTCGATGTCATAGTATGAGAGAATGTTATTTTCAGGAGAAACATCAAGACGAAACAGAACTAATCTGACTTGACAATGGCAAGTGTGACCTTTACGAAACGTCGTCAAAACAACGGTTTTTCTAAAAACCAAAACTATTTAACGCGGAGTCAAACCCGGAAAACAACTGAAATCACATATAGCTCCCGCGGAAATTGCAAATCCAAATATATATATATATATATATATAAATATATATATATATATATATATATATATATATATATATAATTTATTGTTTTGGAGTATCAGGTATGCGGTCTGTTATTAAAAAAAAAAAAACTCTTTTTTCTTTTATGACTCTATATTTCGCTGATTTTTGTCAGCTTCTTCAGGAGATAAAGATTAAGAGTTAAAATATTTAAAAATCTTGAACATAATATATTCAAAACAGTACTGACCTGAGGTCAGTACTGTTTTGAATATATTATGTTCAAGATTTTTAAATATTTTAACTCTTAATCTTTATCTCCTGAAGAAGCTGACAAAAATCAGCGAAATATAGAGTCATAAAAGAAAAAAGAGTTTTTTTTTTTTTAATAACAGACCGCATACCTGATACTCCAAAACAATAAAGTGTTATTTACGTTTCGGTCGATAATCCTACCAGTTTTGCTAGATATATATATATATATATATATATATATATATATATATATATATATATATTTATATATATATATATATATATATATATATATATATATATATATATATATATATATATATGTATATATATATATATATATATATATATATATATATACTCTTATTTGCGATATCGTCTAGTTTCCCTGTATTATTACTACATATAGTAAATAGTTATTAGTGCTCTAGAATTAGTATCTAATTAACAATGGCAATTATGCAATTATGAGAAAATTTGATCCTTAGCAGTAACCTTGTTGTTGAGGTCTATTGTACTAGAAGCAATAATTTTAAGTCTTCAAAGCATGAAGATTCTCTGACCGTAAAATGAACGTTTTAAATAAAGAGCCCAGTCTAGACGACAATTATTATAATTATTGAATTTAGTTGGAATATCTGTTCACTCGAAATACGAAAGCCCGTAAGAATAGTAATAAACGAACTAATATATGCTGACAACCTTATATTTTTATCGAATAAAAACAAAATAGAGCATTAAAACAGGATTTAAATGGGAAAAAACAATGGAAATAGTAATAATACCTAATAATAATGACGGCAAATAAATCAAAAGCTATGTTTGCAAGGAGATGTAGCAACCAACCCAGTTTTTATTTTGGCTTTGGTGTAAAGATGTTACTTTTTGATAGCTTTAATGGTCTCAATGTTGTACTAACTCAGTTTTTGGAATTTTTGGGTTACACTCCTGAAGAATTAGATTATCATGCCACCATAGGTAGGCAACCAATTTTGCACTTCAACTTCCAACGAAATCTATTGATTTCCAATAGTAAAGCTATAGGAAAGGCATCTATAGATTTGTTTTAATATAAATAAGTATAGATTCATAATGAAAGATAGAGTCTATACTGATGACCCCTTTCATGCAAGCTCAGATAGACCCAGATTATTTACCTTTAGAATATGATAATAAGAAAACTCCATTTGATAATACGGAGGAAACTGAGGAACGAATAAGTAAGAGTAAGAAGAATGGGAAAAGTACTACTATAGTAGAAGTGGTTAGACAACAAGAAAGAAAAGAAGAAGAAAAAATATATTGATGTTATATCTAAAACAGGTCTAGATCTTGGATTGGACCAGGGAAAACTGGTTAAAGGAAGAAAAATAGACAACCCTTGAAAACAAACATGCTAGCTTAAGTGAACCATAAAAATAAATGAAGAAATGAGACAGGAGATTTTTAAAGACTTTTGGAACTTGCAAGATCATACAAGTCAAAGGGACTTTATTGTAAAGTATGCGGCACAGATAGAGAAAAACAAAGAACTGTTTCTGCTGGTGTACACTCTCATAGGAATTTTTCTCGGCAATATCATTTTCAGCTCAGCGGTGAACAAAACCAAATTTGTAAAGATATGTTTTTAAAAACTCTTTGTATTTCACAAACTTGGGTAAATACAAAATTGGCTGGAGGAAAGGAAATTGGGGTTTTACAATCAAATCAGCGTAGAAAACATAATGTACAACCGCGTAGATTTACTCCAAATATTGCAGAAAGTGTGAGAAAGCACAAAACTATTTCCTTTGATGTCCTCACATTATATTCGAAATAATTCTAGGAGGATGTATTTTGGGGAGGGTTTAAGCATTCAAAAAATGTATAAACCATGTACGGAATTTTATAGTGATGAAAATAGAGTCAGTATAGAGACATTTTTAACACTAATTTTAATAGCAGCTTCTTTAGACCAGAGAAAGGCCAGAATGATCTTTACTCAGTCTGTAACATACCTGATGAAATTAAGAAGGTCTACTTACGGGAGAACGAGAATTTTTCCACTGAACGTAAGCGATTTTTATTGTAAAAGTAAGTATGCCACATACAACTACCATACCACAACAACCATATTTGATATAACAATGGTGCTTTCTGTTATGTATGGCATGAACAAATTGCTAAAAGAGGTTCAAACGAAATTGGTAGTTGTTTGTGGAAGATTATAGAGATCCAAAAAAAGAACGGAATTCAAACACTTATTTTCTGTTTGGATAACTGTGGTGACTATATCTCTATCAAATTATACTGTTGCCCGTCGAGTTGGTTATATATCTGAAGATGTACACTCGGAAAGTTGAATGACAAGCTGTTTTCGATTCAGCTTGATGAGGCAACATATAGCAATAAAGATTTTATCATTTTATTGCCTACGTTTAATTTTGTGACGGCATCAGTGTTAGAAGAACTACTTTCCTGCAAACCAATAGAATTGAAAGCCACATGGCTCGCATTATTTGCCATCTTAAATGATTATATAAACGAGAGAGATATAAACACAGAATGGTGGAATTGCGTCGGAATAGGCACCGATGTTGCTCGTGCACTGTTCGGATAATTTCAAAATCTACAAGCGATTGTGAAACAGAAGTCTCCAATGTGTATATGGACAGACTATATGATTCACAGAGATGCTCTGGCTTTCAAAAAAATGTCTCCTGGCCTGAATATTGTACTAACTACGGTTGTAACAGTAATTAATTACGTAAAAAATGAGACCTTTGAAAACTATAATTTTTTCTGCACTTTGTAAAGACATGGTGCAGATAATTGAACATTATTATTTTATTGTAAGGCACAATGGTTATCACTTGGGAAATTTTTACAACGTGTTTTTGAATTAAGATATGACTTAGCCATTTTTTTAGAAGAAGAACATAGACCGGAAGCCGAGATGTTTCGCGATGGTTTATTTTTGATGACATTGAGTTACTTGGTTGACATATTCGAGAAATTAAATATTTGGAACCTTCAGCTACAAGGAGTCAATACACATATATTGGATACAAGTGATAAAGTTAATGCTTTTTGTAGAAATCTTGCCTTTGCAAAACAGTAGTTCCGCAATGGCTGCTTTTTAAAGACCGATATGGTTCACAGCTATAGAAACAGAATATAAAAAAAGAACTAAGAGCGTCTATTTCGAATATTAATCTCTGTTTCAATAAACTTTGCTCTGCGAAACAGGCCCAAGGAAGTCACTAATATACATAAACTTGTTGATAATTTAGTATTCAGTGCTCTTTATAATTGTAGGTAGGTACCTCTTTATCATTCTTTAATTTTATTAAATAAGTCAATGTTGTTAGTATTTTTATATTCTAACGCCACCTTCCCCCCCCCCTCACTAGAAAAAGCACGCTCCACTAGGGGACGCGCCCCACATGTTAAGAATCACTTCTTTAAACCAATAAAACTGGCAATATTTTATAACTTAATTGTCATAAAAGATGTACAATGCCTTTAACGTTTGTCAAGTTACACAAACGTCCACTCACAAAAATAAAAAATATTTCTATGTGTAAAAGATCTCATACCTACTGAAAGTAATTTGTTTAGATAGATGTCGAAAAGTTGTAATATAATGTATGTAATGATGCAAAATACGTATTTTAAACATCATATCTACGTTTCACAATTCTATCATCAATAACCAAAAAAGAATTAATTTCGAATGCCAAAAACACGTCTCGAATCTACCGTTGCTTTTTGATAGAAGAAATCCGATTTTTTATTTTGTGTGTGGTCACGTATAACATTGACATTTTACCATTACAATGATTTTACTATTATCGATCAGACCGCACTATTAAAATTTGATTGCACTACAGGTAACTGGTGGCATTTAAGACCTGAGCGTTTTTCTTCTTTTCGACTGAGTAACTATGTAGGTAATAAATTCTATTAGAATAATATTTACTATAACAAGGTGGGTATATATTTTTGTGCTACTTACCTACCGATGTTGTTTAATGTTATGAAGGTTTACATGTAAATATATTAATTTGAGAATGGATAATTCAGAACTATAACGGTAAACTGTGTCTATTCAGCATGAAAATATATTTTTCTATTTGTTAATTAGTTGTTTGTTAACAAAAATCTGAAATATAATTATTATTGTATGATATTAACATTAAAGGCATTGGGCTAACTCCCTAGTGCTTGTAAAAAACATAGAAATATTAAAATACCCAATCACACGCCTCGGAATAGGACGGCACAACAGAGACAACAGAAGCTTCGAAAAAGAACACGATTTTTTGAATTGTGGAACGTTCATGATATATCAAAAAAACTCAATGAAGTCTTACATGAATTAATAAAACTAAAAATGGACATAGTGGGGTACCAAACCAATGTCTAAGATGGGCTGGCCATGTTCATAGGCTCCCTAATAACCGCCTTACCAAGTTAATCTGGGAAGAAGTCCCGACAGGGAGAAGGCCCTTAGGACGTCCACGAATGCGATGGAGAGATAATATATGGTCAGATTTGAGAACAATGGGGCTACCCACTGACTTAAACATCATCGACGACCGTTCGAGATGGAAGCAGGTTGTGAGTCAGCCAAGACCCACCCCGGATTGTAGTGCTACCAGAAGAAGAAGAAGAAACCAATGTAGAGCTTAACAGGAAATTTCTTTAATGATTCACAGAAGACTAAGAAAGTTCATAACAACCTGGGAAGCCCTAAGTGAAAGATTAATTAAACATCTTATTAAAGATGAAACATGAAAGATTAATTAAATATCTTTTTGTTAGATGGGTCGTTAACGACCCATCTAACAAAAAGATGTTCCAAGCAAATATGTCGAATTTGCCAGTCGCCGTTTCTTGACAAGTTTATTCCTGACTATCCAAGTAAGCAGTTTATTTAGTGCAAACTGTTTATTTTAAAAAAAATTTTTGTTTAAAATCCTTTATAAAAGGTATATAAAAATGCCTCGAACGGGCTATCACAAACACATTGCAAAACGTTTTCGGATTAAACAATCCATCATCAGTGCAAACGGTTGTACATGCTAGTAGCCACCAAAATATATGGGTAAAAACCCTTTAAAAGTTTTAAATTTGAAGTTGTTTTACATTATTAGTATTTATAATTTGTGATGGTTAAGCTTAACCCTTGTGATAGCCCGTTCGAGGCATTTTTATATACCTTTTATAAAGGATTTTAAACAAAAATTTTTTGTGATATATGGTATACAGCCAGCTACAGGAACTTATTTTCCTCGTGGAATGTTTATTTTACTCGTAGTGGTTGTAGAATGCACATCAAAATAGAACTCGAATAACGTTCGCAGCATGGCTTCATTGAAAAATTTGTAAGTACAATTAAATAAATCATTTTATTATTTAAAGTCATTTTATCTAGTTAAGTACAGGTTGTACTAACATATTATAAGAATACTAGTATAAAAATAATTTGATATATGCCATAAATATAATGTTACATTTTGATGGGTCGTTAACGACCCGTTGGACACATGACATATCATACAGAGAAAATGTTTTTTTATTAAGAAACCACTATTTACGGCAGAAATTCTGGAGGAAATAGAAAGAATTGAAAATAATGAGGTTATACCGGATGACATATATATTTTGCCTCCAGATAATAATGATTGGTGAACAGATTCGGATTCTGGAGACGAGGAATGTAATGATCCGGATAGACTAAAAAGAGGTCAATTGAATGCCGGCGCTGAAATACAATTTCAGAGGAATGAAGAAGACATAGAAAACAAAGTTCTTCAAGAAGTATCTGATTTTAATGTACAACATCCAACAAAGAAAATAAAGAAGACGCCACGAAAATGGTCGAACATTATAAATTTACCAACATTACATGCGGATTTCGATCTACCGAGATTACCAGTTTTAACACTCACTTCTGACAGTAACACTTCTTTTTAAATTGTTTATGAGCAGATAAATAATAGAGTATTTAGTTAAAGAAACAACAAATTATGCTGCCTCAAAAAATCATAATATATTTCAATAGAAGTTCAAGAATTTTATGTATTCTTGGGAATTTTAATTTTAAGTGGTTAAGTTCCATTACCAAGGCGAAGAATGTATTGGGAAAACTTGTAATGATACACATAACATTTTAGTAATGAAATCTATGAGACGCAATAGATTTTAAGAGATATTTAGATTTTTTCACGCTGCTCACAACAACCACCTGGCAAAAAATGATAAATTGGCCAAGATTAGACCTTTCATCGAAAAATTAAATAAAAAGTTTTTAACGTTTGCACCCACTGAAAATCAAATTTCTATCGACGAATCTATGATTCCTTACTTTGGTCGCAATGGGTGCAAACAATTTATTCGCGGCAAACCAATAAGATTTGGCTATAAAGCATGGGTAATGGCTTTATCAAATGGATATTGCCTAAATTTTGACATATATCAAGGCCGAAAATTAGCTACTAGTGTTGATAAAAATTATGGATTATGAGAAAGTGTGGTCTTGAACTTTGCAGAGATTTTGCGAAATACATATAAAAATATAAAATTTTCCTTATATTTCGATAACTTTTTTACAAGCATGTCTTTGCTATCATCACTTGGAGAAATGGGATTTAGTGGCACTGGAACTGTACGCGAAAACAGAACAGAAAAGTGTCCTTTAGAAGATAAAAAAAATTATGATAAAAAAGCCAAGAAGGTATTATTCTAGCTCTTTTGAAGGGAGCGCTAAAATTGCGGCTGTAAAATGGAAAGATAATAATGTTGTCACTATATTATCCAATGAGCATGGAACTGAGCCAATACAAAAAGCAAGCCGATATTCAGCAAAAGAAAAACTAAAAATTCAAATAGATCAACCATTTGTAATTTCGCAATATAATAAATATATGGGTGGAGTTGACTTGATGGACAACAACATTTCAAACAATAGAATAAAAATACGTGGAAAAAAATGGTACTTTCCGATATGGCTATGGATGCTGGATGTTTGTGTTACTAATGCTTGGACACTAGCACGACAATTTGGATACAAAAATGACAACTTAGAATTTAGAAGACATATAGTACGTACATTATTATCTAATTATGGAAAGTCACCCCGTTCCACTGGACCACAAAATATTGCAATAATTCCTACACCATCCTCATCAACACAGCATCTAATTATTACTGGTGCTCATAGAAGACGATGTTGCATATGTTCAAACAAAACAACAAAAGCATGCGACAGATGTGAAATTCCACTCCACGATAAATGCTTCAAATACTAACATACAAATTATTTTAAGACTTAAGTAATATAATTAAACTATCCTGCTTTATTGTTTTCATTTTAGGGAGTAAATATTTATTTCGTTGAAAGAGAAAAAATAAAATGTAATTGCATAAAAGTTACTATTAGTATTATTTTGTACCCCTATATGCCCAACGGGTCGTTAACGACCCAGCATGTTTTTCGAAAACCAGTTTTTGAAAATTTTTTTTAGTAATTTTTTAATGTATTTAAGGGTATTTTATTATATTTTTGAAAAAATCATCGAGATATTTTGACAAAAATAGTTGTGGGCATAAATGGGTTAATATGTGTCTTCACGGATATAAGCTAACAATTATGGTCGTATACGCAATAAATAACGCATTTTTTGAACAGATTCACGAAGAAATATCGAAAATAAGTCAATAGCGAAAAATAATATTAATAATCGATATTAACAATAGAGTAGGAAGAAAAGATGCGGAGAAAATAGTAGGGAAATACGGAGAAGACACCATGAACAACAATGGTGAAAGATTCATAGATTTATGCAACCAGAATCAACTCAGAATCTTAAATGGATACTTCCCACACAAACTGATACACAGCTATACATGGATTTAGAAAACACGAAACATAAAATCAATAATCGATAATATTGTAACAAAACAAAAAACCCGACTAGATTACAAGATCTAAGAGTTCAGAGAAGCGCAACATGCGGTAGCGATCACTATTTATTACGTTCAAAAATACACTTCCTAAGCCGCAAGACAGCAGAGAGAAACACATATAGACATAAACAAGACAGAAAAGATATAGGAACGAATATACAACATCAAAAGCCTAGATGAAAAAATATTCGATATCGAATTCCTAAAACACAGGAGAATTCGAGTTAAACCACCTAGGAGACATCAGCATAATCCAGTGTACACGCTACAAATATTACAAGCATTTAAATTCATTTAAATGCGTTATATGTCGTAAATCATATGGCACAATACTTTGCTAAAAATCTAATAATACGCCAGCTATCTGTGGTCTGTCCTGTAAATCACCCTTCTAATTACAAGGGATGTAAAGTGTACAAAGAGCTGGTCTGCAAAAAAGCCAAAACACAAGGCAGCCAAACAGAAATATAGAAAACCACATCTAATCTTTTGAACGTTAATAATCTACAATCAATTAAGAGTCATTGAGCGCAAAATATTGTGGATAATTAAAATTAACCTTGAGTTCAACGAACTAATGCAGATCACAAATATCACAGATTTATTAAATCAAAAGAACTTGTTAATTCAGAAGAAATGACAGTTAAGAAATGCAGTTTAAAAGGCGAATAAATGCTATAGAGGAATATCTCTAAAAGACAAGAATATCAGACAATGGACAAGGAAAGTACTTGACATAGTATAATACGATTATTGTTAAGCAGGAAAAAAAAACACTAAGGATTGTATCGTCAAAAGAAGAAAAAATTGGTACCTATACAGAGAAATCTATACAGATTTTCTTGCCAAATTAAGGAAAAAATAATTAAGAACGAAATTGGAAATAGTGTGAAAGTAAAATATCTGTACATAGGAAAGACACAGCGGATCAGATTTTAGAAGACGAACAATGTGCCTAAATAAAATGGAGTAGCAACTATATATATATATATATATATATATTATATATATATATATATATATATATATATAATATATATCACGTGGACCAATAATATCCATAAAATAAACGGATAGAAAGGACATCAAGAAGAGAATATTACCATGAAAGAAAGAACAGTAAGCAGCTTAAACAGAGTATGGTATCAACAAACACAAACAAATCAAGAAAAACGAATATTAGCGATTGGGGAGAACAACAAAAACCCTTTGAGATGAGACCTAAATAGGTGTAATACCAAAAGAAAACCCCCAACAAGACAAAAACCTTTCAAAAAAGTAAATAAATATCTTATTTTATTTAAGAATGGGACAATTTTTTCTATCTTTAATCTGACTGCAATTTACCTTGTTTCTCTTAATGACTGAAATGATTCTTCTTAATCTCTTCTCTTCTTATATGTTACCAGTTACTCGTTACTAATACTTAAATAAATTAAATAAGTAAGTCACATAAGTTACTGTACAAATATAATATATTTAGTTTACTTAAGGCTGTGTAATACAAATAAAAAATTGAAAATGATAAACATGAAGAACATTCTTTATACATATCGATGCAATGTTTTTTACCTCATATTTGTTAGAAAATGCATACCTTTTTGTACTGCACAGACGATAAAACCCATATTTCTGCCGCAAGCACATAAAACTGAATAACTTATCGACTACTAATCTTTTATAACTTGTTTACTCAAAGTAAGAAAAATAAACATGATTCAAAGTAGTAAATCACTCACATGTCATTCCGCATATTGCAAATTTCAAATTTAACCGCATTTTTTTAATAACAAATATATTTGTTTTGCAGAGAATTGTTTTCGTCATGAAATGTCTTATAATCTGATTTATGTAATATTTTATCTTCTGATTGATATGCGATGACTATAATCACCATTAATTATATATAATATGCGATTTATTTTACGATTGGCTCCTCTCACATTCTAGCTTCCAGCGTCTTATGTACAAACAATCGTGTGTTAGATTTCTTATTGCCATCGCTCCGTCGACATGTCTTTTCCAGGAGTATACCTCCTTCCTGTTTTTCTTCTTTTAGGCGACAGCCATTCTCAAACTTTCTTTGGCAACCTCTCTTCTGTGATCCGCTGTAAATGTCCGAACCAATTTAGTCACTTAGAATTGTCTCAATAATACTCCCCATCGATCCTCATCTCTGTCAAAATATCCGCATTTCTCACTCCATCCATGATTACAAGACTTCCAATTATTTATTTCCAGAGCTTTAATTTTAGACCTATTTCTTTTATTTATCTACCACAGTTTTGTTCTATACAGTCCAATGCTTTCGACAATCGTTTTGTACATTTTTATTTTGTTATTTTTAGTTATTTTACCGCTTCGCAGCATTATGTGTAGTTGTCTAGTTGCTGCTCTTGCTTAACCTATCCCAAGTTTATTTCAGCATTTCATCATTGCTTCCCCCAGCAGATCTACATTTTGCGCGAATGATTTAAAAGTTTATGTTCCTTTTATTACGTGTGGCCCGATGTAAAGATTATATGCTTCGTTGTTTACTACTAGATATTCAGTTTTTGAAGCGTTCATAGTGAGGCCAATAGTATAATCAATATCTACTTTATCTTTTGCGTGAATGGCATATTTTTTGCAAGGTGTAGTATAAATAGCATCTGATGTTCAATAGAATAACCATACCATAGGTATGAGTATACCTATAGCAAGGGCATATTCATACCAAGGGTATATCCATACTACAGGTTAAGCCAAGTTGTTAATGCTTTATTGAGGTAAATTTTGAACAAAGTGGGAGCTGTGCAGCACCCTTGCTTTAAAACCCTTGTTAATAATAAGTTTATCGCTTAATTTGCCTTCGACTTTAATATATACCGTCATCCCTCTATACAGCTTTTTTATAGCGTTTATATTTTTGGAGCTAATGCCTTGACTTACCATGGCGGTTAACAGTTTAGAAGTATTCCAATTTTTCTCTACTACTTGTTTCAAGGTAATAATGCTATCCAGACAAGATCTTCCTGCTCTAAAGCGATTTTGTTCTTCGCCTTTTTTATGTCTTTCCTGTTTCTTCGATTAACTATTTTCTTATAGATACTGAGACTCTAGATACTGAGTTTATTACACTTAAGGCTCCGTAGTTTTCACATTTTTTCTGTGACCCAATTTGTATATATTATTAATATATGCTTCTGTCCATTCAGGTGGGAAGTCATGGTCTCGAAAGAATTGTGTAACAACGTAGGTAAAGAATTTGCTGCATGTATTATTACCCCTTTGGGAATGCTTATTAATCCGTAGGTTTTTTTGTTTTTATGTCATTTAACCACTTATTCAACTTCCCCACGCTTATCAATAACTTTCATATGCTTTTCTGCCTATGCAAGCAATGAAGTGGTCCAGTAGAACAATTTCTTTTCTTGTTCTTGTTCTTCTTCTTCTTTTTATGTAGAAAGGACTCCCCCTTTTTAAATGTGCCTCCAGTAAGTTGCCTCCATCGTTTTCGTGGTCTTCCTACATCGTTTTCATGGTCTTCCTACTGATCGTCATCCTATTGGGCAACAGTCTCTTGCAGTTTTATCTACGTTGTATATCTGTATTTCAAGCTCTGCCCCATAGTGTCTTACTATCAATGTTTCTAAGTGTTTTTATTTCTGTTGTTTGTAACATTCGTTTTGTCTTCTGTGTCAGGTCGTCTTTCCGTATGTCTTTATTGGTCTAATGACTGTTTTGTAAATTCTGCCCAAGTTTCTATTTATCAATTTAGTCTAATATGTATGTCTTAGCTATTTCATGTAAGCGAAGCTTTGATTAGTCTATCATTTCTCTGATCCCAACTTTTTAGGTTCTTTCTTAGCTATTTTCGTATTAATATCGATATTCCTGACTGCGCTTCTTTGTCTTTATTTAATCCACTATTAAGATGAATATATGTCCATTTCTTCACTGCCTTGGCTTTTTATCTTCGTTTCTTTATAACAGTTAAATCGAATTTTGCCTTTTTTATCTTAGGAATGTATTCTCCAAATTAGTTTTTCAACCCTTGTACGTTCCATGTACTTACTCATAATCAAAGTTCGTTTTTGTGATAGACCATCCTGGATACGAGGCTGATTAGTAGCAAGTTTTGCAATAAGCCATAGTTTTACAAGTGAAGGAGAGCAAGCCCCACGTCTTAACCCACATGCAGGAGGACCAGGATTTTCTCTTAAGGTTTTTTTTCTTAGCTTATCTTTTCCAGTTTTAAAATGGTGAAAACTCGCCTTCCATCCTCTCTCGTCAGCTACATCACGCACACTTATTGTACGAAATGTACTTAGCAGCTACACGACGCACGTCTTCGGAGACGTGAGAGTAGGATTTGTTGGTAGGCTGAAATATATTATTAAAACCCTTAATTCTTATACTAGAAATCATTTAAAAAAATATCCCTATAATACCAACAGACAAGTCTAAAGCGCTCAGGGTAGAGAGCTGGTAAATTGTGGGTTCTAAGTCGGCTGTTGATGGATAAGTTTTTTGAAGGCCTGAAATTGCTCGCCATCTTTATGTAGAAGCATAAAGAGAACTGCATGCAGTAGAAAGAAAAGGAATTCTGAAAAGAAGCAACTGATCTTGTCTCTCTCTCCAATGGCACTACAGCCCAATTCCGGCTCTGGCCACCCCTAGCATTTGTCTCTTTCCTTGGTTGCTCTCCTCTAGTTATCTACTATCAACATATCTTTAGCTTAGTTCATCCAGTAAGCAAGAAAAAACATCTGTATGCAAATAATGTAAATTAATCTGAAATATAAAAAATTGCGCAAGAACCATTTTGTCAGAAAATAGCTGAGGATAACATTAAGATGGTAATTATTCACGAAATACAGACAAGCTAAATCAGCTAAAGCTAAGATCAGAAAAATAATTTTAGAGATTAAAAGCTGTTTATGGAAATACCAGATACTAAAATTAGAACCAGTATCTTTTATAGGTCTGAACTGGAATTTTTGTCAGTTATGGCTAACTATGGGAAATAAGCCAGATAATCAAAAATTATATAGGCTATATTGAATACCTACAATACAAGCATTAAAATATTAAAAAAAATCTTGGAAAAACTTCTCCGAAAACCTTGAACTTTTATATGGCTAGGGTTAGAGCCAACAAAGTTCTATTAGATTACATACATAAACCAAAGTTAGTCAAACTACCAAATAGGAATTACAAAACAAGGAAAAGAAGTCTATTGAATATCTTTTAAGTGTGTTCTTATGGAGAACACAACGACAAACTTTGGACAATGTTGCACATTTAAACTGTAGTCAGAGCTGATTGAGAAAAAGAAAGGAAATTAAAAAATAGAACAAAAAAGATTATGGTAACAAATGAAGAAGAAGATCAACAGGGGAAAACGCGTATGAAGAAAATCATTAACATTATTGACAGGAGGCTTTCATTTACTTTCACGCGTCTTAACAGACAAGAACCGACGACGTTGACAAATATAGTAATTGGACACTGCCAATCTAGGAGACACCTATACAACAATGGTAGGCTGAAAGAACCATGGTGATTGAGCACGAGACTTATTGTTGAGACGAGTTTATTAAAGGGAGAGAACCTGATACAAAAATTCTAGGATGAAGTCAGAGATAGAAACTGTCTCCTCCGATTTAAGAAGAAGAAAAATGATCACATAATCCCTTCTTATTTCACGAAACTATGAAAATTTTGAAAATACGTAAAAACAAATACAACTCAAAAATTAACATCTAATATGAAATACTCAGATTCATTAGAAAAATTATGAAGTTAGTGCGTTTTAGAATTAACAATTGCAATATGCTCCTCAAAAAAAATTCTCGGTGACCAATACTCCGTTTTTAGCACAAGTAATTAGATTAAAACGAATTTCTTTGACCCGTTTAACCTCCGATTTAGATTAATGAATGTTATAAATCTATGACACATCTTACGATAGCCCTAATCATGGTAAGGTATTTTTTCTGATAAAAGACGAACATGTCATAGTTTCTTAACTGTGTTAGATAAGCAAGCGACCATAAACAATAATTATATCAAAACAAAATATTTGTCTCGGCTATTTATAAATATCATAGTGAATCTACAATTTTATCTCACAGAAGAATATATAAACGTTCTGAAATTGTTTCTTTGAGACATCACACTTATTAGAAAATATTTCATTAGGAATAAATAATCACTGTAAAAGTCCTTACAGGGCAGTAATTGAACTTGAAATGTGGCGATACCGTGTAATTTTCCGTGACCACCGAATTGCATGAAAATTTGGATTCAGATTCTACTTAACCTCCACTTCACTTTTGGACTTGTGCCGTTGGTTGCTTTTTATTTTTAGGGGTGAAAATTACCCCTATTAAAAAAATTATATAATTGTAAATTAAAGCTTGTAATTGATTGAAATAATCTTTTAAAGAAGCGAATGTATATCAATTAAAATTAAACAACATAATTTAAGATTATAGTTAAACCAAATATCACCCCCTAAAATAGTTGTAATTAATATAATGTTATTGAATACTTTATTTCCACTAATTTGCATGAAAATTTGGATTTTAGTTATACTTACCCTCCACTTCAAAAATTGGACTTGTGCCATTGGTTGAATTTTATTGTAAGGGGTGAAAACGACCCCTATTAGAAAACAGATCATGTAATTGTAAATTCAAGTAATTTGGAATTATTTAATTATACAGTGACATTAAATTTAGATTTCTTTACTGTTTTAATTTTTTTTTACTTCAAAAACATTTTTTTTTTTTCAAAAATCGTAGTGCATCACAATTTGATATCTTGATTACCGTTAATCATAGAATATTTTACAAAAGACTGTTTTAAAGTACAGAAAATAAGCTTTCTGTTTTATTCTTTTCTTTTATTTCTTTTTTATATGGAGCTATGGAAACCAACTATTGGAATCTGCGTCAAGACCCAATATCGACATACTGGAGAGATTCCAATCGAAGACCTTCTGCATTATCACAAATGCGCCATGGCACATGCTCAATGAATTCATCAATCGCGATCTTCAGATGAAAACTTTCAAAGAAGAAATTTGCCAGTTACTCCCAAAAATATGACAGACGACTGCAAAACCATCTTCTAGTGAAGAACCTTATGAGGCCCCAGACAAACAGAAGGCTAAAGCGTCTTTGCTCAATGCTCAATGAATTCATCAATCGCGATCTTCAGATGAAAACTTTCAAAGAAGAAATTGCCAGTTACTCCCAAAAATATGACAGACGACTGCAAAACCATCTTCTAGTGAAGAACCTTATGAGGCCCCAGACAAACAGAAGGCTAAAGCGTCTTACTCTAAGCGATCTACCAACAAGATTTTAAATTTTAAATTTACCATTTTTTTATTTATTATAAACATTATATTAGAGTCACAAATAATTTTGTTACTAAAACTATGATTTAATAGGTTATTGTCACTGGACAGTCTCCTGCAAGTCTCTTGTAATCTAATTTAACAATTTACATATTGTAATCATTATTACAGATTGTAAATAAATTTGATGTTTAAAAAAAATGTAATGCATATACCTGCATATACTAGAAAAATAGTATATTACTTTATGAGGCGGAGAAGCATGACTTTTCTTGACGCGCCCGATGTTACGCGCTGAACGAAGTGAGGCGCGTAATAGAGGGCAAGTCAAGAAAGTCGCTTCTTTGCCGAATAAAGTATACTATTTTTTCTTCAAACGTATCAATTTTCAACCATAAATAGTACAATTCATACGCTATTTTTACTCGAAATTAACTGTGACAACTATCAAAGTCGTCTAGATGTTAGGAATTAAAATAATTAAGTCGTCGGTGGGATTTGCGTCTCCCTGGTTACAGTTGTTTGACAGTTGTTTGCAATTATTAAAGACAGCTTATTGTTGTTGCAACCGCAAGCGCAACTTTAGTGCGAAAATGGAAAATCTAAACGAAATTGAGTCCGCGGCTAATGATGCAGTAGCACGTTTGGGGCCCTCCAAGTCCGAAATAAAGTATCGGTTAGCGTAAAAGCACTTCCAAGAGTGGTGCGATACAAGAAGAGTACGGCAAGTTACCGAAGACGTTTTACTGGCATATTTGAATATAATGGAAAATGAAAATAAATGGAAATCTTCTACAATGTGGTCACGATACTCTATGAGAAAATCCGAGTTAGTTATTAGAAAAAATGTGGATATAAGCAAATTTTTAAAGTTACGTGCCTTTCTGAAAAAAACAAGCGAAGGATATACTGCAAAGAAGTCTAAAGTTTTATTTGGGATTAAAGGTAAAAAAATTATATTGCAAAGCATGTAGTATACTCTACTAAATTATAAAAATATTTCAGATCGTTTTGTTAGTTGCGGTTACCGGCGCCTGTCGATGCAACGAAATGGTAAAAATGAAGACTGTGGACATTGAGGATAAAAAAATGTAATAATTATCAAAATCCCAGAGAGTAAAACACGACAATTTAGATCTTTTACGATAATTGGTAAAAACTACATTAAACTGTATAAAAAGTATGGCCGCATCACTGCGGCCTGAAAATTTCACAGAAAACCGATTTTTTATCAAGTACCAAAATGGAAAGTGTTACCGAAGCGTCATGGGAATACATTCGATCAGCGCAGTAGCCCAAAAAGTAGCTAGTTATTTAAAGTAAACGATGCAAGCGCATACATGGGTCACTGTTTACGATGAACTTCACCAACACTTTTAATTGATGGAGGCGGAAATCTAGAATGCCTCAAACGACATGAGGGCTGGAAATCAAGCACGGTTGCCGAAGGATATATAGAGGATTCAATAAGAAATAAGAACGATAATGCTCAAAAAATGTTAAACCCTCATGATTCGCCAACATCGGGAATGATTGCTGAAAGTTGTTCAATGAAAATGCCTCATTAACTAATTGTACTTTTAATATTACTATAAATAAAAATGATGTTTAATTGTTGTTAATGACATTTGTATTGTTGCTTTGTGACATGTTTCATATTGTTGACATGACAACATTTTTCCCTCCGCCGTAAAGAAATGGGAAAAAAACTGCTGCCGACGGAGGCATCAAACTTTGACAGGATCAAGTTAGATAAATAATGTCATCATTATTTGACCTTTGAAGAAAAAGAGTACATTGTTTACCGGGTAGGAAAAGCTTAACATTCCTGGACGACTGTGAAGATTGCCAAGTCGAGGCGCAAGCCGAGACTTAGCAACACAGAGTCCAGGAATGTGGCTTTTCCTACGAGGTAAACATACTATTTTTCCGCAAATTGTTTAAAATTCGACAGATATTGATTGATTTAAAAAAAAAAACGCGATAATTTTATTCCCAAATAAATGGTGCTTTGAAATTCCTAATAAAATTACTTGGGTTACTATGGAAACGTATTGAGGTTGAATTGTCAAACTTGACGCTTATAAATTTAATTTATGTAGAACACTAACAACTGTACGAAAATATCATTTCCTTACAGTAAGGAAATGACATTTTCTTACAGTAAGGAAGTCCTGACTTTTTCTTCAAGAAATTTTGACAGGAATGTCAAAATTTCCTGGCGATTTGCGGAAAAGTATATAATTAGAAATTTAGTAAAACTTGGCAAAAATCATTTAAAGTTAAAAAAAACTTTGAAAAAGCGTGTCTTGCTTAAAATTAGTACTAGACCCTTCTACAATAGACCATTTTAAAGGAAATTGATTTTTCTTTGCTGCAATATACCTAAAAGTGTTTAGAAAAAAGTGTGAGTGGCGAACTTTGCAAAATCGTACTCGAAATACTGTAAATCCTAAAGACCTATAAAACGATACTTTGAAGAGGAAGGATAATAGTTTTTTGTGTTAAACCATGCCTATACCTATACCCCAGTGAAAATAATTTATGGAACAAAAAAGAAAAATCACGTATGTTACTGTTTTTTTTATTCGTTTTTTGAATATATTTTTATCAAAAAATAATATTTTTGACTTTAGAAGGTGACTTATCGACAGGAAATTTAATTTTGAACATCTTTTTTATTAATGTATATGTACTAAAAGTGCATAGAATTCACCACTTTCTTAACTCGAGCACCATCGCTGTTATTATATTCGTATTTAGCGATCTCAAAAATCCTCGAGTAATAAAATTTAATTTATTCCTGTCGATATTTTCCAAGTTAGCAATTATTAGAAATAACTCTCATCAAATTCAAGGAAATTCAATTCCCATATATATGGCAGCAACATCAAAACTATATTTTAGCATTTAGGGAATTTTATTGAATAAGAAGATAACACTTTTACGTATAACTATATATTTATATTCTGTTTATTTACATATTTGAACTACACATATTAGCCTTCGGATATATCGTTCTATACAAATATTTTATTGATGATAGCAATTTCACAAACGAAAATCTGATTATTAGACATTTAAAAAGCAGTAATTTTGTTTTTAGTCATATATTTTTTAAATTATATTTTATAAATGATAATCACTCAAAAGACAATAAGCACAATATTATTTTAAAAATAAAATTTAATACTGTGTCATAAAGATTGACAAAAAATTTTATGACAAATTTTTATACTCTTTATAAAAAAGATTTCGTTCAACATCTTATAGGAGCCCCTCTTCTTCTTATGATTTCCTCTACTCTTCTAGGCGTGCTCAGAACCCGTGATTGTATTACCGGTTGATCTAAAGCTTGCCATTTTTCTCTTTCTTTCTTTCAAGCCTCAAAAAGTTCTTCAAGTGTCCCTGGCTGGAGATCACGAATAGTAAACTGTTGTTGGAGACGGTCCTAGAGTTGTTCGACCCGGTTAGAGTTTGTCAAACGAGACGGTCACCACATCCGGCTTTTCTATACCCTTTCCACCCATTGAGTAATTTAGCTACCACGGTTGACCCTTGTTAAATGAAGATGTCGAGCACATTTTTGGATATAGTCTAGTTATACTCTCAAAAACGTTTAACTACAGCAACTATTAACGAATATAACTTCTTATAAGATGTAAAAGTAAACAGCTGCTCGCAAAACAGTATGAATTTCAAGATGGTTTAACAAGACAGAACTAGAGAAATGTTAAATATCTTTGAGTTTTTGATGAGAGAATAATGAAGGAACACTTAAATCACATCTCAAAGTAGATATCTAATTAAGATTTAAATATATGTAACGTTTTTATATGGCTTTTTATATAATAAGCATTAGCAATTAACAACCTAGAACAAAATGTTGCAAAAAATGTTGTTTTGTTTGTTATAAATAGTTAGTGTCTGTTTAGACTCGATTGGACAAAATGTTTAACAATCTTTGCACGTAAAAAAATGTAATATAATTTTGCTATTAAAAGTAGTATTTGTTTAAAGTAAAAAGTAAAAATTCCGAAGATTTCTACTACATGTTTAAAATCAAAATTCAAATTCTCACTCGAAACTGTGCCTTTTACGATGTTCAAAGCAAACGGACGATGAAATAAACCGCCATTCTTCATATTCTTGGTGTGCCTATCCGTTACGAATGTTGGCGATCATCATGGCAATATTTATCTTATCTGCAGGAGCGCGGAAAAGCTGCACAGATGTTGTATTGAACCAGATTCTGAGGTTCTTTAACCAAGACGTTCTTCTTCTTCCTGGACCTCGTTTTCCAAATATTATTACTTGCAGGATGGCTTTAAGGGGAACATATCTGCATTCATTCCGCGTAATATGTCCGAAGAATTGTAACTTTCGAGATTTGATTGTGGTCAGTACCTCTTGGTTCTTATTCATTCTTTTGAGGACCTCCAGTCAGTCCACGGGATCTTAATTATTTTCTGATATAGCCACATCTCAAATGCCTCTAGTTTTCTGCACATATCTTTATTTAAGGTCCGTGATTTAATACCATAAAAAAGGACAGAGAAGACGTAGCATCGCAGCATTCTTACTTTTGTATCAAGAGAGACGTTGTGACTCTTGAAGAAGGCCCCCATTCGATTGAAGGTGGATCTAGCTTTTTAGATGCGTGCTCTAATCACCCGGTTATTGGTGCATTCTTGTTTAGCCTGTAACCATTTAGTAGAATACCTTTTTCAGTTTCGTGCAAAGCTTCGATAAATATTATTTCAGGGTACAGATTGAAGATTAGAGGAGACAAAATACAGCCTTGCCTCGCTCCACGCATGATTTTCACATAGTCAGTATGTTCACCTTTAACTCTGAGATTAGCTGTCTGACTCCAGTCAAGATTTTTAATTATTTTCAGATCTTGGTTGTTAATTCTGCTTCGTTTAGTATTTGCATCATCTTGGCGTGATGTACTCGATCAAACGCTTTCTCGTAATCAACCAGATATATGCGTTGCAATTGACGTCTCTGCATCTCTGGAGAACAAAGCCTCTCTAGTACCAATAGTATTTGTAAACCCGAACTGTAAGTAGCCTTTAACCTTTTCTTCTTCTATGAATAGTTCCATTGGTACCGTTCTCCAAGCTATGTAACTAAAGTAATTTGGGTATGCTTGGTTCACTTTTTTTATATTAAGCTCTTTCCAAATTGACAGGTTGACTCTGTCTTCTGTCCAAGATACACATCCTGGACCAGTTCTTTCTCCTTCTACCAATTCTTCTGTATATCCACATTTCCATGTTTCAGCATCGTTTGTAGTAATAGGAAAAATAAAATCATTGACCAACCTGAGCTTAACCTTTGTTAATATTGTTCAGTCTTTCAATATTTTGATTAATGTAGCTGTTGCTGCTCGAGCCACTGTTCTCTACTCTTGGTTTCTAAAGAGCTACCGAATTATTTGCTTATCCGGCTTCTTCTTCTTCTTATTGCGCTGTCTTCTTTTCGAAGGTTGGCAATCCAAATGGCAATTGTAGCTTTGGAACCTGCTACATGAAATATTTCTGTGGATGAGCGGTCAAACCAGTTCCTCAGGTCTTTCAGCCACGAGTTCTAGCGTCTTCCAACTGATTTTTTGCCCTGAACTTTACCTTCCAATATGATTTCGAGTAATTCGTACGTACATTTCACCTCCCAACATATCCGGCTTAGCCGTTTAATAATGGTAGTCATTTAGACTTCGTTTGCTGAAATTGTTATTGTGTCATCGCATGTAACTGATTATTCTGCCTTTTATAGTGATTCTTCCATACTATTCGTATAGTACTTTCCTCATTATATCTTCAGAACATATGTTGTATAATAATGATGAAAGTATTCAACCCTGTCTAGTTCCTTTCTTTGTTTTGAAACGCATTTGAATATTTTCTGTGTATTTAACTTTGGCAGAGTTTTCTTATTAAGTTGACTAGATGGTTAGGCACTTCCATATATCCCATTATACTCCAGAGGGTATCCAATTTTACTGAATCAAAATCCTTTGTGTAATACACGAAACAGAGCAGCATTGGTATATTTTGTTACGTGTTATGTGAATAGTAGATTTTTCAAATTACGTTATCAACCAGAGACAAGTTTGGACTGCCTTCTAAAGTGTGTATAAAATTCTAACTTTTATATTGATGGCCCATCAACTTCCAAAAGATAATCTCAAAGTAAAAAAAACACCAACAAAATCTTTTCTTAAAATTCAAGCATTTATAAAGCAAATTTTTTTAATGGATATTTTCTAAAAATCACTTTTATATTATTATCGATCGTTTCATTACTGTGTGTTTTAATTTTTCTGTTCGATCGATTTGTTTTTCATCAGTAAATGTTTGCTAAAATGTCGCACTCAATAGTATCCTACATTAAGTTGTTGGATTTTACAGCCGTAACTGTTTGGTTTTTTGTGCTCTTAAATCTTTTCTATTCAGATACTTATCTAGATAAACCCTTTAATTTACACCACAATAAACTTAAACCATAAAATCGTCAAGGCTCGTAAAAACGTCAATCAATACGACCGTAACTGGTATAATTTAAAAGTGTTTAGTCTGAGCAGCCAAAAAACCATTTCTTTTTTTGTAAGTATTCTAACTTTAGTTGTTTACTAAACCTTGACTATTATTGATTTGCCTTAAATAAATACATCAAGAATTTCATTATATAAAGCTTTGTTTATATTGTTAATTATAATACAATTCTTATTTTTTCTTCTATTCAGCTTCTTTTTTGCATATTTCCGATATACATGACAATTCTATAATATCCGATACCATGAACCATGATATCCTGATGTTAACCTGACTTATAAGATGCAGTATCTTCTACTTTGGATTACGCAGAATATATCTCAGGAAACACTACAACCATAATTCTGCCATAGTATCCATAAGAATAGTTCTTGGAAACCTAAAAGATACGCAAAACATTAGTGAAGTTAATACGTCCATGTCGGTATGTCGGTCAGATAGTCAAGCGGGTCAGGCGGCCGACTCTCATCCGAATGGTTAAGTGGATGTGCCTTCAAGCCCTGGCTCGGTGTATAGAAAAATAAAAAAGGCTAACGCAACAGTTTAAAATTATAAAACGAACCTGCGGCTTAGACTAGAATATGCTGGTGTCTGATCGGCCTACGGTGGAATAGTACGGGAAGAGAAAAGGGCATTTGCGTTAAGGAACAGATGAGAATTAAAAACAAAACAAAAATCAAAAGAAGCATTTTCAACTTTCAAGGGAAATCAGATAAGCAAAACAGGGGTGGTTGTCTATTCAATGTAGTCAGATTGAAAATTTAAAAGCCGAACACGCTTCGTTCAAAATGCATAAAAAAAATGAAAAAAGCTGCCGGTTATGCAAATGTAAGTCTACTTATTGTAGACTTACAATAGGATTAGGATTGTTAATGCATGAAAAGGTAAAGTTGTCCTTGATACAGAAGACATATTAAAGAAACGGTATAAATATCTTAATGCATTACGGATATGCCGATAAACTTGTCACGTGAAGGGTTTGGTAGAACCAGGCAAGAGGTGGAATGTGCTATACACATTGCAAAAACTAGTAAGGCTTTCAAACTATGATAACATAACTTCTACAAAAAAAATCACTCAATGTGGTGGTGAGCCTGTTTAATTTAATCTCATCGAGCAAAAAGACAAAAGAGGGAATCTAGTCCTTATGAAAAGGAGACCAAAAAAGTGGCCTCTGTTGGCGGACATATCCGGAAATGCGAATGCGCCAAATTTAAATATTTCGACATTTATTAACAGTATAAAATAGTTAAGCTATAGAATACAGCTATAAAATAGTTTTCAGAATAGTTTTCAGAACGATAACAGTCTAAAATGTGACATAATTGTTAATAAACTTCAATATAAATAAGATTTTATGTGACAGTTGGGACAAGCAATAACATAACCCAACTAAATTTGATTTTTTAAACAAGGAAAGACTCTCTTTCCGTGTTTATTGTGGCCTCTCAACATGGCACTTCCTGTCTAACAATATTTTTGCCCCACTACCTTTACATTCCCTCTTTTCCATCTGGTTCAATACATCTGTGCAGCTTTTCCGCGCTGCTGTAGATAAAATACAGATTGCTTTGATGATCGCTAACATTCGTAACGGATAGGCATATCAAGAAGAAGAAGAATAATATCTGAATTTACGAATCAGTATATAAGAGGCAAACAGTCGCAACTCCACTATTTGTCAAAATCGAGTTAATGATGTTTCCAACATATTCAAAAGGTAAACTATACAGTTGTATCACCAGACGATTTTAATGGTTTCCACATAAAAGATGTCAAAAAAATGTGTATTAGGGTATACAGAGATACAGAGGTACAGAGACAGGTAATTTATCCGGTTGCTCTATCAATAAAAGTGTGCAAACAATTAGAACATCTTTCATTAATTTCTTCTAGTAAATGTACAAATGAAGGAAAGTTGAATTTTATTGTATTAAAAAACTTTTTTTAATAATTTTATATTGTAAAAGCTCGAAAAAATGGAAGGTAATAAAAAGAATTTAAACGACATTGTTTGTAAAAGAACATATTTCAAAATCTGAAAAGATTTTGTAGAAGAAATAGTACGAATAAAGAAGTGAGCTCGACAAAGTACACGTTTTTAACAAGTATTGGAATGAAAATAAAAATTGGAATGAAAATAAAACCTGGGACCTCAAACTGTAATTTGTATTTTTCAGAGAAAAAGGTTTACAAATTAAACGTAAAAGATCAGTAAATGGTTCGAAATATGACACGAAAAAAAGAATAGAAGAATCGACTGACCTCGATTTAGGTCAGTCTTTAAAGCGTGTATTATTTTACACTTTCAATAATTTTACTTGCACTTCTGGTTAAGTACTCTTAAAATTTAATGCTTGTTCTAAAAATACCGATGAATGATCCCACATTCAGTTGTTTTGTTCTGCTTCGGTATTTTCACACTTTTATGCTAATTACCAACCGCAACAAACAAGCGAAAAAAATGTCGACAGAAACGTGATCTCTGGTTATTTACTCTTATCAGTTTTCTTGTTAATTGTAAAAATATCGAAAACAGTCACATGACTAATTATGTTTGCAATAATCATTGCTGTGATAATGTTTTGACCACACAATGTCGATTATAAATATTTATACTCGTTCGAGATTAAACTCGTTTGAGAAATTAAGATAAGTTGTAAAAAAATATAAAAACTAGTTACATAATATCTCTAGGTACTTAGTTTTTTATGGATTATTACTATAACAATAAAAATGAACAACTCGTTATCACGCCATGTTTTAATGGGCGTGCATCATTTGGACGCTAAATTTAAAATTCGACACTGAAAAATAAAATTACCTGTTTCTGCATACATGATTTGGACGCTGGGTGTAATTGAAATGTAAATGGAAAGTCAGGTAATAAAATTCTAGAGATTAAGCTTGATAAGGTTTATTTTTCACTTTGAAATAAATACGACATACATTTTACGAAATGGAATCGATCGATACAGTTAGTTTGATACTCATGTATCCTATTTCTAACCAACATAATTTTTTTTCTACTCTTTGGATTTTTAAGTCTATTACTTTCAATATTACAGAGACTATTAATTTTAATGTCAGTTTCAGTTTAAAAATTTTTTTAAAACATCAATAAAATGGAAAATATTTGGATGAGCATGGTAAAAATTATCATTAAAACGCGAGTGGAACGATTCACAAGCATTAGTTGTTAATTGTAAACTCTCACTTGTCGCAGCCCACATCTCCGACGGAAATGTTGCGTGGTCGCCAATGTAGTTGTCCAATACGTAGTCGGAAAATTTTTCAATTTTTGAATCCTTTGGTTGAATAGCCATAGAATCATATATGAAAGATTCTTCGACTTCTGAGGGAGGTAAAAATGGCAGCCCAAAAATATATTTTAGCCATTTAGATATCTCACTGTCTGCCAATTTATATTCCCGAATTAAGCCACAACCATCGATATTACGATACCAAGCTTGCATAAGATGAAAACGGCACCCTTTAATGTGCACATTTGGAAATTCAAAACGCGCAGCATTGTGGATAGCAATTTCAAAATCGAAGAAAATGATTTTTGGATTGAATTTTAGACCAATTACTTCACATTTGCGTTTCAAAACATTAAATACCTAGTTTTATATAGGTTTGTTCCGATTTGTCGGGAAGTAAACAATAACACAATGGTATATAATGTCCATTGATAAATACATGTATGGTAAAAAATTGCTTGAAATATTGAACACAGTAACTAAATGTACATACAAATCGTTTCACTACCGCACAGAAAACGCATGTTTGTGTTACACGAGAAGATGATAATGTTAGAACTTAGTTCAACCGCAAATATAAAATTTTTGTCTTTAAGTGTTTTGATATTCATAATATTTACCGCAGCAATAGTTTCTTCTTTACTTTTGGGCAGTTTCGGTTAAGCCATTAGCCGATCAATGTATATTTGATTTCGAATTAAATTAACACGTCTTTAACAGGCATGTGGCTCAAGCAATCTACATTTTCTTTCAACGGACTATGTATGTTTTTGGACGGCCTTTCTGTCAAATTATCCTTAGCCTTCCTTTTGACACTGCTACGCACAATCTGTCTATTAAGCGTCTTGATATCACACTCGTGATTATGTTCTAAATTACTTCGGATCACTATTTTTTCTGGCCCTTTCGTGAATATCTTCGCTTTACCCGACCGTTTTACGTACCTCCAATACGTTTCTCCCGATTTTAGTACTTTATCTTGAGAAAAAGTAAAACTGTTCACTTTGAGCAAAATTTTACCACAATTACTTACTAACGTTGAAATTTCCATGTTTACTTTTCACTATTCTCTGACAAACTAATAACTAGTAACTAAGTAAATTTCAATGACCATCATTAAACCCTAATTATATCTAATATCTAGTACCTGCGATAATCCTTCCGGCAGCGTCCAAAACAAGGGTACTTTTAAGACCCTCAGGTACTTCAGCGTCGAAAACATGCCCGCCCGTTTTAATTGTCATAATGAGTAATAATTTAGCAGAAATCATGCAAATACAAACTACACAACTACTGCGCATCCACCACAACATACAGAGTTGAACAACCAAATAAAATAAATTCGATACTGAATAGTGATATTTTTAGTTGCAAATTTTTTTATTTTTTATACAGGATATGTCATGTATCAATAGGCAATACCAACTTTCTTATTTCAAATATAATAACCTGTACATTATTCCGTTTTTAACTTCCTTAGAATATTCCAGATATATCTCATCTACAACGTCGTATAGATAGGTATCTTTAAATCTTTCGGAACTCTTTATTTCTTTTTTAACTCGCCGCACTAAGATACCCGCAGGTTTTTCAGAGATTTCTAAACAAACTGCTTGAACAACAACAGTTTCTAACACTGTTGAAAGGACGCTAAGGTTGTCCTTATCCCGAAAGGTAAAGATGAAGAGGAAGAAGTGCGATTTTGGCCAATTTGCCTTCTTAGTTCAATAACTAAATTCTACGAGTAAAACCTACGAGCTTGTGAAAGTCCGCCTTGAGCGACAGCTGGAAGAAAAGCATGTGTTGAGCGACCGCCAATATGGTTTTAGGGCCAAAAGGTCCAACATAGATGCGGTCAGAGAAGCAACCTCTTTAGTCACGCAAGATACAAAGAGATGGGTGGCTCTCATCCTACTTGACGTAACGAATGCCTTAAACATGGCATCATGGGTGTTGAATTGGAAGAAAAAAATTGTCCTGGTTACGTAATATCAGAAACTGGACAGGACTTGGATTTGAGGAACTCTTAAGAGCAGCTAAAGATAGACAAACGTTTCCCACCATAACCGCTAACCTCCATTGATGGAGACGGCACTTGAAGAAGAAGAATGGGTGTTGAAGCTACAGATGCCAAGGGGATGCACTCTTGTATATTGTTCTAATGATCTCACATTGGTTGCGAAATCGAATCAGAAAACGAACGTGGATTAGTAGGCAGATCAGAGAGTACGATCTACAACTAGCACCTCAGAAAACTGAGGTGTTAGTTCTCAAAGGGAGCCGAAACAAATCCTCTCTTCACTTTATAGTGGAAAATGTGGTTAAAATTCTGAGTATCTCGGAGTTTGCTTGTCGGAAGAAGTGAGGTTCGGAGTACATATCTAAAAGATGGTAGAGAAGGAAACCCGAAATCTGGAGGTGTTAATACGGACATTGGAGGTCTAGGTAGCACCAAAAGAAGGGTTCATAATGGAATTTTCCAGTCGGTGGTAACCTACGCTGCCCCCGTGTGGTGTAGCGTACTAAACACTGCGAAATACGCCAAGCTGATGGAGACTTCGCAAAGGCGAATGCCTCTCAGGGTATCTAGTGCATACAGGACGGTTTCAAATGACTCTCTGTATGTCATTGGAGCGGTGATACCGATCGTTTTGTTGTGCAAAGAGCGAGCGAGAGTATATGCGACGAGGATGGATGAAAATATAGATAAATATAGGAGAGAGAGAACGATAAGGGAGTGACAGAGAGAATATGCAAATTCCAGCGAACAGGTAAGGTGGACGAAGGAGCTTATTTCTGATCTGAGGTCGTGCTGGGAATGTAAGCTCAGAAAAGTAGACTACTTCCTGACGCAGTTTCTGACCGGACATGGTAGTTTTGGCACCTTCACAAATAGAATAGGCAAATCTGCCTCGCAGAATGTATTGTTTGTGGGATAGCGGACGCTTCTGCCTGCATTTTGAACTGCTAGAGATAGACAAATGAAAGGGGAGACTTCGAGAGGCGAATGGATTTCGTGACAGATGAAAGAAACGTGATAAACATAATGTTGAGAGGAGAGAAGGAGTGGAGTGAAGTACACTGAGGACAGAGGAGGAAATAGAATAAGGGATCTGAAATTTATGAATATTATTATTTATTAGTTTATGGCCTCATGGGAATATTTTTTTATTTTCGGTGATAGGTATGATTATTTGTAAGTTTTTAGTTTTTAATTTTAGTTGTTTATTAAGTGGCAAGACCACTATTTTAAAACGGTGGTTTTGGCCTTCTGCTAGTTTCTTCTTCCGGCTTCTTCTTCTGGCCTAGTATCTTACTCGGCCGAAAGCTGCCAGGGTGTCTTGCTCCGTGATGTTAAATGTCTAAAAAAGGTTTGTCCCACCGTTGCCTGCCAGAATCTAATGGATACCTTCTTAGGCTCTTACTGGAATCTGGTAATACAGTAATTAAAAAAAATCTTTCAGAAATAATGAGCTTTCAGACTCTATTCAGAGGTTATGTGAAATAAGAGCGGAGTCCTTCCACATGAGCTCGTCTCTGATACTAAGGACGTACACCAACGACCAGTAGGTCTTATGATCTCGTCTCGCTTCTAGCAGCGGCTACCAACTGCCCATACCTTAAGCGACACAACGTTACTGTACTGTACATTCATTGAATATAGATCGCGTAGTGCGTGCGTTTCTGCGGTTTCGACATCTCCGTGGGCGGTTAACCATCTGTTATCCCATCCCATTAATCGCCTCTTAAAATAGGCAGGGACCAGGACTCTAACAGTATTTTTTTTGTTGTGTAGGTGCAATTAGGCCGTTGTTAGACAGCTTCATTTGATCATCATCTTTTAGTTTGCCCCTTGTAAGTGAGTTCCGGAGCATCACTACATACAAACTAGTAGTAATCTGCAAGCATAGCTTCTTTCCAAGGACGTTGGTATCCTTTTCGATTACTTAAATGTCCAGATGAAATCTTTAATCATGCTTATCATTTACAGCTTCACCGCTATGGTGAAAAATGATGAGGTGGGAATGTACAAAGTGGATTTTAAGAGACATGTTACATTCGAGTTATCTATTTTACACATGATATAGAAAGCAATATCTTTGTCTCCTTGTTAAAAAACTCCTTGTCAAGACGTAACAGTTAGGTTAGATCCTGTCAGTATTGCATTATTAGTATCGTTAGTATAAAAAAATATTTATTAAAAATATATTAACAATTTCTTTATTCTGACTTAAGGAATACTGTTTAGTGTTTGAAATAAAATAGTGGCTAAAACGGAAAAAGTAATATTGTAAAGATATCCAGAAGACATAAAAATCATTACTATACGTCTATATTTACCAAAAACTATATATCATCTCAACTTTAATTATAAGAAGGTACACTATTCATTAATAACTCGATTGAAATTCAACCATAGCCGCTTTCCCGAGCATCTTCATAAGGTACGAATTTATGATACCCCCTTCTGTTCATCTGATAATGAATCTATCGTAGTCTCAAACTATATTTTTTCTAACTTCATTAGCCATATTGATCACTTCACAGAGTTAGCCTACCTTAATCCGAATCATTTATTATTTTCTTCAGAGATGCACATATTTGACATTTTAATTATTATTATAAATCATTCGTTAACATTTATACTTTTTGTATAATCTTATTTTGTGGAGGCGCTTTATCTATTATGACTTTTATATCAATACTTTATTTAAGAGCTCTTCACTTATCATATTCTGATTATAAGTTGAAGGTGACAGGACACAATTTTGTCTGCTTTTAGTTGTAATGCATAGTTTGTTTGATTTCTAATTAATAATTATTCGTATGTCCCAATCTTTCATGATGTTAATAAATCTCTCGTCGATAACTTTGCTAATGTCTATTGAGAGATTTCATCAAATTTTCGCCCTTGTTCGCCACTGTTTTTCTAATTTTGATTGTCCGTTTTGTTTTCCTTCTCGGTTGCTTTCAAATAGGTAATTACTTAAACCAACTTTTCTTATATTGTATTGATTTTTAGCTTATTAAGATCTATTTTCTGAAGATTCTCTTTCTTTTTTAATATCCTAATACTCTTTTATATTTCTTTTGGCTAAAATAGAATTATTATTTGATATTACACCTGCACGATTTTACTGATTTGGTACAGTTTTTAGAATATTCTATACTAGCAAATAATTTATTTTTAGATTGCAAGTTAGCTTTTAAACTTCTTTACTTTATTGTCTTAAAAATAATTTGGAGTTCAAATCGGTAAAAATTTTAAAGCTAAAATTGCTAAAAACCAAATTAAAATTACACCGTGTTTAAACAATTGCTAATAAAATGTCATGATAATATTATTAACCAACTAAAAAATGAAGAATTTCCTCAACGTTTACACACAAAACAGGGTTTACGGTTTGTAATTATTTGCTGTAACAAGTTTTATCGGAAAAGTTCCGTTTATTGATTGTAATATCTTTTTGGCGTGTGTACCCTACTTTACGTTGAATTAACTGTCCAGTGCAATACGATTCCACAAAAGATCTCGACCAAGCTCTTCACGTGTAGCGTCTAAAATCAATAGCAAACACAAACAGTGTGTCACTGTGTCTGTCCCATATTTCGTGGAAAAAGTAAATAACGTTATTTACATGGTTCTTTAGAAGTTGAAGCGCAAGAAGTGATGAAAAGACAAGAAGCCATCACATGTCGACCCAGAAAAAGACTTGGTGTGTATGTTTTACGCGCAAATTGAACAGGATATGCAAGATAATAAATGATTTCCTAATGTAATATGTCGTTTAATGATTGATGGAATTTTAAATGTAGTTTTCTTAGTAAAGTGTAGTTAAAACATTTTCTTGTTCTAAATGAAAATAGCTAGTTAATGATACGTTTAATAACATGTTTTTACAGGTTATATGATTAAAACATCATTAAAACTTTTAAGATAAGATTTACTCATATAACTATATTATTCAATACACATATTTTGTTACTTTATTTAGTTATTTTAGAATTTGGTTAAAAAAAGTCTTGAATTTGAAAAAAAAAGTTCAAAACGTGGAAGATAATTTCAGAACATTGAAAAGCAGAACATTCATAAGCAGAACACAAAAATTGAAATGGACGAACTGAAGCAGGTACTCTGACGATTTCGAAGAAAGTAAATAACTAAAATTTAACGATGCCTATGGAATTGGTAAAACTGAGGTGGAAGCTGATCTTGCTGCTTTTAGGCGCTTTCTCACTTTGGAAAGAATTATTCACCTACAAAAATCAAGCAATCAATCGAAATACGTGTTCTGTGGGACTAGAATCCTCGTAGTTTTATAGTGATGTCGATAACGAGCCTTTTTTTGTAGAAAAATATACCGCAATTGTTAGGTATCGTCGTCCAAGTTCAGCTCATGGCGGTACCCTAATTCTTTCTACAAATAAATTTCTCTTCTATAACAAAATATGACTTTCTGTTAAATGAATTCTTTTTTAAGTTTTTAATGGTTTATAAGAAGAATCTTAATCTATACATTCTTTGCATTTACCTTGCTTAGATCACCTGACTCTTCCACGGGACTATTTTTTCAGAACCTGGTAAATTTGTTAGACGACCAACCCAATAAAAGCAGAAAGATTCTATGCGGTGACTTGAATATTAATTACGCTGTTGCTTGTGCTACCCAAGTATCCTTGGTCAATATATTCAAATCGTATGGTTTTACAATGCACAATGCATGTTAATTCTTCTACAATAATTACTAAAACATCATCTACCATAATTGATTTTATTATCTCAGATTTCTCACCCCTTGATGTACGTTCTACAATTATTAATGCAGGACTGTCTGACCATGAAGCAGGATATACCAAGTTTAACATTCTTATCAAAAAACTCTCGAAAACTCAATGTTTAGGTAGGATTTTTTCGGCCCAGAAGTTTTGTAAATTCCAAAATTTGTGTTTGACTTCAGGATGGCACTTTCCCTCTATGAACGTGGACTATAATTTGAGTAGTTTTTAGATAAGCTTGTCTGTATTTTCAACAAGGCATTTCCTTTAATTACAATTAAGTCAAAACATCACAAAAACTGGACTACCAAGGGTATCCGCATATCAGCCAAGAATATGCGTTCACTACTGTACATCAAGAAATTTACTATCAATGTCTTTGTCACTGAATATATGTACAAGTACAGAGGAACTCATCTAAAACTAACACAGTCCAATCATTTTCTCTTCCAAACCCTGAAAATCTAAATGAATACTTTGTTAATGTGAGTAAAAATATAACATCAGCTAATTTGCCACAACAAAATCCTATTTTCTATCTTGCCAATTCAAAAAAGGTCTTGAATTTATTCTTTATAAGACCAGTTGATAAATCTGAACTGATCCAAACAATCAGTAGTATCAAAAGCAAATCTTCCTCTAGTACTGATGGACTATCCATAAAAATTGTGGAACTCTCACAAATAATGTGTTGGAAGTATTGGTCTTCGACCAGTACTGACCAAAGTACTGACCACTACGGACCAAAGATCGAAAGATGGAATGTGTCTAAATTGGAGAAGAAGAGGGAAAGAGACAATACCAACTAGAATTGAGAAACAGATTCCAGGTGTTGGAAACGAAAGTAAATGAAAGAGAAAATATAGACCAGAAATGGCACTCCATTAAAACGATCATTACAGAAACAGCAGAGAAGTGTATAGGTCGGAAGAGAAAAGCAAAAAGAAAAAAATGGTTTGATGAAGAATGCGAGGATACCTTAAAAGAAGCAAACAAAAGACTACCTAGCAAACCCGAAGGATGAAAAGTGTGAACAATACAATAGAAAGAGAGCCTTAGCCAGAAGAACAGTAAGGAGAAAAAAGAGACAACATTTACAACAACAAATTGAAAAAGTAGAACGTGAACACAGAAGCAAGCAAAATAAAAAATTCTACAAAGAAGTAAGACAACATAAGAAAGGTGCATATATAAGAACACCGAACTGTGAGAGATAAAAATGAGCAAATGATTACAGCTGAAAATAAAATAATCGAAAGATGGGCTGAATACTTTAAAAGTCTTCTAAATGTCCAGGTAGACGCAGATGGAAATAAAGCAAATTGTGAGTACCAAACGGCCGAGATAGAAGTACCCCCGCCAAGCCTGGAAGAAATTATCACGGCGATAGAAACCCCTAAAAAATGACAAATCTCCGGGACTAGACAATATTGATGCAGAACTGATTAAAAAATGAGGGCATGAACTTAGAACTAAAATACACCAATTAATGAAAGAAGCCTGGGAACAAGAAATAATGCCAAAAGAATGGAGTGGCTGTATTATCGTGCCAATACATAAAAAAGGCAGAAAGGATACATGTGGCAACTACAGGAGAATCTCACTAATCGGTACTACATATAAGATATTAACTTCAGTTGTACTAAAACGATTAATGCCATATACAGAGGAAATTTTTGGCAATTACCAATGCGGCTTTAGGCCTGGAAGATCAACAATCGACCAAATATTTACTATCAGACAAATGCTAGAAAAGTATTGGGAATATAATAAAGAAGTACACCAGATCTTCATAGATTTCAAACAAGCATATGATTCCATAGATCGCTTAAAACTGTGGAGTGCAATAATGGAGTTAGGCGTACCAAAGAAGCTGACCATGATTGCGCGAATGTGTGTCAACAATTCCTTTGCACAAATTAGAATAGAAGGCAAAACTTCAAAGGCTTTCGGCATAAGCACCGGGCTCAGATAGGGAGACCCGCTGTCCCCATCACTATTTAACCTAGCATTGGAATACGCAATGCGAAAAATCTATACCAGAGTCAAACCAGACATAACTGCCAGAGGAGCAAAGATTATTCTCGCATTTGCAGATGATGTAGATGCAGTAGCACAGACAACACTAAAAGTTAAGGATATAGTATCGAACTTTGAAGAAGCAATACTAGGCGTAGGCCTGAAAATAAACGAAGAAAAAACTAAATACATGGTCGTATCAAAAAAGGAACGACAGCGAATAAGACAAAACATTACCATAAACGACCATAATGTTGAGATGGTCAAAGAATTCAAATACCTAGGAGCAACAATTACCAGTGAAAACACAGGAGAACGGGAGGTTGAAATACGAATACTGGCGGGGAATAAATCATTCTTTGCCATTCAACATCTAATGAGATCAAAGCTTCTCTCAAGGCGTGCCAAAATCCAAATGTACAAAACCATAATACGACCAGCAGTGACATATGGAAGTGAAACATGAACATTGAGAAAGAAAGAAATCAATAAGCTATTAGTATGGGAACGCAAAATCCTGCGAATTATATATGGTCCTTGTAGGGACAGCGTGACAAATGAATGGAGGAGCAGATACAATGAAATAGAGACTCTATTCGGGAAAGGAAACATCGTAAGATACATAAAAGCCAACAGATTAAGATGGGTAGGCCACGTGGTACGGAGTGATGACGACAGACTGATTAGCAATGTGTTTTGGGAAAGACCAGATGGTAAAAAATCGACAGGAAGGCCTAGAAAAAGGTGAAAAGACGCAGTCAGGGAAGACCTGGAGAAGATGAAAGTAAGGCCATGGGAAATAATAGCACAGGATCGGAATCAATGGAAGGCAATAGTAAACGCGGCAAAAACTCGCGAAGAGTTGTAAAAGCCAATGATGATGATGATGATGAAGTATTGGTCTTACTAATTAACGATCATTTGAAAAAGGTAAATTTCCAGAGTGCCTAAAGACAGCCATTATTGTTCCTCTTCGCAAGGGTGGTGATTCTAATGTCTGCAACTATATACCTATTGCTTTACTACCTGGCCTATCCAAAATTATTGAGAGACTTATAAAAGCCCGACTTATGTCCTTTCACGTTTAAATCAACATTTTATATACATTTATATACATACAGCAGCTTAAACGTATTCATAAACTAGTTCGTAAGGTTTTATTATGCAATTTGCAAAAAAAATTACAAATGGCGGGACAGACATGGAAAAGGCAACAAGGTTTGGCAACAAATAAATATTATCGCTATATAAAAACTAGTACCGAATAATTGAATACGGTTTAGAAAGTATGGTAGTCGATGCACTCACAGAGGGCACTCTGAAGAAGAGAACTTCACGATGTTTTCTTACATTTCAAAAAACAACCAGAAATGGGACAGTAAACTAGAACAATAATTATCTCCTGACAGCAGTGCAGCAAACTGCCTAATAATTTCTCTAGATAACAGTCTTAGAAGCCCGCTTTGGAAGAATTACCTGTCTGATGAACCTCTTTACCATGAACGAAAATAAAAAAATCTAAACAGAAAGTCGTAGCAGGAAGTCATAGCAATTAAAAATATATGGAGAAAGTATAATAATTTATTGTACTATTGCAGAGGAAGTTAAGGAAGATTTTCCGTTCTTTTTGTTCTTCTTAGGGTGCCTATCTTTTGGCGATCATTCTGGCTATGATGACTTTGTTGGTTGCTATACGGAATAGCTATGTTGAGGACTCTTTATACCATGCTTTCATCAAGCCAGGATATTCTTTTTCATCCTGAGGCCCTCTTTCCTTTAATTTTACCTTGCAAAATGCATTGGAATAGCTCGTATCTGCCTTTATTTCTAATTATATGTCCCAAGCACTGACCGAATCTGCGGTTGTGTTTATCCTCTGTAGTACTTCTTCATTGGTGACTTTGACTATCCATGGTATTTTTAGGATCCTTATATATAACCATAGCTCAAAAGCCTAAAGTTTTGATAGATTTTCCGCCTTCAATGTCCACTTTTCCACTCCGTACAGAAGCTCTGAGTACACGTAACATTTAAGGAGCTTTATTTTTGTTTCTAGGGTGAGGTCATGGCTGTTAAACACAGACTTCATAGTCAAGAATTTTGCCTTTTCGATGCGACATTTAATCTCTTGGGTATTGTCCCACGACTTATTGATTATAGTTCCTAAGTAATTGTATTGTGAGACTCGTTCAATTCTCATTTGGTTGACATACAGATTTGCTCCAGTTCTGTTTTCCTTGCTGATGATCATTAGCTTGGTTTTCATGGTGTTTATATCCAGTCCATATGTTTTACTTGTTTCCGTTATTTTATTAATTAAGTTTTTCAACCCTTCTATGGTATTGGAAAACACCATTGTATCATCTGCATTCCGCAGCTTATTGAGCTTGACTCCATTTATTGAGATGCCTTCATCAATATCTTTTAGAGCCTCTTCAAAAATGCGCTCCGGGTACAGATTGAATATCAGTCGTAAAATTATACAGTGGTGAAATTTTCCGTTCCTGTAAATTAACTGCGACTAACCCTAAAGCGTAATTCAAAAGCCGGAAGGAGAATTCTGTTCGAGACGAACTGGTTTAATAGAGGGAAGTGTAACAAATACGGTATTGTGGCGTCGCTTGTAGGATAAACCAGAATTATGCGACGATGCTGATAAAAAATAAAACGGCTTAAAATAAGCACAGTGTTAATGACAGATATAAGTCACAAAAGTTATGTAACATCCTACTTCTACCTATTCTTTGAACTAAGGTATTTTATCTAAGGATTTGTATCGTTTTAGTTTACGAAAGTACATCGAAATTGCGACATTTATATTCACATTATTTGTCTGTTGAACCTAAAAATATAAAAAAAAAACGACGCGTGACAATATTCTACTTACAATTTTATCATATTTTCTCACCTTTTAAACCTACCTTAAACTTCTGCAAATATTTCAAAATCAAAATTAGCCAAATCGATTAGCGTTAAAAATTTTTAATTTCGCGCCAAATTTTTTGTAAAAAATACGATGTTACGCAGTAAAAAACTCTATAAACAGAAAGAAAAAGTTTCTAGATGATTAGAATCGAAGATATTGGTAAAAAAAGTTATGTTTGGGTCTAAAAATGTTTTTGGTCTATTACTTTTTAATGTAGAACAGCACGAAAATTTCATTTTTGGAATATGGTGGGGAGAATTTTACTATCTTAATCGGCTAAACCAAAAATGATTTTTCGTTTCTTTGACCATGATGCTCGACCTACAAAAATCTAAAAAAATTATGATATGAGATAATTTGGCACTCAACCAATAATTTATACATTTTTTTAATGGTGTTCGAGACAATTTTTTCTTTAAACGAATTTTAAAAATTTCTAAAGCGTTCAAAAATTTGAATTATCCGTCAAAAATTTTGTGAAAAAGACTATCATGTAGACAATCAAATATCCTACGAATTAAAAAAAATATAAGTTTATACGATGATTAAAACCGAAGATATCGTCAAAAGACGAAAAAACACGTTTTAATTTTTGTTTTGAGATTATTTTTGGGTCTAGCGGTCTATTTTTTTTTGTCGGGTACTTTTTGATATAAAACAATATAGTATTTTTATTTTTTTAAATATCACTGGAGGCATTTTTCACTATATTAACCGGTTAGACCGTTTGGTCCAGTAGAACCCGAGATATGTCATTTTTTTAAGCGTTCTATTTTGAAACTGTATTAAATTTTTAAAAGAGCGCTGCTGGCTGTTCAATGGCTACCGTCACTCTAATCGAAACGCAATGTACTCTTTGTTTGCAACACTTCTGTTAAAACAATTTTCAATAACTTTTTTTACTTAAAGTTTTCTTATAAAATATTGGTTACTTTCGGCCCTTAATGTTGTTAATTAGCATACCAGTGATTTTAAAAATGGTCTATATTGTCTCCTAAGAGTCATAGAACCTTTTTTAAGTTGTGTTTTATAACCCTCTTTCCGAATATTTGCCGTTTCCTGAATATTTTGCGTTTAATTTCTCCTAAATTCTATGGAGTTATTGTAAATGTTTATAAGCTAAAAAAGTGTTATTTATTATTAAATTACTTTGTGAACATAACTAGTTTTTTTAACTTTATTCCATAGGTTAATAGTATACATCTTAATAAAAAACGTTAGTCCTGGATTATTGAGATCCAAGTCGAATTATCTGGAAAAGTCTTAAAAATTAAAATACTGAAAACTTTGTTTTCAAACTTCCACAAAATTGGAATTTTGTGGAAGTTTGAAAACAAAGTTTTCAGTGTTTTATTGTTACATAAAATGAATTTCCATCAAGTAACGGTCGAATCCATCAATTATCTTAAAAATTAGCTCATTTTTCAAAAAATCTTATAAACAAATTATATTTCGCAAAAACTATTTAACCAATCTGTCCCATCTTTTGCACACAGTTCAAACACAGTATAACCTTAACCTTCAGGTACATTTAAACAAATTTTAATGAATAAAAAAAAGTCATCACTAAATAAACAAGTTTTTGAGTTATGAGCAAAAAGAAAAAGTCAAAATAAAATGAGTTTGACGTTTTGATTGTTTATTTAAATATATATATATATATATATATATATATATATATATATATATATATATATATATATATATATATATAGCGAGTGTTTGCAACTTTAATTTTTGTCGCTTCTCGCAGCCCAATCGCCATAATTTGTTATCGGCCCAGTCTCCTTCTTGAAGACCTCTATTTTCCATTTCTATATGAATATTGGATATCCATTTCTTTCTTGGCCTTCCCCTTTTATTTCTCTGTGTAGGTCTCCAGTTCCAAACCTTTCGTGGTATCCTTTCTTCGTTCATCCGTCTCAGGTGTCCATACCATTTTAATTGTTTTTCGGCTATCGTATCCATTATTGTGTTCTTTACTTTCATTCTCTCTCTTATGTTTTCATTTCTTATGTGGTCAAACAAAGTTAACCCGGAACATCTTCTCCAGTACATCATTTCCGTTGAGAGGAGTTTTTGTGACATATTCTTGTTAAAGACCCACACTTCTGACCCATACGTCAGCACCGGCTGAATCATAGCCTGATATATATTTTTCTTTGTTTTCTTAGTTAAAGTTTTATTCCACAGGATCGGATGTAGTGTTTTTATCATGTTTTTTCCTTTTCCTATTTTTCTTGTTATATCTTTGTCGTCTCTTCCGTCTTCGCTTAGTGTAACTCCGAGATATTCGTACTGATCAACGTTTTTAATTAATCCGCTTTCTGTTTCCATGTCTTGACCGATGCCTCCTATATTCATGTATTGTGTCTTTTCGGTATTAACCTCTAATCCCCATTTTTTGAATTCGTCTATTAGTTTGTTTATCATGTACGTCATATCTTGTAGGTCCTCGGCAAGAACTACCTGGTCGTCTGCGAAGAGGATTGTGTATATAGGAGTGTCATTTACCCAAATGCCCATTGGGCTGCATTTTCTCATCCAATATTTTAAAGCATTACCAAGATATATTTTAAATAGGGTTGGGGAGAGGCAAGAGCCCTGTTTGACACCCTTTGTTTGGGTGAAACCCTTGGAAATTTGGTTTCCAACCTTAATATAAGCTTGGTTATCTTGATATAGCTTTTTCACGGCATTTATATATACTGCATTTATACCTGCGTTTTCCAATGTTGTCCATAGTCTCTGCAGTGGTACGGAGTCAAACGCTTTACGGAGATCTATAAAAGTGGCATGAAGTTCTAGTCCTCTTGCTAATCTCTTTTCTATTAGATGTTTGAGAGTAAATACATTGTCGACACAAGATCTCCCTGGTCGGAATCCACTTTGTTCTTCGATCTCTGTGGCTTCTTTTTCTATTCTGGCTTTCAGAACTCTTTCATACAGTTTGCCAGTGGATGACGTAATGCTGATACCTCGGTAATTACTGCAGTCATTCCTGTTTCCCTTTTTGTAGATGGAGTTTATGTACGAGACTTTCCAATCTCTTGGGATACTTTCTCCTTGTAGGCACTTGTTAAACATTTTACAAAGCAATTCTAATGTTATTGCAGTGGCATGTTTGAATAACTCGATAGGTAAATCACCCGGCCCAGGAGCTTTATTATTTTTCATTTTTTGTAATGCGTTTTTTATTTCTTCTACGGTAATCATCGCCACTTCATTTAACCCCGTTTCAACTATATCTATATGTGTGTCTAGAAACTGTGTACGTTGTTCATTTAATAGATTTTCGTAATAATTTTTCCATCTTTCTATGTCTATGGGGTTTATTTTTTTTGTTTCGTTTGTATTTTTTCTAAGACTGTTGATAGTTTTCCAAGCTTGTCTGGACCTAGATCCTCCTACCATTGAGCTTATTTCTGCACACTTGTTGTCCCAGGTTATGTTTTTTGTTTTTTTAATTTCCTTTTTTACTATATATTTGTATCTGTTATAGTTCTTTCGGTCTTCCTCATCTTTTGTCGCTAACCATTTGAGATACAGTTTTTTCTTTTCTTCTACCAGTTCTAATAAACCTTCTGTCCACCAATAATTTCTACGGTTTAGTTTTTCTTTCGTACCTAGAGCTTCTAATGCTGCTTCATGAATTTTGATTTTCAAAGTCTCATACATTTCTTCCGCTGTTCCGTTTATTTCTTCGTCTAATTTTTGTGCCAAACGTAGTTTATAGAGAAAACTTGTGGACTCATTTTTTAAGCTGTCTATGTTATAGAGCCGTATGGATTCTTTGTTTGTCTGTTCTTGGGATTTATGTTGTTTAATATATCTTATTTCCACGGGTGCCTTTACTAGTAGGTGATCCGATCCACATTCTGCCCCTCTCCAAACTTTTACATCGTAGGGTCTTAAAGATGTCTCTTGTTTAACTACTATATAGTCTATAATTGACTGCAGTTTTCTTGTCTTTTGAGTCCATGTATATTTATTTATGTCTCTATGTTTGTAAAATCCATTCAGTATTTTTAACGAATGTTGTTCGCATACCTCCAACCATCTTGTTCCGTTCTCATTTACTACATCTTCTCCGTGTTGTCCAATTATTTTGTTGTCAAGAGCTTTACCTACTCTTCCGTTCAGGTCCCCTAGCAGGACTATTTCTTGTCTTTTTTTTATTTTATTTAACTCTTCTGAGAGTTTGTCGAAGAACATGTCTTTAGTGTTTGTATCTTAGTCGTCCGTGGGTGCATAGATGCCAATTATTTTTATGTCTCTCCCCTTTGTTGTAAGGTCTACTGTTATAATTCTTTCGTCTATCGGGTTCCAGTTGGTAATACATTTTTCCATGTTTTTTCTTATCACGACCGCTACTCCAGCTTTGGCTCTTTTTGATTTTTCTACTCCGCTCCAGAAGTATATATAGTCGTCTTTGTAGTGGTTCCCCTGTCCTTTCTTTTTTGTTTCGCTGAGTACTGCGATGTCAATTCGGTATGTACTGAGTTCTTTAAATACTTGATCTTCTTTTGTATTCAGTCCTTGTATGTTCCAACATCCAAAATTCGTTAGCCTTTTTCTTTGCCTATGTCGTTTTCCTTTGAAGCCATCCGAGTTCCGAGGCTGTTCCTTGGGATTTTTAGCAATATTTCTTTTACGCAGGGCGGGGAGCTAACCTACCGCTGTAACCCTCCTCCTTCATCCGGGCTTGGGACCGGCACTGGCATTTACTGAGCTACTCAATCCACCTAGTATCTACCAGAGGCGGAGTTTATTTAAAAATATTTTCACTAAATAATTGAATCGATTAAAATTGACGGATTGATTGAAAAAATTTATGAATCCCTAGATTAGAGTACGTCGTCTATATAGTTTTGTCGAGTAAAAACCTAACTTAATTGGCCTAAATCGGGCTAAAACCAAATAAAACACTCATAAAAGAAAGGGAAAACACTAACCAATCACCAAGATGAATTCGAGTTTATAGAAAAGTTTGCTGAATTGTTTGTAAGTGGTGATAAATATATTTAATTGCACTTGGATATACTTTATAAAATGTCATGTATTTGTGTCTAAGTAAATATGCTATCCAAGGCATGTAAACATAGCATATTTCTACCGAATTATAGACCCATTAGCTCGTCGCCAGCATTAAAATACGTATTTAAATTATATTAGTAAAACTCAAAAGAGAACTAAATTAGAAGCTCTGCCTAAGACACAAATCCAGATATGAAACGTAAAATGATAGATTCCCAGTTCATCTCTGGGTACGTTGGGTATTCGAGTTGTTAGTGTGCGTAAATCTCTCCCCTGTCAGTTAATTTTCAACTTTAGGTGTGTAGAATACCCCAACTTCGTGAGCAACAGCCTACCTCTGCTCCTGAAGAAACTGCCTACAAAGTTAACGAAACGTTGAGATTGGCACACATAAAGGTTGTTCAGAAGATACGGTTTAAACCCGAAACACGATTAGTTCTGATTCTAGCCGCAGAATCTTCCGATTTCATAGTATTAATTATTATTTTCAAATGTAATTCGCCTATCTACCCATAAATCTAACTACGGAAAGCTCGAAACCGAAGTGGAAGATCAAGTGAATAGAGCAAACAGAGACGCAGGCTGCCTAAATGAAACAATATGGAGAAATAACAATATCGGGAAAGAAACGAAAGGCAGAATTTACAAAGCAGTCATCAGACCAATAATGACATACGCGACAGAAACAAGACCTGACACAGAGAGGACAAAAAGGATGTTAGAAACAGCAGAGATGAAAACATTTAGAAAAATTGATGGTAATACATTATGGGACAGAGCTAGAAGTACAGACATACGACATAGTTGCAAGGTGGAGAAAATCAAAAACTGGGTAAGAAATAAAAGAGTAGAATAGAGTAATCATATAAGCCGAATGACAACAAATAGAGTAGTGAAGACGACAAGAGATGGTTCCCCAATAGGAAGACCATCAGTAGGAAGGCCACTAAAACGATGAAATGACAACTTACTGTAGGTACATTAAAAAATAGGCAGAGTCATTTCTATATAAAAAGAAGAAGAAGAAGAAATGTAATTCTCCCTATTATTTTCATAAAATTCTCAACTTACTTTTTACTATGTATATGTAGCCGTATATCTTTTAGACCTACTGGTATAGAGTTTTATCGGAAAAGGACAGTATACAGGGTGAGTCATAACTATTGGGACATAGACTAAGGACAGGTTATTTGGACCAAAATATTGCTATTGGGCCAAATATGCCTTAATCAAATGTTGATGAGAAAAAAGATACAGGGTGTTAAAGTGGAAATTTAAAATTTTATTTTTGGCTATAACTTTCATGTTTGTAAACATTTATGTATAAAAATTTACAGCTGGGTACTATTGAATATCAGAAATTATAATTTGATGCACACTTTAATATATCTAATAGAGGGCGCCACATATGCCACATAGGTGGCATACATTTACACTTAACTTTTTTGTTCTTTAAGTTAACGGTATTCTTGATAAAAAATATTAAAGATACATTATTTTAACAAAAAAAGGTATACTTGTTAAGAACTTCAAAACTTAACAGCTTTCGAGATAATCGCATTTTATAAATCAACTGCATAATTCTGATTTAACGCAATTACTCCAGGCAATGGAAGAAAAATAGATAAAAACATCAATACTTCTGAATTTTGTTATTAAATACCCTTAATAAAGTTAATAGTTAATGAATTATTAAATAAAATAAATATATCAGCAGGATAATTAATAATAGGATTTGATAAAATAACAGAATAATTGGATTTTACATAAAACATTTTACGTTTTGTATTAAATTAAAGTCATAATTAAAACATTTTATTTACAAACCAAATTAAAATTCATGTTCCATGGTTTGGAACCACTGATAATTATTTTTCTCGGATATGCGAGTTACCTTGCAATTTTAATGTCGAGATTTATTTACATTTTTTATAAAATGATTTTATTGATTTATTGGAAGAATTGTTATCAAACTTAAGGCGAAATATGTGGTTTCTACAAGATGGTACACCATTACATTACAGAGAAAGCGGAGTGAGACAGTATTTAAATACACGTTCCTGAAAGTTGGATTGTTCGTGGTAGTCATAATATTGTGGTAAGATAATAATAATTATTTAATTCATGAAAATTTCAAAAAATTACTTATTATTACACTTAAAACAACTATAATAAATACTGCAGCAGTTTCTTTAGAACCAATAATGCTATTTAATATGAGACGATATTTTATGGAATATATTAACAAATAAATTAAACAAAATGGTGGACATATCGAACACTTACTTTGACAAAAAGTTTAATGTTATTTAGTTTAACTATTTTTTAATTTGGTTTGTAAATAAAATGTTTTGATTATGACTTTAATTTAATACAAAACGTAAAATGTTTGATGTAAAATCCAATTATTCTGTTATTTTATCAAATCCTATTATTAATTATCCTGCTGATATATTATTTAATATTTCATTAACTATTGACTTTATTAAAGGTATTTTATAACAAAATTCAAAAGTATTGATGTTTTTATCTATTTTTCTTTCTTTGCCTGGAGTAATTGCGTTAAATCAGAATTATGCAGTGCATTGGTAAAATTCGATTATCTCGAAAACTGTTGAGTTTTGAAGTTATTAACAAGTCTACCTTTTTTTTTGTTAAAATAATGTATCTTTAATACTTTTTATCAAGAATACCGGTAACTTGAAGAACAAAAAAGTAAAGTATAAATGTATGCCACGTATGTGACATATGTGGCGCCCTCTATTAGGTATATTAAATTATGCATCAAATTAAAATTTCTGATATTCAGTAGTACCCAGCTGTAAATTTTTATACATAAATGTGTACAAACATGAAAGTTATAGCCAAAAATAAAATTTTAAATTTCCACTTTAACACCCTGTATCTTTTTTCTCAGCAACCTGTATAAAAAATATAAAAGGTAATGAAAACCCACTTAAAACGGCGGCGCGGCATTTGAATATTGACCTGGATGAAACTCGTGTTCTTTCCTATCAACCATTTAGGGTTTTAAGGTGCGAAAAGGTTTAATTAATTTTTAGACGATTAAAGAATCGAGGTAAAATCATTGGAATACAGGTGTCCTCTGTTTACTCAGATTATCTCAGTAATTAAAAAAGGGATGTGTATTTTAAAATTAATTTTCAAAACTTATACGTAAATTTAGAAATAAGGGTAGGTAGGTAAACTTTAAGACGTAACAAATTGCTATGGTTTCCATCAAAAAAGAGAGAAAACCGAAAATGATAACCATCTATTATTAATTAAAAACAATATTTTAAAATATCTGCTCTTGTGCTCTTTGGCAGCCAACCAACACTTACGAACGTGATTTTTAGATCATCCAGCATAGGAAAATTCAGAGCAGAACGCCGTAAGAGTGATGTTCGTTAATTGTTTTTAATACGAACACCACTTTGTTTAGATATCAGAAAGGCAAATATATCCAAATTTACATGAAGTGTGGAGCTCTTATTATTCTGGTTTAATATATTATCAACATATTATGTATATAATGTTTATAATACTGCAATTGAAAGACGAAATAGAAGTAAGATATTATTTATATACAAGAAAATAAATAAAAAATAACAAAAAAAATCTACTAAAAATAAGTTTTCACGAAGAGTGCGTGATTCTAATGACCTTTATAAGACTTATTATACCTACGTTACTAAGGTCTGATTGACCATCGTCTATAAACGTGACAGGGGAAATTACTCGTGCTGTTTTGATAGAATGATGCAAACGATCGTAACAATACCAGGATTCAAGTGATGTTGATTTCTGGTGTCTACAAAGAGGCATCACAGCAAACGTATCTTTTCTTAAAAAAAATTCCGTTTATAGTTAAAATTTCGGAAAATCTTTGTTTCTATAAACACCAAGAAGCCATCTTACACGTCACAATAACATATGTTACGAGCAATGTCTGAAATTGGACAATTTTAGCATTGTCAGAAAATCTTGTCAACTTCTAGCATTGTACTTCTTTACTGTTGTAACATTTCAAATCACCTTGTATAAATTAAAACACCGAAATATTATTTTAATCCTTTTGCGTCGCAGGAGTTTATAATAAACACATTTTAAAGTTTGTGAGGTGCCGCGTTTAGGATATTCTGAACGTCAAATAAACAGAAATATTCCAGTTTAAATGTTTTGTTTATACCGAGTTGGGTGAATGATTTTTGAAGAGAGTGACCCCTCTCAGTGAGGCCGCTGTCAAAGGAAGGCGGTTTTGGTGTCAGTCCGATTTTTTTTCCAATGTTTTTTCGTTTTTCGTCTTATATTATGGAAAATATGTAGTTTGGTAAGCAGTTAATAGTTACAGTTTAAGTAAAGGTTTAAAAGAATGTTTAAAGAAACAACACGCGGCGTGGGTCGTCTTAAAAAAATTGTTGGTAAAAAAGTCAATTGTGCTCGAATGTAATGTGTCGGTTTGAATAGGAGTAGTCAGTGTTTTTTTTAAGGCGTCTCTCATCTAAGGGAACTGTAAAACGGCATTTCCAACCAATCCAGGGCCCAGCTTCCATCCTAGTTTTATTTGTCCTAAGCCATTCCAGGCATAATTAAACACATATACCAAAACGCAACAGTCAGTGTTAGAGTGGGTGATCGTCAAACCCAGAAATTCCCGATATAACGTGGAGTATGCCAGGGGGACACCATATCGCCGAAACTGTTCACTACGCTTTTGGAATATATATGTAAAAGGGCAAAACTGACCGACAAGGTCATAAACATAAACGGAGAAAAGCTTAGCCATCTAAGGTTTGCAGATAATATTGTACTAATAGCTGATAGGATAGATGAGGCCAAAGAACTTTTAAATCAGCTCTACCTTTCCTCGCTAGGAGGGGGATTGAAAATAAATATATCTAAAACCCAGATAATGACCAATCATGTAGTCAGCGAAGATATATGCATAGAAACATGATCCACAGACCAGGTAATGGCCTATAAATACCTAGGTCATGAGATCCGCATATGAAAAGATAACCAAACCGTTGAGCTTCTCCGTCGTATAAGACTGACTTGGGCAGCCTTCGGCAAGCTGAACCATATTTTCAAATCGTCTGATATACCAATATGCTTTAAGAAAAACCTTTAATCAGTGTGTTTTGCCTGTGTTGACTTACGGTTCGGAAACGCTGACCATGACAAGGAGAACTGTTCAAAAGATCCGTGTGTGTCACAATGCGATGGAGCGTGCTATATAGGCTGTTTCACTAGACAAGATCCCAAATCGCCAGCTACGACAAAGAACAGGAGTAGCTTATGCAGTAGAGAGAGTACTGCATAACTCAGTACACTAACACGTTGGACTGACGATCTAAAACGTTGTCATATTAATTTGATGCAAGAGGCACAAGATCGAAATAAATGGAAAATTATGAAGGAGATCTATGTCCAGGAGTGGATAAACGAAGATTGAATGATTCCAGTCTATTTCGCAGTGTAAAATTCAGTTTTTTAAGTGGCAGTGTCTAGCAGTGGCTATCGTTCTTAGTTTATGGAAAGAATCGCTAGAATAAATAAAGGCTGAACAATGGCAACATTGTATTAGATATACGGAACACATAATCGTTCAGTCTTTTCGAACCGAGCGAGTTATGGATAAGGTCTGGTCTCTAATTATTCGGATAGGCAATTCAGATAGTGACGACTCTGATAGTGAAATATCAGACAGTGAATAGCACAAAACGTTTGTTAACAAAAGTAACAAAAAAATGTTTCGGAAATTCAATTTGGACTTGTAGTGTGTTTTAGTTAAACGATAAAGTACCTTCGGTTTAATTACTGGACTGCATGCTCTCAATAGCTTTGGTATTAATTACTGACTACACCTGTTTAAACATTTTGTTTTGCTGAAAACTCGGAATTGATTTAGTGCCAATTTATTTCAAGATTATATTTAATACAGTGTCTACAGAAAGTAAAGTCTTACATGTATTTTATTTAAATTTGAACATACCAGCAACTTGGCAAGTTGCATGCAAAACTACTCGTATAATTTTCACTCTAACCAAAATAGAGACCTTGATGAACATTTGATGTCGACAAATAATTTCGAGTATTCGAAATATTCTGTCCCACTTCTTTTAACACGCCCTGTATATACATATTATATTCATATTATTTGCCTTTGATACAGTAAAATCCAGTATTATTACTGAACATAAAATACAGGCAATTAAATATTTTTACTTTTCAAGAGATGGGAATTGAATATTAAAGCCCCACTGTTTGAGGCCCACTGATCATAATTATCTTAATTACCTATCGACCGTCATAGGGAAAAAGGATTATAGTTTGGGGGTACAATGCTAGAAATGGACAATAATTTTCGTACATACTTCCTCAGCGTGTTACATTTATTTAGAGCATTTGAATTGTTGTAAAAATTTTATTTTGATGACATTTATGCCCACACTAGAGACGCCTACTATATTCATTTTTTCACTTTGTAGTTTACATTTCAGTTCGGTTAGAATTTACAGTGACACCAAATTCGCAATGAATGCATTTTGATGAGAGTAATGTCTAGTTGCCTTTGCCAAAAAAAGTTGTTTATTTTGGATGACGTTAAGGCTAGACTGGTTTCAATTTAGTTTTTGTCAGATGCCGTCACAACACTCATTTCACTCAATTTGTTTTTTAGGACGTATATGGTGGTGGGAACAGAAATAAAAAGCTGTTTTTGGACATAGAACGGTAGGATGCAGTTGAGGCCGTGCCAAAGGCAAACAACCATAAAAGTTTTGTTTGTTTTTGGTTGAAGTTGGCGGTTTGTACATCAAAGTAAAAAAGGAAGTTGATATACGACTGTATATCAACCGTGCATACTAAATTTATAACTACTGTGTTTAAAATAAGGTTCAATGTTTCAGATGAAAACTAACATTCATACATATTTACAGAAAACAGTAAATTCCGGCATAAAAATGTCGCCGCGGTAATTGAAATTTAAAGACCACTTTGACCAAAGATTTTTTTTATCTGTATACATCTTTATTACATTTTCCATATTGATTTATAATTAATATTTTTGACTATCCTGATATGTCTAATTTTAATTCCTACTGTCATTTTTTCAGATACTAAAATTAATTCAGATAAGATGAAAAAATGCACTCAGAGAGGATCTGGAGAAAATGAAAGCGAAACAATTTTTGAAAGTTGTAACGCCATTGATGACGTTGATGATTATGATAATCGCAGGTAGAAAAAAAATATTTTATTGTACTGTAACATAAATTATACCTGGATGAGAAAAAAAGATGCCCAGAAGTTGGGTATTATTTTGAACTTAAGTTAGTCGAAGATTTTTGGTGGTGGAAGATGCTCAAGCAATTAAGATGGCGATCTTACTACCATTTAAAGCGGACTTAGCAATTTAATAAATTAAAGTTCGAAGGACCACCTACTGATGTGGGAACAAAGGAATTAACAAATATTTCATTTATTGGCTAACTTTGTTAGTATTACTAAAATAAGATCTGGTCACAGTCCTTTCGGAAAGCAGCGTTTGCTAATGTTTAACGTTTAAACTATGAGAGCTATTGCTCTAAACTAATAAAAAGCGGCGTCCACACTCTGTGGAGTCTAAACTCGAACTATAACACAAATAAGCGAGAGCCATTACTGTAAACTAATTAAAAGTGGAGTGCACGCTCTATGGTGTCTTAAATAATACTGATACTGCATTCAAATTAAAACTGCATATTCTAACGAAGATTGGGGAACAGCTACCCAATAGGAATATTGCTTACAGAAAAAAATATTTTACTGTCAGTGGCGTATTCATCCAGGTTTAAAGACGTTCATCAGACAAACTAGCTCTCAGGTGTTTTGAAGACGACTGATACTGAAGTCAGTAATAAATTAAACAATTAAACAATCACTGAAAGAGGAGTAGATAAAAATTGAACTAAATAAAAAGGGAAACAAAGCCACCTTATCTTTTCTCTGAGTGACAATGAAAACTCAATGATCCGATTTGGTAGATGATTCATAAACAAATAAAAGAATATAAAAACAATAGAACAAATAGGTTAAATCTTCCCCTATATGTGCAAAGCAAAAAGGAACAACACACTTAACTAACTATTAGTATAACTCATTGGCGGCTACAGAAAAGATAAATTTAGTAGAGAGATAAAAACATCTAAAGTGGTTACCCACTAACCATGTCTATTGTTGGGTGAAAATTCAGCATAGTAAGTAACTGAACAGATTAAATAACGGGTTATACAAATAGAAATGTGAGCACTTGCATTGTCCTGATGTAGGATGATTCTTCGTTGAGTAGGGTTGCTTTGTCGGAGTTTCACGATAACTTCTGGTAAACAAACGGTTTATACCAGCCAGAAGTAACCGTTTTTCGATCTTCTAAAGTAATTGTTGCCTTATGACAAAAATTTTACACAAAAATGTGGCGACCATTTTCTTTGACAGACTTTGAGAATGGGTCACTTTTGTTGGTTTTTTCTCATCGTAAAACACCCATATAGTGTATACCCATGAGTAAATCAAGGAAAGTGAAATGTGAGAAGATTGAGAAGATCGTGGCTTAAATGGTTTGATTGCAGTAGTGCACAATTATTTTGAGCATCAGTCATCAGAGTCAGCATAGCCATGATGGGATTTCCAACCTTTGATAAAATATGGAATTTTAAGAAGAAGAAGGAGTAATCTAGGATTCATTGTCACCAACAATACTGTAAACATTTTTTGAGCCTTATTTGTTGAACTGTTCCAATGTTTTTCAACACCAATTGAAGCCAAACGCTTTTTGCTCTTCTGTGAGAAAATGAGGGATCCAACAGGAAATCAACTTCGTAACATCCAATCCCTTATATGGTATCTTTTGAGATGAGGTCTTTGAAATGTCCAACGATGCCTTTATCTCCCGGTATATTACATGGCGGTTATCCTTAATTAGCTGTTCAAACGCATCAATGTCTTGCTGTGTGACTGCCGTGTTGGGCGGACCTGGCCTGAATTGGTCACTGAGACTGGAACGACCACGTTGTTAGTCGTGGTCTAGGTATTGTTGTTGGAATAATCCTCTCCGAAAATTGTAAAAAATGATTGCTTCGAAAGTTCTCGGCTAGATCCATTTTTCGATCGACTTGATTCACTGTATCGACACGACTTATTGTATCACAATAAAGCTCTTGATTTATGTCAACAAAAATGTTAAGGTTACATTTTTGTTGGAAGGTTTTATTGGTGGCGCCATTTAAGCGGGTATATGCAAAACTAAAATGACAAACCTTGTATCTTAACACTGATTACATGCATTTATTTTTTCATTACTAGACATACAAAAAGAATAAAAAAAATAACCAAAAAGTACCCATGTTACAATGATTATATCGCTTAGAAGACTTTACTGACTACTGTACATTTTACAAAAACACCACATTAAGAAAATTTCAACTCTTGCAATTTTTTGTAATTTTATTTAGCAGAAATACCAGAAGTAAAATAAAAACTTGAAGTGAATTTTGGATTTTCTTTACTATACCCTTTGACTGTAATCTATATGAATTGATCCGAAGAGGGATCCGCGTTTCATAGTACAAACGATTCAGCTTCGCTCCCATAAGCAGGCAGCTGTCATCTTGTAATCAAAAGATGCATCCCAAGACACAAACATACCAGGCAAAGGTGTACTCAAATAACCAAACGCCGCTTGTACCGGCGTTGCTTGTACCTGCATAAATCTCGATACCACCTCACTGGTTGGTCGCCAGACCAACCTAATTCCTATTCTCACGCATCCTGGATCTCTCAACAATTCTCCCAGATGGCTTTAAAATTCTCACTTAGCTGCCATTTGTCAATGTACACAAATCATTATATTTTGTTAATTTTATTCGAAAAAACATTAAAAGTTTTTCTTCGAAGATTTTGAGACGCAATTTGATTGTTTTTAAAAAACCTATCAGGAAACTTTTATGATACACAGAGTAAAAAATAAAAATGCTACAGTATACGTAGTTGACTAATTATAAGAAAAAGTGCTAAAACGTATGCAAAAGATTGACAAAAATCTGTAGTTTGTTTTAAAGTATATTGTCTTTCATTTTTTTTTTCTCTTTAAAATATCAATTTCTTCCTGACGTTGAAAAGTACTAATATCGCAGAGATTACATGCCCAGCAGCTTTCCCTGACTTAAGACCAAGTTCTTGAATTAATTAATTAGGATTTTAGAGCTTCATAAGGTTTATACTTCAATGTATCTTTATATAGACATTTTTAATATTTCTTATTTTGTATATTCATATTAAATAAAAGTCTACTTACTACTCAACTTTTCTTTCAAAGAACATGTTAGGGCTATTTAGTGGCGGAATAATATTTACCTGAAAAAAAAAACTAGAGTTAGTGATTGAAATTATTAATTGGTACAAAACTTAATCGAATAGTTTAATTTGACAACAATGAACTTGTTTAACTTGCAGAATACACTTAATTAAGATATGTCCTAAATAAATATATAAAATAAATAAATACATAAATCAAACTTCAATAATCTGAATCCTCTCTTCCTGAAGGTGGAGTTATCTGTAACTTTGGTGACCTTTCGCCTATTGGCTCTAAATTCACCAGTAACCTTTGTATCTTGGATCAAGAGAAAGCTAACTTAATAAGTTACAAGACTATACGACTTTTTCTTCAAGAGAGATAGTATCGTACATACAGATAGGTGAACGAACAAATAGATAAAAACACGATTTCAAAACGGATCTGTCGGGCCCTTAAAACACTAAATATAATATTGTCGTTCACCATCTCTGAGTTAGAAACATGTTAGTAAAAAAAATATATTATGTTTATCATCAACAGCCTGTATGCGTCCACTGCTGGACATAGGTCACCTCAGCTCTTTCCATCTGTCTACGTCTTATGCGACTTGTATCCAGTTACTACTAACAGGTTGTAGGTCGTCAGTCCATCTCTTCCACGTGGTGCTCCTTGTCTTGATCTTCACTCGACAATACGTTTTGTCCATCGGTTGTCTAATAATCTGGCGACGCGACGTGTCCTGCCATTTTAGCAAAGCGATTTTTTGAACTATGTTACTTAACTTGTGTAGTGTAATACCCTATTGTTACTTAACTGAAAAACACATTTTTCCCTACTTTGTAATATAATGTATACTTTGTTGTAACAAAGTATACATGTCAGAAAATATTACGAAACCTTCATAAAATATGTAATTTTATTTTTAAGACCTGTTTGTTTTTTATTCAACTTATGAGTTAACAGCAATAACTGTTCCACGTTTGTTGATGTTTTTTCCGCACATTTCGTGTAGGTAAGAGTTTTGTGCGTTGGCCTGTCGTGGATGATCGTTGTTTACACCACTTGATGTTTATTTATAGTCGGGCGTTGTCCGGCGACTAATTAATTACTATAAATTAACATGCATCGCTCTAGTAGCACTTTTTACGCAAAAAGGGGATACTATTAATTAAGTCATTCATTAAAAAAGATATAGTGTGTGCTATAAAATGAATTACTGTGTGGCAGCTGGAATTTTACTTAGAGAAATATGCCGCAATGGAGAATTTCGGGTTTTTTTATTATTGTTATTTGAATTTTTGGTTGACGTAAAAAATGTTGTTTACTGTTTATGGTACATGAATAAAAATAAGTTTAATGTTCTCCTTTTTTGTTACCACGTCTTTTGATTAACATAAGTATCATTAGCGATTGGATTTTTTAAACTTTGAATTAAAAGCATATAGGCTGTTCACTATAATACAGTGCTTTTTAGATAAAACTATCCACCTTAAATAACTTTTGAACCTCTAATTTTTTGGAAAAACGCAAAAACACGTCAATTAATATTTGAAGGGGAAGACATTTTATCATATTTAAGGTTGCTGGGAAATGCACCCTTTCACCCCCCATATCAACCCTTTATATTTTTTAAATTACTTCCCCTTTTTTTATTTGATACTTGGATTCTCCTCTTTGTACTGATTTTAGAAATGTATAATACATGTTGCTTGAAGTGATTAGTTTATGAGAAAAATAAATACAAAAGCAAGAAAATTGGACTGAAAAAAATATATTTTTTAAAAACTTTATTAAACACATTTAGAATAATTACAATAATAATTGTTCAAAATAACTGCCCTTTACTTCCATGCAATAATACAATATATTTTGAAATTCTTCCCTGACATTGCTTAACAAGTCTGCATTCATTTAATTGTCGACATTCATCCTCTATTGTTTGTCGTAAATCATCTAGAGATTCTGGTTGAGTACTATAAATTTATGTTTTTTAATACCCCCATAAGAAAAAGTCTAGGGGTGTTCAATGCGGTGAGCTAGGTGGCCAATCCATCATCTGTCGTCTTTTACCTATCCAAGGACCGGGAAACGTTTCGTTTAAAAATTATCGCACAGGTAAAGAAAAGTGTGGAGAAGCTCCATCATGTTGAAATCTTCGGAAAAGTTATCATCATTTGCTACTATTGTTCTAATACGATCAACCACTTGCATAAAGAATTCAAGATATGATGCACCATTTAAGTTTCCAGTGATAAAGAAGGGTCCGATAATGTGATCACGTGGGATACCATACCATACGTTTAACCTTTGAGGATGCTGTGTGTGAAATTAGCGTACAATATGTGGATCACTCTCAGTCCAGTATCGGCAATTATATCTATTCACCAAACCGTTGAATGAGAATGAGCATTCATCATCATCATCATCATCATTGGCTTTTACAACTCTTCGTGAGTTTTTGCCGCGTTTACTATTGCCTTCCATTGATTCCGATCCTGTGCTATTATTTCCCATGGCCTTACTTCCATCTTCTCTAGGTCTTCCCTGACAGCGTCTTTCCACCTTTTTCTAGGCCTTCCTGTCGATCTTTTACCATCTGGTCTTTCCCAAAATACATTGCTAATCAGTCTGTCGTCATCACTCCGTACCACGTGGCCTGCCCATCTTAATCTATTGGCTTTTATGTATCTTACGATGTTGCCTTTCCCGAAGAGAGTCTCTATTTCATTGTTGTATCTGCTCCTCCATTCATTTGTCACGCTGTCCCTGCAAGGACCATATATAATTCGCAGGATTTTGCGTTCCTATACTAATAGCTTATTGATTTCTTTCTTTCTCAATGTCCATGTTTCACTTCCATATGTCACTACTGGTCGTATTATGGTTTTGTACATTTGGATTTTGGCACGCCTTGAGAGAAGCTTTGACCTCATTAGATGTTGAATGGCAAAGAATGATTTATTCCCCGCCAGTATTCGTATTTCAACCTCCCGTTCTCCTGTGAGCATTCATCCGAGAAGCAAAAATATTGTTTAATGTTAATGATGCATTGTACCATTAATTCGTAACATTCGGGACGCGACGATCAAAATCTTCTTCATTTCACTCTTGTACTAATTTAATTTTATATAGATAAAACTTAAATTTATGGAGGACTCGGAAGACTGTAGAAGATGAAACACTGATTGCTCTGCTTATTGTTGACAGTGGCTAAAATTGTTAAGTCTCTAAGTTAACTTGCCCTAAAACAGCTACTTGGATTGCTTCGTTATCTACAAGACCCTATCGGTTATATTTTTTATTGCAAACTGACCCTCTTGCTATAAATTTCTGCATCAGATCAATCACATACTTATGAGTTGCATGTCTACTGTGGTGTGTTTCATTAAAACTTCTAGCAGAAGCTCTTGCACAAGTATTATTTTGTGCTCTTGCACAGTTATTATTTCTTAATATTGTGTGTTTTTAGCTAGCTATTATTATCATTATCTTGCAGATTTTCATAATTCTGTCAAATTCCCTAGAATACACTTATTTTCTTGTAAATATGTAATTTTATATAAATATAGGATACGATATATAGGGCGTACAATTATCAAGTTACTTATGAGTTATTTCCGCGCAGTCTAAACAATACCCAGGATCTCCAGGGCAGATTAAACATATGTAGATCGTATCTTTTCTTTTGCCATTTTTGTAGCAGTTTTTACACTGCTTTCTCAAAATTTTGCCAGGCTTTTTTTCTTGTCGTGTCTTTAAAATGTGATTAGAACTGCATTGGATGATGCTGTAGGTTTAGAATATTTCTTCAACAGTGCTCTTATTGCGGACAAGCGAAACTCGTATATTGTTGTTGATCCGGAATATTTATTGTACAGTTGATGGGCATTTAGTAACATCAAGTGTAAAATCGTGATCGGCAGCGAATGGGTTAATCAGTTTTGCGGTTCGATAAGAGAGGACGTTACTAATATCCTAATTTTTTTGTTATGTTGATACTTTTTATATGAATGCATGTTAAGTTTCATTTCAATATGTCAATTCATTCTTTGATTACAAGCCTTTTAGTATCGACGTGTCACAGTTTTTTTTACAATGGAAAAAATCAAGTATTGTGCAGTGATTGAATTTTTATTCTTGAATTTATGAACGAATGTTGAAAGTGTATAAGATGGTATTTAAACGTGGGCCTAGAAGCCTTAAAGAAGATTCACATCAAAGTCGTCCAAAAACAGCAACAACACCAGAAATCGTAGAAAAAATACAGGATATCGTCTTGCAAAATCGTCCTGTGACTAAAAGAGATTTAGTACAAGCCCTATGCATCTCATTAGGCAGTTTACTTTAGCTGCTGTATTTGTAAGATTTGCTTTTAGGCCTCATTTTTTAAAATATGCGTTAATAATATTTGGGTGGCCTTCTAGAATAGCTTAGGCGTTCTCGGTGTCTCTTTCTGGTATACCTAAAGCCATCCAATCTGTATAAATAAATTTATGTGAGATTGTAATGGGAGCGCCTAAGGTATAAATGTTCAACAAGAGCGGCAGTAGAAGCGCAAGTTAGATCAATGAAAGCTACTGCCGTTTTGATTTTTTCTTTTAAGTAAAAGCTTTATTTGATTTTCAATAAATGTTGTTATAGAAAGAACTTAATTACTGCAGTTCCTTCCTAGTATAAATCCTCCCAAAATTGGTCCAGTGTGTTTTATGAACTCAAAAAATATTTTGTTAACTTCTACAGCTTTGTGACACTTCATTAAGTCTAGTGCATTGAAAAGTTCCTCGGTCTCTATTTGCCTCATGATTGGCAGGCTTTGATGATGTGCAGTTTTGATATTTTTAAGCTGATATCGTACTTCTCATTTATGAACTTTTTCTATGGCTGGTTTTGAAAGCTGGACAATGCATTTCGCTATATCTTCTGGGTTTGGTGGCAACGAGTTAGTTGGGATGTCGGGATGTTAGGGCCTGTTTTCAGTTTTCTGAGTAGGTTCCTGGCAGTGCGACTGATATGCGTAAAGTAAGGTTTTCTAGAGTTTCCCTTCACCTGGTGGTTCTTGCAGAATTCAGTTGTCTCTCATCTGCGTCTAGGTATCTGGTTTGCTTATTGATCATACAGGTTTTTACATTCTTTATTCCAGCATGGAATGTAGAATTTGCTTAGGTCGCATAGAATGTATGTTTCAGTGATATCAAATGATGATGTAATAACAGCTGTGGAAGCATATTTTGCATCCCTTTCAGGTTTTTAGTTTAGGGATGGAATTCTTGGGGATAATATTGGGTTAGAAAGAAGACTCAAACGATCAAAACCATTTGAGTTCGTGTAAAGTGTAATTAGTGTAAAAGCAGAACATCGTGCAGTGTCGTAAATTTGCATGTTAGGTTTTAGTGCAGAGTTGTTAGATAAAATAAGAGGACGCTTATAACGTACAACGAACTAAGAAAAATGTTAGTTAAAATATATATAGAAGCAAGAATTTACATTTTTGGAACAAGAATCATCGACAATCTCAAATGTGATTGGACGAAAAGATTTCGTCGCGTTTAATTTTTGCTTTTTCAATTAATTTTAATCAAATTTTAAAACTCTAAAAATCATTTGAAAAGGTATTGGAGGTTCTTTCCATCCCATCCCATTATCATTTATATTCTAAAGTATTATAAAAAAGTTTTTATAATACTGGTCGTAGTCTGATAAAAAGGAAATGAATTCAATTTATTTTGAAATATGTGTCTATATAAAGAAGCTGCTGTTTGAGTAAAAAAAACGCTAAAAATCAAAGATGCCTGACGTTTGTAATGTTAGTCACTTTTCTTAGCGATATCTTCACTAAATTAGACACAGAATTATTCAATCTAATCGCATAATGTATCTTGAAAAATTTCCAGAAAATATATCAAACAGTTTCACGTTAGGCAATTTCACAGATCACTGAGTGTTAAGACTCGCCAGAAAATTTTCAAAACAAACCGCGTATTACAGCATCATGCCATCATGTCGGGTCAACTCGATAATGATGTTGACTGCCTCGAGATATTTTTTCCCCTATAAATTTTCCCAAGAATTTTCTTTCACAAAATGAATTAGCTTATCCTGCTATCGTCACTGGCCCGCTACCCGCTGTGGATTTCCACGCCCCAACGACCAATTTGGGAATATTTTCTGCAAGAGTGATTTATGATGTTTGTGTAACATAACCGTTTTATTTTCTCAGAGACACGAACATATTGTTATGTCTTTGTTTTTAAGTGGTTTACACGGTGGACGTTTATATATATATTATAAATATATATATATATATATATAGTATATATATATATATACATATATGCAAAACCAAGAATGCCAGAAAAAAAATATTGGCGACGAATAACGCTTATTGTGCAAATATTGGGTGTTTTTGTTTTGATAGTTAGAACTTTGAAATGGAATAAAACAAAGATAATTTTTATAAATTGACATTAAATTAACTTTATTCGAAAGATAATCTTTTGTCATTATAATTTAAATATGATTTCTGGCATATGACCATCATGGCAGGCTAGTCCAACTTGGAGGTCCAATGTAAACGGCAATGCTGTCCTCCAAATGGTCAATCGTTTCATGCTTAATCGGCATAGACTACCACTTTTCACAAATTCCCACATAAAATAGTCTAGCAGTATTAAGTCGCACGATCTTGCAGGCCAATTCTTCGTCCGAAACGTGAAACTATGCAGTTACCAAACGATTCCTTCAATAAATCAATTGTGGCACGACATGTATGATATGTTACGTCATCTTATTGGAACAACAGCTCCTGTACATCATGGTTGTTCAATTGGAAAATGAAAAAGACAGTAATCAGGACTCTATAGCGGTCACCATTGACTGTAACGTTCTGGCCAGCATCTTTTTGAAGAAGTGTGATCCAATGATACTTTCTAAAGCTCTGGAGAAATTAAGGAATGCTGAAAGGTCTTAATTTCGATAAAGAAAAAATCCGAATCTGCACCTCAACGTGGTAGAAGCTGGGCAACATCAATGTTGATGGCTAACGCAGATAGGGACCGAGTGATTGCCGGTATAAGCAATCCCCTGCTTACCGACCAACGGCTTCGGGCGGATGAGTCGGTAGTTAGTAGGACAATATTTTGTCCTGGAGCTGAGAAATAGACTCCAAAGGCTGAAAAACCAATAAATTGATGAAATGCAGAAGAATGCAGAAGGCAAGGGGAAACCACTGCATTAAAGGTTCAACAAAACATCTCTAGTCATTTATCATGGCAAATACGCAAAAAAATCAAACCATTCCTGATCATGAAATCCGGAAGCCAAGATCCGGCAGGAAAGGAAAAGATTATGTAAAAGACGAGATATTCCAGGTCGATAGCAAGCAAAATCCTGGTTTAGATAAGAAAATTCTACGTCTAAGAATATACAAATGTAGACAATAAGAATTGCAACATGGAATGTAGGAAGTTTGTACCAGCCAGGAAAATTAGACAATTTAATACAAGTAATGACCAGAATGGAAATAAATAAATATACATATATATCACATATATATATATAACCTGGTATTTTAGGCGTCACGCCCTTTCCGGTAGGGATCTATGGAGGAGTATCACCGAGACGCAAGCCCTTATCTCTTTGCCGTACTGCTCCACCATAGGCCGATCAGACACCAGCATATTCTAATCTCAGCAGCAGCCGCAGATTCATCTAGAATTTTAAACTGCTGCGTTAGACTTTTTGTTTTCTGTACACCGAGTTGGGGACTGAACCCACATCCACTGAACCACTCGCAGTGAAGCGAATGAGAAGCCAGCCGCCCAGCCCGCTTGGCTATCTGACCGACTCGAAATAAATATACGTACAGAGTACAATAGTCAGACACTAGAAAACTTATAAGCAAAAACGGAATGATGTATTATGCTGGAAACAACGATCCAGCTCATCGCTATGGAGTCGTAATCTTGTTCGACACAGAAACTAATAAATTAGTTATAAGCTTCACTCCTTACTTAGAGAGAGTAATAATGGTTCAGCTGAAGACAACATACAACAAGTTAACTTAATTCAAGTATACGCACCAACAGTGGATAAGGATGAAGAGGAGATAGAACATTTTTACATGGAGTACGACATAATTTTAAAATCTATTAACAAAGAAGACATTACAATAGTAATGGGGAACTTTAATGCTAAAGTTGGAAGAGGAAAACGTGACGAATATGTTGGGGAATTTGGACTAGGTGACAGAAACGGAAGAGGGGATGAACTTGTGGTTTTTTGTCAAAATGAACATTTTGCAATAATGAACACAATGTTCCAACTACTCGATAGAAGATTATACACTTGAGATCTCTTGCAGACAACAAAGACCGCATAGTCAGAAATCAAATAGACTATATATTAATCAAAAATAGATACAAAAACTCAATTAAAGCAGTAACAGCATACCCCGGAGTAGATGTCAACTCAGACCATAACCCGCTGATAGCTAGAATGCACGTGAAACTCAAAAAGATTGTAATACCTAAAAACAAACCAACGTTTGATTAGAGAAAATTAAGAAAAAGAGAAATATATCAAAAAGTGATCCAACAAGTCAGCTCAAATCTAACAGAAGTAGGAGAAGAAATCTTAACATCAGAAGATATCAATGAAAATTGAAGCAATATTCAAAAGGCATTAGTAAAGGCTGCAGAAGAAAATTTAAAGCCTGAAAAGAAGAATAAAAAACAGAAGTGGATGACTTCAGAAATTCTAGTATTAATTGGAAAGAAAAGGTAGAATAAAGTAGAGATAAAAAATGCCAAGGAGAAGTGGTTATCAGATCAATGCGTAGAAATAGAAAAGTATGATAGAAAATACGACAGCTTTAATATGAATAAAAAAATGAAAGAACTAAAAATACCAAAAAGCGAGCACACTGTGGGGTACTCAAAGATGATAATGGTAAACTCATTGCAGACATCGAGGATAAACTAAAATTTTGGCAAGAATACATAATAAAACTATTCGACGATGATATATAATGATACAAGAAGAACCACAGGATCAAACAGGACCGAAAATAATAATGTGCGAATTAGAATAGGCAATTAGAAATGCAAAGACCGCAAAATCAGTAGGCCCAGATTAGATACCCAGTGAACGAATTAAATGCATTGACAAAAAAACACTGCATATACTTTTAAATCTGCTCAAAAAAGTATATACAACAGGATTAATACCCGAAGATTGGTTGCTGTCCACGTTTGTAACACTATGAAAGTCAGTAGATGCGACGGAATGCTCCCAGTACAAAACAGTTTCCTTAATAAGCCACGCACTTAAAATAATGCTCAAAATAATAAATGGAAGGCTATACAAAAGGTATAGACGACACCCAGTTTGGATTCAGAGGAGGACTAGGAACGAGAGAAGCTTTGTACGACATCAGAAACTACAAATGAACCAAGGTAAGAAAACCAAGTGCATGATTATTTCTAAGCAACATACAGTAAAAAGGTTAGATCTCAAAAGAAAACAAGTAGAAAGAGTGAAAAACTACGAGTATCTGAGAACCTGGGTAAATGAAAACAATGACCAAGGTAGAGAAATAAGAACACGCATTGATATTGCAAGACACGCATTTATTAAAATGAAAACAATGTTGTTAATCCTGACCTTTGGGATTAGGATAAGAGCCTGAATGCTATAGATGCTGTATGGAATGGAAAACTGGATACTAAAAGTGGATAATATACAGATGTTGGAATCATTTAAGATATGGTGTTATAAAAGGATTTTGAAAATACCATGGATCCAAAAAGTTACAAATGCAGAAGTGTTAAGAAGGCTACAAAAGGATTGCGAGGTCATAAAGCACATCAAAACAAGGAAGCTGGAATATTTAGGCCACATTAGCAGAGGTGCAAAATATGAGATATTAAGTCTCATAATGCAGGGTAAAATCAAGGATAAAAGAGCAACCGCCAATAAGGTACAGATAGCTCTGATGATAGCCAACCTCCTCCGATAGGAGAAAGAACTACAAGAAGAACGTCCAATGATTCCTCCAGCGCATAAAGCATACCACACAGTTAGTGTTTCTGGATGTAATGGTTTCTCAACATACATTTGAGGATTATATTAACTCCAAATAGGGCAGTTTTGTTTGCTGACGTAGCCATTTAACCAAAAGTGAGCTTCAACTGCATGAGTTGGATTTTGTAAGCACGCAAAGTGGATGGACACGTATCCAACTGCTATACACCATGGCAGATAGACTGATTCACGTCCTCCTGTATGCTACGCTCTACAGCAATAACAAGTTCTTCTGTACGCACTGTACGACGTGTCTGTGAATACATATTATCAGTTAGAGTAAACTTGGTGCAAAAACGTTCCATGGTAAATCGAATTACTTGCTGTGATGAACAGAACCACAATTTTCAAAATAAATTTGTACAATTTATTACAAGCGTCAAGTCTATTTATGCTGAAATGCCAAATCCACCTTAACATAAATTACTTGACAGCTGTCAAAATGGCCGAAGGTTAAAAAAGTGTTACCAACTTACATTTCTATACCTCTAATAAAATACCCTTTACAAGATTACTTAAAAGCAAAGTACTGGCGAAAAAAACCAAAAGATAAACATATATAACACAAAAGTTAGACCAATATTAAGTATTTTACGCAGCAGAAACAATGACAGTGACTAAAAAAGATAAGGAAGACTTAAAAATAGTGTAGTGAAAGATCAAGAGAACCAAACTGGGTCCAACCAGTATGGTTGTTCAGCTCAAGAACACACCAACCAATAGAAACAAAACAAATGTAGAGTTAATAAAGTACCGAAAGAAGATATCGTGACAAAATAAAGCAATGTAGAATTATATGCAAGAAGACTTATAAGTCTTACGCAGGATCAATAGGAAATATCTCATATTTGATAATAAACTTGTTAAAGCCGTTTTATTAATCTTCATTTCATAATTATTTATATTTTATCAAATATTATCGTTTTGGGATAATACTTTTATCGAAATGATGTGTTTTTGTTTTCTTTTTAAAGTCAATAAACTACAATAATACAAAATATAAGCAATGAACCTCGAAAACCAGATATTCTCATAATAATAAACCGTGCAAGTCCACTAATTCGAAGTTTACGACGTGAATAATATTTTTACCTCTTATAAATTTCGACATTTTTTTAAAGTGGGAGCGTCAGCTTGAAATATTGAACATAAGGGCTTTGGCCTTTCCGTTACACATCAAACAAAAGAACACGAACAGGAAAGAGTCAGGTGCATATTTATGGACCCTTCCAAATTGATTCTTGAGGTGTAACGTTTCGTTCTTTTGAAAGAAGCATGTATTATCAACAGAATTCGTTTTTAATTATAGTTTCTTGGAAATGTCGCCTTATTGATAATTGTAAAATGTAATTAAGATTAGCTATTTCTACTTATCGAAGTTATTGTATCACAAATTCTGTTCCATAATGCTCAAATTCATTGTTTGAATACTTTCACCAATTATTTCATGAAGAAATTTTAGTGTTATTAATAGTCGAGGAATTTTGTGATTATAACGAGAAATTATGAAATTATAGTCTATCGCTTTAGATTTCATAATAAGTTACTACAATGTTGTATATTAACTGTTATAATACTGTTATACACACATTAATAACTAAATCAACCGATGAAATAGTGTTAATACACTTTTAAAGCAACATTCATTTAGGCTTAAAGTGGGAAAGTCTCCGGGTTGTCTGTACACCATAGTAGTTAAAAAACTTTACATTGAAGTGAAAACTACTGTAGTAGTTGGTATAGATTATCATCATCATCATCATCAGCCAATCGCGTCCACTGCTGGACATAGGCCTCCCTCAGTTCTTTCCAGTGTTTCTCTACACTGGGCCGCTTGTATCCAGTTTCCCGCTACACGTTTAATGTCATCGGTCCATCTAGTCGTTGGTCGTCCTCGGCTTCTTTTATAATTTCTGGGCCTCCATTCCATAATACGTCTTGTCCACCGTCCATCTTGTGTTCTGGCTAAGTGCCCTGCCCAGTTCCACTTAAGCGTCGTGGTTCTTTCGATGACGTCTTGAACTCCTTATCTTCGCCTGATTTTTGGTTTGTTATGTGGTCTCGAAGGGTCACGTTCAGCATTGCACGTTCCATGGCTCGTTGTGTAACTCTAAGTTTATTCGCAGATTTTTGCGTGAGTGTTAAAATCTCTGCTCCATAAGTTTGTACAGGTAAAACACATTGGTTATAAACCTTTCGCTTGAGACACATGGAATTGAACTTTTTAGAATATGGCTTAATTTGCCAAATGCTGCCCATGTTAGACATATTCGCCTCTGTATTTCATGTGTTTGATTGTCTCTGCTTATTTTGATTTCGTGTCCCAGATATTTGTAAGTGTCTGTTTGTTGTATGGTATTATTGTCAATAGTTATATTTCCACTCATTACGAGATTTAGTTTTCTCAAAGTTTATCTTTAATCCTGCTCTTTCAGACAGACTTTTAAGCGAATGCATCATAGAAACTGTATCTTGTAAGTTATCTGCGATTAATACAACATCATCTGCAAACCTTAGGTGATTTAATCTTTCTCCATCTATATTGATGCCCATATCTTGCCATTGAGTACCCTTAAATATTGACTCTAGAGCTGCCGTGAACAATTTTGGTGAAAATGGCTGAATTTTTCTGTGTCTTCGTGCAGTCGTATACTTGATGTAGCGTTCTGATAGATGTTTTTGATTAGTGTCGTGTACCTGTAATCTATTCGGCTTTGATTTAGGGTTTCCAGTATTGTTTCAAACTCTACAGAATCAAAAGCCTTCTCGTAATCGACAAATGCAAGAACCAGTGGTATGTTGTACTCGATGCACTTTTCTATTAAGATCTTTATGGTATGCAAATGGTCATTTGTGCCATATCCTGCCCTGAAGCCTGCCTGTTCTTTGGGCTGATAGAAATCAAGTTTAGGTGTTAGCCTCTTTGTTAAGATTTTCATAAAGAGTTTGTACATATGTGTCAAGAGGCTGATGGGTCTATAATTTTCTAATTTAGTCTTAATATCGCCTTTTTTGTGTGACAAGACTATTACTGCATTGCTCCAGTCTTTTGGAATCGTACCCGCATGTAAGCATTTAGTAAACAGTTCGCTTACTGATTTTAATAAAATTATCTCCACCTGCTTTTATTGCCTCGATAACGAGTCCATCATCACCAGGCGATCGATGGTTCTTCATTTCCTTTAAAGCTGGTATAGATTTGATTACTATTAAATCAAAAAATCGAAATGGATTACAATTATTGAATTGGTTTAGAACGAATGTTTTCAGTCTTATGTTCTCAAAGGCGCGAAAAGAACCAGAAGAATCAAGGCCACTTTATAGATTATAATAGATTTCAAAGAAGTTTTTTGCGATCTCTGTTCAGTCGAAACAATATAGGTTTCTTAATCTTTATTGATTTGTGATTATTAATTTGTATTTATTAATTTATATCTAAATAATTAGTTTATTTTAATCTCTTTAATAATTTATTAATTCCTTAACCTTCAGTTTCTTTTTCTATCATTTTTTCTTTAAAAAATAGTTGGTACCCTCTGTCTTTCTGTACGATAAACGAAATATTCTGTTCTATTTTAACAGAAGAGCTAATTCCATCATAGACATATGTTCTACGTCATTTGTGCTATGATTAATTGTAGTCACAACTTTTGTCTCAAGTTCATACTATTACAGTCAATCAGCTTTTCTAACGTGGTGGAATATTTTTTTGTGTATAATTCAAATTTATAACAAAAAAAGAAAATATAAAATAAGGTTAATTTTATGGTCTGTTGAAATCTCTTTGGAGAGAGTACTTTAATTGTAACCTATAATTCTGACAGTATTTTCAATATTCATAACCTCACTTCTTCCAAAGCCACGTTTTTGATTTTATGCGTGTAGGAATCTTACAAAACTTAACTAATTTTTTTCTCAGTCGACGAAGTATATTTGTAGTTGGCAACCCTGCTCTGATGGCAGAAGAAGCATCGGAAGAAGACGAATTTCATGGCTGAAGAACCTGAGAGAATGGTTTGGATGCAGCTCAAAACAACTATTTAGAGCTACTGCCTCAAAAATTAAGATAGCTATGATGATTGCCAACCTCCGTAGCGGAGATGGCACCTGAAGAAGAAGAAGAACCCTGCTCTGTCACTTGCTCATGTCACTTCAATTCTGTAGAGGTTAATTATGTTTTAGAATGTAATTTGAATATTTAAGCAGGATTTTCAGTTAAAATTTTATTTATATCAATAAAAAGAGATAATCAATAAAATCAATAAAGCAGCTTACGAAGCGCTCGGCACAATCCAAAAGAACAAAAAGAAAACTCCATTGTGGTGGACAAATGACATCGCCAATGCAGTACACAACAAGAAAAAAACATATCAAAAGTGGCTGCAAACAAATGATCCAGATGATAGACGAACATATGCAAGATCAAACAGAGAAGTAAAAAACTTAGTAACTAAAGCAAAAAATATTTCCTAGGAAAGTAAATGCGAAGAACTCAACAAATATATAGGGTCAACAAGATCAAGAGAAGCATGGAAAACGGTAAAAAATCTGAGAATAAACAGAAAAGAAACGAGTAGAATAGATTTATTAATTAGAAGACTTATTAGAAGAAAAATCTTGGATCGAACACTACTCACAACTTTTGACTGAAACAAGACCTCAATTCACGAACATCAGTACAACAACATATGAACTGGAATTCAGTGAAGACGATGAAACAACAGTACAGGAAGTCGAGAATGCAATACGAACTCTAAAAAATGGGAAGTCATGCGGACCACAAGGTATACCAAATGAATTATTAAAACATAGCCCACAAGTATTACGGGAATTACTGGCGTATGTCTTCACCTTATTCTATAATGGACACGACTTACCACCGGAGTGGACAAAAGCACATATTAACAACATATACAAAAAAGGAAATAGAAAGAATTGTTCAAAAAAAATAAAATTGAAAAAGAGATGACAGATGTAGAAGAACAGAATGGCTTTCGTGCAGGCAGATCCTGCATGGACAGTATATTCTCTCTAAAGCAAGTTATCGAGAAAAGATTAGCGCACAACCTTTCAACTCATACAGTCTTTATAGATCTGGCAAAGCATACGATAGTGTACCACTTTCAATGCTTTGGGTAGCAATGGAAAAACAAGGAATAAGCAAAAAAAATATACAAGCAGTAGAACAGCTCTACAAAAATATGACGGCAAACATTAAAATTGGAAATAGATTAACTAGAAAAATTCCTATTAGTAAGGGCCTAAAGCAAGGCTGCTGCATAGCACCTACACTCTTCAAAATATATCTAAATGAGGCACTCTCACTGTGGAGAAGAAAGTGCTGCAATATGGGCATCCCAATCGGAGATGATAGATTGTACACGATACATTTCGCTGACGACCAAGCCATTCTAGCTGAAGACGAGAGTGATATAAGCTACATGCTTAGAAAACTGGAAGATGAGTACACCAAATGGGGCCTCACAATTAATATACAAAAAACTGAGTACTTAGTTGTAGGAGAAAAACCAGAAAGCCTACAAATCGAAATGGGAACTATAAAACCAACAGACAATTTTAAGTACTTGGGAGTCCAAATAACATCAAAAGCAGGAAGTAGCGAAGAAATACAGTCCAGGATTGGCCAAGCAAGATCAGCCACCAGACAGCTACACGGACTATTATGGAATAAAAAAATAACAAAAGAAAATAAAAGAAGAATTTATAAAACAATAATAGAAAGTATTGGACTGTATGGCACTAAACTCTGGGAAATAAACCAAAGAAACAAATCAAAAATTAAGGCCATGGAAATGAACTACTGGAGACGATGTTGCCAGCTCACTAGACATGATAGGGTAAGAAACGAAGATATTCGGAGAGAAATGGAAATCGATCTAGACGTAATAGACACAATCGAAGCAAAAAGACTTAACTGGTATGGACACCTTCAGAGAATGCCGGACAATAGATGGCCAAAAAAAAATAGAAGAATGGACTCCGCCAACTAGAAGAAAACGAGGTAGACCAAGACGATCCTGGAGAGACGATGTCGACGATGCAATGACTGCCAGAGATCTAACAACTGAAGATTGCTTCGACAGAAAACGCTGGAAATTAGGATGCGAGAAGCAGCGCCAGCTGTAGAAGACTCGCTTGTTATATATTATATAATTTCATTTATATTGTTATCTTTTCTGGTTTTTTTTTGGCCTGAATCAAGTTTTACTGTTCCCCCTTGTTGGATGAAACTTTCTAAAAACCTCATGGTGCACCATACTGAGGGATGACAACTACAGCAGCATAGCAGATATGCAGAATTAATGGCAGCTTAAGATCACAACGGGCTCAATTCCAACATCTCCATCAACATGAAACCTACTTATCACCAAGTTATCCTGTGAAGCCAACATCAGAAGACATCAGCAAGTCAACTACGTGAAGCCAAAAGTATAATTTAAAAATCTTTTTATTTTTTTTGGTAAAGCTGTAGACAAGATTAGCTTTCATTTTAATGTAATAATAAAAAATTTTTATGTATAATAAATATGATTGGTTTTGTCTTAGTTTTGTCCCAGTTAGACTTGTTTTTCAAATTTATTTCTAAGAGAAGATCTTCTCACACCTTAGAGAGCTAGACGATACCTCACAATTGGCTTCCAACTTTCATAGGTTACAATCTTTAATAAAAATTAGTAGGCAGAAATTTGCAGGACATCTATCTAAAGTAAATGAATAGACACCTTTAAAGAAGGGTGATGTGGAAAAATGGTGTAGACGAAAACAAAAGAAGGATTGACGTATCAAGTTATAAACTGCCAGCCTAAGGAAAGTCGAGGTTTAAGTAGAGTTTAAATTCAAGTAGGGGATTAACTAGAGTTAAAGTATAGGTTAACTAAAGCTATTCCTCTGAAATTGTGTTCCTATCGCTAGCGAAGAATTTCCGCTGCACGTCGCCACCCAAAACAAAATAGGGTATTCCCCGTATTCTATACAAAATAGGGTATTGTCAAACAACAGCCTCCCCCCGTACACCGTGACATTCTACTTAAGAAATTAAAACTAGGTTCACTGTTTCAAAACGCTGTTTTCTAACTATACCTACTTATAAAATAATAAATACTTAGCCTAGCACTTAACTATCGATTTATTGTTTGTAATGTGACGAAAACCAGTTGTACAGCTAAATTACGAGCACGTAATTAAAAAATTTGGCAGTGAAAAAAGTAGAAAAATTCTGTTCCTGAAATATTTAAATTAAATTGTTTTTTAATAATGACATGACACATGTTTTTTGTTTTAAAAAATCTGTCTTTATACGCGAACAGGGGGCCTCGCAAAATGTATCTTGCCCACATAAAATTATGATCTCATATCGAAATCAAAATGACAAACATTAGTTAAAAATGTAATTTTTATTACAATCAATTGTGGCATGATCCCATATAAACATAATATTTAACTAGGGTTGTAGTACCACTGATGATGATGATTGTAATAAAAAGATTTTATTTCAATAAAACATTGTATTATTCTGAAGCTATTTTATTGTGGCATTTTAAAGTAATTACTATTTAAATGGGAATAAGCCACAATTAAAGGTCAACAAAAAAACAAATTTTTTTTTTAATTTATTTATGTTTGTATTTTGAGAACCATTTCCGAAGTGGAAATTGAAACGTCAATAAACGTACTTTAACCTTTAATTGTGGCTTATTCCCATTTAAATAGTAAAAACATTATAGTTTGATTATGGCCTTTGCTAGGCGACAGAAACGTTACGATAGGCGGTTAGTTTAAAATTGTTTATTTATTATTATGTATTTTACAAAATGTATATTTACAATTTACAGGTGTGGTATATTCCGAACCAGATACATGATGAAGAATATCGAACCTTCCTTATTTGGCTGTATACCTTTTTGTTTAATAAATATACCCTATTACTTAATTGCCCGGGTTCAATTACCTCAAGGACATCCTTTATTATTAATCAGTTTATACCATGCACGTGATTTAACAGTAATCGATATAACTACATCTAAAAAAATATCAAGACAGAATTATTACATAACTGTAGAAAGGAGACCAATTATTATTGTTAATTATTTTCAGTTATTATGATTAACAATTTTTACTAATAGCAAAAGTAGTAAGGCATAATAACTGTACGTTCACTTTCCGAAAGTTGTTATAATTCCGTCCAATAATTACAACAATAAACTCAGTTGGTTAAATACAAGATATCGATTGGATTAGGGCATTTTATTTCGAACAATGAATTATGTGCCGATTGATTGAATTGTTAAACAGGTTGTTTATTATTGATAGCATCTGTACGTACCGGTATATGTAGTTGATGGAAACTGATTACATTGTTAACTGGTACCCTGTTCCTGGGTAATTATGGTATGTAATAAATATGTTACCAAAGATACTATTGAATGAAAAATGACATTTTAAAGAAAAAAAACATTAAATTCAAATAGAAAAAGATATTACTTAACTGAAAGTAATCAAAGTATATGATCAATGGGTAAACTACTACAGAGCATTTTGGCAATACCAAGAAGAAGTCCTCGCTAATAAAGATAATAGCGAAATCTAAAAAGTCGATACAGTAGCAATTAGTGAACTACAAATCACACATGAAATTGTGACAAATAGAAAAGCTGCAAGGATACATGGAATAATTACAGATTTAATTAAATATTCTGGCATTTTCTGTCATTTATGACTCCTTTACCTTTTTAGCATGTGCTGGCAGAGATACGAAATCCCAGACCCATGGGAAAATAGTGCAAGTCATCTTTTTATTAAAACAAGTCATTAGTCTGCTAAATACCGCATACAAAATATATGCAAAAATTTAGAACAACAGACTACCCGAAGTATAAAGATAATATGTGTATAATTTAATAACTTGTCCATAAATCCATTTTTAGCAAAAGTCCCCATCCTTAGAAAAACTAAGGACAAAATTAAGGCCCGTGCGGACATAAAGTAGGTACACTATTACGTATTTGGTAACTAAGCAATAAAAACACAATTATAAACTATGAAGCATGGACGTATAAACACAGATTTTATAATACGTCCATGCTATGAAGTCTGTTTTTTAACCAGGAGGAGTAATTCAAATTTTCCGCGCCGTAATGCTTGTTTGCAATTGGTCCAACCGCAGGCAAGTTTACTCCACTAAATTATGACATATTGACACTAATGACATTTGTGAAATTTATTACTATTATTTTCCTCTAATATATAAATCGATTTCTGACTCTTTAAGTTGTTTGTAATAACTTGGACTTGGTGATATGCGAATAGTATTTAATGTGATATTTTTCTAGATGATATTTATACTAAATATAGTTTAAAGTGTTTATAAATTTATAAATGTATGTTATTTATATCTAATTATCATAAGAAAAACGGCAACTATCTTTTAAATTTAGTGTATACTTGTTAAAAAGCATTTCTATTTTGTTTTCATCACAATAAAAGAACATTAGTAATGTTGTGTTTTAGTTTGATTGTATGATACAGTTGGTTTTGTTCTTCCTGGTTGTAGATCATCACAAGAAAACTGCAAAATTATGCAAGAATGTAACATAATAGATTGGATTTATTGATTATCTCACAGAAATCCAGTATTTTTTAGTAAATTTTATTTGTTGATAACAAATGGGACAAACTCACTGTCAAAATTAAACAAGAATCCAGCATTAAAGAAATTGGAAGTAGATAGTTATTTATACAAAGTATCTGGTAAGAAAAAAAAACTAGATTCAAGAAATTGATCATACCAGAATAAGAATATGGTCTACTATTAAAAGACAAATTTCTGAGAAAAACCATACTTAGATCTGTTACATTATTGACTCTCCCGATCAAAATATTCTCTAAATTATAATTAAATATCTACCATAGACTTAAGAGATCTATAAAACTGGATCACCCGATATTTAAATATATATACATGGGACCAAATGTGAAAAACGTCCTTTTTTATTGTAGTATATATTGATTAAGTGAATTGAAAAAAATTATTTTTCCGCAAATCGCCAGGAAATTTTGACATTCCTGTCAAAATTTCTTGAAGGAAAAGTCAGGACTTCCTTACTATAAGGAAATGTCATTTCCTTACTGTAAGGAAATGATATTTCCGTACAGTTGTTAGTACGGAACATCATCACTTATCATTTTACTTTCGAGAACACCAGCAATTAAATTTATAAGCGTCAAGTTTGACAATTCAACCTCAATACGTTTCCATAGTAACCCAAGTAATTTTATTAGGAATTTCAAAGCACCATTTATTTGGGAATAAAATTATCGCGTTTTTTTTTAAATCAATCAATATCTGTCGAATTTTAAACGATTTGCGAAAAAATATTATGTTTACCTCGTAGGAAAAGCCACATTCCTGGACTCTGTGTTGCTAAGTCTCGGCTTGCGCCTCGACTTAGCAATCTTTACAGTCGTCCAGGAATGTTAAACTTTTCCTACCCGGTAAACAATGTACTATTATTATTCAAACATAAATAAACAAAGTTAGGTTAAAATTGACATGTGAGGTTGTCCAATATTGATTACTCGATTACCGCAAGGCCAAGATAATCAACAAAAAAAGAAGATGTATTTGGTGACTTTTCTAGTAACTTTCTTGAGTGTGAATATGTCTTTTTGGTTTACTCCTCCTGGTTAAAAAACAGAGTTATAGTATGACATAAAATATATTGATATCATTCAATCACGAATTTAATAAAGAAGCATGCGCTATTATAATCTAAAATTAAATAAATAAATGATAACTTAAGCAAAAATGAGCAAAAATTGACCAAAATTGAAATTAAGATTCGTAATAACGTATTATATCAGGGGCAGACTATAGATTAAGTAAAAGTCTTCCAGATTTGGATAGTTACTTACTCAAATGATTACATCACAAGAATTCAAAAAGGTGTGACTAGTCACCGGAACTTGATCGTTAATATAAGAGGGGAATCAAATAACTAAAGCGTGAATACACATGCACCTGTCTCGACTAATTTTAGAGGTTTCAGATGCTTCTTGTACGAGTAGTCGACGGTGTCCTGCGACTACTCGCTATTATGTGTAATTGGTTTTGTCTGAGCGGAAGCACAGTATGAAATCTTCTTTGGTTATCGTTCCCCAATAAAATTTTCAATTCGTTGTACATATATATGTTTACGGTACTGTTTCTGTACTGTTGGTACAACTATCAATCTGTTATATTTTAGCATCCGGCTGTCAAACACATTTTTTTACGAAAGGGAGGGTAGACCGGGTACGGTTGTAAGAATTGTCTTTAAATGGTTCACAGCACATCTTTTACAGCTGTAAACAACGATCAAAGCCTTTGATGTGAAGGCATATTCATTTGTCTTTAAATTAATGTCAAAACCAGTAGCGTAAGTAAAACAGTTTGGACAGAATATGTCATTTATATAAATGTGTGCCTATTCGCTGTGAGTTTCGCCGATGGCGCTCCCTCGCGGTTTGCAACTTGTACTTTTCTTGTAAAATCGGTGTAAGTTAAATATGACAAAACGAGAAAAATAGATAATTATCTAAAAATACAAAATTATGAACTCAAATATTATTGTAAACTGATTACTGAACGAATACACAGAATTAATAGTAAAAGTAATTACGCCTTTTTATTTTATTCATTATAATTATAATATTTAAGATATAAGTTCCTGCAACTGGATGACTATTTACGCAAAAGGCCATTGACAAAAAGAAGAGAGTCTTTCCTTGTATAATAAATCAAATTTAGTAGGGTTATGTTATTGATTGTCCCAACTGTCACATGAAAGCTTATTTATATTAAGTTTTTTAACAATTGTGTCACATTTTAGACTGTTATCGTTTATATTTATTTAAAGTTTCTCGTCTAAGACACATTCTGAAATCTATTTTATAGCTACTAAGTGTCGGAAAATTTAAATTTGGCGCATTCGCATTTCTGGATATGTCCGCCATCAGAGGCCACTTTTTTGGTCTCCTTTTCATAACGATTAGATTCCCTCTTTTGTCTTTTTGCTCGATGCCTTTACCTCTGTAACATTGTAATTCTTGTTTTCATTTTGCATTTTCATTCTGTTTTTGCTCAGTTATTTTTTGTATGCTTAGTCCTTAGTGCTTAGATATCAATTTTTATCAAAATGGATATTAAACATTATACTGGATTTAAGTCTATATCATATGATATCCCATTTCAACCAGCTACATAAAAAAAGAGGAAAAATTTAGTTGATGCAGGGCATGTAGGCAATGTTTCGGAATATAATAGCTTTTTTTATTTTACACCATCGAAATATGTTTGTATTATAGGTTATTTACTTATTTTTCTTATTGATAGCAATAATCCATTTTTCCCTTTGAAATGAATAAAATTTACAATCACTGTTATACCCAGTATTTTTATATGTATCATATCTTTTTCTTTTTGAAAAACCCATATTCGCCATTATTTGAATGTTTACAAGTTAAATGCACAAAACTGCCACTAACAGCGTTGGTGAAAACTGTCAAATCCCCTCTACTCATCGGCTCACAGCGAATAGGGTAACAGTAATATTCAAAAATAATATATAAATCCTTAGTTATTATATATATATATATATATATATATAATAAATATAATTGGTAGAATACGCTGATAATGATGATGATGATGATGATGATATATATATATATATATATATATATATATATATATATATATATATATATATATATATATATATATATATATAGTTAAAATAATATATAAATTAGTTTTATTTCCCTATATTTTATCAAACTCATCGAATTGTGGCATATATAATATTTACTTTCATCAGTACATGCTACGTGAGACCATTGTTTGCAGCTAAATTGCCACTAAATTCAACTGTATCCAGATCGGAATATCTGTTGAATAGGCCTCTAAGCAAATAAGACAATAATATTCTTCTTTTGATCATGAATCTTTCGGCGTATTAGTCTTCATTTTCCTCGCTTTTCCTCTCCGTTTATCTTTGATTATCTTTCCAGTAGTTCTTTTCAGACTTATAGCAGATAGCAGATAGCAGACTTTTTGGTTTTTTAACCTCTGTTTCCTAGTTTTCTAGGTGGAACTTTAAGGTAAGGCCATAAAGTCTCAGGTGAGAACACAAACTGCTTGCTTGTAGGCGGTTCTGATTGCTGAAGCAAACCAGCATCACAAGGAAAGATGTCTGATTTCACATCCCTTGTACCAGCTTGCAATTCTTAGCTAGGTTCTAGAGATATTTGTCTAGGCATTGTTTTTGTTGTTTGGAGCTCGGCGATTCCAAGTGATGTAAGCATTTGATGGTCAATGAGTGTTTCGTCTTTAGGATTTTCTGAACATACTACGATGTTTAAATCACTGTTAGTAAATGGCTACGATGCAGCCTGTTTAGGCGATGCTCTATTTTCGGGCTTAGTTAGGCTTATTGCGCTGAATGAAGGCGAATCCTTATTCAATAACGAAAGTACTAATGATGGGGATTCATCATCAGGTATAAGTCTAATGTTATGTTGATAAGGAATGTCCATCTCATCAGTAGCATTTAGATTATTCCTGTTTTTCTAAACTTGGCCTGGATATTCACCTGAGTGAGAGCAAGTAGCATTGTGATAGGTATAATACTCGGTATGTCGTAAATAGTCATTATTTTGCCTATTTGATTTCGCAACCACGCATCACAGACAGTATTAATGGCTTTTTTTAAAGATCTATCGGATAATAGATAGATAGTTTGTGAGAGCACTGGGCGGAAATGACAGTAATACTATTCCATTATCTTTGCAAAAATCTAAAAAGTTGATATGTATATGGGACGAATGATTGTCTAGCACCAACAATATCGTATGCGACAAAGATTTTGAATCCACCCTGATGGATTACAGGCACCGATGGCCCGTCTCTAATGGAATGCTCTCGATATCTAATTCGACAAAAAACAAACATAGGTGAAATGGCGAAACCTAATGCGTCAGCTGCGAATGCTAGTGTGACCAAAGTGGCTCGATCAGCAGAGGTAAATGCGCCCACCTGCACATAATCATCTGAAGATTATCGTAAAATACACTGACACTATATCGGTTGAAACTTGTCGCCCAAGATAGTCTTGTGGTTTGAGAAGCGCAAGTAGATAATTCGGAATATTTATTCCAAATTTCCAGCCATTTTATTTTCCAGATAAGTGGAAAGAGCGTTTAAATTATATAATTTTACCTCTCTCTTACTTTCTTACCTCTTTTGTGGAGAGACCAAAATATATGTTCGCAGAACTAATGAGGTACTTTGCTAATTGCCGTTCTTTGTCTTCGTTAAAAACTCTTTTATAAGCGCCATATCCCATTTTAATATTTTCTAGCTGTTCGTGGTCATCTTCATTTGGTTCCTCTCCCTTTCGCTTGTATCTCAAAAGAGAAACATAGTCAACGCCGTACTTCTCTGCTGCTCTTCTTAAAGTTCCCTTATGCCCCGCACCTACCGTACACAGTTTCGATAATATTCGAGCTGTTACAACCATACCCTGTTACAATCGTACCCAGGCTTCCCAAGCATTGGAGATACAGCAAGAATAATAGATCGTAAATATCATATATAATGATAGATCCTACATATCAAATTATTAGACTAAAATAATAAAAACATATATATCTAATAAAGGCAGACTGCACATCAAAGTAATACCAGATAAAAAAATAGGAAGTTATAAATATTAATGCAAAGTTGATGATGGAGAGTTTCTGTTTTCAAAACATATGAGTAAGGATTCTGTATAGGAACATAAATGTGCTGAAGATTTTTCAACATTTTATAGCTTCTTCTTCTGGTTCCTATCCGTTTCGGATGTTGAAAATCATATTGGCAATCATAACCTTGCTCGCTGCGGCTCGAAACAGCTCCGTTGAGGTTTTCTTAAACCATGTTCTTAAATTCCGCAGCCATGATATTCTCCTTCTACCGGGTCCTCGCTTACCTTTGACTTTACCTTGCAATATAGACTGTAGCAGGGAGTAATTTTAGAGCTACAAATATATAAATGTACTTAAAAAAATCTCTTTTCCTTTCTAAAAGTACTTTAAGAATAAAATATCTTATACGCAGTGTCCTTCTTTCCTTACCATCATTTATATATTATACACTCGTTCCAATATTTTTCTGTTTTACATGTTAATGTGAGAAGTTTTTTTTAAGCATTTTTCTTTATGTAAAATATATGGGGACTTCATTATATTTAAATTGAATTCGTTATGAAAACAATTTGTTATTTTGTAGATCTTACCTAAATATTCTTTCATCGACAAGAGCAATTTTTAATCTATCCCTCACGCTATCCTGCATTTAAAGCGATCAAAATTGATTCGTGTGACGTTTAAATATCTTTCTGCTTGACCTATCAACGAACAAACATAAAATACCTCAAAAGCTAAATGAACCATACCAGAATCAGTCATGTATGGCAGTAGGTGATTTAAGACATTTAACATCTTGTCATTTCCGACAAATTCAAAGTTAAGAGAAACGTTAAAAAGTTTGTTTATATAATACAATGTTTTTTAGTATATTATTATTAATTGTACAAAAACTTAAAAGCTTTACTTTTGTAATGCAATAAATAAAGGATGTCATCATTTTTGTTTGGCTATAAAGACCTTGGTTTGGGCGACATATAAATAATTTATAATATATTAAATATTTTGACAGCATTTCCACTTCGATATCTTAAGTATTAGGCTTTTCGTGTACGTACATCAGCTCTTCTCCACGTGCAGCATATTTTTAGTGCATCCATTCTTGGTAGATATAATTTTTTTTTAAAATGTGCCATTTATCATCATCATCAGCAGCTCGACAAACCTTTCTGTATCCTGGCTTGTTCTAGGATCTTTCGCCATTCTGTTCTGTCCCTTGCTTTGTTTACCCATGTATATATATATATATATATATATATATTATATATATATATATATATATATATAAACGAAGAATGATCACAGCTGTCCAATTATTAATTAGTATAATGGTAAGGTTAATTGGGTTAGCAGCTGAATAATGAAAGCCAAAGTGTGCTCTTTTCAACGACTTCGCTATATTTCGTTAAATTTCTTTAACATCTTCAGACGAATGTTGTGTGAGGTTGCAGGCAAAAGTGGTATTTGAAAGTTCCATGTTGAAAAACTTTTTTGAAGATTTTTTATAGCAAAAAAAAAAGGAATAAGTTGTATGTGTTATATGGTGGCTTGAAAACTCAAACAATACAAGTGGATTTTTGTTATTTTCCTCCAGTGTGCTTTTTTTGCTATAAAAAATCTTCAAAAAAGTTTTTCAACATGGAACTTTCAAATACCACTTTTGCCTGCAACCTCACACAACATTCGTCTGAAGATGTTAAAGAAATTTAACGAAATATAGCGAAGTCGTTGAAAAGAGCACACTTTGGCTTTCATTATTCAGCTGCTAACCCAATTAACCTTACCACTATACTAATATATATATATATATATATATATATATATATATATAATATATATATATATATATATATATATATATATATATATATATATATATATATATATATATATATATATATATATATAAGGATCACTCAGACGAGTGGTGGGTTCTTATATCGGTCTCTAGGTGGAGAAATAAAAGACAAAGTTGATAAGCTCCTTTATCTATTTTGAAGACGTTTCGCTTTCGAGTTTTGAAAGCATCATCAGTTCATCTAAAATGTACAATATGAGAACCACACAATCATGGAAACGATGTTAATTGTTACCTTAAAAAGACATGTAGCAGTCAAAGTTATTAACAATAATGTGAATGAAACTTAAGTAAATGGACATAATACGCTGATCTTGTATAAACAATTAAGTAACTAACAACATATATGAACTTATAAAAATTAGCACAGCAAATGACCATGTAGTCTAAAGTAAATTAAATGTTATTTAATATTAATTAGTGAGAAAGAACCAAGAAAATCATAGACAACTTCCAACTATTTTATGATTATTAAGCTTTGGTTTTAACTTTAGGTAGCATTATAAGTGATATTAACAAAAATTATAAAAGTAGTGTAAACGAAGTTACCGATCAAAGCCCTACAGCAGTCGCCGGAAAAATGGCGTTAGATGAACCGGAACGAACTAAACCGCGAAAAGACAGCCACCTTGAGGTCAAAATACTTTTGACAGATCAGCAAGGTGGAGGTACCAACCCAAATAATTGGGCGGTCAATTTAAAAGTTTAAATGAGTTTGGATGACTACCCGGTTGTAAAAGACAAACCAGTGAAAGAAATTGGTACTGTAATAGCAACTCCTCTTATTAATCAGTCTAGATTTACAAACAGGAGATTTTCATTCAACCTCATATATAAGTAATAACGTTAATCATTATGGCTAGATAATCAGCCACAGGTTGTTAACGACACATTAACTTCCAACAGCCCAAGGTTCATGTACTTGGAACTGCAGTTTGCAAAGGATTCTATGAATCAATTACATTATTTGTATTATTTTATTTGAGTATAAATTGTTCTGTGCTAATTTTTATAAGTTCATATATGTTGTTAGTTACTTAATTGTTTATACAAGATCAGCGTATTATGTCCATTTACTTAAGTTTCATTCACATTATTGTTAATAACTTTGACTGCTACATGTTAAGGTAACAATTAACATCGTTTCCATGATTGTGTGGTTCTCATATTGTAATTTTTAGATGAACTGATGATGCTTTCAAAACTCGAAAGCGAAACGTCTTCAAAATAGATAAAGTAGCCTATCAACTTTGTCTTTTATTTCTCCACCTAGAGACCGATATAAGAACCCACCACTCGTCTGAGTGATCCTTATATATATTGGATTGACGGTCGTACTCCTTTTTCCGATATATATATATATATATATATATATATATATATATATATATATATATATATATATATATATATATGCTGCCAGAACCCTTTTCAATGTATCTCACATACCTCTAATGTTTTCCTTTGTTTATCTTTATTTTAAATTTTTTCATTAACATCAACACCACTGAAATTGTAATTTATGAAGAATGTCCTGATAGGTAACAAAAAATGTCCTCTCTTCACTTACACTCGTAAACCTACATTGTTATGGTATGTGCAATATTTCCGATTGCAATATGCTACATAAAAAATTTCTAATAGTAATAAATTTAAATAATAATAAGTTAAAAAAATAAATGGAAATATGTAGTGGTAACTAGAGTTGTCATAAAAACTCAATAAAAAAATCATTACTAAGCCTTATTCATTATCCTCGTAAATTTGTTAATTTGTTCATACAATAGAAATTAGTAGACATTCTTAGAAATCAGTATTTTAAACAATTCGTTTAATAGCCCATAAAATTCACATTAAACAAAAAGTATTAGGAGACTGTTCATTTAACTCAAGGCAAACCTTGCAATGTGACACGTTAAAATATTCCTTAAACATACAATGAGACATTATCAATTTACTCTAAAGCAAATATACATTCACGTAATTTGTGGATCTGGTAAATACACGTTTTTTTAATTTACCAGTGAGTTTAATTTATTATAAATTCTGTTTGTTGGTTATCTGTTGAGTAAGCAAACTTACCATAAATTTACTAATTTTATGTACTTATAACTATACTTTTATAGCTCCAAATATAATCTTGCATTTACAGTATTTGTAAAATAAACAGTACCGAAAGTGAACATTGCATTTATTTTTAATTTAGATAATTTACATGTTTAAAATATGCACCATTGCGACGCAAGCAAGCTTTATAACGATCTTACAGATTTTCAAACATATTTGAGTCCGTCAGATGTCAAACTTTGTATTTACCGTACAAGTCAAACTGAGTTATTTGCAAAAAAATGGTAAATTTTAATATTAATTTTAATTTTAATAAATGACATTTTTTTGTGTTAAATAAATGCTTTATTAGGTAAAATATAATGATTCTTTTTTCTTAAAAAAGGTATTGTGTTGGCTAGGAAAGGAAGAAAAATTTGAAAATACCGAGTTTTGAAATGAACTATGTAAATACTGATTTATGCAACTAATATTAAATGTTAATTTTGCAAATACATGATAATAGTTAACCATTAACGGTATTAGTTGTTCTTGGATTAGTCTATTTTCCAAACCTAGTGTGTTACAAATAAGCAAGAAAACATGTGGAAGTAAACTTTTAGTCAACAGTTATCCAAAGTACAAAAGGTTTTACAAATTATGCGAATATATTTACATTAATTCCCAGACTCTAAGTTCCTCTGGGCCCTACTCATCAATATGATCATTTTCTGCAGCACTCTCGTTATTATTTGTCTGTACGCCAGTATTTATTATTTTATTAGATCCCAATCCCAGTCTCTCCAATTTTTACCGAAATGTTTTTTAAGGAAAGTGTTTACGGGCGATGTTATCTCCTTTCAATAAACATCCAATCTGCCATAACTTGGATTTAAATAAAGAAATCTTTTTCAAAAAAAACACAGAAGTTAAAACACTTCACAAATGTGTATTTAGGTATAAAACAAACAAGTTAAAACTTTTTAAAAAAGTGTCGTCACATTTAAAGTTCTGGCAGAACGTTTTCGATCACTACGGATCATCTTCAGTGCCTAGTATTTGTTGCTAACTATATAAATATGGTGTCTATTAAATCTTTTTCATTTTTCGTATTATAGACTTGCTGAACACTATATCAGAACAATAAAATATTCTCCCCTTACCGTGATCATATGATCTTTGTCCTTATAAAATATAAAGATTTTCGATGCATTACATTTAGAATGCCACCGGGAAGGTTTTTTAACAACAACGTCCTTGTCTTTCTCCAGTCTGATTTTTACCAGTTTTCACCAAGTCTCAGCACCTTTGAGTGTTTTTTAATTATGTCTTCATATTCTTTTCTGTTAATTACGTTCTCCTTTTTGTCTCCTTTCTATCATACCGAAAATCCTATCTGATGACAAAAAGGAATGACCAACAACGGAAAACGTAAACTCCACTTCCTTGATGGGACCAGTTGCTTCCTAAACCAATCAGTAGATTATCATAGACATCATTGTGCTATTTTAGTACTGTCCACTACATCCATATACATATACATCCATAGGTGAACTTGTTCGATTTGGTTTTTAAAGTTGAATTTTATGAGAGTATCATATACAGCGGAGGTAAGAGCATTTCACTCGTTTGGATGCTCATACTCCGGCCACACATATGACGTCACATTTGCAGAAGAGAAATGAGATTTCGAATTTCCAGCCCCGATGGTGAAATTATAAAAATGTATTTGCAGCGAGAAATAAGCAGCCTGTCGTGAAGCTTTGGTAAGGAAAAATTTTTTTGACAATCAAAAGAAGATATTTATATATTATGATTTGATTCTTGATTTTTAACAAAGAATAAAAGGGTTTAGCTCTTAACGTATGAACGCTCAACTCTGTTAATACCTTTAATTTTTCTTTTCCTGAATTTTTGTTTTCTCAAAGTTTCCTTCGTTCTGAGATACGCAGAACAAGCATCTATTAAGGGAGTGCTGAATGATATGTTGTAGTGTTCATTAACGTATGTTCAAAAATATGATATATATAATTTCGGTTTACAACGTTGTCTTCGTTGTCTTCCGATTTCAAATCTCAATCTCATTTTATCGTTCCATAGATCGTCCTCCAGTTCTCTTTCCCTGATTTCTTTATTATTCTCCTTCTCTCCAACTTCTTCTATGCCTTCCTGGTCTCCTCCTACCTCTTGGTTGCCATTCAAGAATTTGTCTTGGTATTCTATTCTCCGGCATTCTCCTTACGTGTACGTACCATCTGAGCTGTGTCGTTTTGATGTCATCAACAATATTATGTGTAACCCCCATGATTTCTCGGACTCTCTCCGAGATGGCAAGAGACGGTTCTTCAATAAAAAGACGATCAGTGGGAATGCCACGAAAACGATGGAACGACAACTTACTGGATACCACATTGACCCATCTTATTCAATTCACAGCAGTTCGAAATAGATCAGTTGACGTAAGACCAGTCTACTTTCTAAGATTGGCCAGCCAGGATATACGTCTACGTTCAGGGCCTTTCTTAAGAAGACATGTTTACCACTAGTAAATTATGTATAGACCTCATTTAAACACCACTAAAGCCACATCTAACTCGCATGGGTTAGTTTACTCATGAATTTGGAAGCGGCTAAATCATTAAAAAAGAGAAAGATCCTTGTTTCAGGCGTTTTAAAGCATTTTCAAGGAATGGGGTTCTGGTTTGGGTTAGATTGAGAAAAACAATTGGTAATGACTGAGTTGCAGGGTGACAGAGATTTTCTGAGATGGCGTCAGAGGTTGCCGGAGAAGGCGTCAGACGTTTTTCTTGTCTTCTTATTTTCTTCAATTCATAATTGAATACAGAATATATCGTAAAACAAACAGATCTTTTCACAATTGTTGTTATTTATTTATCAACACGAGGAGAATAGGATAGCTGTGTGTATCATAGTTCAATAAGATGGGCAAGCGCAGAATACAACCTCTTTCTGTGATTTTTTGAATTAATGAATTATTCGATACTTACCAGTAGTGTTTTCAAGGACATCGAAGTATTCTTCAGGGATTTTAGAGCAGACCGAAGTAAACAATAACGAGGGGAAGCAGAGTAATTTTCATTATAAACATAAAACCTCCTTAAATCGCCTTACCCATTCTACGATGGAAAAATGATTCCAGGAATTTTTAGATCAGAAGAATGATCATTAGATCAAAATGTATTAATGAAAAACCATTAAATCAGGAATTAGAAGAATCAGATTCCTGATTTAATGCAAAAATTTTTGATAACTCTAGATTTGGTCAAATGCGTTTTGAACAGCAAGGAATGTACCTATTACTGAGTTTTTCTTTGATGTTAATGGCTTAAGTGGTGAGGATGACGGTTCTGTCAATTCATTATGAATAAAGTCTGGTCTGAATCGGAATTTTAGGATGATAATGAACTATACGAATCCTTTCCTTTGGGGTTTGCCTTTTTGGATATAATTATTGTGTTTGCTATTTTCAAAGAGACAGGAAGCAACAACATTTGGGATCAGTAGTGATTAAGGCCATAATTAGTGGGAATCTATCTATCTAATTAGCCTTTTTTGGTCCATCTTTGGACATAGGTCTCCGCAATCCTTTTCCATTCTTCTCTGTCTGTCGCTACAGTCATCCACCTAGAGCCCACGTGCTTCTTGATATCATCTGCCCATCTCATTTGGGCCCTTCCTTTGCTTCGTTTATATTCCCACGGTCTCCAACTTATAAGAATTTGGTTCCATCGGTCTTCTTTTTGTCTTATATTGTGTCCTGCTAATCTCGATTTTAATTTTGCAGCTTCTTGTCTAACATCCCTCACTTTTGTTTTCTCTCTTATCCACTCGTTTCTCTTTTTTTTTGACACTTTTTTGAGACATTTTTAATGGGTGTTATTTATTTTAAAAGCCGTCTTTCTGCCGAAGCTACTCACTTTACTGATTGTATTGCTTTAGATAGGGTTAGTAGTCAGAAAATAAATGTCAGCTGCCCTATAAATCAGGTTGTTGAGTATATTTTGAACCTGATTTTGGGTTCTGTATAGATCGCTATCAATAATATATACATAAATAATATAAGGAAATGGCTAAGAAAATTGATAAAATACAGTAATTTAGTTGGTCTTATTTAATAGAGAAGACTAGTTTCTGTGAAATTGAAAGAAAAAACAGATATTTGATAAAATCGTCTACCTACACTTTCTACATGTATCGTTTTGTTTAATTGTAAATCTAACTTTAAGCAATTATTAATTATTTTAATTGAATAATTTCATAATATAAATAATGTTACACATGATGTGTAAGATATAATAACATATTTTGGTGCCTTGATTTTTTTAACATGTCGAATGAAAGAGCCTCTAGGTCATCTCCCGCTTTGGATTGATAAATATATCGTTGCATGTTTTGTTTTTTTTTTGTTAGCTAAACATCACAGATAATAAATAATAATTAATTATTAAAAATAATATTGCAAAACACTTAAGGCTGCGTAGAAATATCATAGTTGCTTAATATTTAATAATCATCAATCATCGTAGTATTTATTGCAACTTAATACTATACTATCATTAATTTTAACGTTAAATAGACGTATATTAGAGTCTAATTATCTAATATATACTAAGAAACGGGTTTAAGGTTGCCTTGTATAGAATAAATGGTACTAAAACTGATTTTAAGTACAATAATAATTGACGATGTCGATAAATATTCAAAGCATAGGTAAGGAATTCTCTTAAGTGGTATTATTGTATACTTAAAAATTTCACGGAATATCTGTAGAGTTAAACATTTCAGGAAGCTGACAAAAGATCATAGAAGTTTGCGAAATGTTTTGCTGTAGACGTATTATTAGAATTCATGCAGCTGTATCTTCATAATAATAATATATGATGGTTTAAACAAGTCTGTCGAAAAAACGGGCCCAAAATATAGGAAATATGTAAAATTGTAAATATAGAAAATGACAAAACACACCGATTATATAATCGGAAATATCAGCGCTTCACAGTCAGAATTTTTTTGTTAGCAGGTTTTTATTTCTAAAATGCATTTTCATTCGAGTAGTGTTTCGGACTCTTATCATATAATAATTTGATATTTTTTTTGATGTTTATGTTGTAGTTGGAGTGGTAATTTAAATATCGATTGGTGTGTTGGTTTTCTGTAGACTTTGGTTAGGTTAGGCCAGGTAGGTCGCATCCAAAATACGCACAAAAATTTTCGCAGAATTTTTAAAATAATAATTTAAAAATAAAATAATTAAAAGGGGGCACAAATCTATGATTGATTTTATAGTCACTAATAGAAAAATCCACCCACAGCAAATTCTAGATATCCTAACTTTAAACCCAGCAGACGCAGAGAGTAACACACACTAGTCCTAGCAAAAATAAGAATGAAAATAACACCAAAACATTTTTTCAAGATCATTCATCATTCATCATCCAGCCTCAAGAGTCCACTGATGAACATAGGCCTCTTCCTCACGTTTCCAACCCCGTCTATCTTGCGCTGCTCTTATCCAGTTTTTATTGAGTCTTCTTAAATCGTCAGTCCATCTTGTAGGTGGTGACCGACGCTTCTCTTGTCTTCCCTTAACCTCCATTCCAATAACCTCTTTGTCCATCGCCCATCTGTCATTCTGGCTATGTGTCCTGAACATCTCCATTTTAGTCTAGCTATCTTCTCGATGATGTCAGTCACTCCGGTTCTTCTCCTGATGTCTTCGTTGGATATTCTGCCTCGCAGTGTTAATCCTAACATGGACCGCTCCATTCTTCTCTGCGTGACTCTCAGTTTGGTAGCTGCTGCTTTTGTTAAGGTAAGTGTTTCTGCTCCGTACGTCAAGACTGGAAGGACGCACTGATCAAATACCTTTCTCTTTAGGCATGTGAGCAGCTCACTTTTAAAAGTTTCTCTCAGTTTTTCAAATGCTGCCCACCCAAGGCCGATTCTTCTCTTCAGTTCATGAGGCTGGTCATCCCTGTCAATCATAATTTCATGTTACAGGTATTTATATCTATCTACTAGTTCTATTTCTTTCCCACCAATACTGATGTTCTGGTTGGGTACCAAATTGGTCATGATTTTTGTTTTCGAGATATTTATATCTAAACCTGTAGATATAAATAGTTCTGTAGCCACAACGAGTTCCTGTACCATCTCTCTTGCCATACCTAGATCTTTAGCTATTATAAGTATATCATCGGCGAAACGTAAGTTGTTTAGATATTCTCCATCTATTTTTATTCTCTTTGTCATCCAATCCAAATTCTTAAAAGCATGTTCTAACACAGTATTAAAAAGTTTAGGTGACATTGGGTCTCTTTGTCTAACCCCCCGTTTTATTTTTATGCGATTACTGTTAGTATGTAATCTGACAGTGGTTGTTGCCTGCAGGTATATTTTGTATAATAATTAGTATATCGATAATCTAGCCTGCATTCTTTAAGCGCCTGTAATATTTTGCTTAGCTCAACTGTGTCAAAGGCTTTGTGAAAATCAATAAATATTAGACCTAAAGGTTTATTGTATTCCACTGTTTTCTCTATTAGGGTTTTTATACTTTGTAGATGGTCATTTGTTCCGTAACTTTTTCGGAATCCTGCCTGTTCCCTTGGTTGATAAGTCTCTAATTTTCTTTCGATTCTCTTAACTAGTATTCGCGTAAACAACTTATATATATGGCTGAGGAGGCAAATCGGTCTGTAACTCTCTAAATTTTCTTTGTCTTCTGCTTTGTTTAATAGAATCATAGTAGCGTTATTCCAGTCTGTTGGAATATTGGCGCTGTGAAGGCAGATATTGAAAAGTTGTTTAATTTTTTCAAGTAATACATCCCCTCCAATTTTTAGTGCTTCTGATACTATTCCATCTTCACCCGGGGTTCGATTATTTTTCATTTTCTTCAGGGCTTCTTTGATTTCTGATTTTTTAATATGTTTGATATATTTTCAAGATATTACCGATTAATAATTCAACGTAGAATCACTGTGGAACGACTCTACAAGAGAAATGTACCGAAGGAGGCTAGCACAGAAGATACAGCTGAAATAAATAGACATCAAAGATTATGAACGCGAGCAGGGAAGAAATTTAAAAAAAAACATTGAAGAAGCAGCAAAAAAAGTTCTATGAAAACGCAAGTTGGTAAGAAGTACAAAAAATGAACACTGAGAATAGTTTACAAAAAAGGATGGAAAGCGACTTCTACGGCATACAAAAACAAATATGGAGATTCATAAGAAACCAACTGAAAGAAATGGCAGAATTGTTTAAAGAAAAAGAAAATAATAATCAACACAATAATGTACCTGAATTAAGACACGAAATAGAAATCAGTTTTCAGGAAGTAGAGATGGGCATAAACTCACTCAAAAATAGAAAGTCACCAGGACCAGACGGAATAACCAATGAGCTCCTAAAACACGAACTACTAACTTTATAAACTAACAACTTTATCAGATGAACAACAGGGATTCAGATCTGGAAGATCCTGTGTAAACGCCGTATTTGTACTAAGACAAATTACAGAAAATACCATCGAGTACAATAAACCAGCATAACTATGTTTTATAGACCTGACAAAGGCTTTCGATGTCATCCAAGTCGAAGAGGTCTTACACTTACTGTATAAAAAAACATACCAATCAATATTATACAAACATTCGAAAACATGTACTTACATAATCGAATACAGAAAACACCCAAGAACAATATGATAATTTTAGCAGAAAAAAACCAAATGTATGACAACATCTAAATACTCACTACGATGTAAAATGGGTGGGTGACAAAACGGAAAGAGGAGTGGAACGAACACATTAGTAGAATGGAAGAGGATAGGATAGTTCGAATAGCACGAGATAAGTCATAAAATAGACGAAGAAGTATTGACAGACCAAGAAAAAATGGTGTGATAATTTAAACAATTTAGGATACTAATATTGAATAAGAAACAGGCCTTAAAGCCTACATACAAGAAGAAGAAGAAGATAATTTTTGAAAACAATTTCAGGAATTTTGTGTTATTACAATCAATAATTGTGGCTTAGTCACATATTAACATAATATTTAAATTAGACATGCCACACGAAAGTAGTTTCAGAATCTTTATAAAAAAACAATTTATAAAAATCAGTGAGAAAAACAATAGTAACGAAACCGCCTGCCTAATGGCAGGAGGCTAGCAGATCGGCAAAGTGAAGAAGTACGCGGACCTGAGGACACTAATAACAGAAAGCAATGACCACACAGCTAAAATAAGAGTTAGAATTGAAAAAGCACATGACAACTTTATAAAAAAGGAAAAAGCTTTGTACCAGATATTTGACATTAATCCTAAAAATAAGATTGAATAAATTTTAACTATTGTGTCCTATAATATCCAATTGAGTCGTGGACCTTAATCCAGAGGCAATAAGAAAATTCCTTTGAGTACTCGATGTATAGAAAGATTGTGGAACACTTATGGGTGAATTACAAACGTTAAAGTGTTAATAAGAATTAAGAATACAAAAAAAGTTAAAAGGACACTGAACAAACACTGCAATATCTCGTATATGTAATCAGTGGAGAAAAGTAGGGCATGCCATCTGGCGACTCATAATCCAATGCAAAATAGAGGGCAGAAAGAGTATGAGAAAGAGACAAACATCTTGGCTAAAATACTGAAGAGACTATAATTTCTTCAAAAGTAAGAGTCGTCATAATGGTTGCCCACCTCCGTAACGGAGACGGAACTTAAAAAGGAGGATATGGTAGGATCCGCATGTTTCCTTCTACTTTTTAGCTTACTTAAATCTGCTATTATTACTTATGTCTTAAATATATATTGTTTTTTGTAATTGTTAATTTTTTAGTTATTTTTTATCTCACGTTTATTATAAACAATATTATTTTTTCAAGCACAACGTAGGTACCTAAGAACTTATTTAAAATGCGATTTATTTTGTTTACCTTTATTAATTTTCGTAAACTTCTCATCCACATACGTGCAAATATTTAAGATTATTATGTTTCTACCATTATCTTCTTAATGAATTGCATTATATCCTTTGGATATACCCGACCGAATTCATAATAATGAGTCATTACTAAACCATCGCACACAATAAAAATTAATTGTAAAAATATTCATACATGCCGGTGGTTTTCCAAGGAATTAAACAATTGTTAAATGTTTGATCATCGTCTTATTAATGAAATTTTATACAATATTGTCACTACTGACTCACTTTTCATTCTGTTGTTGTTTTGTACATAGATGTTTGATTTAAATAGGCAGCATGTATAAATGTATATGCTACCGCTATGCTTTTATTATTTATATATAACCAATCCAAATATTAATTATTGTAGGAGAGGCTACATTCAGTATTAGAACAATGTGATAAAAATTAAGTGTGTGAAAGTAGGGTTTTTTGTAATTATATCTAAGCTCTTACTTTGGAGGAAGCAAATGCGTGGCCAGGATTTTTTAATTTTCAATAATGATATTTTCATATACCAAACAAAATCAGTTAACAATCTTTTTAAATAATTTTTTAAATATTTTTGTTACAACATTGAATTTTTTAAACGAGTTACGTTTGTTTTTATAATAAATTATTGCGTGATAATAAGAAAAATATGGGTGGTCACTGATATATAAAAAATACATTTAAAATTCAGATTTACATTAAAAATTTATTATAACGACACATTACAATACCATTCGTCGCTAGAATGATACAATTTTAATGTGGTAATGTTTAAATACGTTAACTACACTATCATTACCTATATTTAGAGCAAGTTCTTGTTCAACTAAAGACACCATTAAATGTTCCAAACGGTCTTGCAGCATTGTCGATCGAATTATCGATTTTATTATGATCAGCTTAGAGAAAGTCCTCCCACAAGTACAACTTGTTACAGGAATTGTGGCAGATTTTACCATAAATTGGTTAAACATTCGAAACATCGATTTTCTATTAAGCTAAACCATCAAATTGAGCCAATCGAGAGCTTTGATTAATTTGATTCAAAATGTTCTAAGGTGTATTTTAAATCTTGATTTCCTAGCTCATCTATATTTAAAGATATGATCTTAAATACTAAATAAGTATTTTTTTATTTTTTGGTCAAATTTATCATTGAATGACTGAACCATTCAGTCCAAGAGTAGATAAATTACAAATAGTTTCACTTCGTTTTTTATCGTTGACTTAATTCTTCCAAAGCGGGCGCCAAGTTTGAAACTTCTTCCATAGCTTCACAAATGTGTATGTCTAGTGATTGAAGTAGTTTGCTAACTTTGACAACCATTTTCAGAATTAAATGCAATATTTTTAAACACATAATAAAATCAAAGGATTTTCATCAGTCAAACTGCCTCACTGACTCAAACTAAGTCAAACTGCCTCAACATGACAAGGCCAACGAGTCTCAGATAAAAATTTCAAAGTTTTTAACTTACTATTTATGAACTTCACAATCTTTTTAAAAACAAAGTGTCTTTTTGGACTGTCTTCAATGTAAGAATAAACCAATTGTGTTACACCAAAAAAACCTAAAATCTTTGGATTTTTAATATAAGTAGCCCAACACTTAAATATTTAATATTTAATAAATACTTTAAAATGCATAATGTATGTCTGAATTGTCAATATAAATGAGTCAGATAAAATTAAATTATTAGAAGAATTTTTCACTATGTAACAAAAAAAAATTGTTTAATTTACTGTTTGTATTTTGAGAACGATTTCCGAAGTGGAAATTGAAACGTCAATAAACGAATTTTTTATCTTTAATTGTGGCTTATTCCCAGTTAAATAGTAATTAATTTACAATGCTACAAGAAAATAGCTTCAGAACAATAAACTTTTAAAAGTCCTTTGATGATGAGTCGTTTTTATGGCGTGATGACTTTCGTTGGCCCAAATATGCTCGTTATGATGTTTTGTTATTCCATTTCTACTGAAGATAGCCTCGTCGGTAAACACAATATTTCTAATAAAATTAACATTTCAAGTGTTTTCTATTAACAACCAATCGCAAAATCCAATCCTTTTAGGATAATCTTCAACCAATAACTCTTGAACCGTTGTTAAGTGATAGGGTTTAAGCAGCTGATCCTTCAAACTCCTCCGAACCCTTACGTGAGGCACATTTAGTTGAGCAGCTATTACCCTTGTACTTTTTCCAGGGACTTCTTCAATGATTTCTAAAATGTCCTCATCAGTTGCATCCATTATTGGACGACCACTATTACCAGCAACTTGCGGTTGGAATGTACCCGTTTCCCGTAAACGACGATCAATGATCAGAAATAATCGTCTATCGGGTGTATTTCGATTGGGGTATTTAACTGCATAACGCCTTGCAGCTGCTGCCCTATTTTCTTGACATTCATCTACGGTATTCCCGATACTTTATTCAAATCATAATTTAATCTTATCCAACTTACCCAAAGTTAAATGCATATCTGTCATTTCCTGAAATGTGTAGGCCATGATAACATCAAAATTTTTAATATTAATCTTACTCAGACAATAAATAATAGCTTCAAATTATTGACTATTATTGATGGAACTGTTTGTAATTATTGTATCTGTAGAAATTAATTAAGTAAGGGGGGCTACACACCCCCCCTTAAATTTTTTCTGTGTGCTTGGATTTTGTTGTTTCTTTTGTATAAAAAATGCTTTCAGAACAAGAAAGTAATGTGTCCATTTTTATTACAAAATGTCAATAAGTTTAGGAGATAATGCAAAAAAACAATTTCTATTTTGTAACTTCAAAGGGCTGTACCTTTTTTGTGTACACTTTTGTACTAAGGTAAGTTGGATTCAGTCAATTTATTTTTGTCCTCGAAATGCGTGATTTAATTTATGACATACCTTTTTGAAACACCCTGTATAAACTTGAGTAGAAACCAACATAAAAAACTGTATTAATTCTTCACCTGTTTCTTACTCAATCAACCCTGTAAATGTAAGTCGCTTATTATCCTCTTCATATTTTGTATAATTATATAACTCGTTCTGGTTTTCTTAATTGAACTTTAGTCTTGTGTGTAAAGACAAAATAATAGCAAGCTACAATTATTAACTTGTTAAAAAAATTATGCTAGTACTAATAACTTGCAAAATATAAGTTGTGAGAAAAAATGTAAGAAACGTAATCAAAAAATAACGAAACTTTATTTATTAAAATCTTAATGTTAATAACAAGTAATTGTAATAACACGCAAACTAATATACAAGAAGATTCTTTCAATGGCACGCAATTTGGTGGAACTTGTCTTATCTGTGTTGAATATTTAATTTTGGTCCATTCCAAAGTCCACTTCAAATTCACGATATTTTGGACTTATCATCTCAAATTCTTCTATGAGTTCACATTTGTTTGATGTTTTATCTCGGTATTCAATTAATTTTATTTTGTTTGAACTATTCCTTAGTTTTCCTGGGCAAGGTCGGTCGATAATAATCTATTGCTGTCGTGACACTATGGGGCAGAGCTAGAAGTACAGATATATGACGTAGATGCAAAGTGGAGAACATCAAGATGTGGGTAAAAACTAGAAGAGTAGAATGGAATGATCATATAAGCCGAATGACAACAAATAGAGTAGCAAAGATGGCAAGAGACAATTCTCCAATAGAAAGACGATCAGTAGGAAGACCACGAAAACGATGGACGACAACTTACTGGAGGCTCATTGAAAAACAGACAAAGCCATGTCCATATAAAAAGAAAAAAAAGAAGACTTCGTTTGCGGTAAAATACAAAAATTACATAAGAAAACTGCACTCTTTACCTTTAAAACGCATTTAGATTTTTGTGAATAGGACACTGATCAAAAGACATCGAAGTTTTCACGTCCACTTGATACATATTTTATTTTGCATTGATTTAGCGCGCGCAGTCGACATTCTAAATGGCCAGTCGCTTCAATCCTTGTTTCTGAGAGAACAGTTTATTTTACATAAAAAGTGCTTATTTACATTTTCATTTACAATCATCTCAGCTACATTTTTTATTTGACAAATTTTTATCTAGGGCGTTCAGGTTCTTGGTAAATCGATTCTTTTGAGTTTCCCCATGCACGAGGGGGTTTTCTTTTTTTGCATCTTTTTTGGAGTCTCAAAATTTATATTCTTGGCAAAATGCAGCTTGTTCGGATGAAAACCATTTTTTCTTAAAACCATTGTTAGTATGTTTTTTTTTCCTGAAATTCATTTTTAGTAGAGCAGGTTTATGGGCCATATCATATAATGTTTGCCTCTATCATATGAAGAGTTTGATTGCATATCTTGTATCCTTCTTTATGAATAACACATCCAGAATAGGTAGTGAGTCGTTGTTTTCTTTGTCAATGGTGAATTTGATTTATTCTTCTTAGAGTTCATGTCAATCAAAAGTTTATTCAGTGCTTCTGGTCTATAAGTTATTATATAACAAATCGCCCAACAGGTTAAAATAATATCCTTATTTTTTAAAACAATATTTGTTGACAACAATTTCCGAAATTAAAATCAAATTCTGGTTTAATCCCATGTAAATAACATTTAAAGTTTGAATTGTAAACAAATTAGGTTCTAATATTATTCTGTGGAAGTAGCTGGAATTCTAATTAACAACATGTTTTAATTGTACTTGTTAATCACAATTTTTCCCGACAGTAATATACTTAGAAAATATGTCTGGTGAAATAGACTTCATAATATTTAGATTAGTAAAAATATGCAAAAAGTTAATGTTTGCCAGTGATACGCTCTTAATGATATTTCGAAACAGCTATTATAAAAAAACCTTCACATATTGTGTAAAAAGACAATAATGTACAGAGCAACGCAAACAAGACTAAAATAAATATTGATTTTCAACTCTCGAATCAAAAAGGGGTATAAAACATTGATGTATTCGTATGAACATTATGGAATATACCTACGTAAGTTTTGAGAAAAAGTTTTCTCTGAAGTTTTTTGCCAATTTTAGTATTGTCTAGTTCCTAGGTGCAACATAAATTGTGTATGGCTGTCATTAATGAGTAATTAAACTTTAATTATTATGCAAGTGTAAGGTAATAAGCACTTACATTTCTTTTTTTTTATGTAGACATGACTCTGTCTATTTTTCGTATGCCATTATTGGTCTGATGACTGTTTTATAAATTCTGCCTTTCACTTTTTTCCCGATATTTTTATTTCTCCATATTGTTTCATTCAGGCAGCCTGCGGCTCTGTTTGCTCTATTCTCTTGATCTTTCACTTCGGTTTCGAGCTTTCCGCAGCTAGATTATGTGATGCCTAGATATTTAAACTCTATAACTTGTTTTATTATCTGACCTTCCAGATCTAACTTACATCTTAGTAAATTTGCTGTTGTAATCACGCATTTTGTCTTTTTTGGGAAAATTAACATGTTAAATTTTCTGGCGGTTATATTAAATTGGTGCAACATACGTTGTAAATCATCTTCACTTTGAGAGAGTAGTATTGCGTCGTTTGCATAGCAGATTATTTTAAGTTGTTTTTATCCTTTTTTAGTTCTTACTTTTTTTATTATTTCGTTCATAATTAGGTTAAACAATGGGGGACTCAGAGAATCTCCCTGTCTTATCTCATTGCTAGCTTTAATAGGGCCGGTTAGTTCTTCTTCTACTTTTACTTTTATTGTGTTGTTTTGGTAGATATTTATATCAGAATCTGCTGTACTCGACTCACGGAGTTTTGGGTGTTAGATTATTTTGCATAAACATTCTGTCGCTCTGAAAACTAATATTAAATTATTAAAAAATAAATTAAAATTAAAATTATTAAAACTAATATTCAATAAATAATCTTTATAGAAATTAAAAAGTCTTGAGATTGGACATTTCAACTTTTGTTTGGAAAGTAATGACAACAATATGACAGATGTGACGTCACACTCCGGCTGTCCATTGTAATTTCGGTATAGATGTGTATGCTGTCAGCTCAGCTGAACGTTTGCGTCCAAATTGAAGTTGATTCCAGCGCACACCGTCGACGTACACGGCTATCGGTGTCTGATGTGCGCATAGCTCAGCAGAACCTGACAAACCGTTATAATAGAGAACCATTTCTTTGATTTTGACGAAAGTGCGCGGCGTTCGACTGACTATTAGTTATGAGTCGCTCACTGTTCTAACATACCATATCTTTACTTAGGTTCACGAAACATAGATATGCCAGTTTGTTGTATTCTAACGATTTTGCTTGTACTGATCTATATTATAAATATAGATGCATGATCTTTACCTCCTAAAATCTTGTTGTTCCTCTGCTAGTGTTATAATTTTATTCAATTTATTTGTTATCACTTTGGTTGTTAATTTTAGTGTTGTGTTTAATAAATTAAAGAAAAGAGGGAATAAGAATTGGTGGAGAAATCGTAAACACCATGAGATTTTCAGGTGACGCGGTAATTATGGCTGAGAATATAGAAGAACTACAAACATTACTAGATGCAATAAATAGTGAATGCATTCAAATAGGACTTGACATCAACACAGATAAGACTAAATTTATGATAGTTGTGATAACCCAGAATTAGATCCAATTAGAACCAAGAGATCAGGGTACGAATAGAAATGGCAAGTGCAGCGTTCTTAAAATTCAAGCAATAGTTCTGTAACAAAAATCTGAAGGTAAAAAAATGGACGTTAAAAGCGCAAATAGTTAAGAAGCTTGGAGCCTTTGAACTTTGGATATACCGGAGAATGTTGAGAATTTCATGGACTGCCAGGATCACCAATGAGGAAGTGCTGAAAAGGATGGGTCGAGACAAAAAATTGTTGAGAACAATAAAAGTACGCAAGACTGCATACATTGGACACATAGTGAGAAATGATAAATATAGTCTTCTGCAGATCATCATGAAAGGTAGAGTCGATCGCAAAAAGAAAATACTTAGAAAGAGGACGTCATGGCTGCGAAATATTCGAGAATGGACAAACATGACTGGACGAACTATTCCACGAACAGACAGAGAAACTTTTAGAAATGTGGTTGCTAATGGGGACGACATAGGAAGAAGAAGTTTAATAAATTAATGCCCTTGTAATTTCCCGGGTCCGATTTGTCTTCCTTTTTTTAGAAAAGTATTAGGATGCTTGATCTCCATTTATGATTTCCATTTGAAATTTTTAAATGAAAAACATTTATTAATAACTATTTTATTAAAAAATGATTATCCTTTGTCGTTACTTAATAAGAAGTTTCCAAGAATAGACTGAATGGAATAGAACAACTTAGAACGGGATAATATAAAATTCATAAGAAATAATCCAAGGAAAATAACAATACCATACAAAAAAGGATTATCAGTAAAACTTAAAAGGATAGGAAATAAATTATACATTTCAACAACATTCAAAACAATATTTATAAAATACCTTGTGAATGCGATTATTTTTATTTAGGTCAAATGACAAGACCATTAAATGTTAGAATAAGTAAACATCAACCTTATATCAAAAATAGAGAATTTCATATACCTCAAATATACGAACACGTATGGGTAAATGAACATAAAGTTGAATGGAAATTTATGAATAGTACTGAAAGAAACAGATAGTACAAAGGGAATCATTACAAAAGCGGTTCTCATAATGTTAAATGAAAATAATTATTGCGTAGCAAATTCCTCGGCAGAATACAGTAGGATCTGGTTACCCATACTAAAAGAGGAAAAATGAGTAGAAAGAGAATACCACATTAGTAAGTCAATAACATATCGAGGATACATCATTTATGTTTTAAAATAATATTCAAAATAAATTATTAAAAGAATTCTTTTACCACGTACCAAAAACAAATTTTTTTTAATTTATTAATGGTTTATATTTTAAAAACAATGTCCGAAGTGAAAATCGAAACGCAAAATAAATAGTAAATAAATCAAAAATAGTAAATTGTATTAAGATGCTACAAGAAATTAGTTTCAGAACAATATTCCGAATGACTGAGCAAAATTTTGTAGTTAAATCCTAATTTACCAGTGATTCGCAACACTAATTGCTGTAATTGAATACTACCACTCGCAGTTTACTTTCACACTTTTTATTCTTTATCTTACATACCATTTCTAAATACAATTTTGTTGATAAAATTGTAAACACTCTACTCGTACGTTTATACATAATTTATTGTTGAGAATGTAATACATTTATATTGTATACACAGATATATTGGTGTAAGAGTAAGCGGAACGCACCCATAGTGTCATGGGTTGACATGACAGACAATAATAGTAATGTCAATGAGTATCATGTAGTTGTAGGTGGTAGTAAGAAGTATGGTGGCTTAAGTTAGGTTAGTTAATTAGTATGTATGTTATAGGAAATAAAGCCTTTTATAATAGTAGTAAAGTACGACTATTTATTTTCCAAATCCACACCTTAACATGGTAGCAGAGGTCCGTGGTTGGAAAGTCGTACCTTTTACAACAGAAAAAGTTTGGTGCAGTTTGAAAAAAAAAAGTGTGACACATGATGGCAGGTAGTAGTGATTTTAGAATACCTATATTCGATGGGGAGAATTATAAAATGTGGAAAAAACGTCTTATGCTATTTTTGAAAATGAAGAAGTGTGATGTTGTGGTAACCAGACCGAAAAATGAAAATGATGATACAAATTGGGATGACGATGATGTAAAAGCAATGAATTATATATGCGGTGCAATATCGGATCGACAGATGGAGTACATCGACGAAAAAACTACGGCGTATGAGATGATAAAGAAATTTGATAATTTATATTTGAAAGAATCAACGGCATTGCAGATAGTATGTAGAAATAACTTGGAAAGATTAAAATTGAACAACTATGGAGACTGTGCAACATTTTTTAGTGACTTCGAAAAAGCTATAAACGAGTTAAAAAGCGCGGGTGCTAGTGTGTCTGAAAAGGAAAAATTGAACTATATGTTAAACACGTTGCCAGAGTCGTACAGTTATATTGGTGATTTAATAGATACATTAAAAGAAGATGATCAAACTGCAGACTACGTAAAAACTAAGGTTATGATGTCCGAATTAAAAAATCAAAACAATGATTTTGGAAGAAAATCCAGTACATTTGTGGTAAATAAAGGTCGACAGGATCGATCATGCTTCCAGTGTGGCGAAGTTGGTCATTTCAAGCGAGATTGCAAAAATGGCGCCAATCAAGCGTCGGGTAATGGCGGACAAACGACAAGCAGTAGAGGCTGGTGGAGAGAAACGCGAGGTCGACAAGAAGCCGGAAGAGGAAGCTACGTCAGAGGACGTGGCCACTCACGTGGACAGCGCGGAACGCATGGAACAAGTGCACAGCGGTTCAACCGACAAGGACAGAAGAACGAAGAGCGAAACAGTGCTTCTTGGCTTACAACAGTAGCTCTTGGTAAGGATATGTCAGTTATTGCACAAAATACTGAAATAGGTAATGTAAATAATTGTATTGAAATAAAATGGCTTTTAGATAGTGGTTGTACAGACCACATTATTAATGATGAAAAATTATTTGATAAATGTAAATTACTTAAAGATCCCATTAATGTTTATTTAGGAGATAATAGGGTTGTAAAAGCTACTAAAATTGGAAATGTTTTAAGTTACTTTGATGCTTTTGGTAAAAAGAGTTTAGTAGATATGCAAAATGTTTTCTATGTTAAAGATATGAAATCAAATTTGATAAGTTATAGCAAAATAACAGAAAATAATAAGATTATTTCTCTAGGTAATATTTCAAAAGTTTTTGATAAACTTGGTAATATAACAGCAGTTGCTTTAAAAAATAATGGCTTATATATTATGAAAAGTAAATTAAAATCAGTTGAATTGCATGTAAATGTTGCAAATAAAGATATGAATAATATGAATCAAAAGGAAAAATGGCATCGTTTATTAGGTCATGTAAATTTTAAATATTTGAATATTTTATCTAAAGATCAGCTGTTGAATGGAATTCCTAATGAGTTTGAATCTGAATTTATGAAATGTAAGATTTGTATTGAAAGTAAAATGCATAATATTCCGTTTGTAAACAGTAGAAAAAAAGCTAAAGATATTTTAGAGATTGTACATACTGATGTTTGTGGGCCTTTTCGAACTACTGGGTTTAAAGGTGAAAATTATTTTGTTTCTTTCATTGATGATTATAGTAAGATTTCTAAAGTATATGCTATAAAATCAAAAGCAGAAGTATGTGATTGTTTGAATGAATATACGAATGAAAGTGAAAATTTGACTGGAAAGAAAATAAAGATTTTAAGATGTGATAATGGGAAAGAATATTTGAACAGTAAAGTCTACAGATTTGCAAAAGAAAGGGGTATAGTAATTGATAATTGTCCTACATATGTACATGAATTGAATGGGACTGCAGAACGGTTTAATCGAACTATAATGGATATGTCAAGATGTTTGTTGGCTGAAGCAGATATTCATAAAAAATATTGGCCTGAAATAGTTTGTGCTGCGGTTTATTTGAAAAATCGTACTTTATCTGATACAATTGAAAAGAAAACTCCATATGAAATATTTTTTGGACAGAAACCTGATGTTTCTAATTTGCGTTTGTATGGAAGTAAAGTTTTTGTACGAAGACCAGAACAGAAGAGAATCTCTAAATGGGATAAGAAAGCTGATATGGGAATTTTAATTGGTTATAGTAATGTTGGTTATCGTGTATTATTAAATGGCAGAGTCATTGTTGCTAGACACGTGGATATTGTTGAAGAAAACGTTAAGTGTATAGGTTTAGACTTTAACGAATCAGATAATGATAATAATGAAGAGTGTTACCCTGATAAAATTGATGAAAGCTCTGAAAATGACTCAATAGATGAAACTTTTGAAAGTACAAATGAAAGTATGGATGATAGTGTGAATAAAAATGAACCTGAGTTACCTAGATCTCACAGAGCCAAAAATCCTCCAAAGAAATTTGATGACTACTATGTATATAATAGTAGTATTTTTGTAAATATGTGTAGAACTGATATACCACATACATTTGAGGAGGCGATAAATTCTAATGAAAGTAAGTATTGGAAAACAGCTATGGACAAAGAAATTGATAGTTTAAATAAAAGTAAAACTTGGAAATTGGTTAAAAATGATACAAACAAAAATATTCTGGATGTTAAATGGGTTTATACTAAAAAGTCTGATAATACTTATAAAGCTAGATTGGTTGTACGAGGTTTTCAACAAACTGATGAAATTGATGATATTTATTCACCTGTGGCTAAAATGCAAACATTAAAGATTTTATTGTCATATTGTTGTCAAATGGGCCTAGTAATTGAACAAATGGATGTTGAAACAGCCTTTTTAAATGGTAAAGTAATTTCTGAAGTTTATATTAAACAACCTAAGGGTTATGAAGATGGAACAAGTAAAGTTTGTAAATTAGTTAAAGCTTTATATGGTTTAAAAGAAAGTCCAAGGGCATGGTATGAGTGCCTAGATACATTTTTGATAAATTTAGGTTTTGAAAGAAGTAATATTGATCCTTGTTTGTACGTTTATAAAATTGGAAATGATATTATTTACTTATTAATTTATGTCGATGATTTATTGATTTGTGGTAGAAATTTAAATGAAATTAAAAGGATTAAAATTTTATTATCAGAAAAATTTAAAATGAAAGATATTGGTGAAATTAAAGAATATCTTGGTATTACTGTTGATTATGATTCTAGTAAACATGAAATGAGATTGGATCAAAATAAATATATTGAATTATTAAGGAAAAAATATAATTTAGAAAAAGGTAAACTGTATAATACACCTATGGAAGTAAATTTAAAAATTGATAAATCTGATCATTGTGAAAGAAATATTAAATATAAAAAATTTAATTGGTGCACTATTATACATAAGTTCGGCAACAAGGCCTGATATAAGTTTCAGCGTAAATTATCTGAGTAGATTTCAAAATTGCTATAATGAAACGCACTTTAAATATGCTGTACGAATTTTGAAATATTTATGCTTAACTAAAGATTTAAAATTGTTTTATAACAGAAATGAAAAAGTAAGTATTATTGATTGTTATGTGGATGCCGATTGGGCAGGTGATCATTTAGATAGAAAGTCTACAACTGGTTTTGTAATAAGATTGTTTGGTAATGTAATTTATTGGAAATCTAGAAAACAAAAAAGCGTTACAAAAGCTTCAACTTTTGCAGAGTATGTAGCATTGTCAGAAGCAGTAAGTGAATTGATATTTGTAAAAGAATTGTTGAAAATATTTGATATTGAAATAATAAAGCCAATTGATGTTTATGAAGATAACACTGGTACAATTAGTATAGCTAATTATGGCAATTTTACAAAAAATTCTAAGCATGTTGAAATTCATTATCATTATGTAAATGATTATGTTAAAGCAAATGTTATAAATGTGGTTAAAGTAGATTCTGATGATAATATTGCAGATATTTTTACGAAGTCCTTGGGCCAAGATAAATTTGAAAAATTTCGAAGTATGTTAAATTTGAATTAATGTAAATACAATGTAAATGTAAGGAGGCGTGTTGAGAATGTAATACATTTATATTGTATACACAGATATATTGGTGTAAGAGTAAGCGGAACGCACCCATAGTGTCATGGGTTGACATGACAGACAATAATAGTAATGTCAATGAGTATCATGTAGTTGTAGGTGGTAGTAAGAAGTATGGTGGCTTAAGTTAGGTTAGTTAATTAGTATGTATGTTATAGGAAATAAAGCCTTTTATAATAGTAGTAAAGTACGACTATTTATTTTCCAAATCCACACCTTAACATTTATATATTGACACTCTCAAATCATACAAATGTCATGTTATTCGTAAAAATGTATCAATATAAAATCGTCGTACAACTACTTTACTTTTAGAAGATTTTATATCCGTAGTAGTTTTGGTATTTGTTTTATTATCTTATAACTTAAACTATTCCATGTGCATGTCTGTCATAAGTTTCTGTCAATATCCGATATTATATACGCTAAAGTATTAAAAAACTTCATGTGCGCCAGTTGTATATATTTTTCGCCGGCTTTTCTGAGTTTTCTCTTGTAATGTCTCGTATTTTCGTAACTTTTACAAGTTTCTTGGTAACTTTTCATTATATAATGAAAGATTTCTTTCCTTGTCGAAATTCGGAATCGGTTGAAAATTACTCTAGGATTCTCCATATTATATATATATTTATATATATATATATATATATATATATATATATATATATATATTATATAACAAACAACAAAGTTTATTAGGGCTGCAGAAGTTTGGCCGGGATGTTACTGAAACACTCTTTTGACTTTTGGTCTAGCTTTCGGAATTGTTTAATACCTTTTTCAAGACACTGTAATTAGAAAAATGTGTAAATATTTACAATATATCACAAAATGCCAGTGTACTTACTAGTCGTTGAATGACATTCATTCATTCATTGTATAAAGCTATGACATTCAACATTAATAACAAACATATAAAATATAACTTATAAAATGATGGACAAAATACATTTTAAATTTAGTTAAAAATAGTAAAAATTTGTTTGCTACATCTTTTAATGGTGTGTTTTAACTGATCCATTCAGAATAAAAAAAAAACAAAAATAGTATGATTAAAAATTCATTAGTTGTTCATATTTTATTTTCATATAGCATCAGACTCTCTTCGCTGATAATTTAAACTGTGCATGATTTTGATATTTTGTTTTTGTAAAGGTATTTATTATTCATACAACTGTTTATTTTTATATGTATACCACCATTTAATAATTGATGGTGTATTTTTATTACTTGTATGTACCTTCAGCCGCCTATATCATTGTGTTGTTTAATATATTGGTTTTGGTTTATGAGTTTTATTTGTCGCCTCCTAATAAGTTTTCTGATATAACAATACCTCTGAATATTTGCTTATTATCTTCTTCTTCACATGCCATTTCCTCTAAGAAGGTTGGCAACATCATGACAATTCGCACTTTCGACGCCGCTGCTCTAAAGAGGTCAGCAGAAGTGCATATTATATTAAATATTATTATATTAAATTATATTATACCTTCGACCAGAAGAAAGGTCAGGCTGATTAAGTTTCGTAGGTGGGCGGAGTCCACCCAATATATTTATTCTTTGTTTATGTAGAGTGTTGTCCAAATTTATTTAAGTTTAGAACCTAAATATCTTTCCTTATTTTTTTCTTTTCTAATATCTTATCTTGTCCTATCTTTACTTATTTCGTCCGTTGGACCCATTCCCAGTTCCAAAAGCTAGTTTCGAATCCACGACTCGCTCTCCACCAACCATCTGGCTTCCGTCCGCAGTGTCTCCATTGGTGGCCTTTCTAGCACCATCCAAAAAGGTTTCCGAGGTTACAGATAGAATAATTATTATCAGTAGTAATATCCCTAGGACATTGATAACAGACGAGATAATTTCATGACAATCGAAAGCTCGTTCCTTGGTAACAGCACGAAGCTGAAGGCTAGGACATTGATAACAGACGAGATAATTTCATGACAATCGAAAGCTCGTTCCTTGGTAACAGCACGAAGCTGAAGGCTAAGTGCTGTTACCAAGCAACGAGCTTGAGAAATTTGTCATGAAATTATAAGGCATTCATCAATGTCCGAGAGATATTCGGCGGATAATTTTTCGAAAAAAAAAATCATAACTCAACATAACGAAACATTTATTTATTAAAAGTACAGTTAGTGAAAGTACAATTATTAAAATTTAAGTTAACATTAGATTCGTTGCTGTTCTCTACTATAGAACAATATATAAAAATATAAATATATTTGTAACTGTAGGTTGTATTTCTGGAAATTTTTTCTTTGATTAGCGCAGTTATATTTTGAACATTCTCATTGCCGAAACGTGACATTTTGAAATTTATTTGGATGAAGTTGTCAAACTCGATCGTGTTGTCATAGGGATTGAAAATTGCACTGAATGCAATTATCGGTCTAATGTTGACCTGATTGGGTGAAATTGTTCCACATGACACAAAATGACGAAATTTGAATGGTTGTTAGAACAGTCGAAAAATTATCAATATAATTAAATGTTACTTGTAGTAATTTATAAAAGAATATGCACTACGAACTGAACAACACATACAATATACTTAATATATTTAAAGTGATGCAAAAATTTAAATTCCACAAGTGGCCAAAAAGCGACATTTTTGTTTGGAACAATCCTGTAATCTCTTGCAATAAAAACTGTGCTGTTATAGATTTCCAAATTAAGTATAGAAACTTATTGTAGATTATTTCGAATGATGAGACGTTAATCTAGTTAAATTTCCACTAATATTAGATACGCCGACAATACGGTAATATATCTCAAATTATATAGGTGCCTACAAACCCTGCTTAATAGTTAGTAATAAATATGGGTTTGAAATAAACTGAGGTTGTAGTAATTATTACGCAAAACATTGATAATATGCAACTAAGCATAAATATCCGCATTATTTAATGAGTATATCGGTTTCAGTACCTACTTAATTTTGTAAGTAAAAGATCACGAGGACTTAGGTGAATAAATCGGAGAAGGAACTGAAATAGCGAGAAATGAGACATGTTTTAACATTTCGATGAAATATATTTTAGTTAAAAAGCAAAACCTAACAATGAACGAGAAAGGACAAAGAATTGCATTTATGAAATACCTTGTGAATGCGATCAGTTTTATTTAGGTGAAACATCAAGGCCATTAAATGTTAGAATAAGTGAACATCAATCTTATATTAATAATAGAGAATTTGATAGATCTCAAATATGTAAACACGCATGGGATAATGAACATAGAGTTTAATGGAATGATTCAAGTATAGTCCTAAAAAAAACAGATAGTAAAAAGAGAAAAGTCAAAGAAGCAGCTCTAATTATGCTAAATGAGACAATGAGACAATTGTGTCGCAAATTCCTCGGCAGAATGTAGGAGGATCTGGTTACGCATATTGAAAGAGGAAGTTATTAAAAGGAAAATACCAGTATTCGTAAGTCAGTAATATATCGAGGATACATAATTTTTTTAAATAACAAACATATAAAATCAGAATTTGGTGTTTATTGAAGGTAAACTGAATGCACGACCAAATACTTACCATGTCGGGATAATATTATGAGGTTTTTTCCTAGTTTTCCCCTCATAATTTTCTATGGAATTACTAACAGGAGAATTTTACTGTCATCATGACTTGTGTTTGTCTTTTTAAAGACGAATTACATGCTATGATTTTTTCTGATGGATATTCGATTTCATGTAATCGAATAAACTATCTTATAAAGTCGTCCCAGGAGCGCAACTCAACAATATTGGCAATATAAATTTAAACTCGTCTACTTTAAAATGTATAATGTATGCCTGAATTGTCAATATTAATAAGTTAGATAAAATTAAATTACTTATTAGAAGAATTTTTTCTCCAAAAAAAAAGAAAATTTGTTTAATTTACTAATGTTTGTATTTTGAGAACGTACTTTAACTTTTAATTGTGACTTATTCCCATTTAAATGTTAATTACTTTAAAAGGCCACAAGAAAACAGCTTCAAAACAATATTTCGAGTTATTTTGTCAGGAATGTTATGCAGTTGTTTTATAAACGGTAAAAGCTTGGGACTTATTTGAACACTTCTAGAATGAAAAAATGTTTTCAAACTAAGGTCTTGGGTCGACAGATATAAAAAATAAGGTTCGAAAGAATGATAAATCAACAGGAAAAAATTCATCAGAAGATATGGGAAAAAGAGAGCTTTTTATGATCAAAATATGTAAACTAATGCTTTTAACTAATATACCACACTTCCTTTTTTTGATGACAGCCTTTTTCCTTTATGGTCAGGCGGAGGTCCAACAATATTCAAACTACCAAAGCCTAAAGTCAACAGAGTTGAGGGATGGTCTTCAAAATGGATAGTAATTCATAACCCCACAGCGGATTGGGTTATCTTAATCCAACAGCCCTCCAATCGTGGGGGACGATCACCCCCGATCCTCTCTAACGAAGTGATTTATTATTATTTTTTTTTTAATCTAGATGTATAAATAAAAATTAATCGCCGAAATGTTGTATACGCATAATTTATGCAAAACGACTGCACCAAATTGGATAAATCTTTCTTTTATGTGTTTTTTATTGTATGTGGAGAAGACTTGTATGAAAAAAAAATATTAAAAAAAAGCGGAGTAATTTAATTATTAGTAAAATTTAAAAAAAACTGAAATCGATCTCCAGTCATTAGCGTGAAAAGTAAAAAAGTTAATAGATGTGGAGATAGCCACGGTGTTAATGACGTCAATCCAAAGGAGTATATAATAATATAACTGTTTGTATGTGAAAATAAACTTGTTGCTTTTACTATTCTCCTTTCAATGTCCTTATATTTTCTGACCTTCTAGACATTCTTTGGACTTCTCCAAATATTTCAAAATTAAAATTAATAAAATCGATCCAGTCGTTCTCGGCTTGTTATAAAAAAGATATAAAAAATAAAATGACGTTTGGTAAACGGCATGTGTATATATATATTTCTAGCTATAAAGTGCTTTTCAGATAAAACTATCCACATTAAATAACTTTTGAACTTTGAACTAATTTTCGTGCATATTTATTATTTAAGCTTGCTGTGAAAGGCACCCTCTCGCTCCTGTATCATCCCTTTATTTTATTTTAACTACTTGCCCCTTTTTCTATTTTATATTTGGAATCTTTTTGTGCTGATTTCAAAAATGTGCAATACATTCGGCCTAAAGTGATTATTTTATGAGATAGACAATTTTTCTTTAAACAAGATAGTATCTTTCTCACCTTAATAATTGATTGTAACAAAAGTAGTTGTAGCATAATTTAAACGTTTTAAATATTTAACCGTACTATTTGTAGTACCTTCAAAAACCAAGAAACAAAAACTTCACTTTTTATTAAAGTTTTATCAAAGGTTTTCTATATTTGGACATTCATTTTAATCGGTTAAGAGTCAATGACAATTTGTTATAACTTATAAAAGAGTATTTTGATACGTGTGCAATTTGATCGCTGAAATGATTTACACTATGCAAGAAAGATTTGAAATTGTAGGTTTATACTATATTTTTTTTTTATTTTTAATGAAACACACTACAATAGACACGCAACTCATAAGTATGTGATTAAACTGATGAAGAAATTTAGAGCAACGGGTTCAGTTTGCAATAAAAAATATAACAGACAGGGACTCGTAAATAACGGCACAATCCAAGTAGCCGTTTTAAGGCAAGTTAGCTTTGAGTCCGAGTAATCACAACCACTGTCAACAATAAGCAGAGCAATCGGTGTTTCACCTTTTACAGCCTTCCGAATCTTTCATAAAGTTCCATCCGTATCAAATGAAATTGGTACAAGAGTTGAATAAAGAAGATTTTGATCGCTGTCCTATTTTGCAAATTAATAACACAATGTATCATTTCTTCTTCTTCTTCTTCAGCCTGTGTTCGTCCACTGCTGGACATAGGCCTCTTCCATTTGCTTCCATCGATTTCTACTTTTGGCAATTCTCATCCACTGCTTGCCCGCGACTTGTTTGATATCGTCTGTCCACCTCTTCTGCGGTCTGCCTACTCCTCGCCTGTTCTCTCTTGGTCTCCAGTTTGTTAATCTTTGTGTCCATTTTTCGGGATTATCTCGGGCAACGTGTCCGACCCATTGCCACTTGAGCCTTGCAATACGTTCTGAGACATCAGTAATTTTTGTTCTTTCACGAATGACGTTATTTCGAATCCTGTCTCTCAAACTAATCCCTAGCATGGCCCTCTCCATTGCTCTTTGGGTTGTACTGAGCTGCTCTAAGGTTTTCTTTGTGAAGGCCATGGTCTCCAGTCCATATGTAGTTACAGGCAAGATACATTTGTCATAAACTTTACGTTTTAGACACATTGGTATATCTTTATTCTTCAAAATAAAGCTTAATGTATCATGATGTATCAGATGTATCATTAACAATCCACAATTGTTAAGCAATATTTGCTTCTCAGATGAATGCTTATTTTAGTTAAATGGCTTGGTGAACAGACATAATTGCCGATACTGGGCTGAGACATTTCACATACAACATCCTCAAAAGTATAAGACAATAATGATAACCTTTCAGAAGAGTTGGTTGTATTTCAGCTTGATGGAGCTCCTCCACACTTTGCTATAGCTGTGCGACAATTTTTAAACGAAACTTTTTCCGCTCGTGGATAGGTAGAAGAGGACAGATAATGGATTGACCACCTAGAGAACCAGATTTAACACCCCTAGACTTCTTTTTATGGGGGTATTTAAAAACAAAAATTTATGCTACTCAACCAGAATCGCTGGATAATTTACGACAGAGAACAGAGGATGAATTTTTAGTAGTGAAATGTTCGTTATAAATGTTTGTAATAAAATTGTTAAAAAAACAATTTTTTTTCAATACAGTTTCCTTGCCTTTGTATTTATTTTTCTCATAAACTAATCACTTTAAGTATCAGTGTGTTATACATTTTTGAGATAAGTACAAAGAGGAGAAATTTATTTCAAATCCTTTATAAAAGATATATAATAAAATGCCCAAACGGGCTATCACAATTATATTACAAAACGTTTTCGAATTGTTAAATCCATCTTCAGTGTAAACGAGGTATACATGCTATGAGCCACCAAAATATATGGGTCAAAACCCTTTAAATGATATAAATTTATAGTTGTTTTACATTATTATATGGTTACAAATTAAAATGTTTAAGTTACCGTTGGAATTGGTAACATGGCGACGTATGACCCTACATAGGTAAAATGGTCCTGAGACGAAGTGTCTTCGAGGACCTTTTGATAACAACTTTTATCTGTTCAATATATCAACAAGTTTTATCTGTAAAGCACTGTACATAAAATTCTCGTGTTAACAGTGTTAGTTTAAAACATAGGTCATATTATTTATAATCTCTGACTATCTATTCCATTTGGAAAGGATTGCAAATATATTAAAAATATTCTTTTGTTTTTCTGGATCGTTTTCTATTTCGTTTTCACCAGTATGTATCTGCTTTTTATGTTTTCACAGTTCTGTCACCTCTTTAATTTTTCTGTCAACTTTCTGTCCTTGTGCTTTGCTTGTTGTTTCACTTCACTGCATTATTCCTGTAACCATACTTCCTTTGCTAGTTTAATCTTCTAGTTAATTCCTTTGTTCAGTTGTTTGTTTTTTTTTATCTTCAGTTCTTTTCCTTACGCCTCTTTTCCATTATCTTTAATATTTGATAAATGGACTAGCACTTGTTGTTTTAAGCTAGCTTGTTTCTTCATATTTTAAATTAAATTGTCTATCTTTTGATATTTTTTAGGCTTCTCCATTCATCTGGTATTTTATTGTCAATATAGACTTGACAGTACTGTATTCCTAATTTTTTTTAATTTGTCTTTGTTGATATTGAAAATATGTTGAAATTATTTTCCATGGTAAATTCTATCGATGTTTTTCATTATTTATATGCATCAGCAACAATCCATATTAAGAATACAATATGGCATATTGTACTTCAATCATATGTTTTTCAAAATGTGTTTATAAATAATACTTCGTTCAAGTTCAAACCCTTCCATAATATGTATTTGCTAATTTTTTATATGAAAACTTTTTCTATACATCTATTTTTGGCTAGACAAATATTTAGTTAATAAAAAACAATATTTAACTGAAAATAATTAATCCTATTATATGTATATAATGTGAGTAGGGTAATTCCAAAGTAAGTCTTATCCAGTTTTTATAAAAATGAAGTTGGCACTGAATATCGCTGTAACATTGATTTTGACATACTATTATAACAAAATACTCAAATCGCTTTTTGTTTATTGCAAATCTTGTTCTGTATAAAACAAGTCTAAATATTACGCATCTTTCCAAAATGCGCGTTATCCACGAGCAGTGTCATCTCAAAGCGAGCCTTATCCTTTCAGCCAATGACTGCCTTCGATTTTTAGCCACGTGATCGTTTTGAAGTTTTAACTTGCGTGATTAGGTTAGATTACTTTACTGTTTATTATTGAAAGAGTGTAATTCTTTATCCTTAATTCGTGAAGTAAAACCTAATTATTGTTCGTACCGACAAAGTACGTGTTTAAAATTTTAAACTGTTATGGAAGAAGCACCTAAAGAAGTACTAAAAGGTTGTGGCAGAAAGGTTTCTAATCCAAAACTGTGGGCAAAAACGCATAAAAAAATAACAGATAAAGATGTTTTATTAGTTTACTGTCAAAGATGTGCTATATTTATTAATAAATAACTAGTAATTCGATAAAACTGTTTATTCAAGTAATATTTTTTCTGTATTGCTTATATCAACCTTTTGTTTCAGATATGCAGCAAAGCAGCGTCCTATTTATCATACATGTGGCCATTCCGGTAAAACTGTTTGATGGTAATTACTTAAAATGACTGATCTACAAACATTTCATGCCGCTTTTTATTCTTCAACAAACAAACAAATTCAAGATGCATTTTTCCTAAAATATATTGACATTAAAAAACCGAAAAGTGACAACAATTGCTATAAATGACTTTGTCAAAGTTCATAATACAGAGAAGTTTCAGATCAGTGTGTCAAAAAGCATTTTTAAATATTTTACATGTAACGAAAAGCAGAATTCAAAGAGTAGCAAATCTTTACGTTAAAAGCGGTCAAATGCCTAACGAAAGAAGGGGTGGTGCTAGGAGAGGAAAACATACTGAAAAAAGAAGATTCGTGATACAGTTTATAGAAATTTTAAAATGTATTGAAAGTCACTATTGTAGAGGCAAAAGTACTAGACAGTATTTGCCATGTGAACTTTCCGTTAAAAAATTAATGGAAATGTATAATAGTTACCCTGAAAATTTAAAAGTTAAACGAAGATTTTTCAGAAAAATTTTCGGTGAAGATTATAATATTGGCTTTGGCATTCCAGTTGGCCTGCTCTCGATGCATTGAGCTAACAGAAAGAATAAAAAACGAAAAGGATAAAACTATACAAAATAAACTTATGATCGACAAAAGATCACATAAGCTTCGTAGCGCAAAATTTTTTCATTTTTTGCGTGAAGAACGTGATGAAATGTTGACATTTTCATACGACTATCAGAAAAACTTAGTTAACCAGAAAATTCCCGATCAAATAGCGTATTACAGCAGAAGAGTTCTAACGAAATTGCATCTACAGTATTTCATATTCTTTCTTCCACTACTATAAACAACATTTCAAAATTACGACTGTGCGCCGATGGTTGTGGGGGACAAAATCGAAATTCTGTTATGACTGGAATGATAGAATTTATTTATCCACAAAGTTTACATAATTCTTACAAAAAAAAATATATAAATCTTATCGGACTAGTCAAAATTTTAGTACAAAAGAGTACAATATATAGCAAAAGTACACATGATTAAAATAAAACAGTGATTACAATAAAATAAATAAGAAATAAAAGTTACAAATACAAATTTAGAACTATTGTTGCAAAGATATTAAAAATTTAAAAATCCATCAACACTGTAGAATGTGTTAAAAGCCCATTAAACCCTGTCCATTAAAAATGAATACACAGTTTGGCGAAAACCTTTATGTGAAGAATTACTGAGAGTTAATATATTGACTATTGTATTGTAACATTTTATTACAATATATTTAGGTACATGTTGGGATACACCAAATCTACAGAGAAATGTTGTCGAACATTTGATTTACCCCTAGTTTCATGTGAGTGAATGTCCTAATTTCTGTCAAACTTGAGCTTGCTTTCCTCAATGTGCAATATTAATTGGAAAATTAAAAGGTTAGGTAGGGCTATTAGAATTCTTAAATAGTGGCTTGTAACTATCTGAAAATGGAACACCATACATACTTCTTAAAACTTTCTTTTGAGCTATAAATGCCCGTTCAAAATGAGATGAGCAACCCCAAAATATTAAGCCATACTGAAGTACAGACTGGACTAAACTAAAGTAAATCATTCGCAATATATCAAATGAGACAGTTTCTCTTAAATTGTGCATTATATAGCTACATGCACTTAACTTTGCTGATACATGGTTTACGTGAGTTTCCCATGTAAGTTTATGATCTAGGGTTACCCCCAAAAATTTCGTTGTAGTATAACTTTCTACTGATTTTCCATCCACATCTAAATAAAAGTCAGAATTTTGAGTTAAGTTTTTTGGTAAGAAACACATAAAATGTGTTTGTGTTACATTGAACTTGAGTCCATTATTTTTACAATATGTGCTAAATTCAGCAGACACAACATTGGTATTTTCCACCAGTTGTATGGGTTCACTGTGAGACATGAGAATATTGGTATCATCAGCATTCTGAACAATTTTATCTGGCATTGAACAAAACGTATTTAGGTCACTTACAAATATAATGAAAAATAAAGGCCCAAGTATTGAGCCTTGAGGTACACCCATTGTACATTGAAGTGGTCTCGACGTTATATTTTCCACTATGACTACTTGAGTTCTATTACTTAGATAAGATAGGGCCCAATTGTACGGTATACCACGTACTCCAATACCCTGTAATTTTTGTAGTACCTAAGAGTTCACGATTAACCGTATGAAATGCACGACTAAGGTCATAAAAAAGACCCAACACATTTAATTTATCATTTAATGCTTTATAAATAAATTGCAGACAGTCAGAAATAGCAGTATTTGTAGATTTCTTTTTTCTAAACCATTTTGAATAACAGGAAGAATTTTAAAATGTTCTAAATAATCTGTTAATCTATTTGCATAGGCTGCTTTAAATATTTTAGAGAACTGACTTGACACAGAAATCAGTCTATAGTTTGCAATATCCGTTGCAGATCCTTTATTTAAAAAATAACGGATTCCTGTTGTTGTTATGTTAATGTACTTTTTAGGAAAAGTGTCTCCTCCCTCTTTAAAAACAATTGAAATGGTTTTTTTTTGGCAGAATCGAGAGGAAATTTAAAAAATGCCTGTTATAACCAACCCAGACACCTACATACAAATTTTCAAAGAAAGCGCAACGGTCCATAAATTGGAAAATAGCCATGTAAGAGACTGCAGATGATCTGCAAAGGAATGTCTCAAATATGTGCAATCTTGGCATTTTAAAATACCCCACTGTAAACGAATCATTGTAGAAAAAAGAATGAAGATCTTACAGTAAGAGGAGAAGAATATTACAGTAGTGACCTTTTTAAATCATTGTCTCTCTGGAAACGTGGAAAAAATATTTCAAAAATGGTACTGTATGATTTGCTAAAGGGAGTTCAAGTTAAAAATGACAAAATTAAAGATAGTGATATTTTATTAAAAAGTCACTTTGGTTCGGAATGGAAAAACAATCCTGAGTGTTCGTTTTTTAAAAACTTTATGGAAGAAGTTAATGTTGCTCCAAATAACATCACTGAGCCTAACACCGAGGAAGAAATAGAGAGAGATTACTGCGAAAGTTATTTTCCAGAACCTGCTGAATTAAGAGTTTAATAACCAAAAAATGTGTTTAGTGTTTTTGTTTTTTAGCTTGTGATCATTACGTTATTGTTATTTTAACCAAAATCTGTTTTAGGTATCAGATTATTGTTTCGAATAAAAATATTCGTTCACACTATTCCTTTGTCTACACTATTGTTATTCCAAAAAGCGTTGTATCCACTGCGTTGTTCCAAAGTGCGTCTTATCCAAATTATATTTAGTTTTTCTGAGCTTATGACGCAAAAACGATTTGAAAAAACTTAACGTATACTAATGTTAAAAATTATTAATTAACACTAAAAAGTTTCATACGAAAAGAACAATATTATGATAGTAAAAAGTGGTTTTTCTAATTCTTCAACATTTTTCTCGAAGGGATAAGATTCACTTTCTAATGACCCTACTCATGTCAAAAGCTCCATTCTAGCTGACTTACTTGTCAATTCTCTAATATATTTATTATATTTAATGTACCCGTCTAATGTCAGCGCCTTTGCGAATAAAATATTCATATCAAAATAAAAATATTCATACTGCTGCGAATGAATTACATTTTTGAATTTTTCTAGAGTGAAAAGTCGGGTGCCTATTATTTACAATCAATCATATAATTTTAAAATAATTTATACCAGTGTATAGTACTTATAAAATAAAAATACCACATTAAAACAACTTGAAATAATTGTTACGTGTGCTCCTAAAAACATAATATTTTTATCTGTTCTAAAAGTGAACAGAGTATATTTAAATGCATTTTAAAAGCATAATTAGATGCCCTCCAATTTTAGAAAAATCTGGATAGCGGCCAAAAATTACATTCAAAATATGACCTACAAAATAAAACAAGAAGGCCTTTTTACTCACCTGAAAAAACGAGTCAATCCTGCTTTCTTAAAATCCACAACATATCCATAACAAAACAGTCACAAAAATTGTAGAAAAAAACACAAACCAAAACAAAACAAAAACTGGATTTGAGATTAGGTAACCTCGTATCACACTTGCATAAATAAACTATCTATATTATGGGCCGAAAGTGTCACACGCTACGTCCAGCGGCAAAGAAATGTCCATCTAAAAAATTTCTGTTTACATTCCCCGGTCGTTACAGGTGCTGCATAAGATCGTACTCGAGAAATTACGTTACATACACCTCTCTTCGGCGTATCCGCAGCGATACTGTGCGGTGCGAGCGTAGTAGGCCGCGCGGGCTGGTGAAACAGAATGACGAGGCGAAGGAAAAATGCTTAATGCGGTTCGCGCCGAACGCGTACTATCTAGTAACTCAAACAAACTGTTCCATTCGTTTACAGACAACTTATCAAATAATTGCGTGACTTACTAGAATCTGCTTGAAAAGGATAACCTGGTGGTGAAGAATGAGTGACAGTACGGCCGCCGACTTTGAAGTCGATGCCAAGACAACTTGACGATGATGATGATTTGTTGCTATTTTTTCTTTTGGTGGTTTGTTGTGTTGTGTTATGCAGTTGCGCTCCGAGTGGAGTGACGGAAGTCGGAAATGTGTTGTAAAGATGCAGCTGCTTTATGTCTGGTTCTGATGGAATTTTCAATCACAATTTGTCAGAGAGAATCTGACGAGGATTTTTTAAATTAAGAAAACTATTTACATTCACGGACATCTTAGTTATAACTGTAAAATAATCAATATTTCCATTATAATAATGTTCCTGTTCTTTTTCACTTCACTTATCCACTCCTCGATAGGATCCTCTTCTACTTCTTTCCATCTATTTCTGTTTAGTTAGGGCAATGTGAATAATTTTTTTTATCAGCAATACTTTGGATATCTTTTCGCCAGCTGTTCTAAACTACCATACTTATTTTAGTATCTCTAGTATACGAAACCAACAGTCTACAGGATGTGTGTGGGTGAGCATATATCCGAGAGCTGCCCTTTGTGACCTGCCCAGTTTGTCCTGAGATTGTCTTCCTTTCTGACTCACTTTCGTAAATTTATTCTCCGCAAAGCCCTTTCCACAACAGGTTGCGTTGTTTGGAACTTGTTTACGAATTTACAGACTGATATAGTCCATTTTCATCATATTAATAGCACATTATGTGTGCAAATCCCTAAACTGTTGATACGGGTGACTCAATGAAAAATAGATATTTGTCAACAAGTTTACAGAAGTATATACTAAAACAATTTTAAATTGAGTATGACCACCAGGTATAAAGGTTGAAGCAGAATTAGAATACAATAGTTTTGAGGGTTACTAATCTCTAAATAAAGTTGCCAGTGTCGGAGTGATGGAGATTAACAGGTACTAATGAATTTGCAAGAAATGTAAGATATTTATTGTATTGGTTATATATAAAATAATTTGTGGCCGTAACAGGAGCCGATTTGTAAAAAAATTAATATTATTTTAATCAAATTCCATTTCAGATTCACTGCTTTCTTCAGAATCTAAGAAATCTTCAACTCCAATGTTAATTGTTACCGGTTCCAGCATTGCATCAGTCATATAATCCAAATTCCACATTTTATTTTCTTCCTTGTGAGCATGACTAACAGCATTTTTCCAATTTTCTGGAGTTACCTTTGATAAGGAATGTTCTAATAATTGTTGTAAGTCTTCTAATTTAAAAGTTTTGTTGTTGCGTCCGACTTCACCCTTTACTTGAGACCATATATTTTCTATCGGACTCAGATCACAGTGGTATGGGGGTAAACGTAAAATAATTACATCACGGTTTAATGCCATTTCATCAATTATAATTTTTTTATAAGCTGCTTTATGTTGCCTTACAATAGGTAATAATTCCTTTTTTGTCGAATTCTCCTTGTACTCAATTGCGTGTTTATCCAACCATTCGATTATCTCTCCTTTTTTCCATGCCTTTGTTGGCAATTTTTCTGCTAGTCTTGAATGGTAACTAGCATTATCCATAACTATGACAGAATTTTTTGGAATTAAATCCAACATTTGCTCAAAATATTCTTTAAAAACGTTAGCAGTCATTTCCTCGTGATAATCTTGGGTTGATTTTGAGGCAAAACTTAATAATCCACCATTGACAAAACCGTATTCGTTTCCAATATGAGTTATTATGAGTCTGCGTCCTTTTCCAATGGGAATATTGTTTATTCCAGTAGATACATCTTCGATGAATGCCTGACGGGAACTTTTCACATTTGTATCAACCCATAGATATGGTACAGTATAACCTTCATTTAGCCAAGTCTCGTCCAAATAAAAAATTGTTTTCCCTTCTTCTCGGTACTTTTTAATAGTTCTTAAATAATTTCGGCTCCAACATACAATGTAATCTTTTTCAATTAAAACGGATTTTCTTCTATTTTTTGCCAACGAAATCCCATCTCTCTCAATAGTCCCCATAATTTCTTGTTGCTTATGATTGGTAACTATTCGTTTTCTCTAATTAATGTTTGGATTTTGTCCAATGTTGGAAATTCTTTGTTAAAAAAAGATGAGTGGACGCTGCGTCTTATCATGTTTTTAGGTATTTCTTCAATTTCCAAGGGTTTACTCCCTCCACTCTTCTTGGGAGATGAAATAGTTTCTCATTTTCTTTTTTTTTAGGAATCTATAAATTGTTGCTTCTCCAACCCCTGTCATATTTGAACTCATGTTAACGATTTCACGAACATTACTTAAAGGGCGTGGATGTACAAGTGCACCGTGTACATTTAATATTATATTTTTCTCTCTTAGACTGAAGGCACCTTTAAAACTACACTTGACCGGGATAAAACCTGTTGTCGACGTCATTTTTAAATGCAAATAACAAAATATCGACACCAAAAACGTAGGTAGGTAAGAAATGAACAATGTACATCTACAAACTAAATGGAAGATGCAAACAATTTCTAATTTATATTATTGGCATAAGCTGTAATGTGGCATAAAAACTACTTAAACTATCATTAGTGAAGCCTTATCAGTAATTCGAGGTAATCGTTCAAAGAAGGTATTCTTTTTGTGTCAGGCGATAACTTGTATAGAAAACAATAATCGCCTTTAAATTACTGTTTACATTAATTTATTTCGTAAAACATTGAATTCTCTCGTTAATCACCCATGTATAATTAACAATAATCGTGTGGCATATATACCGACGTTTTTTACGCACAAAAAAGGTATAGTGAGATTAGTGGACACTTATTTTACAGAAGATTTTTTAAAAGATAATGAATTGCTGACGGCATCTTAAAATATTAATTTTTTTTATTTATTTCAAAACAAGTATAGGGTGACGCCTATGGTTTTTTGACCTGTTGAGGATTTGCATACATAATGTGCTATCAATATGATGGAAAAGGACTATACACACTTGTATCCAATTTAGAAATCTGATTTTAGTGGGATTTCCCAGGGAATATTGACCTACAGGGAGAAGAACACAGTAATAGATGGACATAACTAAAATTAATAAGATAAGTAACTATAAATAATATTAGAAAACTGATAATTCTGAATTTTAATCAAAATAAGTAGACAGGAAACTGATAATTTTAACTCTTAAAATCAGTAGTTACAAAATCTAATGAAAATCAGCTACATTTAACACGGTTCTCAGAATAAAGCTGAAATCTCTGACTAATAGCTAATTTTCAGCAATAAACTGAAATCCAGTGAACTGAAATTAAGTTTTAGCCAAATTCAGGGACGGAGAATCTGAAAACACTTACACTGAAAAAAGTTCTCATAATGAGTATTAATTAAGTACTTTAGAAAGGAACTATAAGGATTTAAACGGGTGCGTTTTTGAGAAAGGGATGAATTAGTCCCTATGCACTAGGGTGCATTTGTTTGAATTCTATGCACTTTTCATACATATACATCTACAGAAAAGTTGCTAAAAATTAAATTTCATGTTAAAATGTTACCATTTAAAGTAAATTTTTTTTTTTTCGATAAAGTTATATTCGGCGATAGGATTCGGAGTATCCGCCATACAATTTCTGGCCACTTCAATGGTGTAAGTTCACCACTCACACAATTTTTAGGCCATTTTCTACGGGCTACGAAAATACGGTTCTTCAAATTTTTCCACTTTGAACGACTGTTCGAAGTTTTACGATTATTTTTTAATTTCTCCTTTTTTACTTTTAACTTTTTTCTCATACATTTAGAAGTATATGGATTACTAAATAAGAAGGAAAGCTTATTTTCTGTACTTTAAAATAGTCTATTGTAAACGTACTCAAATTTGTAAAATTTTACTTAAAATATGAAAACAAAAAACATTTTTAAAATTAACAAAAGCGTAAATCTCAAAATATATCATATGAGTAAATACTTCAAATTAGTGAGACACTTGTGCCTGGTGTCGTTTGCAAATTTGCTCAATATCAGGCCTGATGTGGGAAAGAGCTACTCTCATTTCTTGTTCCAAGTTTAGCAGCCTTTCCCGTTTCTTATTTTTAATGTTTATTAAAGATGAGAACCCAAATTCACATAAATAGGACATTGAAAACTGTATTAAAATACTAAGCGCTTTTTTGGCAAGAAGTGGATATTCCTCTTGGACCAAGATCCAAAATTCCTGAACATTCACTTCTGAAAACTTAATTTTCAGAGTACGATCAGATGACAACGAAATAAATTCTTCTTCTTGGTTCAGAGAAAACTGGAAATTGGCTGTATTACTTGTGCTAAAAGGACTTCTTATCCAGTCATATTTTTCTACGTTCAGAGATGGTCGATTTCAAAGTAGCTGGTAGCGTTTTTGAAGTTAGAGATTCTCTATGCAAGAAACAGTGCGTAGATATGATATTTTCATTTCGCTTTTTTGCAAGGGTACAAAAACCTTTTATGGAGCCTACCATGGAAGGGGCATCATCCGTACAAATTCCTACGCAAAAGTCCCATGATATATTTTTTTTCTCTAAATATGACGTTATGGAATCAAATACATCCTGACCTGTTGTACGTCTGTAAGTTCTCTGCAGCATAAAAACTGATTGACTATTTCACCTTCGTCGACAAATCGAATAAATCCTAATAAATGAGAACTTTTTCCTCAATATCTATAAATATAATTCAAATTTTATTTAAAAAAACTAATTTCGCGCATAACTGACACTGAAAATCTCCAGTTGCTTCAAGAGATATTTCTGAGAGAACGGTTCATTCTACACAAAAAGTGCTAACAAACATTTTTGTTTTAAATTATTTCAGCTACATTTCTCGTTTGAAATTACGAGTTGGGGTTTTAGAGAAAAGGATAATCTTGCTTCTTCGTCTCGTTTTTAGAGATCAAATCTCTGACGACTGGACTAATGATGATTTCCCATTTCCTATAGAAGCCACATAACAAGAAACAGTAGATATCTAGAAAATTGAAAAAATAAACCAATAATTGAAATCACAGATTGTTTAAATAAAATAAAAAAAAAATGTCGTTTTTTCTTCTTCTTCTAGTACCATCTCCACCAATAAAGGTTGGCTATAACCATTGCAAGTTCGTCTTTATCTTCTGCTTTTCTTAAGAGCGTCCCTGTGTTTAACCCGGTCCAGTCGCAAATGTTTTTCAGCCAGTATATTTGTCGTTTACCAGGACCCCTTTTTCCTTCGATTTTACCTTTCATAATCAGCTACAACAATTCGTACTTATCATTTCTAAGTATGTATCCTAAATATGCTGCCTTTCGCCAAATGATGGTCAAAAGTTATCTGCCTTTCTCATTTTATGCAACACCATTTCGTTCGTAATATGATCGGTCCATGGTATCTTCAAAATTCTCCTAAAAGCCACATCTTAAAAGCTTCAAGTTTTCTCATTAAGTCAACATTAACAGTCCTGGCTTCGACACTCTAAAGAATAATAGAGTGGATATAACATTTTACCATCCGATATCGGATTTGCAGATTAAGTCTTTGGTTACTCAGAAATTTCATTATCTTCAAAAAGGCTGCTCTTGTTAAAACCGTTCTACGAATGTTAAAACCGTTCTACGAATCAAATGTACTTCAAAATTTTGCAAAAATATAATACATTTTTCAACCCACCCCTAAAAGTTAGGCCACACGTAATGCAAGAATATATATTATGACGTGTGTGTTTTATCATATTGATGTCAGATGTTTGACAATTTGAATTTTCAATTTTTTTATTTTATGATTAAATTATAAACAATGAATTTTACTAAATACTACTACTACTGAATAATTTTATTTGTGAACAATAAATTATATTGTTTACAAATCGATCAATATAATGAAATGTACTCAGTTGACGAAAAATCGCATAAGGTTGTATTCAGGCAATAGCGCGAACATTCGCCTGCCACTACCGGATCTTTATTTAACGTAAGATATTCTTATACACTAAAATTTAACTCCATGTTAAGTTATACAACAATTCAATGAATACGTTAAGTTATACAATCAATTATCATAATATATGATAATTTCTAAACATAAAACTATAACAAATGTTTTAATAAAACATGAATAAAACATTTTTATTATTGCTCTTTTCTCCTCAACCGAGTACATTTTTTAATCAACTTATTTTTTTTTAAACAATAAATCACAAAATTTTGGCCATTTAAATAATAGATAAATATAATAAGTTAATTTAAATATTGTCAAATATCAAAAACATTAATATGACAAAACGCAACACGTAATACACAATTTTTCACGACGTCTGGCCTGACTTTTAGTGGTAGCCTGAAAATGTATTATATACCTACGTATAAGTCGTAGAACAATTTTAACAGTTATTTTCGAAACATATTTAAGTCCTCTACAAATACTTTTCCATGACTTTTGGTGTAAAATAATTAGGGAAGCAGGAATTCAACAATTTAGAATTTCCCATTGAGTTTCCTATGGCCCGTTTGACGATTCACCACCCTGTATATTTTCTCCTTTGTTCCATGATTTTCAGTATTTCTTGAGTCATCCAAGGTTTTCGGCTTTCTGTTTTCAATTGTAGACTTTCTTTCTATGTTTTTATAACAGAATGTTTGATTATGCTCCACATAATGTTTACATTCTCAGTGGTTTTTATTTCTGATGTAAATTTCTTCATTTCTTGAATGATAAAAGTACGGATTTAATTTATCTTAAGTAACTGAGTACCTTCGAACTTTTGGATTTTATTATATTTTTTGCCCTTAGTTTTATTTTTTTTTTGCCCTTTATTATCATTTTTGAGACAAGGAGGTTATGGTCTGAAGGGACGTCTGCTCCAGGAAAAGTCTTAACGCTTACAATGGAATTTCTAAATCTTAGATTAGTTAGAATAGAGTCAACCTGATTTATAATGCAATTTTGTTCATTATCCTGTGGTATACAGTCTACGGGGTGGTAATCGAAACTACGTGTTCATAATCGCCAGGTTTGGTTTTTGATAGAATTAAGCCAATCTGTCGCCTCTAGTATTCCTTATTCCTAAACCATAATCTGATATAAGGTTGAAGCTCGAATAAATAAACTTTGATCAAATGAAAATTGAGCACAATTTATTAATTAAATCTTGCCCAAGTACTTTCGCTTCCTAGAGCATCTTCAGAGACATTTCGTCAATTTTGGCCTATCCAACAATCTGACATTCTGGACAAATTGTTGCTTAGGCCAAAATTGACGAAATGCCCCTGAAGATGCTCTAGGAAGTGAAAGTACGTGGGCAAGATATAATTAATAAACTGTGCTCAATATCTGCTTTTTCATTTGATCAAAGTAAACAATAATCACCTACTATATTATCGACTCGGTCTTTTCATATCTTTGCATTTAAATCACCCATATTTATAATTTAGAAAAAGAACTATTGAGAACAGTCAAAAGAAGAAAAACCAGTTATTAAGGGCATTTGTTGCGCAACGAGAAATACTACATCCCTCAGTTGATAATAAAAGGCAAAATAGAAGGAAAGCGAGGAATTGGAAGAAAAAAATTGTCCTGGTTACGTAATATCAGAAACTGGACAGGACTTGGATTTGAGGAACTCTTAAGAACAGCTGAAGATAGACAAACGTTTGCCACCATAACCGCTAACCTTCATTGATGGAGACGGCACTTGAAGAAGAAGATATTTATAATAATGTCTTCCTTTCTTGTGTATTGTAGAAGTTGTTTGAGTAGTTCTTAAAAATGATCTTTTGTAAAAATTGTCGTTTAATAGACAAAAAAAATGTATCTGATAAAGAAAAGTATAAGAGATAAGTTATTACAATATTATATATTTTGTTTTCTATTTCTACTAATTCATCAGACATTTACTAAATTTATTCCTCATATTTTATAATAATGCGATAGAATATAGTAACAATTATGTTGTCTTTCATGTCACGTCCAATATTAAAAGCTCCATAGAAATATTCGATACTTAAGTCTGAACGACGGTTTATTGGCAAAAGAATATAAATCGATTTTTTTTAACAATGTCTTCATATTCCTACGTAGCGTAATTGGAATAAAAATGAATAGTTCCTTTAAGAATCTTCTTGAATATCAATTTTGCATTTATTAGTAGTTTCCGCTCAGATCGGAAAATTTCAATTTAAAATTATCTCGGCTTAACTAAGCCCCTAAGAAAAACTTCAACTAGAGCATTAACGTAGATAAAACGGATTAATTAAGTGTTTATTAAACGAACTTTAAAACGTTTTTAGATAGTAGAAGCACTAGTCGGTAAATGAGAATAGTTTTAATATGAACACATGCAAATGGATATAACAAATGTAAGCAAGTTTTACATGCAAATGAAATGATAATATCAAAGTATATTTTAATTCTTTTTCTTAACGTGCCCTATCAAGTCCCCTTGACGTTGGCCATTAACATGGCGAAACTGTCTCTGTCTCGAGCTATTCTAAATAGTTGCTCAGCTTTCTTTATTCCTGTCCACTCCCTGATATTCTTCAACCAAGAGGCCTGCTTTCTACCAATTCCTCTGCGTCCTTCGATTTTACCCATCATAACAAGCTGAAGAATATTATATCGGTCTCCCCTTACTACGTGTCCAAAATAGGCCATCTTTCTACATTTGATGTTATCAAGCAGCTCGCGAACAGCATTTGCTCTTTTAAGGACTGCCACATTTGTCAGCATAGCCGTCCATGGAATTTTTAGTATACGTCTGTGCAGCCACATCTCAAAGGCCTCCAGATGATTAATCGTGGATATTTTTAATGTCCATGGTTCGACACCGTATAAGAGGACTGACCAAATGTAGCATTTAACCATGCGCTTTCGAAGTTGAAGTTGCAAGTTATCATTACAGAAGAATGACCTCATTTTTAAAAATGTCGAGCGGGCTATCTCGATTCTACATTTTATCTCTTGATCTGGATCTAGTTGTTCAGTAATATGGCAACCAAGATATTTAAAACTGGACACTCTTTGAATTATATGACCATCAACATAATCGTGCATCTTGATGTGCTAAACGGCTAAACACCATGTGTTTTGTTTTTGAACAGTTTATGTTTAGGCCAAACTCTCTTCCCACTTTATCAATGGCATTTAAAAGGCATTGTAATCCATTCATGTCATCACTTACAATAACTGTATCGTCTGCATATCTAATTGTATTTATCAGAATTCCATTAACTTTCACGCCCCATTCCAAATTATGCAGCGCTTCTTTTAATATTTTATCTGAATATAAATTAAATAACAGTGGGGATAGTATACAACCCTGTCTGACACCTCTTTGTATTTTACATATTTTTGTTGATTTTCCGTTTATGCAATAATATATACTTTTCTATGAATCGTATGTCTTGACTATCAACTCCTTTATCTTTTAATATTGTAATTAATTTGTGATGCTGTACTCGATCAAAGGCCTTTTCATAGTCAATAAATACAGCAAAGACGTCTTTCCTTTGATCTCGACATTTCTGCAGTAATACATTTAGTGCAAAGAGGGCGTCCCGAGTTCCCAGTCCATTTCTGAAGCCAAACTGTGTTTCATACTGATCTTCTTCACATTTATCTCTGATTCTACTGTGGATGATGCGTAGAAATATTTTCAAAGTGTGGCTCATAAGGCTTATCATTCTATAATCGCTATAGTTTTTCGGACGTTGTTTTTTTGATAGTGTTATGAATATTTTAATGCATGCTGTAATTCCTGTCCAAAATAGGTTCTTACATAAAATCCATCACTTTTCTGTGACTTTTTAGTGTACCAGATCCTACTGCAGGATCTCTAAATTCAAAACGTAGTTAATCAACCTCACATTTTTACATAGATTTAAATTATTTTTAATTCAATTAATAGTAATTAATCTTTTAACAATTTCTGGTAACAAAAATGTGTCCAAGTTGAAAATTTAATTGATGGTTCTCAGATTACGGAATCAAGGGGAACTATCACAAATCTAAAGAAAAACACCCATAACTCCTAAAGCAACTTAATTCTAATAGAAAAGTGGAAAAGTTCCTATAAAATACGACTACAAGAGTCCAGATTGGAATATATGGGAGAGGAATACAGTATGAAGAGACAAACAAATGGTAACATTAATAGTAGGTACTAACAAAGAGGTTTGTACTACGTTAATTAAAATGAAAAACGGGAGATCTCCAGGACCTGACAATATGGCTGTATAGTTACTTAAACTAGTTCCACTCCTAATAGAACCGATAACTTTTCTAAATCAATTCTGCCAACAAATTAAAGTACCATCTGAATAAAACACCGCTCACCAAGTGTCCATTTTAAAAAAGGGTAATCAAAAAGGTTCTAACTGCTACAGAAGATTAAGTGTCCTACCTACTTTCGGGAGATTGTTTGGAAAGATAATAAATCGAAAAATGTAAAAAAAATAAAAATATAAATATAATATAAAAAAATACAAGATGATGTAGGACATCTAATTAGCGAAGACCAAAGTGGATTTACGACTGGTAGATCTTGCACTGATAACTTGCATATACTCCAACAATTAATAGAAAAAAGAATAGTGGTTGGTACCGAAGTACATCCAGCCTTCATCGACCTAGAAAAAGCGTATGATACAGTTCTAAGACTTAAATTGTGGCAAGCTTTACAACGACTCGGCATTAGTCCATATCTTTTAGGAATAATCACAGAAGTATACATGGATAACACTACTACTAAAAGTCGGAAATAGACTATCAGAGCCAATAAAAGTAACTAAAGGGCTAAGACAAGGATGCAGTATGTCACCCTTACTGTTTAATGTATATATTGAGGCAGCCCTCCAAAATTGGAAAAACCACTGCCAGGTAATGGGAATCCCCATAGGAAATGGCGTACTGTTCACCCTGAACTTGTCGTCCTAGCTCAAGATTCTTGTGATCTAGAATTTATGATAAAGTGTCTATACAGAGAATATGTAAAATAGAGGTTATAAGTCAGTGGAGTCAGTCTGGTTTAAGACAACTAAATTCAGTGCTGTGGGATAAGAACATTACGATAAAGACAAAAAAGAGAATATATAATACCCTGACAAGAAGTATCCTGACATATGGGTCCGAAAACTCGACATTAAGCAAGAGAAATAGAGGTAGAATAAGAGCAGTAGAAATGGAGTTCCTGAGGAGAAGCTGTAGACTTACAAAAAGAAACAGAATTGAAAACGCAGAGATTAAGCGAATAGGAGTGCAATCAGACATAATCGACTATATAGAGGAGTAGAGACTATCCTGGTACGGCCACGTCAGAAGAGTGGACAGAGGACGCTGAATAAACAAAATTACAGAATGGAGCCCGATCGGAAGAATAAAGAGAGGAAGACCCCGAAGGTCATTCAGAGACGAAATCGACGAGGCTATGGAGAAAAGAACCCTGCGAGATGGAGACTGGAATGACAGGGAAAATTGGAGAAAACGGTTGAGTGAAAGAAGACAGTGTAAACTGTGGAAATCCTTAGTAGTAGTAGTATAAGTCAGTATGAAAAAAACAGAATATTTAGTTATCAATTCAGATGCAAGGTAAGAAGTGTTAATAGACGAGAAGGTGGAAATTAAACAAATGGAAATATTTAAATATTTACTTGAACTCATTGGTAAGAACGGCTTAAGAGAAACCGAAATTAAACACCGAATTAATCAGGGACGTAAAATTGTAGGATGTCGGAACTCCTTATGGTGGGATCGAGGTCTACCTCTTTTTCTTCTTCCAGGGTGCTTCCATCTATGAAGTTTTTGGGGCCAATGTTCGTCAGGTATTCTAAATAGGTACACAAACCATTTTAAACCTCTTCTTTCGATTCTGTCAATGACCGTTTCTGTAGCATTCATGTTATTTCTTATAGATTCGTTGCTCTTCCTTTCTAGCCTTAATGTTCTAGTACTTCTTCTCAAATAATCCATTTCAACTGCCAACAATCTTCTCTTCAGGTCTGCATTAATTGTCCATACTTCAGAGCGATAACAAAGAACTGATTCAACCATGGTTTGTCCTAATATTTTTTTGCTCCTTTTGGAAATGTTGCGATCCCACCATAAGTAGTTCAGACATCCTACAATTTTACGTCCCTGATTAATTCGGTGTTTAATTTCGGTTTTTCCCAAGTCGTTCTTATCAATGAGTGCAGCTAAATATTTAAATTTTTCCACCTGTTTGATTTCCACGTCCTCGTCTATCAACACTTCAAACCTTACATCTGAATTGGTAACTAAATATTCTGTTTACGTCATGTTGATTTGTAACCCCCATTTTACATATTCTCTATATAGACGCTTTATCATAAATTCTAGATCATAAGGGAGTTCAGGGAGTACAGTACGTCATTTCCTATGGGGATTCCCATTCTCTGACAGTGGTTTTTCCAATTTTGGAGGACTGCGTCAATATATAAATTAAATAGTGAGGGTGACATACTGCATCCTTGTCTTTAGTTACTTTTATTGGCTCTGACAGTTTATTTCCGATTTATAGGTAAGTAGTGTTATCCCTATATACTCCTGTGATTATTCCTAAAAGGTATTGACTAATGCCCAGTTGTTGTGAAGCTTGCCACAATTTAAGTCTTGGAACTGATTCGTACGCCTTTTTTCTAGGTCGATGGAGGCTAGCTGTACTTCGGTACCAACCGCTATCCTTTTTTCTATTAATTGTTGGAACATAAACAAGTTGTCAGTGCAAGATCTACCAGGCGTAAACCTACTTTGGTCTTTTTCCATTTATTTTCTTTCCAAACAATCTACCGAAAGTACACTTAATCCTCTGTAACAGTTAGGATCTTTTCTATTACCCTTTTTAAAGATGGACACTTGGTGAGCGATTTTCCATTCAGATGGTGCTTTAATTTGGTGGCAGCATTAATCCATTAGAAAAGTTATTCGTTCTATTAGGAGTGGATCTCCTGCTTTAAGTAACTGTACAGCTATATTGCCAGGTCCTGAAGATTGCCTGTTTATCATTTTAATCAACACAGTACGGGGCTCGTTGTTAGTAGTGTAGCATTTGCAATTCATTGATTTTTTTTGGTGTATGTTGAAATCCCCTCGTATATGTAATATATTGAAATCCCCTCATATAAGTTTGAAAAATCGAAGAATATTTTTAATGTATCTTTCTATCGTACGTATAAAAACCCAAATATGTTTTTAATTCCTCTTAGCGTTGCCAAGTAATAAAAACCATTTTAGAGTTGTTTATTTGTTTCGTGGCTGAATATTTTCCAGTCGATAATTCTTTGATTTAAGCCGCCCGATGTACTACGTTTTCAAATTAATAATCTAATGTCAATCAATGTTAATTAATCAAATTAATAATCTTAATTTTCGTTGTGTTTTGTTATTTCAGCGTTTGTTTATTATCTTTAAGTTATGTGAACGAATTTTTAAGATATTTTCGTCATTCTTACTTGGGTCGCGGTAGGCTCAAGTGTGGATCCAAATTCATGTCGAATTTGTAAAATTGTCTGTTTTTGGCCCCTTTGTTATGGAAATATGTAGCAGTGAAAAGTAGTTTTGTAGCAGTTAATGGTTCAGTTAATGTTTTAAGTGAGGATTGGAAGAATCGTCGCTTCCATCCTCATTTTGTTTTTCCCTAGTTGTCATCCAAGACTTTTTGGCAGTTTGGAGATGGATTTGTTCGTGTGTTCGTTACACAGAGAGAGTGAAGCCTCCAGTTCCAGTATAGTTCCAGTTATGGTTACAGAAATCTTAGTGCAATTTTTTTTGTGAATTAAGGTAACTTTTGTCTCAAATTTTAAAGTAAAGACATACATTTTTTTTTTATAAAAATTGCTCTCATAAAAATTTAAAAACTAGTAATATTAAATAATTTAAATTTTGGGTTTTGACCCTGATACATGAGTAAAATGGTCCTACATGTAAAAGTCATACGCCGCCATGTTACCTATCCAACGGTAACTTAACCATCACAAATTAGAAATACTAATAATGTAAAACAATTTCAAATTTATAACATTTAAAGGGTTTTTACCCATATATTTTGGTGGCTACTAGCATGTACAACCGTTGGCACTGATGATGGATTGTTTAATCCGAAAACGTTTTTCAATGTGTTTGTGATAGCCTGTTTGAGGCATTTTTATATACCTTTTATAAAGGATTTTAACAAAATTTTTTTGTGATATATGGTATACAGCCAGCTACATGAACTTAGTTTCCTCGTGGAATTTTAATAAATTTTAAATTCTGTTTTCTTAACATTTTGTTTATATTTTTAATTTACCCCTTTTTTGAAAAAGATATGATTTTTATGTTTAATCATTATTTCCCTAGTTACAACTAGTGGTTGTAATAGGTATAATTAGGCACCTCAAAGTGGCGCCCTATATTAAATTACTAAAGGTGTTTCCTGTTTATTTTTATTTTGTTTGTCCAAAGAGATTATGTTAGTAACCCTTTGTTTCATATTTTTGTAGTTATCCCAATCCACCCCCTATCTTTTACTTATCCACGATCCCAGCTCTCCTAACAAACCCTGAGTGCCGGTCGCACAAGTAGCGTTTATTTTACTTGCCTTATCTCCAACCCCTTAGTTTCAGTCCCCAATTTTCTACCCCTTGTAATAATACTCCATGTGGTAGGCAAAATACTTTCGTTACAGTAGTAATAATGTTACTATTTGTTTGTCCCTCCATACTGTATTCCTCTTTCATATATTCCAATTTGGACTCTTGGAGTCAATTTTTATAGTGATTTTTCCACTTTTCCATAGGAATTAAGTTGCTTAAGGAGTTATGGGTGATTTTCTTTAGATTGGTGATAGTTCTCCATGCTTCCGTAGTTTGTAAATATTAATTATTGATATTTACTCTTTGCAATGTATTGTCCTTTTTACTTGTACACAAAACTTAACTATGATGTAGCCATACGCTAAATAAATAAATATTAATAAATTATTCGTCCATATCGTGTTAGGGATAGTACTGTATATTTGCCTGATTAAAGAATTAGATTAAACAAATTAAATCTTCGCCTCGAGCGTCCAAATTGGTATTATTCTATGATGTTTGGTTGTTTTATACAATACGTCCTTTTTATGTTTACTTTTCCTGGATACTGTAAAATATCTCGTTATAAATCCCGATTTTCGCGTTTAATCACAGCCGAAAAATAATACGCTTCCAGTTATTTTTTATCATCGATAATCATCCCGTATTTTTCGCATAATTAGTCCCGCTCAGAGATTTGCATCATCCAATTACTCTTTACAATAATGCCTGACTGTATTTCACAATACACGCCATTTTTGTCTTTATGGTTTTATAAAAGGCTCCAACACGACGACCTAGTTTTCGACCAGAGATCCCAACCTTATTTTTAAGTCTGTTAACCTTGTTTTTGTCTAGTCCTTCCATTTTCCACCATCTCAAGTTTGATTTATCGTACATCTAAGCTGTAGATAGTATTGCTACACTAATATTTGTACAACATTTTTACCTTGACTTAAATTTTTCACCATGTGGTTCCCTGATTCAATGTAATTCAATGTAGATCAGGCATTAAAATCGCGTCGAAATTTAGAGCACATTTTTTTTATATTCAATATCAAACTTATTTTTTATGTTAACATATTAAATACATTTTGAATACTTACACTAATGATACTGTGATTTTAAAAATGGATGTGTTGCAAATATGAATAGGATGCCAAAATTGTAGAAAATCCTGTGTGTTTACAATACGACAAATACGAGAAATACGAGAATATAGTGATATAGTAGAGTAAAGTACGATAAAGAATTTAAACTGAGGTTATAATTTATTATTTAGCTTAAACACTGGTTTTTATGAAATCATTTTTCTAAATTAACGAAACTACATGTCTAAAATTGGCAGTGTTTAATTTGGATATAATATGATAAACGTGAAGAATTTCATGCACTATTCAAAAAATGGTGCAGGCACCGAATCGTGAAAAATTTGTTTTATGGGTAAGTACTACATTTTATATGTACATTGGATAATGTAGGTGACTAAGGATTTTTGTTACTGTTAACTAGATTTTAGTAACAGCAACTGATTTGGATTGATGAATAGTTCATACAGAATCGTTATGTAGTGATTTTTACCTTCGTCCGTTGGTACCTACTACTGGTTACCAGCTTTTCGGGCTGTAAGACACAAATGTAATGTTTCTGCTGGCACCTTCATATTGGCTGTCGATCAGTCAGGTTGACTAATGTGTCAGATGTGCTGCTTGAATAAAGTTGGCTTGAATAAATCTAGACTCATGATTGCTCATGGAATTTTGTAATTCCTATAGAGTTTTTTCTCGCAATGATTACATTGGCTTGGTGTTTTTTAGCTGTGGTGTGTTAAGAACTGTAATAGTTTTTTACAAGGGCTTTAACAAGCCGATTGGTTATGGGAATGGCCACCTTAAGTTTTCTTGGATAGACCAAACTTGCTTTCCTTGATTTTTAGTTAAGACTTTGTATTTTTTCCACAAAATATGTAAGGGTGGATTAATGGTCTGGTTTTGTGAATTTTCCAAGTTCTAGTTTAGGTGATGACATCGAAATTTCATTGAAAATTTTTTTAATTTTCATAATTCCCTAGCACATGAAATTTCGCAATTTTTTCTTAAGAAGTTCTCTAATCTAAACCAATCGTATTACAACCGATTGGTTTATTGTACATCTTTTAACATCTCAACTATTATATAAGTCATCGGTATTTCAACAGACCTAGAAAACTATATATTATGTAAGCTGTTCGCCAACTATCAATGGGTCTTCTAGTTTGAACTGTTAAGGTTGCGGAAGCTGCCTTACTTCGTTTATAGGGCCTTGCTTGCGGCCATTAGAAATCTATTTGTAGAAGAGTCTGCGACTGGGGTTCTCTGCTGGTCCGCTCTATATTTTTCTTTCTGGACTTAGAAGAGTGACTTATTTCTAAGCATCACTTAGGCAATACTTTTCTCTCGTGCCATGCACCCCATGGGCATGATGGTGTTACACCTCTGCATTCTAGAGCGTAATTGTCGCAGCTCAAATCTCACCATATAATGAGTCAGTTTTGGTGACGCTGTCTGGTGATTTGCTGATTGAGCATGCTGTAGATTTGTGCATGTGTATTTGTATAGATGTTAAGGTGTGTGTGTGTCTTTATGCGTGTTTGTGTGTGAGCATGTATATTTTTCAATCGACAAATATACAGTTAATGATATAGCTGCAGTTGACATGTCATTTACTATACTGGTAATTCAGACTGACAGCAGATCGGTATAGTCCCCTCAGCTATAGTTATTATAGGCTTGTTCAATTGAAACCCATCTTTGGTTAGGTTAGCATTAAAAACAACTGACATTCTGCAATGTTGGTTATGTTTATAAACGTTATACTAATGAATGTCTATTATTTATATTTGACTGCAAATTTAATTATTGTGATTTAAAAATGGTATTTGTTTTTAACACTCCGTCTAAATTTAAACAGCGTAAAATCATTTAAAGGAAGTAGTGTCAAAAATTTAAAAATGGAAGAGAAGGAAAGAATACAAATCTCCGACCAGGTGTATTAAATACTGCTTTAAGAGATAGGAATGTGGCTTAGAGAAAATCATCGAATTTCAATCAAAATTTCTAATGTATTTATCTTTAAAATATCTTACAAAATACCGGCAAAACAGGTAATGACTTTCTTTCGTCTATAATTGCTGGTGATACACCTTGATGTTAATATTTTGCACCATCTAGTAAAGTGTCATCAATACAACGGAAACCCCCAAATTTTTCGCCATCAAAGAAGTTTAAAGTTGAACCTTCGTCAGGCAAGGGTTATCACGACTTTGATGATGTATTTTTTACCACGAAGGATCCTTGCTTTACAAAAACCGAAAGCATATCAACGGAATCCTGTAGAATGAAACTGTTAACAAGCTCTGTCAAGCAATAAAACGAAGACGTACAGGAAAGATCATTATTCTGCATGTCTCATGTTGCCAAAATAGCAAAAGAACATCTATAATGAAGGAAATGAAAAATATTAGACCACTGTGGCGTACTAACGGAGGTTTTGGGGGTTAACCACCCCTCAGCGTATATAAAGTAAAAATATATAAAGAATAATTGGAAAACGAAACTTGTCTTTCACACACAATACAAAAAAAACAAAACGCCAATTTAATAAGTAAATTACCACTTTAAATATGTAGAATACAATAATTATTGTATAAATAGCTAATAATTAATAATATTTTTCATTTTATGTAGATATAGATACCTAATATTGGGCTCATGATAAGAGTAGACAGAACGAGTATGTTGCGAGTAGCATGCGCCTACAGGACTGTATCTGCGGCGTCAATGTGAACTATCACGTTTTGTGTTCCTCTGCATCTGATAGCAGTAGAAAGGAGACATCTCTATGAGAGAAAAGAGCATTTGACAACAGCCATAAAAAAGAAGAAAGGGAAAGATCAATTGAAAGATGGCAAGAAGAGTGGAACAACACGGAAGATGTTGCCCAGTGGATCTAGATGCTAATTCAATGCTGGAGTGTAATAGATGTACACTGAAATGTATCTAATATTTAAAGAAATAGGTATGAACCCTGTGACTGTCAGAAAGATGTTCGTGAAGATGACGGGAAGTAAGGAGGGATGGAATATTGTTCACAATTACATCCGAACATTAAAAACAAAGAAGAAGAAGGGTAACACCAACTGGACAAACGACAGAGATCACATTTAGATAAGAAAAGGGAGTATTCCAAAAACGTCGCAGTAGGCAACTGCACACAAGCAGGAGAGGGTGGTTTTATTTGGTAGGAAAGATAACAGATACCTGAATATTTGGCACTGCTATCTTCAGTACTTTAAATTAAACTAAAACCCAAATTTTAAGGACTTAAAATGGAGGTAGTATAAAAAAAACTCTGTCTCAAACCCCTCATAAGACAATTCTACGTGCTCCACTAGACCATTCACCATATAGTTCCCATTTATCACCTTGTGATTTTTGAGAGATACAAGAAGTATACAATGCCGTAAACGAATTCTTCGAGCAACAACTGCAAGAATTCTGTAAGCAGGTTATTGCAGGTCAAAACTCTAAATTTTTAACGTTATAACGTATTGCCTACCGTAGTCTAAATTTAGGAAGTAATAAAATTAAAACTAACTCGTTTTAGTATATTAGTCGAAATACATATTTGACACCCACAATAGAAAGAATTAAAAGAACCATGCAAGAATGAGACACGTTATTTCCATATAAACAACCAGATAAAGGTAAAAATGGAAATGGTAATAACAAAACATTGTCAACAGCTTTGCATTTCCGACAACAAATCCCTTTCTTTATAAAGATTATTCAAATCATTGTTTGTCTCTCTAATCTGCACGTGTTGATGTTTTAGCTCTCTCTATAGATGCATAATATACTCAATAAATACTCCTCTAAATGGAAGATAAAACAACTGAAAACGTTTAAAAAATACATTAGTTTTATACAATAAACATTTAAATGAAAAATGTATTCATAACTGACTCTTCATAACTGAAGATATCATTTTGTCTCACCAATATGTTTGCCAACAGCTGTGTATTTTTATTTTGTCTGTAACAGTTTCCAAGGCATCAATTTCCTTTATTGTTCTAACCGCGTGTGCCTTCTTTATAATCTATTTTAACTCAGACTAAAAAATCGATTTGCTGAAAACGTTCGCGCAGAAAATTCTCCAACTGGCACATATTCTGTGGAAACATTGACCTATTAAAGTTAACGTCGTTACTACAGCAAATCCTACACGATACGATATATCTTGAGAGGTGATGTGAAGTGTATAAATGTATTATCGAGCTATGATATAAGTACATATGATATAAAAGTATTTGCTTTTTGTCAAAAAATTGTTATACGGCAATTTGAATATTCACGTAAATCGCCTTTTTTTCTTGTGCCATTAGTTATACAGCCATGCATATTTTATATAAAACTAATGTATTTATTTTTATTATTTATAAACAAAGAGTCACATTAATCGCTTCAAAGACGAAATCTAATCTAATCACACAACAAAAGAAAAAAAATATCAGAAACAAAATGAACTAAAGAGAATACTACACACTTCTCATCCAATAACTTATCAAAAGGTTATATGCTTTGAGCCAGACATGCCATTACATTTTACAGTAATATGTTTTTGATGGGTTTGGAATATTATGTAACTATTTTTTATCTCAAGCTTTTAATTGTGTTTACTAATTATAAGAGCTGCTAAAAGAAATACAAAATATCTTATGCTACTAAACATATTTCTTCTTCTACTTCTTCCTTCTAGTATGTAGGCTGCAAAGCCTGTTTCTTCTTCAATATTTGCCCCCTAAATTGTTCAAATCGTTGCACCATTTTTTTCTTGGTCTGCCAATACTTCTCCGTCCATTTGGGAACTTATCTCGTGCTCTTCGTACTATTCTATCCTCTGTCATTCTACTGATGTGTTCGTTCCACTCCTGTTTTTGTTTTGTCACCCATCCATTTATGTCTTCTATATTGCATGCTCTTCTTATGTTTCCGCTTCTCTCCTTATCCAACAGATTTCTCTATGGTATTCGTCGGAGTATTTTCATCTCTGTTGTTTCTAGCAATTGTCTCGTTTTAGATGTATCAGGTCTTGTCTCCGCCATATATGTTAATATAGCTCTAACTGCTGCTTTGGATTCTTGTTTTCGTGTCTTGTCTTAGGTGTTTGTCTTCCAGATTGTGTCATTAAGAGAACCCGCTGCTTTACTTGCTTTTAAGCTTTGTTGTCGTACTTCTTCTTCAACATCTCCGTGACTAGTTATATATATATACCCAGATATCTAAACCTTGCTTCCTGCTTTATTATTTTCCCATCAATTTCGATTTTACACTGTAGTGGGTATTTAGATGTCATACATTTAGTTTTTTCGGCTGATATTATCATATTGTATTTCTTAGCTGTTGTATTGAAGATATGCGTTAATCTTTGGAGCCAGTCTTCTGTCTCGGCGTCGTCTGCATAGCATAATGTTTGGATTGCTTTGTTCCCCATTATGTAGCCATGAACTTTACGTAGTGCTTGTATTATTTCGTCCATTATTATATTAAAGAGAAGTGGGCTTAACGAGTAACCCTGTCTGACTCCGCTTTGTACTGGTATATACTGTTAGTTTTCTATTTATCTTTGCCTGTTTCGATTATGGAGGTAGATGTTTTCGATGGTTTGTATAATATTGATTGGAATGTTTCTTTTATACAATAGGTGTAAGACCTCTTCGACTTGAATGCGATCGAAACCTTTTGAAAGACCTTTGTCAGGTCGATAAAACATAGATATGCTGGTTTATTGTACTCGATGGCCTTTTCTGTGATTTGTCTTTGTACAAATACAGCGTCTTTGCAGGATCTTCCGGATCTGAATCCTTGTTGTTCATCTGATAAAGTTGTTAGTTTTTTTATTTTGTTGGTTGGGACTTTTGTGGTAAGCTTAAGTGCGGTGTTCAGATTTATACCTCTATGGTTATTGGGGTCTTCTTTATCTCCTTTCTTGAACATTTCTACCATTTTACTGCTTCTCCATGCGTCTGGTATCTTGCAGTGCAATATTAGTTTTTGTATAAGTTTTGTCATCTCTAGGGTTATATTTTCTCCTCCGTATTTTAGAAGCTCGTTGGTTCTTCCGCCTGATCATGGTGATTTCCTATTTTTGAGTGAATTTATGGCTATTTCAACTTCCTGAAAGGGAGTAGAAATTCCTAAACATATTTAAAAAATACTATTCTAAAAATTATTTTGTCTAATAAATGTTTCTCTTGAATTTTGTATCATAATTTTGAAAAACGTATTTAAACAAAAAACAATTGTATTTTGATGAATTATAAATAAGTTAGAATAGCGACCAATTACAAATAAGTCCCAATGTCATGAATGTCAACTTACAATTTTAAAGAAAAGAAAAGAAAAGAAAGAAAAAGAAAAGAAAAAAAGAAAAAAGAAAGTACAAAAGAAGAAGTATTGCAAACGTGGGTGGAATACTATAAAGAACTATCGAATTACTATAGAAGATCCAAATCAACCACCCCCAGGAGCAATTAACAATTGCCATTGGAGTCAATACATCATCAATTCAAGAAGTACGGGATGCAATAATCGTATATATAAAATCATACTGAGAGCCTAGAATGAGCAACAAATCCTGGAAGAGTGATGTTTTGGGATCGATTGCCCGTTACACAAAAAGGGTGATCAATTGTAATGTAGAAACTAAAGGGGAATAACCCGCCTTTTACAGCATACAAAATATTTTCGAGTATTTTATATGGTCGCCTGAGTGCATATTCAGGGAAGCTTCTTGGCGAATATCAAAGTGGTTTTAGGCCTGGTCGATCAACAACAGACTAGATATTTGTGCTAAGACACGTACTGGTAAAAACCAATGAATTCAATATCGACACATACCATCTTTTCGTAGATTTTAAATCGGCCTATGATAGTGCCCTAAGAAATAAATTGTATGAAGCCATGGATGAATTCCACGTCTTCGATAAAGTAATAATAAGATTGGTTAAGGCTACAATGCGTAAAGTTGTTTGCAAAGGTCGAAATACAGGCCGAACAATCACAAGCATTTGAAACGCATGTTGGGATGCGACAGAGAGATGTGCTGGCGTGTCTCCTTTTCCACATAGCCCTGTAAAAGGCGGTCAGGGATGCCCAAATAGACAACAGAAGAAACATTTCATCCATTAATAAATCATCCCAAATTTTGGCATATGCAGATGATGTTAACCTAGTTGTCCACACAACACGCAAGCTAGAAGAAATGTATACCACCTTGTCAAATGCCTCAAAAAATATGGGCCTACAAGTAAATGAGGAAAAAACTAAGATAATGGGATCAACATCCAACAATAGAGCCAGAAATATCGGCCACTAATTCACGGTTGATAACTCTACCTTTGAAGTGGTCAACAAATTCACATATTTAGGCTCCCTTATCACCAAGGAGAACGTCATGACGGAAGAAATCAAGCGAATAATTTCTTGGATATTTTGGATTGCGTAGACATGTGAGAAGCAGAAACTTAAGCCAAAAAATAAAAATACCCATATACAAAACCCTTATACAACCAGTGTTGACATATGGATCGAAGACATGGACCATTTCCAAGGCAGATGAAAACCTCCTGCTTATATTTGAACGAAGAGTCCTGAGAAGAATATTCGGTGTCATCTGTGAAAATGGTGTTATATCACAGATATAAACATATATTAGGTGGTACAGACGTATCTCTTATAAAAATAGGAAGACTAAAATGGGTAGGACGTCTGACAAGATCACAGCAGAACAACCCTCCTAAAAGAATCCTTAAGGTGGGTACACATATGCTCCGAATACCGTCTCGAACCCCGTCGCGTACAGCGACGCGATCAACAAAAGTTCGCGACGTTGTTACAGGGAACATTGAAATAAGTAACGAACCGAACACCGCTCCGTACTTTGTACCAAACATTTTAGCGTTCCAGCAGTAATTGAGTTGAATTTGCATGTGCAAGATGGATGTTGCTGCAGCAGCCTACATTCTTATGCATTATTCAGTTAATAAAACGAAAAATATTCGTGAAAGGAGATGGTCCATTCCATTTTGATGCACTCAACTTTAAAAACACCGTCAACCTTCAAAATAACAGACTGACTATTTTGAATGACTGGAGATTCGATAAAAGATTCGCAAGCTAGTCCAAACATGAAATTCGCGGTGTACATTGTCGCGCTCAAATTTCTTTTGATGCGTAGGTATTTTACCGACAACCGATGGATCGCTTCGATGTACGTTGTTGACGCGTCGAGGTACGGTACGCGGTTGCATGACTCCGTCCACACTTAAGAACGCGACGGGGTTCGAAACGGCATTCGGAGCATATGTGTACCCACCTTTATGTCACAACCTGTAAGAAGTAGAAGTAGGGATAGGCCAAAACTCAGATGGAGGGATGGTGTACAGTTGGCAATGGATAGAACTGACTGGCGTTATAGACGTGGGAAGGTCGAGGCTCTTTTATGGGGCTGTAGCACCAATGATAGATAATAAAAAAGATTTATTTATCATTAATAGACACCTCAAAAAATGTAATAAGCATATGGAAAATTAAATTAAAAATGTGATATTTTACTGGTTTTATAAATGAACTATAGAAAAATAATATAATTATACATGTGGCTTAGATTTTGAATTTCTGATCTTTTGTTTAAATTATTATCACTCCTGCTAATACAAATCATTTCGAAAAAAGTCCTTTTACCATATACACAGCTTCACACTGAGTACAACCAATGCTATATACTACATTTAAAATATAAAGATGAAATAGTTTTGATGTTCTTTGTTGCTATTTTTATATTGTCAATAATCTTATGTGTTTGTATTAATTTAAGTGTTAATGATGGTATATAAAGTAGTGAATGATAATAGATGTTCTGATTGTTCAATATAATGTTCTGAGATTTAAAAAGAAATGATGTTTTATATTAACAATATAAGAGTTCTCAATTAAAATATTTTTTAACAATTGAAGATCTTCTAGATAATCTGGATGAGAAAGCCTTAAAACACGTTCTTTTAAACCTGTTATATGGTTCATTTTCATCTTGTTTGGATGATGTGAGGAATGGCTTATAAATTTATTACTATACATGGGTTTTCTGAAACATCTGGTTTTCAGCACATTATCTGTAGTTCTTACAATTCTCATGTCAAGGAATGGTAGAGAATTTTCCATCTCTTTCTCAACTGTGAACTGTATATGTTGATTATGATTGTTGAAAATGTTAACTGTTTCATGAATTCTATGTTTAGGAAGTGTCAAAACTAAATCATGTACATATCTTTTAATAAAAGAAATGAATACATATAATACATATTAAGTTATGATACATATTGAGCAGATCTTGGTCTTATTATTAATAGATTTTGATTTTTCTGTATGTGAATCATTTCCAATATGCAACTTTTGTTGTTGTTCTATTCTTTTCCAAAATCTATATATTTTCAAAATCAAAACAATGTCTATTTTGTAGAGCTGTTAATAAAGATTATCACTTGGATGTTTTTTATAAAATAAATTGTAAAGACTGCAATTTAACATATATTGGACAAACACACCAATATCTGCATAGAAAGGTTGTTGCACACAAGCTTAGTGTACAAAATAACAAATTAAACACTAGTCTTAGCCAGGCATTCACTAGGAAATTGGGCAATGGAAATTCAACAAAAATTAAGCTAAGCATGGAAAGTTGCGTGCTGTCCCCACTACTTTTCAATGTCTACAGTGAAGCGGTATTTCAAGAAGCGCTCTCAGACTCAATAGAAGGTATATCTATCAATGGAGAAGTTTTGAATAACTTACGTTTTGCAGACGATACAGTAATAATTACGGATAACAACAATGATTTACAGAACCTAATACAACGCCTTAATGAACGCTGTCATGAGTACGGAGTGAAGACAAATTTAAAGAAAACTAAATGCATGATCATGACTAAATCTGCACATGCAAATATCCAATTGACTATTGAAGATACTGCAATTGAGAATGTTAATAACTATAAATATTTAGGAACATGGATAACATCAGATGTAGACCAAACCAAAGAAATTAAGACACGTATTGAAATAGCACGTACATCATTTATTAAACTTAAAAAGTTTCTTTGTTGTCGGGATATAAGGTTAGAACCACGCCTGAGAATGCTTCGATGTTACGTGTTCTCTACTCTTCTTTATGGTCTGGAAGCTTGGACACTAAAACAAGTTCATCTGAATAAGCTGGCCGCCTTTGAATTTTGGTGTTACAGAAGAATCCTACGAATATCATGGATTCAAAGAATGTCAAACATGGAAGTAACTAGAAGGATAGGAAATGAGGCGGAAATAATATTAACTATTAAAAGACCAAAACTTGAGTACTTGGGACATGTGATGAGAGGGCAAAAATACGCATTATTACAACTTATTATGCAGGGCAAAATCCGAGGAAAGCGAAATGTGGGAAGACGAAGAATATCCTGGCTTAAGAACTTAAGGGAATGGTTTGAATGCAGTAGTGCAGAACTTTTTAGAGCGGCAGTCAACAGAGTCCGCATAGCCATGATGATTTCCAACCTTCGATAGAAGATGGAACTTAAAGAAGAAGAAGATGGAAAATTAAAAAAGCATTGACCAAAATGCTAAATAAATTTAGGTAGTAGAATCATGGACAGTACGTAAACCAGCTTTCATGTGAAAAAATAAGTTTTTGAAATGAGGCTTTAATTAATTGATGTGAGTCTTACCCTTACAAAGAATTTTTCTTCTCAAGAATATTTTAGTTTTCTAAACGGTAGAAAAGATCTTGTTTTAATTTACTTTCATTATAGTATAGTCCAGCGTCTTATTCTGACTGGTGATTGATGTTTCACAGAGTACCTTAAGATAACTTTATTCATAAATACTACTTATAATTAGTTAGAAATCTTTTTTAACTTTCCAAATATTCCACGGATCACTAATTATTAAATATTACTAGACATATTAAATAAGGTACAACTTAGATTTTTAAAGTTATAATGAAAAATAAAATTGCTTGAAAACTGGAAGCATTTACTCGTACATGCAGCTTTCAGTAATGTTCAGGATGCCTCTCAAAGTGTATCCTTCAAGCACATAGAAAGTGTAAACCAACCTTAACGATGCTTATTCGCAACCGAACGCCTGCAAATATGGAAACTATGGTTGCCGAAACTCTTATCTAGGAAATAAGGTCCAATTATTGTTGTTCCTTAAATCAGAACTATTTGGAATTTCCAACTTTGCAATTTAGTTTGAGCGAGAATTGAATTAATTTAAACTTTCTTCGAATGACAAATGGTAATTTAGTTTATAAGGATTTAATACTTTTGAGTGCATTAACAAGAATTCGTACTTTTCTTTACAAAAATAAACATAAAAATTCAAGTAGGAAAGGAATAAAATTGTAGTAGTAAGTTTTAGAACTTAAATAAAAATTGAAATTTTTAGGCCAAATTATTTAACAAAATGAAGAGAGATAGATGACAGATAATATATTGCGGAGCAGGAATACCTAGGAATATTTAAGAGAAAGAGACAGGTTCTATACGAAATGTATGTACGAAGTGTATCATTCACTCTTAGGACGTCGGAAATAGCATACTTTTGGCAGACTAGCTGTAGCTGGACACACCTTTCTCCCGTTTTTGACTTATATTTTTATTCTTCCTTTTCTTCTTTCCTTTATTCTTTTTCTATATTCTCAATTCTGATGCCTTTTCAGGTTTTAGATATCGCTTATTCAAAGTTGCTCAAAAAGTTATCCCTCTTGGAATACCCGACTTAGAAATTTCAGTTAGAAGCAAGTACTGACTATATGTGTGTTGAAGCATACTAAACTCTGGTACCTACTTTATAACAACCATGACTTTTTCTGTTTATATCAAAACTATTCACTGAACACTCCAAAAACGGCTATTGTTCATTTTATTTGGTTACTTTACAAAATTTGTAAAACATATTAACCTTTGTTTAGTGTTCAAAATTTTATTTCGAACTTTTTCTCTTTCTTTTCTGTTAATGTAGCCAATGGTTACCCTTATCTGGTTTAGAATTTTCCTCCATTCCTATTGCGAAAGTTAGTTTGATGTCATCTAAATACCTTTTTTGGCGTTCCTTTTTGCTCCTTTTGTAAACATAGATCAAAATACAAATTGAGATGGAGAGGGCGAATTTTTAGATAAATATTTAAACAGATATTTAGAACAGGGACTTTTTTAACTACCACTAAAAATTAGATTTTCTGAAACAAACTCCTCAGAGGTTTTGAAACTGTTTTCAAGTGGCATGTTTATAGTTAGTTAAATATTGTATTTATATATTATTAAACTACAAATAATTGTAATGAAAATTACATTTAAAATTATATTTTAATCATTCGATTCGATTTTCAATCAGAAATTCGTTTTCAAATTATTTTTGAATTATGAAATTATGTCAACCTGTATTGGTTATCAACTGGCGCTTTGTGGCAGCCAATTTTACATTTGACTTACTTTGGCCTGGATCTTATAGGTAAATAGTCATTTTTTAGCTAAACTTCTGAGGGTAATGTACCCTCGCATTGATATTTAATTCTGATCTTTATGTGCTAATGTAGTTAATTGCAGATGATGTGTCTGTGAGCTTATAGTAACCCGTTAATGTTGATATATTCCTATTGTTAACTTCTTCTTTCAACATTAGTAACCAGAGCCTTCTACATTAGGCTGATGAGTTTGCTAAACCTTTTTGTGCATTTTTCCATTGTACTCTGCGCTCATTTCCTGGTTTCCTAATTTTTATGGAATTTAAAACTTCGCATTGTTTTCCTAGTTGCTCGAGAACTTGTGCGTTTGTTTTCCGATTTATCCATGGTATTTTCATAATACGACATTTCGAATGCTTTCAGGTTTTTAATTTTGGATTGTTTCAGTGTCCAGGCCTTAATCCCATACAAAAGGGTGGAAAAAATATAACATTGAAGCATTCTTATCCGGAATATTGCGATTATAGAAAAGTTTTCTCATTCTGTTAAAAGTTGGCCGTGCAATTTCGATGCAGCATCTTATTTGTTTTGTCTGATCAGTATCTTCTGTGATCCATGCTTCAAGGTATTTGTACGAAGAAAGGTGTGTATTCTTTAAAAATTAATTAATTAATTAATGCTTGATATGGATATATTTTAAAATGCTTAAAAAAATACTGTTTAGAACCACCTATGCTTTTGAGTACTCAAATAAATAATGAACCGTCCAAACACTTCAAATTCTATGATCAAAATATTTTAGTCATAAATAAAACAATGTTTATTTAAAATAATTTTAAGTATTTAATAACATTAATTGATTTCTTTGTATACATCCTTGCATATATAATATGTGTATATAATATGCATACATTATAATATGTAAGTTTTATTTTTTAATCCAAACAATAAATTGCTATTTTCATTTCATAAAAAATAATTTGACAGATTTGGCTAATACAATCCTGGCAGCTGTCAAAGTAGTCTCAAATTGCACCCAATAATTCTCGACATGCCTAAAACACAAGAATAGGCCACAATTTGACAAAAGGCCCTGAAAAGAACCTATCAAAAATGATTGAATAAAATTTTCTTTAGGTTACGTTTTTGACTAAACAATACACTACCTACGATATTAAAAGATTTCTATTTGATAAACACAAGGCGAGCTGTATCAAATCTAATAAACCTTGACCTAATCAAAGCATTAAGATTCTGGTTAAATCACAAAAATATTGTGCACCTGCCAAACCATGCTTTAAATTGTTTGGTGTCCAGGTCATGTTTCATGTTGGTGGAATAGCAGTTGTATTTCTTGAACGGCATTGTTGCCATAATTCTAACAGTATCTCCATTACTCGAGAATTATTGTTGTATGAGTAATACAAACTTAAAATTTTTGATGTTAATTAAACACAATTATTGTAATTAAAATTACATAGATTTTGTTTAGAGTTTAGAGTTTAGAGTTTATTTATTTAACTACTTAACAAATACAAATATTGTTTGTAGCAAGTCAAGAATACATAGTATATAAAAAAGAATATAAAACGTAACTTCAATATTACAAACAAGAACACATATTATAGTTTATTTTTATGAACGAGAGAGTAATTAGCATAATTTTAACTGGTATCTCCGACCACTCCATGGGCGTGCTCAAGATTAATTGAAAAATTACTTTGAATAATTGTAAAAAATAAATGAATTATTTCAGTGTTATAAAGTGTTATGTGTATGTAAACAAAAGTGACCTCTTTTATCACACACTATATTAGAACTGACTGGCCTACATTAAAAAGGGTTTTAAAAAATTCACATTTTTTAAAATTTTTATGAATTACAAAAGAGAAAAAGAGTTTTTAAAACCGTCTAAGGTATGTTAAATAGATGAATAAAAATATTAATATAAAACTTACAGCTACTTGTTACAAATCCAAATCAGATTCAGAAGATGAACTTTCAGAACCAAGATTTATAATAACTGGCTCGATCATTTTATCAGTAATATTGTCCAGCTTCCACATTTTTTCCTCTTCTTTAATAGTGTGATTTACTGCCTTTTCCCAGTTTTCAGGTTTTACATTATTTACGGCCTCCAAAAACAACTGTTTAACATCATGAATTTTAAAAGTGGTATTTTTTCTTGAAACTTCACTCTTTATCTGTGCCCATACCAGTTCAATCGGGTTTAATTCATAATGATATGGTGGGGATCTAAGTACTGTCATTCCACGATTTTTGGCAATTTCATCAATTTCGTATTTTTTAAATTTTTCTTTATGAAGGGCACACAACGAATAAAGTTCCTTTCTTATAGATCCGGGATGGTACGTAATATTTTTTGAACGCAGCCAATTCTGCAAGTCTTTTTTTAACCACTGGGTTGTGAGCAGTCCTTCTATAAGTCTGGAGTGATAACTTGCATTATCCATTACTATTACACAGTTCTTAGGAAGAAGATCTATCATTTGTTCGAACCATTCTTGAAAGACATCAGCGTTCATGTCTTCATGGTAGTCACCGGTACGAGTTGATTCAAAAGTTAATAAACCACCTTCAACAAAACCGTCTGAACTGCCAATGTGTACTATTATCAGCCTGCGTCCCTTTCCTGATGGTGGGTTTAAACCAGTAGATAAGTTATTTACAAAAGCGTGCCTTTGACTTGTAACAGTTTCATCCTGCCAAAATTTATTTGGTGTATAACCCTCGTTGATCCATGTTTCATCAAGATAAAATATTTTTCTTTTTTGGTTTCTCATTTCCTTTATGGTTCTTAGAAAATGTCTTCTCCATATGACAATATCGCTTCTTTCTAATAAAATAGACTTTCTGGGATTCTTTTTCCAGCGGAAGCCTATTTCTTTTAAAAGTTTCCATAACGTACTTCGACTCGTTTCTGGGTAATCCTTATCATCTCGAACTGAGACAAGAACTTTGTTCAATGTTGGAAATTCTTGTCTAAAGAAGAATTCATGCACTTTCCGTCGAAGTCCTTCTTTAAAATGATATTCTATTTGAAATTTTGGTTTCCCTGGAGCATTACGTGGCATTTGAAAACTGCCATATTTCTCTTCTTTAATAACTCTGTAAATCGTAGATTTCCCAACAACAAGTGTACTGCTAACTAACTCAACGGTCTCATCAACACTTTCACATAAACGTTTGCCTGTAAATGATTTAAAACAATTAAATATTAATGTTTTTTCATTAACTGTTAAAGGACCAATTTTTCGGCGTTTACACGGCACTTCAAAATTTTCCATAACACTAGTATACACAATAAACTGCACCTTGCAACTGAAGTACCTAAAACAAAAATGTACCTAATAACATTCATACAGGTAAGATGAGGTAGGTAATCAAATACCTTTATTACTATTGAAAAGCTTGTTTGCTTGCTTTTACTGAAGCGAAGTTTTCGATGATATTTATATTTAATTTACTTAGTATGTCCCCGTTAATGGATAAAACTGCTCAGAAGTTCAGCAAATTTTCTTGGGAAATTGCATTTCTTAAGTAGGTCTTTACCTTTTTTAGTGTCGTAAGATAGCGTTCGCTACTTGCATTTGCGACCATTATGGAGACGAAAATACGCAGGCAAATATTAACGTTTGGAAAAGAAGATATTAAGTTATTTTCCTATAAAACCTGTACCAATTCTAAAGGAGTGTCTATTTTTAATTTTGTAAGAGGCGTTAACAAATGCTTTAAATGAACACATTCTTGGGGAAAATACTCATCCAAATTCTCCTTTGTATATTTTTTTGTTATTTGGTTGCCTATCTGAAAATATCTTTTTCTTCCGTAGTTTTTAGTTTAACCAAATATTTAAATGCTCTTGAACAATATTTATCAGATCGGCGAATAATCTCCGACTTAATATTGTCTATTATAAAAACGTAACATTCTGTTCCCAATTTTTTTTTTTTTTGCTTAAACTTACATCCGAATTCTTTTCTCCTAATTGCATTTTGTTATAATCCTGTTCTCAGCATAATTTTCGTTCCCTGTTAATATCTCGTAAGGCCTCGTAGTGATCAAAACGATTACGGAAGAAATTAAAGTAATTTGATAATCAACAAATCAAGTTTTTCCGATAGAGAAGCTGCTTAAACTCTCAAATTTTTCTCATTTATATCCGTTGACATTGCAATCAAACATACTTTAATCAAACCGTTATTGCTTTTTAACGCTTTTACGGCATCAAAACGAGCAGACCAACAAGTTGTATTCACTCTTTTAGGTAGTAGTGTCTGCCCCGACTCAGGGAATCTTTTGTTGTACAAGACAATAACTCCCACCTGTATGTAGACACGGAGAAAAAATTGTAGATAGCTTGTACCAACATAAAAAAAGATGTTGCTTCTAAACAACAATCTGCTGCATTTTGGATAACCAAATTTAAAGAGTGAGCAGTACATGGCACAAAGAGAGCTAAATCATTGTAAACTTTATTACGTGCTTGCAAACCAGAATACTTGTCATTCATATTACTGGCATTGTCATAAGACATTCTAAACCCTAAACGAATTTGTAAACAAAAGATTTCTAAACATCCCAATAAATGTTTCTTCAAGTTCTTGTGAGCTATGCCCAGTATTTTTATAAAATAACACGAATCTTTCCACGGGATTTAGGAGTCAGGTGTTGAATCTTCACTTATAGAATAGTATTTGTTTGCCCTTATTTGCCCAACAATTTCATCAATGACTCGATTGGACAAAATATTTAATAATTCGTTAAATATATCTTTTGATAGATATGACGTTGTGCCCTTACCTAAATTTGCTCGTTTATTAATATGATCTTTTAAAAATGAATCATATTCTGACAATAGTTCCAGTAAACCTAAGTAGATTCCATTCGGTTTTTCGCCAATTCTTTCATGAGCACATCTAAATTCCAATTCTCTGGTAGCCAGAAACTTTATTACACCTATAATTCTTTCTAGTACTTTAACCTAATGTTCTTTCGCAGTGCTAATTTTCTTTTCGAGTTTTACATCAACTCTTCCTTGCTTTAACAAGTGAGTCATATAAATTTTCAGATTATCTATATGATGATTGGATCTTTCATGTTCGTCAAATATTTTCTTACCTTTATTCTATAATGAAAATCCTGTTTTAAATTGGTTTTTTTTAACTAAGACACAATAAAGACAAAATATATTGTCAGTGCTCTCGGAGTAAATTGCCCAATCGCGGCGAACCACATCTCCATTAACCAGTTTTTTATCAAATATTTGCTTAGTGGCATTCCTGTTTTGTTCGCCAAAAAACTCTTTTTTTTTATTACTCTATATTTCGCTGATTTTTGTCAGCTTCTTCAGGAGATAAAGATATGTATATATATATATATATATATATATATATATATATATATATATATATATATATATATATATACATATATATATATATATACATATATATATATATATATATATATATTATATATATATATATATATATATATATATATATATATATATATATATATATATATATATATATATCTTACATATCTTATATTCTGTATTTTCTTTAATTCATCTCGTCTTTAAATATTTTGTAAAAAGATTTTTAGCGCAAAACAGTGGCAACACTGTACGAAAAACTAGGCCATACTTATCGACCACTTTCAAGCAATGCGGACCTAAAGGTCATACAATTTAGGCATTAATAAACTCATCTCATTGTAAACGATAATTGGTTATACAATTAAAAGATATAATTGAGTACGTTGGAGTAAAATAACAATGTTATAAAACTGAAATTGAGTTTTGCGTAGGTTACACTTTCACACACAATTTTAGGTTCATTCATAAATTTATATTACAAAAAATAAAATAGTAAAGTAGTTTATCTTTAACGTTCTTCAATCATATAAAAATCCAGATAAGAGATATTAATATATTTTGAAAGATAAATAAAGAAAAAAATGACATTTATAAAGAATATTAAATAATAAACTCCAGTAATTCTTAGGGTGCGTTCATTACGGAGACCATCGCATCGTATCCTCGCCTAGAGCATAGCACTGCTACAGGCTTCATATTTTATTTTTATCTCACTTAATCATAGTTTATCCTATTTCTTTTTTTTTTTTCTTCCTCCAGTTTTAGCGTCCTCGCTTCCTAGCTTCCTAGCTTTTCGTCTCTCATCAGGGATCTGACATTATAAGTTGCAATATCCAGTTTCGTTGCTTGTTTTCGTTGTTTTTGGCAATCTTTTAAAACCCAGAGATTCTTAGCACGTTCTGCTCTTTCCTGGATCCTACCATTGCCTTGGAAGGTGACTCCGGAGCTGCTGAGGGCTGAGGGCCAATTCTTACGTGTATCTGTCATAAGAGGGGGTTAGATTGGCCGTGAACTCACCACGCTGGCCAGACGGGTTGGTAAGTGTATTTCAGCCGCCCACTCTGGAAACAGACGCTGTTTGTAGCCGCCCACTCTGGGTCAGACGCTGCTGTTGTCGCAGTATCACAGCCGCTTAACTCATAATGTGAGTGACGCCTGTGAGTATCTGGAATTAAGCCTACAGAATTTTGACTTTCCATAGCCTTAATCCAGTAATGGCATTACTGCTGCCTAATGTCATATCCTCAGTTGATCCTCGGGTACTTATTTGGCAATGCCTTATTCGTATCTGTCCTGCATATCTGCAGGAACTTTCCCTATCAGCCATATATGGGACGTGCCATGTCGAGGTTGAGGACATCCTCGCCCAGTCTGTCTACAGTGAAGTACAGAAGAACCCCTACTCAGTTCAGAGCTCCTCCTCCACGCAAGCTAAGACCGCCACAGCTACGATATTTAGGTAATCTGAAATGGAACAGAACTGACAAACGTTATTTTAGCCATTCCGATCCGTATTTTAACGTCACAGCTTCCTTTTATTATTTTTAAGACGTCTACTTACAACCCATCGTACTGCAGCCAATTGGCTTATTGTACATTTATTTATCATACCTATTCAAGAATTCTGGAACCCGGCACTAGCTTGTACAGAGTCTGCAGCTAAAGTCTCCATTTTTTTTTTTTTCATGGGAGCCGTCTTTTATAAACCGGTCATACAATAGCCAATTAAATATTTTCCATTTATTTATGATACCCATTTTAGGATTCTGGAATCTGTACCAGATTATACAGGTCTATTGGATAGGTACCATATATTTTTGGAGCCACTTGCTTATCTTTAAAAAGTATTAACCGCCTTCAGTCTGATGACTCGCAGTCATGCAACATATGGTTGACTATTTCAAGTTCTCTGCTGCAGAGTCTGTAGCTCAAGTCTCTATAAAACAGTCCCATTGTAAGCAGGTGTCTCTTGACTGGCGGACGTACAATAAGGAACATTGTTATAACTCCTGCTTGTGTTGTGCAGTATTTTAGCCCGATTAACATATGTCTTCGCAATAAACATTTTGCCATGTGCTTGACCAGGCATATTTTCCTAGCAAGAGTTATTTTCCCTTTACATCCAGGCTTTCTTCCGGTCGCGAACGAAGATTTTGGGCACTTCCACGGCCGGCTTTGGCCAGAAGTATTTTGTAGATAATGCTCTTCTCGCAAATGCATCAGCTCTTTTATTACCGTACATTCATCGGTGACCTGAAACTCATATCAATGTGATACTGTTGTGTTCCGCCAATCTGTGGAATTCCTCTTGGTATTTCCACACTAGTCTAGAATCCACCTTAATGTTTATGAGTACCTCCTTGGCTGCTTGGCTTTCTGTGTATATTTATAAAAAATAAGTAGTGGTCTAGTGGTATTTGTGACTGATAATTGAAATAGATACAAGTTTATTGTACAGTAGCAGTCAATGAATAGGTTTGGCCTAGAAATTTAGAAAAACTCTTGGACATTTTGTCTAGCTTTCGAATTTATTTATATATTAAGTAAATTTACCTACTAATATAATCATTTTCTTAGATGCTTTAAAAATAATTAAATAAATTCGAAAGCTAGACAAAACTTAAAAGAGTTTTTCTAAATTTCTAGGACAAAACCATTGTACCATTATACCTATATTTCTACAACAAATATGTCTTATAACAAGACACAGCTAACAAAATAAAAAATAATTTAAAAGTTTTAAAAGATGCGTTTATTGACATAGAAAAGTTTCTTATACATTTGTATAATATGTCAATATGCAAATGCACAAACATACAAAGCGTAGCCATAATAAATATAAGTTCCTTTAAGAGATAAATAGTAATATGTACGCAGTTGAATAAACAGTTGTTGAGTCGTCGTTCGTGCTCAATAGAGATTTACCTTCCGAATGTAGAATAAACTCGACCACTTTACTTCTTCTATGCAGTTTTATAATAAAAGTAAAAGAAATTAAAGAAGACGAACTTTTTGGAAAAAAACGTAAAATATTGGTTTTAGTTAACAACAAACTAAGTAGTTAGAGCAGCTGCAATAAAGATCAAAATTGCTATACTGATCTACAACGACCGAAAAATAACTTCACATATTTTGTATTATCTAATTCACGAACAGAAAAGCTGCAGATAAAGACAGAATACGAAACGAATTCCTGAAATATTCTGGAGCAGCAATGACAGAACAATTAACAACATTAATTGAAAAAATTATAATACTCAATAAAAGAAGAACAATGGAGAACAAGCGAACTAATTATAATAAAAAAAATAGATAAAAAACTGTCAGAAAACTACAGAGGTATAAACTTGTCAAATACTACCCTAAAACTTTAACAACTAAAATTTTACAAGAACTAATGAATCAGATGATAAGTTAAACAGTTAAACAACAGTGTTTTCGTAGTGGAAGATCGTGTACAGATGCAATATTCGTCATAAAGCAAATTACTGAGAAATCACTAGAGTATAATAGACCAGCATTTTTGTATCTAATTGACTTAAAAAAAAAGATTTGACAGAGTAAGACTTAAAGATACAATCTATCTTCTGTATAATAGAGAAGTTCTACTACTTGAATGAGTTCTATCATCAAAACTATTAAAAATAGCAAAATAGCAAAATAACAAAATAGAAGTCAGAATCGATATAATAAAAATAAAAATAAAAACATTTATTACCCTAATAATATCTGACATTTCATTTTTATATATTTTAGCCTTCTTTCTTCTAAACGTTCCGCTCTTGCACCGTCAGCTTCTGATTTTTCTCCCTCTGGGCATCCTGGACTTCCCTGGGCGGTTTCCTCGTCTTTTTCTGTAGGTACTATTTTCTGGCATCGTACCTACTTCCCTGCTTGGCTGTTTTCCGGCAACCATCGGCTAGACCCTGATCAGGTGGTCGATCAGTTTGTGGGTTTGTCTATGCATCCTCTGGATCCTGTTTTCTCGAGGATGTCCCTGGTCTTACGGAGTCTTCTTGTGGCCTGGTGGAAAAAGTATCTTGTCCTGTTCTCAGTCACCTTCCTCAGTGGTGTGTACTGGAGCCTTTCTCTGATAGTTGCATTCGCGATTCTTTCTTCCCATGATGTTTCTTCTATGAACCGGTAACACGATGTTTCAGTTGATTCAAGTTTCTTCCAGTTGGTCTCTGCTATTGAACTCCAGACTGGGACTGCATACAACATCACCGATCTAACGTAGGCCTGGTATAACTGAATCTTCTTGGCCTTCAATAGGGGACTGATCCTGAAAATATAGGGTAGTATTAATTTTTTAGCTACATTGGCTTTTACCTTAGTTTTTAGTGTATACATCCGGAAGTTGAGTCTGCTGTCGAGGTGGACTCCTAGGTACTTGACTGTGTCCGCTCCCTAATCATATTTCCTCCTACCGTGATCTCGTACTCTGGTGGTCTCGTATCCTCTGAAAACATGATGAATTGGGTCTTCTCTACGTTGATTTATATCTTCCATTTTTCTGTGAACTCCGTGATTTTTCCTAGGTGGTTTTCCATGTTTCGGATGATTCTTCTTTTATCTTTTCCGGATGCATACACTGCAGTGTCGTCCGCGTATAGGGCTGTTGAAGTTCGAGGATGTGTAGGGAGTTCTGAAACAAAAATATTGTATAGTGTTACGATTTTAAATGTTATGGCATATAGAACTGTAAATATTTTATGACTAATTCTTTTTTTATTGATTCTCAAGACATGGTGTTACCACTGAAGAAAGGCAAGATCTACTCGCGCTTCCCGATGACTACTCACTGGCCCTTACCATCCCGGCCAGTATCAAAGATGCACCAGGGTTGGCATCCGTCTTTCGAAGGAAGTTTGGTCGAGTTGCAGAACTTCAATGCCAAGTGCCAGCTCCTGGTAAAACCTTGAAACTTCAAGATGCATCACGTTACCTTTTTTACCTGGTAACAAAAGACACTGCCCGTGACCAACCTACCTACCGAGATGTATGGGAAGCCTTACTTCAGTTGAGAGAGCACGTACTAGAGTCCGATGTGCAAAAGTTAGCCATGCCAAAGTTGGAGTGCCGCCAATTAGATTGGAGGGTTATACGAAACATGGTGGAGGAAATCTTTAAAGACACGGAAGTCCAGGTGTTAGTCTGTTGCAATCCGCATAGTTACTGGTGCGGAGAGAAAACCGTCCCATGTCATTTCTATACAACTGAAAGTTGTAAAAGAGGGTCCAGTTGCCGATATCAGCATGTCGTTCCAGTTCCAGTCCCGACAAGGTTCCAGGAGGAACCATCTTTTAAGAGGGGGGCAATGTTACGATTTTAAATGTTATGGCATATAGAACTGTAAATATTTTATGACTAATTCTTTTTTTATTGATTCTCGTAATTTGTAGGTCAAAATCTACCTGAGCTTCGATACCAGTTGTTTACAGAATAATCTAGACCCTAATTTTAGTGAGTCATCCACGACTCGAAGTTGAAAAAGAACTAGTCTCAGAGGTTAATTGCCTTTACCGAAAAAACCAGTATATTCCATGAGGGTTCTTTGCAAAAGTAGGTCACCGAACTTTCCAGATAGCGGAAGTTTCTTTATATATAAAGACGAAATTTTATTGAAGAACTTAGTCATAAGAAGCTCGGGAAACGCGGTTTAAATGTAACGAAACGAAAATAAATTATTTGTAATTAGGATTAATAAAGACTTTAATAAATTCGTAATTAGTGATCGTGAGTTTTAATAAATTAGAATATAGACAATAAATTAGAATAAAGACAAATAAATTAGAACAATATAAATAAACTCAACAGTGGTGCAGAAGTGGGATTGTAGATAAATTTAATTTGATTTTTGAAAAAGACTTTTGAACTTTTGAAAGGTATTGTTCGTCGGGAACATCCGCGTAGTTCAGTAGTGATCGTTGTACGAAAGAACAGTTAAAAAGTACGTGTGTGCCTGACCAAAGATGCTGCTAGTAGAACTTTCAGTGAAACAGTTGCGTGAGCAACTAGAAGAACGCGATGAAGACTGCAGCGGGTCCAAGAAGATCCTCCAAGAACGACTAAAAAATGTTCTTAACAAGAATGGAGATGACCCAGAGACATTCCATTTTCAATCAGCAGAAGAAGCAGTTTTAATGAAGATCGAAGAGAGTTCTAAAAAAAATGATGAAAGATTCAATGAAACGTCTCAAATTATTAAAGAAGTAGCTAGACAAAACGACGAGAAACTCGAAAATGTGTCAAAAAGATTCGACGAGAAATTTGAAAATGTTTCTCAAATGATGGAAGAAACTTCGAAAAAGAATAATGAGAAATTTGAAGAAGTTTCCAAAACATTCGAAAAAGTAGAAGAGAAAATCAAACAGTTAGAGACCATGATAACTAACACGAGAGTGCTACCACCAATTAATACGGTAGCTTTAGATCCGGTAGAGATAAAAGAAGACGAGACAAAATGTAAGTTGGAAACACGGCCGAAATTTGAAGGAAGCGGAGGTTATGTTCATGTCAAAGTCCCAACTTTCGACGGAAAATCGTCATGGAACAACTACATGAAACAGTTCGAATCAGCTGCAAGAACAAATGGATGGTCAGAAAAAGAAAAGGCTGTAAACCTGACTATAGCTCTTCGAGGAGATGCCTTAGATGTGCTCCAGACCATAGCCGTAGAGGAGACAGATGATTTCGAACAACTGAAGAAGAGGTTAAATATGCGATATGGCCACGAACACTTGGAGCATGTATATCAGTCGCAGCTCAAAAATCGAAGACAAAAGAAAGATGAGGCTCTTCAAGAATATGAAGTAGATATCGCCAGATTAGTGCGATATGCTTATCCAACAGCTCCCGAAGACATGATGGAAAAGTTGGCCGTTCAAACGTTTATTGATGGTCTTCGTGATCATGAGATGCAAAGAACACTACGATTAGCTCGTCACAAGACGCTGATGGATGTCTTATCTGCCGCCCTCGAATACGAGTCAGCTACGCAGGCCTCTGGCGGGTATAGCAAAGTTAGGATTGTAAAAGAGGAAGGAGATGAAGATAAACTTGACCAGCTCTTTAATATGATAAAAAGCATGACACACAAGAAAACGAAGACCATAAGACCGAAGACGAAACCAGAACGCGTCGGCCTTAGGGGAGCAGCTTCGACCCAGAACTTTACCAAAGACCCTCTGATACTAATAGCTTCTTTGAAATGTCGTGAAGATAGTGTATATGTAGATGGAGAAATAAATGGTAAAAAGCATACGTTGTTGGTGGATACTGGAGCGACCAGAACCATTATACGCCCGACAGTTATAAACAGCCGAAAGAAACTGTTACCAACGAGGTTGCGACTTCGGACCGCCACAGGTGAAAATGCAAACATTCACGGAAAAATCCAGATACAATTAGGAATTGGAGCAGAGAAGTTCGTCCATACTGTTATAGTTGCTGACATCGAAGAGGATTTTATATTAGGAATGGACGTAATGAATACGCATAGATTCCAATTGGATTTTAAGAATAAGGTAATCAAAGTTGGTAACGAGGAGGTATTTCTCCATCCACATGATGACAACACTATGCAAGCAGCCGTTAAAGAAGATACAGTCGTGCCTGCGAGAAGTGAAACGATAATAGTAGCGTGGCTACAGGGAATTGTGGACGAAGGAACACCTGTTATGATGGAGCCTTGGAATCATGACGACGAAGTTGGCCGTGGAATCATAATTGGAAAAGAATTAGTGACTTCGGCTAAAGAAATTCCTGTGAGACTTATTAATGTCAATGACTCCCCAGTGACCATCAAGAAAGAGACAAAAGTAGGAGCTTGTGTACCTGTCACATCCATAATCCGTCAGACGACAACGTCTGATAATTCCAACGATAAATTTGATCAAATGGTTGCGGTTGCTGGACAGTCTCTGAATCAGATTGAGAAAAGGAAATTAAGGGAATTTCTTCGGCAGTATCGTGATATTTTCGTACCGAAAGGAGGAAAGACGGGAAGAACTACCGTTGTTAAGCATAAAATTGATACTGGTAATGCTAAGCCAATTCGTCAAACAGCTCGACGATTACCACAGGCGAAAAGAGAGGAAGCTGAAACGATTGTTCAGGAAATGAAGAAAGACGGGGTGATAGAACCTTCTACGAGCCCATGGGTCTCTCCGGTGGTCCTGGTTAAGAAGAAAGACGGAACAACGAGGTTCTGTGTGGATTACCGTTTGCTGAACAACGTTACCAAGAAAGATAGTTATCCTCTGCCTCGGATCGATGACACATTAGACACATTGGCTGGAAGTAAATTATTTTCTACTTTGGATTTGAAGTCTGGATACTGGCAGGTAGAAATGGACCCGGTAGATAAAGAAAAGACAGCCTTCACCACAGGATCTGGATTATGGCAATTCAACGTTATGCCATTTGGACTTTGTAACGCTCCTGCGACATTTGAGAGGCTTATGGAAAATGTGTTGAGATGGTTATCTTGGAAAACATGCCTAGTTTATCTAGACGACATAATCGTCTTGGGGGAGACATTTGAAGACCATCTGAAGAATTTAGAAAACGTTTTTAATCGACTTAAAGCTGCCCAATTGATGTTAAACCCCAAGAAGTGCCAGCTATTTCAAGGTAAAGTCAATTATTTGGGTCATATAGTCAGTAAAGAAGGAGTGGCTGTGGATAAGGGAAAAATCGATTCCATTAAGGAATGGCCAAAACCAACTGACAAACATCAAGTGAGAAGTCTTCTTTTACTATGTACTTATTACCGGAGGTTTATTAAGAAGTTTGCAGATATCGCTAAACCATTAACGCGACTTACAGAGGAAGCAAGAGAATACCGCTGGGATGTAGACTGCCAAAATGCCTTTGAGACCTTAAAAAAGCATTTAATCACAGCACCAATTTTAGGGTATCCACTGCCAGAAGGAGAGTTCATCTTAGATACAGATGCAAGTAATGTGGGAATTGGAGGAGTGCTGTCTCAGATCCAAGGAGGACAGGAAAGAGTCCTTGGATATTTTAGTAAAGTTCTCTCAAAACCTGAGCGGAATTATTGCGTCACGAGAAGAGAACTTCTGGCAGTAGTGAAATCAGTAGAGCACTTCTATCAATACCTCTATAAAAGAAAGTTTTTAATCCGAACCGACCATGCCGCCCTTAAGTGGTTGATGCAGTTTAAGAATCCAGAGGGTCAGATAGCCAGGTGGATCGAACGACTCCAAGAATATGATTTTAAGATTGAGCACCGGGCCGGAGTTAGCCACCGAAACGCTGATTCTCTTTCCAGAAGGCCATGCCCAGCAGAGTGTTCCCACTGCAACAAAACGGAATCCAAGGAAGCAGCAGTGCTAAGAACGACGGTGATCAACGACGACTGGACGCCTACCAAGATCAGGGAAGAACAAGAGAGAGATCCAGTTATACAGAAAATCCGAAAATGGAAAGAGGAAAACCGTCGACCACCTTGGCAAGAAATATCGAACCTAGGCTCAATAGTTAAGACGTATTGGGCCCAGTGGGACTTATTTATCATGGAAGATGGCTTGCTCAAACGAGTCCTGGAAAATGATGACGGTTCAGAGAAGAGAAGACAGTTGGTGATTCCAAAGAGCAGAATAGCCGAAGTACTTCGTCAGTTACACGACAGTCCATCAGGAGGGCATTTTGGTGTGAAAAAGACCCTTCAGCGAATTCGGGAACGGTTTTATTGGATGAACAGTTCCGACGATGTAAAAGACTGGTGTAAGAAATGTACTATTTGTGCTACGAGTAACGGGCCTTATCGAAAAAGGAGAGCTCCTATGAGACAATATAATGTTGGAAGCCCGTTTGAAAGAATAGCTTTGGACATTGCTGGGCCATTTCCAGAAAGTGATAATGGAGGCAAGTACATGTTGGTAGTAATGGATTACTTCACTAAGTGGGTCGAGATTTACGCACTTCCAGACCAGAAGGCCGCCACCGTTGCAGATAAGTTGGTCCAAGAATATATCAGCCGATTTGGAGTGCCTTTGGAGATCCATAGTGACCAAGGCAGGAACTTCGAAAGCGATTTATTCCAAGGAATATGTGATAGACTAGGTATGAAGAAAACAAGAACTACGGCTTATCATCCGCAATCGGATGGTATGGTAGAACGAATGAATAGAACGGTTGGCAAGTATTTGACAAAGATGGTGTCCGATCATCAGCGAGACTGGGACCAATATCTTCCGTTCTTCACAATGGCCTACAGATCTGCTGTTAATGAATCAACAGGCCAGACACCAGCCAGAGTCCTATTCGGACGCGAGATGCGACTACCTTGTGATCTAGAGTTTGGGTGTCGACCTGGAGAAGATGTAGCAGGTGAAGATTATGTGATCGAATTACGAAGAAGAATGGACGATGTTCACGAGTTGGTCCGTTCCCATCTCCAGATCGCTAGTGAGCGAATGAAGAAACGGTACGATACGCAAGCCGAAAAGGGGTGTTTTAAGAAGAACGATAAAGTCTGGCTTTATAACCCCAAAAAGCGAAAAGGTTGTTCTCCCAAATTGCAGCAGTTTTGGGAAGGTCCATACCTCATTATGGAGAAGATCAATGATGTTATTTACCGAATAAGCAAGAATTCGAGGGGAAAGCCGATGATAGTACACCATAACCGGCTGGCGTCTTTCGAAGGTGACCACGACGTAGATGAAGAAGTGGAAGTAAACCAAGTCCAAGATGTGTCTGACCTCACGTTTAAGGAATTCATGGGTGCCTATGGAGGTACCGGTAAAGCAAGACATGGTGTTACCACTGAAGAAAGGCAAGATCTACTCGCGCTTCCCGATGACTACTCACTGGCCCTTACCATCCCGGCCAGTATCAAAGATGCACCAGGGTTGGCATCCGTCTTTCGAAGGAAGTTTGGTCGAGTTGCAGAACTTCAATGCCAAGTGCCAGCTCCTGGTAAAACCTTGAAACTTCAAGATGCATCACGTTACCTTTTTTACCTGGTAACAAAAGACACTGCCCGTGACCAACCTACCTACCGAGATGTATGGGAAGCCTTACTTCAGTTGAGAAAGCACGTACTAGAGTCCGATGTGCAAAAGTTAGCCATGCCAAAGTTGGAGTGCCGCCAATTAGATTGGAGGGTTATACGAAACATGGTGGAGGAAATCTTTAAAGACACGGAAGTCCAGGTGTTAGTCTGTTGCAATCCGCATAGTTACTGGTGCGGAGAGAAAACCGTCCCATGTCATTTCTATACAACTGGAAGTTGTAAAAGAGGGTCCAGTTGCCGATATCAGCATGTCGTTCCAGTTCCAGTCCCGACAAGGTTCCAGGAGGAACCATCTTTTAAGAGGGGGGCAATGTTACGATTTTAAATGTTATGGCATATAGAACTGTAAATATTTTATGACTAATTCTTTTTTTATTGATTCTCGTAATTTGTAGGTCAAAATCTACCTGAGCTTCGATACCAGTTGTTTACAGAATAATCTAGACCCTAATTTTAGTGAGTCATCCACGACTCGAAGTTGAAAAAGAACTAGTCTCAGAGGTTAATTGCCTTTACCGAAAAAACCAGTATATTCCATGGGGGTTCTTTGCAAAAGTAGGTCACCGAACTTTCCAGATAGCGGAAGTTTCATTATATATAAAGACGAAATTTTATTGAAGAACTTAGTCATAAGAAGCTCGGGAAACGCGGTTTAAATGTAACGAAACGAAAATAAATTATTTGTAATTAGGATTAATAAAGACTTTAATAAATTCGTAATTAGTGATCGTGAGTTTTAATAAATTAGAATATAGACAATAAATTCAACAATAAACTCAACAATAGTATTGGAAATAAAATGCTGCCCTAAGGCATTCCTTCCTGGATTTCTTGAAGTGTTGACATCTTTTGGTCAGCTGAAACTTGAAAAGTTCTATTAGATAAATACTTATCACAAATGTTGATTAAGTAGTGTGGAAGTCTAGCTTTATCCATCTTGAAGATTAGTGCCTTTTTCAAAACCGAGTCGTATGCTTTTTCTATGTCCAGTATGGCTAAGCTGAACAATCTTGCTTCTGTATCTTTAAGATAAGTATAGTCTATTAAAAATTCGTAAATTAAGATTCGTCTCCACTCACGTTCCGACTTTCTATCCAACTAGCGGTCTAACTTCAGTTCTAGGTTGTTTTCACGATAGTCCTTAGGCTGGATTTCGAGGATAAAAGTGTATCTAAAGAATCGGTGCCTGTTCTGGTTGACCTATTTTTGCCAAAAAGCTTAATTCATTGTAGTGCACCCAATTAGGCACATAAACTTCGTCTGCTCCAGTACCAGTTATCTGTATCTGTGGAGATCAATAAATTCCAAAATTCCTTCACTGTTCATTACGAAAGGCGTGTAGATACGAAAGTTGGCACTATAAAGAGTTAATAATCATCCGATTAAATTAATCCGAAAAATTACTTTTCGTTTCTCTAGTTATTTGTCTGAACTAATTAATTTTTTCGACTCTTAATTTTTATGGCTTTTTAAGATGTAGGAAAAAATATGGTTTTTAAGGATTTGTGTAGGTATATTCTCTTTTAGAAAGAAATAAAAACTTGTTTTAAACTGGAGCTGGGATTTATTTTATTGTGTGTGTTGTATATTTTTAATAGGAATAATTTTTCATGCAATAATTGAAAGTTATTTTCTATTATTTATTTACGAACTAGGGATCTTTGCTATAACTATGATTTCATTTTTGTTGTTTGTTGATAATTCTTCTGTAGCCAATCCGGAGTGTTGTAAATTGTATTGTGGGAGTGTCCGAAATAGATCTACAGAAAGGAAAATGATTTGCCCTAGCAAAAAGTAGATGGATGATGATTAAGAATCGTGTATTTTTATAATGGTAATTTTCGTGCAATTGAAAGTTTATTTTCTATTAATAATTTGCGAATTAGGTATCTTTGCATGAAGTAATTCATTTTTGCATGAAGTAATTCATACGTAACAGGTGCCGAAGGTCAACTGACAGAGGAAATTTTTGATCCGACCTGTGATCCGACTTCCAACTTCACCATTCACGCTCCGACCAGAGAACTAACGACCACAAGTTCTCTGGTCGGACCTTCAAGTCGTCCCACTAGATGTTCCGACTCGTACCACTAGTTGTCCAACTAATCCAACTAGCCCACTCACGGTCCGATTTCAGATCCAACTGCAGAAGTTGGACCACTTGTCGAACTACAAGTCGGAACGTGAATGGCCTGTCTTAGAGTAGACGGAACATAGGGCAATGCAATCCTTATGGAAGAATTTTATCCAAAAGAATATGTAAACGAATATTAGAGTTCTTAAAAGTAAAACCATTTTAGAAAAGCAATTAGACTAATAAAATTGAAGTAAGTACCTAATGGTTTGTTTTGAAAATTTGAATGCTAATTGCAGTTAACATTTACCTCCCTGTTAACGACTAACTTTAAATTCTGATTTCTAATCTGAAATGTCATTTTAATGTGCTTAATCATTAATAAAAATTTAGTTTTAATTTTTGAAGTTAAAATGAAATTAATTTCCGTTTTCATTTAATCAATGGAACTGTTGAAGTTTATATTAAATAATATAGTTATTGTTGTGGTATTTTTGTAGTATAACGATTGAATTTAATAATGGAGAATCATACAACGAAACATACTCAGAGAATGTCATTGATATAATAATCGAGAAGAAAAAGAAAAGAGTGAATTATAGTTAAGTCTAGGAAAGGATTCATTGTCAAAAATAATAAAAAAAGTTGCAGAGGAACCACGCATTTCGGAGAAAATAATTATACTCCGTAAGAACAGAAAAATCATCTACGCTTGGATTACAACCATCAAAGAAACGATTCAAGAAGAAGGAAATTTCATTATCACACGATAAAACATATGTAATGTTGATTTTAATTTATTTAAAGTCTTCTATAACACTAATATTATTTATTTATTTAACGATACAAATATATAACAGACTCCTAACAGAGATATAATAACAATAAACAATAGTCCTAACAGACTAGTACCTGGACTTTGGTGTCTTTAAATACAGTATAGCCCATAATAAACAATACTGAACTTGTAATTATTTTATTGTTTTAAAAAATACGTATTATTGACACTTCAACATGTTCTAAATGAGCTCCTCCTCTCTCAAGACAGACTTCATACCGATATTCCAGATTTCTCGTAATGTTATGGAATAAAGGTTGTCTCAAGACCGCGAACAAGGCTCTAACGGCATTCTCTAACTCATTGTTGAGGTGGTGCCCGTTTAAAAACGATAGTTTTAGCCATGCCCCAAATGTATGGATCTGGAGATGTTAAGTCTGGAGAATGTGCAGGATGGAAGAAGTCTGTAAATCGTGAAGTGAATTTGTTTGGAAAATGTCCCTGAAGAAATTGACGAACTGCGACAGCAGTATAGCAAGTTGCCCCATCTTTCGTTTGAATGATTGGCCTCAAAATGCCAAATTACGTGCACGACAAAATTGACGTAGATCAGGGATAAAGCGTGTTGAAATTTGTATGTACCTCTATTGATTAAGTATGACTTGCTTACAATTTTCTTCGATAAAGAATGAACTAATGATTACGTGTCTTAAAACTGCACACCAGACACTCACCTTTGCGCTATGTAAAGGAACTTCCTGAACTTCATCTGGTCTGGCAAAGCCCAGAAATCGATTTGTTAGACGATTTACATGGCCTGATAAATGAAAATGTGCTTCATCTGTAATACAAGAATTCTGGCACAATATTCCACTCTACTGTGATAATCTATGGGATGTAATTGATGTACCTGAATCACATACGAAAATGCACCTAGCTCATTCAGAATTCTTTTCAAGGAAGTTCGTTTTAAGCCAAGATTCAACGCTATTCTTGTCTTGCTGAAATTTGGATTTTCCAAGATTCTCTCAAAAACACGTTCATGGTTATCGTTGTTGTTGACTGTCCTGGGACGCCCTGAGTCTCCTTTAGTTGGCACAATACATTACCCGTATTTCTAAACTTTTCGACAACTTTCAAAATTACAGCATTACCTGTAGAACGTTTATTAAACCATTGTGTGAATTGATCACACACGTATTGCAGACTTGCACTATTACGTCGGCCGATTCCGTATGAGATAAAATAACGCTCTTCATGAAACACTTTCTCCTCTGTACTTAACACTATTTTTAACAATTAGGATTTAATAATGAATTGTTTGAGGATTACTTTACTTTCTATATTAGTTAATTTGAATATGACAGCGCGCACAAAGAGACATCTATTTTTCAGTTTGAGTACTGTTTATTTTGGGCAAAACTGTATTTCCTTCACCATAATTCGGAAAATCCACCTTGCACGTTGCACGTTGGACTCCAGCACGTGCGCTCTCAATTGAAATAGTATTTCCCATACATCTTGGTAGGCGGATTGATCATGAGCAGTGTCTTTTGCTACCAGATAGAAAAGGTAATGTGATGCATCTGAGTTTCAAAGCATTTCCGAGAGCTGGTAGTTGTCATTAAGGTTCTGCAACTCAACCAAACTTCCTTCCAAACATGGATGCCAATCTTTGTACTTCTTTAATACTGTCCTGGATGGTATGGGGAAGTGAATAGTCATCTGGAAGTGCGAGTAGATCTAGCTTTTCTTCAGTACTGACATCATGACTTACTTTACTGGTATCTCCATATGCTCCCATGAATTCCTCAAACGTGAGGTCAGATACTTCTTGATCATAGTTTACTTCCACTTTTTTATCTACTGGCGCCAGCCGGTCATGGTTTACATAAGTTTTGCTCTCGGAATCTTGATTATTCCATAGTTAACATCATTAGTTTTTACCCTAATATGACCTTTACAGAATTGCTGCATTTCGGGAGAACAACCCTTTAACTTCTTTTTGTTATAGAGCCAGCGTTATTATCCCACATTTCCAATGCTTCAATTTTTCAAAGTCGTACTACTACTTTTATGTTATCATCCTCTATTAGTTTCAGCAACTCAGTTGGTGTATCATCTGGACCACAAGCTTTTCTAATTTTAACATTATTTATAGCGCGTTCTACACCTCGCATTTCATAATTTTTGCACCGTCAGTACAATTTTGGTAGAATTCGGCAATATTATTCCTGTCACCTTCAAACAACTCTGATATATACAGCTGCCATTATTTTCTTATTTCGTGCTTATTTACAATAATTTTGTTATTATTGTCAACGAGTATAGAGGGAACTCGTTTTTTAAATATGTTACTCATTTCTTTTAGTTTTTTTTGTCGTGTTTAGTTATTACATCCTCCATTTCGTCGCACCTTTCTCTCATCCATTTGTTTTATTTATATAATGTATATTTACATATAGTTGACAATTCAGTATTTTTATATTAATTATCCTTTGTTTATGACATATCTATGCATCTCGACCGTTTGATTCCTATTTGTTTGGTAATATCTACTAAATATTATGTAGGTATAGGTTTCGTCGGTTTTATTTTTTGTCTATTCTTCCGTTTTCTATGTAATCAATTCATTCATTCTTATTATTTCAATACCAGTTTGTTTAAAACGTGCGTTAATGGCTAAATGATTGTCTAATTGCCATATACTTTAAATTTAAGATCTTTGGGCTGTAGTTTTACCTTCACGATGGTGATTTATTTTATAAGGAATGAAGAAATATTAATTAGGCAGTACAATCAATTGTGACTTAACCTCATATAAACAGAATATTTGAATTAAATAAGTATTTTAATTTTTTACTTCTGTTCAATCACTGTTTTTAAACAAAGTTTGTGATGTCTTATTAAACACCCTCTTTATCATCTTAGTGCTACGGCTCTGGCTCACATATCAATCAATGAAGACCTTATTGCGTAACGCGCATGCGATAATCGGTACAGAATTTACAAGCACAGAATTCCGTCGCCGCCTTCTTGTTTTTTGGGTGTTTATATGGTTGTATGTCTGTGTGTTTTGTAGTGTTTTAGTGTTTATTTGGTTTTTAATTAAATTTCACATACAATGACGTGGGGATTCGTTACCTGTGGTCCGAACGAAGCACTAGTAATCTCAGGTAAAGATAACCTTTTAATACAGCCGTAAAAACGATAATTGCAATATCCTTGACGGTCGATAATTCCACAAATCAGCGCAGACTCATATGTACTCTTATTATCAAATATTTCTTTTATTTATGTAAATAATGTTTTGCCAAGATGAGTACGTACATCTCAAGCTACACGTGAAAAATTTACAATTATAGTAAGAAAATTGGGAGTGGCTATTACACAATGTTTATCACAAACATAAGTATTGAGGTTAAAACGCAATGTTATCATTTATAATAGTTTTCAGTTTGTTTCTATTATATGATATAATTATAGTGATAGTATGTCACAAATTAAGCACAGTAATAAATAAATCAAACTATAATAGAATTGATAATTTAAGTATTTGGTAGGAAAGACACATCAAGAAGTTATCATAATTAATAATAGGTATAAGTACATTGAATCAACAATAAATACTTATAGGATGTTAATTCGAGGCAGTTAGGTAGGATGATATTATTTAACAAGCAAAAGCTGTGGATATGATATGATAAAAGAATATAAACAATGATTTCAATATTCTAGGACACATAACTGCAATAAAAAATGTATGTTCCAACAGAAGTTATACTATACTTTTGCCTAATTTTTAAACTTTTCAATTCGTCTATATTAAAGCATAATTAAGTATTTTAATTAACTATATTGTGGAGGATTTCACCAAGAAATATTTTTATGAAATTATAATGTGTGTTATCGAGAAGCTTTGAATAAGTATAAAACGGCATTCATAAATATTTTCTGTTACTTTAAATGCAGTTAAATATTGTAAATTATATGTCAGCACATTCCACATCTTGTCTATTAGAACCTTCTTATTATTAGCAATTATTAGGTGCGAATGGTCAACCCCCTACAATGACACTTGTGAATCATAAATTGTAAATTTCCAAAGAAGTTTTTATTTTATATGCATTTAATTATTATCTTTAATTTAATTAAAATCTATGAATTTTTCTATAATTTCAATACATTTCTAGAAGAGTATGAAAAAACTGAGGTTATGGCAACTCTGACACCATTTAAGCTTACCTTAAATGTCAAATACATCAAGTATTTAATACCCATATTTTTAAGAATGGACATATAATCAAAAACAGTGTAAATTATGTTTCTGTTATAGTCACTAATATAATAAACATATGATTGAGATGTAATGTACCTAATACTACCTAATGCACAATGAGCTCTCTTCAAACATTGACAAGATTCTGACTTGAGAATAGAAAGCTAAGATCTTGCCAAAAGTCATCAAGAAAATTGCTTTTCTCAAATCTAAAGTTAGCCAATGCGGAGTTAAACCAGGAAAATCAATTTATTACTAAAGTTTACCTATAGTGCAATATTATTATTCAATTGTATAATAAAAAACTGTTGCATAAGAGCCGTTTTGGTCTACAAATAAATTAAGTTTTCTCTTATAGCAAATATGGCAAAAATGATACACAATTAAAAGTTTAATAAAACATTAGAAGCCCCTAAAAGTATCTTCTATACATAGAAGACAGGTGATGAAATGTTATTATGTGAGTATAGTGAGAGGTGATGTTAATATACCTATTCTACTTCTGTATTTAGTAATACTGTTCATTATACACTGAACAGCAAAATGAATGCACCACCTTAAAATTGGGGACATTTTTGATGTCTCAAATTTCCTTATAAAGAAAAATAAGACGCAAAATTTGGAAAAATATCAGGTGGAATATCAGGTATCAAATGTTCTCTTGCACCAATTCTAATCCCAATTTGTTTAAAAATACTCTTCTACTCTAGGTCTTACAGGCATTGTTAGTTTGGAAATGATAAATGCATTGATTGGGACAACATTTAGCATTTCGTAAAATATTAACTGCCATCTTCGAGTATTTCTAGCAACACTATAATATGAAGAACTCATTTTGCCTACAATAATTTATACCTGTGTAGGAAGTAGTTGTAACCATTTAACGACACATTAGAAATGGTGGTACCAATGGGTACAATATAACTACCTTAGAAAGTTGGGAATATAATAAATCATATTTACTATACATAAAAAATATAAAAATTCTAGGCTTCTAGGCGATCATAGACAATGATGGGCAAGTATAGCTGAGTATGTCCTCTGCATAATCGTGCTCATGCTTACCGTAATCTCTGATTACGAAGAGGGCCATAAGGTTTTACAAGATCCTCACCCTACAAATTGCGTTCCATAATACTTGAACGCCCCCTTATAAACAATCAGAGGCATATTAAGGAAGGACTTAATTTTCTTTTAATTTATAAAGAAAATTGACGAAGTTTCATCAAATGACAGTCAATTTCTGAAAATTGTCTATAATCCCTAAACTGTTGATACAGGTGACTCAATGGAAAATAGATATTTGTCAACAAGTTTACAGAAGTATATAGGAAAACAATTTTAAATTGAGTATGACCACCAGGTATAAAGGTTGAAGCAGAATAGAATACAATAGTTTTGAGGGTTACTAATCCCTAAATAAAGTTGCCAGTGTCGGAGTGAGGGAGATTAACAGGTACTAATGAATTTGCAAGAAATGTAAGATGTTTATTTTATTGGATATATATAACATAATTTGTGGTCGTAACAGGGGCCGATTTGTAAAAAAATGAATATTATTTTAATCAAATTCCATTTCAGATTCACTGCTTTCTTTAGAATCTAAGGAATCTTCAACTCCAATGTTAATTATTACCGGTTCCAGAATTGCATCAGTCATATTATCCAAATTCCACATTTTATTTTCTTCCTTTTGAGCATGACTAACAGCATTTTTCTAATTTTCTATAGTTACTTTTGATAAGGAATGTTCTAATAATTGTTGTAAGTCTTCTAATTTAAGAGTTTTGTTGTTGCGTCCGACTTCACCCTTTACTTGAGACCATATATTTTCTATCGGATTGAGATCACAGTGGTATGGGGGTAAACGAAAAATAATTACATCACGGTTTAATACCATTTCATCAATTATATATTTTTTATAAGCTGCTTTATGTTACCTTACAATAGGTAATAATTCCTTTTTTGTCGAATTCTCCTTGTACTCAATTGCGTGTTTATCCAACCATTCGATTATCTCTCCTTTTTTCCATGCCGTTGTTCGCAATTTTTCTGCTAGTCTTGAATGGTAACTAGCATTATCCATGACTATGACAGAATTTTTTGGAATTAAATGTAACATTTGCTCAAAATATGCTTCAAAAACGTCAGCAGTCATTTCCTCGTGGTAATCTTTGGTTGATTTTGCGGAAAACTTAATAATCCACCATTGACAAAACCGCATTCGTTTCCAATATGGGTTATTATGAGTCTGCGTCCTTTTCCAACGGGAATATTGTTTATTCCAGTAGATACACCTTCGATGAATGCCTGACGGGAACTTTTCACATTTGATATCAACCCATAGATATAGTACAGTATGACCGTCATTTAGCCAAGTCTCGTCCAAATAAAAAATTGTTTTCCCTTCTTCTCGGTACTTTTTAATAGTTCTTAGATAATCTCGTCTCCAACATACAATGTAATCTTTTTCAATTAAAACGGATTTTCTTCTATTCTTTTGCCAACGAAATCCCATCTCTCTCAATAGTCCCCATAATTTCTTGTTGCTTATGATTGGTAACTCTTCGTTTTCTCTAATTAATGTTTGGATTTTGTCCAATGTTGGAAATTCTTTGTTAAAAAAAAATGAGTGGACGCTGCGTCTTATCATGTTTTTATGTATTTCTTCAATTTCCAAGGGTTTACTCCCTCCACTCTTCTTGGGAGATGAAACAGTTCCTCCTTGTCTTTCTTTTAGGAATCTATAAATTGTTGCTTCTCCAACCCCTGCCATATTTGAACTCGTGTTAACGATTTCACGAACATTACTTAAAGGGCGTTGATGTACAAGTGCATCGTGTACATTTAATATTATATCTTTCTCTCTTAGACTGAAGGCACCTTTAAAACTACACTTAACCGGGATAAAACCTGTTGTCGACGTCGTTTTTAAATGCAGATAACAAAATATCGACAGCAAAAACGTAGGTAGGTAAGACATGAACAATGTACATCTACAAACTAAATGGAAGATGCAAACAATTTCTAATTTATATTATTGGCATAAACTGTAATGTGGCATAAAAACTACTTAAACTATCATTAGTGAAGCCTTATCAGTAATTCCAGGTAATCGTTCAAAGAAGGTATTCTTTTTGTGTCAGGCGATAACTTGTATAGAAAACAATAATCACCTTTAAATTACTGTTTACATTAATTTATTTCGTGAAACATTGAATTCTCTCGTTAATCACCCGTGTATAATTAACAATAATCGTTTGGCATATATACCGACGTTTTTTACGCACAGAAAAGGTATAGTGAGATTAGTGGACACTTATTTTACAGAAGATTTTTTAAAAGATAATGAATTGTTGACGGCATCTTAAAATATTAATTTTTTTATTTATTTCAAAACAAGTATAGGGTGACGCCTATGGTTTTTTGACCTGTTGAGGATTTGCATAATGTGATGGAAAAGGACTATAAGAGTTTAAAATACAACATGGCGCTTCAATCTTATTTTTTAAAGCTTTGAAAGTTAGATCGATTGATATTTTTTTGGGCTCTTCATATTATATCTGATCGTCTAATTGTCTTTTATTTTCGATAGATTATGGTCCATTAGTATCTTGTTATTGTCATTTTTAAAGTGTAAAAATAATTCAACTACTTCGCTGAACTGATTTCCTGAATATTGAAACTGAATATTGTAATAATAGAAGATCGTTGCTTACGAATTTTATATTGTGTTTAAAATAGTTTACACTGCTTTGGTTATACCAAAGCCAAATTCCTAATAATTGTGTTTAAAGAGTCAAAAAAGCTATTCGAGATAAAAATACAAAGGTAAATACCAATTGACAATTTTCTCTTCCTACCCATGTTATAACTGTCTCCGAGAATCAAAGCTCGCATTGAAATACCTCGATGACTACAGCATTTATAAATATGAAAACGACTCTATACTTCGATGCAATATACATCAAAATACGATCCGGCCGGTCTGATGTAGTATATTCTCGTTATTGCAGTATGGAGCGGATACGTGGACGATATATAAAGGACTAATAAAAGCCATCGAAGCTTTTGAAATATGGACATTTCGCAGAATGTGTCGTATTTCTTGGATCGATAGAATCAGTAATGTGCATCGATTGAAAAGTACACAAGCGGAAAAAATGCCTCCGGGTTGTTTTGTGAAAAACATCAAAGGCTATTGTATTGTGTACGTTCCACTGTAAGTCAAATACATCATACCATTACGAAAGGATGATATTAAAGATCAAAATAATTGGATATATGATCCAATATGAGTCATAATAACTATTTATTCGGAAAAACTATTTTTTAGGAATATTTGTCTTATTTCAACTGCTGTTCTTTTAGATATAATATTTACTATTTCATTGTTTTTTTTATTATTTAATACCAGTCGCATCAACTGTTAAGGTTATTAGCGACATGTTACATTAATTAATTTATGATAGATGAAAAAGCAACAGTCAAACTCACAAAAAAGTGTAAGAACACTGACATCACAAAAAACACAAAATTACGCCTTGTTTGAGCATTGATATTTCCTATCGCCATCTATGCTTCAGAAACTTGGACAATAAAAAAAGCCGATTCAAAGCGTATAATAGCATTTGCAATATGAGTCTACGTTAGAATGTTGCGCATACCATAGACCGCCCATCGCACAAATAACTCAATTCTAGCAGAACTTACTAAAAACTAGACTAATCACAATCATCAACCAAAATATACTGAGATATTTTGGACATATAACTAGAAGAGAAGGCATGGAGCGAATGGTAGTTGAAGGTAACGTAGCGGGTAAAAGATCCAGAGTAAGATCTCCAGTACGATGGTCGGACTAAATAAAGGACATAACTGGTTACTCATTCTCTGGAGCAAAACAAATTGGACAGAAATAGTCAAACAAATTACATGATGCCACTACATCCTTACGAAGGAGAAAAGATAGAGGAGGAATAAGTGTACATCATTTTAGAGTTGTCTTACATCTAATCACACAGTAACTGGTAACTACATCAAACACGAAGTAAGAAACGATAATGGTCAAAGACTTATTGGATTTGCCATGGAGAAAAACATGGTGGTGAGAAGCACACAACTAAAACGAAAAGAAATATACAGAGGTACGTGGGTCTCCCCAGATGGAAGGACGGTGAATCAAATATATCATGTTATGATTGAAAGTAAATATATGAATATCGTTCAGAAGGTGAGAAGTATGAGAGGAGCTGAAATGGACTCGGACCATTATCTCGTTAAAGTCACATGTGGGAGGAGGCTGGAAGAAAAAGAGAAATCGAACAATAAAACGAAGAGAAAGTACAATATTGAAAAACTTAAGGAAGTAGAAATAAAAAATAAATATGAAGAAGAAATAAATAAAATTCTACAACAATGTGACAAAAATTTACAGACAGATCAAGCATGGGAACAAATTAAATCTGCCGTAGAAGAAGTTAGCGAGAAAATAGTTAAGTGCGATTCCAAGAGAAGTACAAACAAAGATTGGTTTGACGAAGAGTGTCAGGCGATAACAAAGGAAAAGAAGAAGATCAGACAACAAATATTAACAGATAATAGAGAGTGTAAAAAAACAAGAATATAGAATAATTCAAGGAAGATTGAAAGCTCTGTGTAGAAGGAAAAAAGATACCACAATGAGTTGAAATTAAAAGAGATAGAAGAGAAGTTTAAAAACAAAGAGGTGAGGTCGTTCTATCAAGAAGTTAAAAAGATGGGAAAAGGTTACCAAAGCCACTGTAGTTATATGAAAGGTAAAGACGGAAATTTATTTAGCGATCCGGCAGAAATAATGACGGAATGACAAAAACATTTTGAAGAATTATTAAATGGTGAGGTGGAGCATGAAGCAGTAAACAACTGGACGGTTGGAGAAGATGAGATAGTTGAAAGGCAGCCTACAGAGGAGGAGGTGATGACAGCAATACAAAAAATAAAAAATAATAGAAGTCCTGGTAAAAATGACATATGCAAATAAATGATCAAGTTTGGTGGAGAACAACTACAACTGAAGTGTGACAACTATAGAGGTATAGCCTTATTAGACACGGTATACAAAATTTTGGCAAGAATATCAGGCCGACTTTAGAAAGGACAGATCTACAGTAGATCAAATCTTCTCATTAAAGGAGATACAAATGACTTGTTATGAAGGTAAAGTTCCCCTGCATGTTTTGTTTGTGGATTTTAGAGTCGATAGAGTCAAAATGTATAGAGCAATTAAAAATTTGGGTATACCAAAGAAACTGATCCGGCTGGTTAAAATGACACTAAATAACTCTTCGTGTGAAATTGCTTGGCAGGGTCACATATCAGATCAATGTACGGTTGCAAAAGGCTTGAGACAGGGAGATCCTTTATTAACTACATTATTCAACTTACTGTTAGAAACTGTAATCAGAAAGTGCAGCATGAAGGTGAAAGAAATGATCATGAAAAATTCCCGATCCTATCAAAAATCGAGAAAGAATTAAGAAGAGTTGTGAAGAAAATCATTGAAGAAACAAAGAAATTCGGATTGGAACAAAATGAAGACAAGACCAAATATATGGTCATGGGAGGGACAGAAGAAAAAAATCAAGACTTTAGCGTGAGGTCTGGAAGTGGTAAAAGCTATAGTCTTAAAAGGGTGGACAAATTTGAATACCTGGGTGTAGTTTTCGATGTAAATGGAAAAGAGAAATGTGAGCTCGAAGCCAGAATAGCAAAAAAGAATAAAAAATTAGGTAGTTTAAGACCCTACTGAACTCAAAATACGTTTCTAGACAAGGTAAACTCAGAATATATAAAACAGTTATTCGACCCACAGTGACATATACCGGTGAGACATGGACATTAAATAAGAAGGAAGAGGATACTCAGGAAAGATGGGAAAGCAAAATATTGAGACGCATATTCGGAGGACGGAAGACAGAAGATGGTTGGGAGAGAACCTACAATGGATTAATGGCTTTATATAAAGAACCTACCATTACCAAGTTCGTCAAGTCACAAAGAGTCAGATGGTTAGGACATGTGGAAAGAATGGCAGCAAACAGAATGCCTAAACTAGTAGTAACCAGAAAACTAATTGGCCCCAAAAGAAGAGGTAGACCCAGAACTAGGTGGATTAGTAAAGTGGAGGAAGACCTTAAACACGTGAAGATGAGGGACTGGAAAAGAAAAGCACAAAATAGAAGCGAATGGAGAAATATTGTCCACCAGGTCTTTTAGAGTAGTTACGAATGTTGTATAAACATATTTAAGTTAGTTTTGTTTAAAATAATTTTAATTAGGTAATATTAGGATTATGTTTTAAAAAAAATGCCCTATGCCTTAACGGCCTGTTGTGAGTAAAAAAATAAAAAAAAATACATCCAATCACACACCGGTTGATTCTTTCCGTCAAATAATTATGTGTTGTTCGTGTATGACCTCTAAACGTAATCGATCGATTCTAACTTGGTTGACCCTGTTTGTGTTTTGCTTCTTCCACGTTTTTATAGATAGTTTAATTTATTTTAATTTTGATTGGGAGTTATCCCATTCACTTTGCCACTTACACTGGATTTTGGATTTAATTACTGTTTTAATAGCACTAGCAACCACTTCACTCACTATTATTGACTTTTCATTGTTTGCTGCGTCTCTAGCACAGGATTCTGCTTCTTCGTTTCCTAGAATACTTACATGCGATGGTACCCAGAGTATTACGATGTATTTCATTGTTTAATTGATAAGAATTTAAGTTTAATCAAAAATACAAGAAGCACATTTTTCATTCTTGATTTTTGTAAGTTGAAAACACTTCAAAACATGTATAATATAACGTAACAAATAATGGGACAAATGTAAAATTATTAAAATAAAGTGTAATGTCTTTCTATTTATATTCTGATTTTTTTAGCGTACGCGCTATTCCGTTAGTTATTTACGAAAGAGTATCTTCCATACGAGACGTAAGCTCTTATCTCTTGCCGTACTGCTCATCCATAGGTCGATTAGATACATCATCGTATTCAAGTCTAAGTAGCAGATTCATTTAGAATTTTTACTACCTACTGCGTTAGTCTTTTTGTTGTCTGGCCAGGACCTGAACCATGGTCCGCTAGATTTACAATTAAGTGAATGCGATTTGGCCGCTGCCTGGCCTGATTGGCTATCTGACCGACAGGTTCATTAGGTACTCTTATAATGACTGATTTGATTCGTTTGGACAAGGATACAATTAAGGATTGTCATTTTTCTGGAGACAATCCCTTCCAAATTTCTTCTATTTTGGTTTTAAGTTCCAGCTAAAAACGCTGTAGGTTTTTTTCTTAACTTCCACCCATCCTATGGTTCTACAGCCCAATTTGAGCCCTGACCTCCGTCAGCAAACATCTCCATTCGTTACGGTCTGTAGCCATTCTCCTCCACGATCGACTGCTAAGAAGATTTCTGGCGTCCTCATCCACATCATCCTCCCATCGCTTTCTCGGTCTTCCAACAGGTCTTCTCCTGCATTCTTGCATTCAGTTTTTTTGAAAGCTTGTTTTCTTCCATCCTAAATACATGGCCTGTTCATTGAAGACGCTGAATTCGGACATGTTCTCATTACCAGGACCTAGTATTCGTCTCAGTATCTTTCTTTCAAAGATGCCTACGCGGTTTACAGATTTCTGAGTCAACACCTAAGTTTCACATCCATAACTCACTATGGTCAGATTATGGTCTTATAGACTCGTATATTATTAAAGTCGACGAAAATATTATAGATAACTATGTCTTGTTCCCAGGCTTTGCTTAAGACCTGCTTAACCGTGAATAGTTGGTTGATGGTTGATCTTTCTTGTCTGATATTCTCCGATGGTCTTCTCTGCGAGGGGTTGTAGTTTATGGTTAAGTATACTGTAAATATTTTATACCCACAACACATCAAGGAGATTCCCCTATAGTTTTGACTGAGGAATTTATTGCCCTTTTAATGGATTGGGCAGATGATACTCTTATTCCACTTTTTTTTGGGAATTTCTCTTATTCTGTGTATGATCTCATATATTCTTTTCGTTATTTTTCTTTCTCCCAACTTGAACAATTCTGCGGGTATTTCATCGCATCCAGGGGTCTTGTTATTTATCTCCAGTTTGATTGCTCTTTCGATCTTTTCTATCATTGGCGGTTTTGTTATCTCATTCTCTTTAGTTTCTGCCTCTTCCACTAGCTCATGTTCTGTGTGTTCTACATCATTACTGTGAGAGTTTTCGGTCAGCAGTTTTTGAAAATATGTTTTCCAAGTTTCTTTAGTTTCTTTAGTATTGTTGGTTATTTTGCTGTTTCTATACCTGCACAGATTAGTGTTTGATTTAAACCTTTGTTTTATTTGTTTGATAAATTTATACGCATTTCGTGTTTTGTCTGCTCTAAAGTTTATTTTCATCTCCATTAATTGTTTATTTATCTGTTTTCTCTTTTTTGTCTATTTTTTCAGCTATTGATCTTTTGTTTTTATATACCATTTTTCTTTTTCTAGTTCGTCTAGTTAAATATATTCTATGGGTTTCATTTCGTTCTTCAATTGCCGCCTTACACTCATTATCAAACCATTGGTCAGTTCTTGTCATCGATTTTTCTGCAGTTAATGTGGTTCTACTTATTAGGTTCAATGGTCTTCTAATGATCTCTCTTAATTTTCTTCAATTGAGTGAGCTTCCTTTTTATTTCTTCTTCAAATTTCTTTTGACTTTCGGGTCTTTTCAGTTTCCCCAGTTTTTTCTCAACATATGCTGCTATGATAATTTTTAAACCGTTTAGATCGGGACAGTTGGAAGGACGCGATAAAACATTTGTCCTGATCTAGAAATCATTTATTTTTAGATTTGCTTCTATTTGTAGACTGCTTTGCGTAATTTCTTAGTACTTTATGGAGTTAATGCCACAATAAATTGAAAGTATCCTAAATGTAACGATGACATACTGACATTTGACGACACATGATGACATTTTACAATTCAATCATTAAAAATCAGTCTGGATCATTCTTATATTGACCAGTAAAGTTTGGATTTTGTCCATCTCAATCTGTTCTGCTTTTGTTTTCCCGTCAGCAAGTGGTTTTCTTTTGCTAAAAAGATATAATTTTTAATAGTAAATTTTGAAAGCTCTACGGTTAGTTCAATCTTATAAAAATTTAGTGCATAGTTATAAATTCATTTTCTACAGCACTCTCTTGACAAACTAAGCCAGAAATATGATCTTTACGGTATATTTGGGGGTATATGGGCTGTGTTTTAGAGGTAGTACTTTTTGTTTGTGGAAGAAAATCATGTCTAAAGATGATAACAAGCAAAAACTTACCAATTATGGTTTCAGAAACTAATATTCGGCGGGTAAAGAGAGAACAAGGAGTGCAGGAAAAAGTCGTAAGCAGATATATCTGCCTCATTGAGCAAAAAGACAGAAGAGGGAATGCAAAGGTAGTGGGGACAAAAATGTTGTTAGACAAGAAGTGCCATTTTGAGAGGCCACCTTAAGCAAGGAAAGAGAGTCTCTTTCCTTGTTTAAGAATTCAAATTTCAGAGGAACAGAGGAACAAAATGGTGTTTTTGGACATGAAAATATTTAAATGATAATCACCAGTCGAATAATGGAGGGGAAAAAACAAAAATCGATATTTGTCGCATTCAAATGAGGTTATGTGCTTAAAATATGGGAAAATATATTACAAAAAGAGGGTTTGTCGTATTTTGAGCATGTTCTAGTCTGAAAATGGCAAACCGTATCGCGCTATAAGAAATAACCAAAAATTTATACTTACCAAAAATCGTTACGTATTGACATACACAAACACAAAAACAAAAAAAAATTGGTTTTTTCGAATTTTGACAATTTCTGGTAGCGAAAATGGCAAAGGCAACTCCGCCGTCCAAAAGAACAGAAAGAATACACAAAAAATAATGAATTAGAAGTTTGCCAGAAAAGAGCTGAATTTTGATTCTGAAAAAAATCTGAAAAATATTAGAGGGGTTTTTTTTTTCAAAAACACATTTTTTTCGACAGGGACCCCTGGACACGTAGAGAACTTAAAATTTGGCTAAAGGGGTTTCTAAATATGTACTTTCGAGTACTTAATCCCAAAAAGAATCCAGCCGAATGCAGATTTTACCATATTTTCCCGCTATAGCATTTAATGCGGATTTATGCGCAACTGGCGATGATGAAAAGAAATATAGAAAAATTTTACACTGAACTCAAAAGACATTACACCTTACAAAACTTAATCATGGGAAGACATAAAGGTAATCATGGGAAGTTTTAATGCGAAACAATGAAGGTAAATGGGTCTATAGTAGGACCATATGGTGTTCGTAATGACGAAGAAGATCGTCTCATATAATTCTGTCGAGATCATAACCTAGTAGTAACAAATACCTTTTATAGACTACCTAAGAGATGCCTCTACACATGGAAGTCGCCATTGAATAAGGATAGCAGTATAATGGAGGCCATACACGTTAGGGTTTGCATGATGGTTTTAACCTTGCATGCATAACCGACAGGTATAACCGAGTCTCATATAACACATACACGTTAGGGTTTACATGCAAAGTTTTGCTCTTCTGCTATATGACGGTGTGTGCAGGACGTCCACGGTACTTTATGCGGTCTATACCTACCAAACTACAATGGACGACAACGATGTGATAGCTGTACTGGGTTAACACTTATTCTTCAGAAAAGAAAAAAAAGAGAGATCGCACTGAATGGTTTAAACGCTGTAAATTTGATAAATGGATTGAGATTTAAACCTACAGATTACAATAATTATTTACGAATGGATAAAAACTTTATTTGAAACTATTATCATTGATTACTCCGTTAATACAAAGACAAGATACTGTTATGAGGAAAGCAATATCAGCACTTGAGAGACTAGCAGTAACATTAAGATTTCTTGCAACAGGAAGAACATACGAGTGTCTCAAATATTCTGCTGTTATATCACCTCAGGCTTTGGGCCGAATAATACCTGAAAAATGTGATGCTATGAGAACTATGGCAGGCAATATCGAGCGGCATAAAATATGAATTTTCATATTTGCTCGGTTGCATGTACATGCACCGATAACTGTACAGTTTTATCACACACACGCTAGGGCTGCCAGTCGGTAATGCAAGCAAGGTTAAAATCATCATGCAAACCCTAACGTGTATGGCCTCCATAAGCAATAGTCATCAGCAATAAAAGCGTACTCAGGTACTGATGTATTTTCTGATCACAACTTCCTATCACCAAATGTCGATTTAACATATATAGAGTATATTATACACTGCAAAGACAAAACTATATGGGCAACCAAGAGGAGACCCTGGTATATTTAGGACATATCAAGCAAAAGACCTGTACAAACTTCTACAGGGTACAAGGATCTAGACTGGGTGTGGGAGACAAAAATAGTCAGCAAACACAATAAGCTTCAGCTTCGGTGATAACGGAGATTTTTTGGATCGGACGGGGCCAGGGAGAAAAAAAAAACTATATATAGACTATTATGACGTCAAATTTAATTTGTTTAATTTAATACTGTGTAATTAATTCTTTGTTATAATAAATACAATAATGAGTAACGAACTAATAGAAGATTTTAATTTTTAAAGTACCCATAACCTTCCGTGTATATTTTTATCACGTGCTATTTTTATTACATAACCTCTGAATCATAGGCGTACGAAAGTTTGTTAACTATAAATTGGAGGTCAATTAAAACAACCTGCCTAGTTCGAAATTTTAATATAGCTACCTCATTGTTCGATTGAAGGCCTATTCTCACTATAGTGCCAGGCATGTGCCAGGCATGTGCCCTGCTCGAGACGTGCAAAATTACTTTAACGTTATTTAAATGGGTTTAGCGACGGTCCGTTCTCACTACAAGTGCTTGGAATGGGAACGGTACGCGCCCGGCATCGGACAATCTTTTCAAACAATATTTTCCTAGCCCGTGCGTGGCACATTCCTTGCACAGTCCTACATAGTGTGAATACTTCAGATGAGTTTCGACAGGCAAAACGGTGCGAAAAAAATATTTTCACATGATACTGATGAATTTTTAATAGAATTAGTTCGTATGAGAAGTGAATTATACGATTTTATGAATCGACTGTATGCAGATGCAGCACATAAGTCTCAGGTATGGTGGGATATTGGAGGAAATATTAAAATAGGTAAATAAAACACTATATTTTATCTAGGTAATAGACCACTGCCGATAATATTTTAAACAAAAAAAAAATAGTAGGATGAAACTCGTTGGAAAAGAAAGATGATATGACATAAATGAAAGAAAAAATAATTTACGGGCGACCTGAGTTCGGAAAATGGAGGGAGTGAGTTTTTTAAGGACAAAAATGGTTTATCGTGATTTCCTAGAGCAAGTCGAACTACATATCTACTAAAGCAAGTAGAACTACAGAAAAAATCTTTTTGTAGTTAAAGTAGCTGGAACCACTATTGATTGGTGCTATAATTTTGATGTGCTTTTCATCTAGGGCTCCTAATGCCCTTGGGAAAATTCTACGACAACCAAAATTTTTTGTCAATTTGTTTAAAATCGCATTCTGCTGGTAATTCTGCTGAAATTCGGCAATTGACATTCTATAATATATATATATATATATATATATATATATATATATATATATATATATATATATATATATATATAAAATTTTGACTCATTATCAATGAGTTCTTTATACAAGGTTAGTATTCTCCTTCTATGTTTCTTTCCTTAATCATTGGATGTATCCAAAACCTCATTTTTTAACTTTATCTCTCATATTCTCTTCTTCTTCGGCATCCAAAGTAAAAAATGCAATTTTTAGTAAAGTTGCCGTAGAAAACATTACAACTGCACAACTACCCACCGACACGTCTAACCGACTGCCTGTGCAAAATACCGCTGAAAGCATGTTACGAGCGCGAATAGTGTGAATATTTACCAAAAGCATGGCATGTGCCGGTCAGGTGACGAGCACGGGCCTGGCACGTCTAATGAGAATAGACCTTGATATAATTATAAAGAATCATTCTATCTATTTTTTCGGCTCATTTTTTTTATATTTCGATAACATAAACATAACATTAAGTATTAAAAACTGCTTTATTCTTAGCTTAAGAAACGATGATTTTTTATCAAAAAGTAAAATTTAACACCATATTCCATCAATTTGAGACTGTTTTTTACTAAGTATGTAAATATCGACTTCAGTGGTATATTATCTGAAATAATTAATAGTAAATTCTCCCAATACAAATAAAGAAACGTCTGATTCGCAGTAATAATAACTGTCAGAATATTCTCGTTCAGATTGTAAAGCTCGTTCAATTGCTTCAATGTGATTTTCAGGAATCCACTAATGTCACATTAACTTTTCATAAAACTTTTCCTCTTAACAATTATACGTATTTCGATCTCTTTAGATCTCCTCAGTACGGTATAGCTACTACTCCATATCAAACCAAAATATTTTCCCGTCGTAGATTATAGTTATTAAAAATAACTATTTACGGGCGTAACTACGCCATCTAAGAACAAAAAGAGAAATCATACGATTTCTACCTGGCGAAATCGAATTCAAATATAAGCCGCCGTGCTCCCTAAAACTTGCGAAGCAAACAGCTTGATGAATGAATCGGCAAGGGAGTCTAAAAATTTCACTCTTTTTTTTTCTCGGATTTACATTCTTCTTTTATGTGGACATGACTCTGTCTGTTTTTTAATGTGCCTCCAGTAAGTTGCCGTTTCATCGTTTTCATGGTCTTCCTACTGATCGTCTTCCTATTGGGGAACCGTCTCTTGCAGCCTTTACTATTCTATTTGTTATCATTTCGCTTATATGATCGTTCCATTCTATTTCTTACCCAGTCTTTGATGTTCTTCACCTGGCATATATGTCGTATATCTGTAGTGTTAGCTCTGTCCCATAGTATTTTGCCCTCAATTTTTCAAGTGTTTTCATCTTTGCTGTTTTGAAAAATCTTTTGTCCTCTCCGTGTCAGGTCGTGTTCCTGTAGCGTAAGTCATTATTGGTCTGATGACTGTTTTGTAAATTCTGCGTTTCATTTCTCTCCCGATATTTTTATTTCTCCATATTGTTTCATTTAGATCACCTGCGGCTATGTTTTCTCTATTCACTTGATCTTCCACTTCTGGTTAGAGCTTTCCGTAGCTAGATAATGTGATGCCTAGATATTTAAACTCTATCAATTGTTCTATTATCTAACCTTCCAGCTCCAATTTACATCTTAGTAAAATTGCTGCTATAACCATGCATAACGTAGGTTATTTTTGGGGAAATTAACATGTTAAATTTTTTAAGTAAGAGATTATACAGATTATTTTAAGGTGGTTGTCTCCCATTTGGTATCCGTTTTTAGTTTTTACTTTTTTTTACTATTTCATCCATAATCAGGTTGAAGAATAGAGGACTCAGGGAATCTCCCTGTCTTATAGTTCCTCCCTGTCTTATGTTAGTTCTTCTACTTTTACCTTGATTGTGTTGTTTTGGTAGATATTTTCGATCGTTTTGATTATTCCTAAAGGTATCTCTCCTGCGTACAATAAATTTCTTGCCTTCTATCGAATATGATTATCTCAATACGTTTCCATGTTTTCCAAATAAATCGACGTTATCAGTAACCACGGTTTCTATTTCGCAATATGTCACAAAGGGACTAAAAATGTGTAAGATATTTGTTTTTGGATACGCTATTTTAAAATAATTCACTTTCACTGAGAGTAGGTATTTTCTTAATCATCATTTCTGTGACTTTTAGATAGGCTAGTCTGTATTTTCGATAAGACATTTTCTTTAATTACAATTAAGCCAAAACATCACAAACCCTGGACTACCAAAGGTATCTGCATATCAGCCAAGAATATGCGTTTCACTATTGTACATCAAGTAACCAGAGTCATCTGGTCTTGAGGTAACGTCTCTGTTACTGAATATATCACCAAGTACCTACTAAAACATCAAAACAGCTAAAAAAGCATACCTACAAAATTGTCTGGGAAGCTCTAAAAGTGTTGCAAAAGAAACTTGGTCCATAGTACGATCTTCGAAATAAAACTAACACAGCTCAACCAATTTACCTTCCAAACCCTGACAATCTAAATTATATACTTCGTTAATATGAGTAAAAATATAACATTAACTATTTTGCCAAAACATGGTCCCATTTCCTATCTACCCAATTTAAAAAAGGTCTCGAACAATCAAAAGGAAATCTTCATGTATTACTGATGAACTATCCATTTTTTTTTTCAAATCTACCAAAAAATGTGTTAGAAGTTCTGGTCTCACTAATTAATGAATCCTTTGAAAAAGGTATATTTCCAGAGTCCCTAAATACAGCCATTTTTCTTCATAAGGGTGGTAAAAAATGGAATGCCTGTAAGTATGGATCTATTGCTTTGCTACCGGGACTATCGAAAATTATTGAGAAACTTATAAGGGTCTAACTTATGTCCTTTCTCGTTGAAAACAACATTTTATCACAAAATCAGTTCAGTTTAGCATTTAATAAATGTATCAGTGCTGCTATGTTTTCTGTACTACATGAGTTTTACCAAGCACTAAACAATAATCTTAATGAACTTTGAAAATTAAGGCAATTATATCGAGCACAAGTTTAATCAAATCTTGCCCAAGTACTTTCGCTTAATATAGCATCTTCAGGGGCATTTCGTCAAATATGGGCTATCCGGCAAGCGTAGAATGTAATAAACATAGATGGTAACATAAAATTGTATAAACACTACACTACAACAAGGACAAACAGTTTAAAATTAATAAAAAAGTTCTACGCTACATTCTTTGGCGGTAACATTCGAGACAAAAAATTCTCTAACAGGAGAGAGAAGATGCTATATTAAGCGAAAGTACTTGGGCAAGATTTGATTAAACTTGTGCTCGATATAATTGCCTTAATTTTCAAAGTTCATTTATTCGAGCATTCAACCTCGTATCAATTAATAATCTTAATACCGCCACTGTTTCTTTGTGACTATGCCAAAGATTCTGATTGTGTAAATCACATTTTGATAAAATAATTAAATTTCTACGGAATTCTTTTTGTTGATGATACCAGGATCACTTGTAGAATCTCTAATATTGCAACTCTTCATTCAACTATAATGTTGTAACTTGTAATCTGTTTACAATAAAAATTTGGTCCACTCTAATATACTCTCTTTTAACGTGGATAACATAATAGTATTATCCTATAAAGAAGTTATTTTCAACCCTTGCTTCTTAATAACAGCCAGGATAGTAGCGTTGATTCTGTAAAATTTCTTGGTATTTTTATAGAGAGTAATTTTAAATGGTCCTGTATATAGATTTATTAAGTAGGGAAACTAAAAGCTTCAGCCTATGCAATAAGATCTGTTTCGGAGGATATCAATTTAGCATCTTTCAAAATAACATATTTTCTTTGTTCGAGTCTCATCTTCGATATGGTCTTTCTTTTTGGGATTCTAGTACAGCTGCATAATCTGATGTTATTTTTAAATTACAAAAAAGAGCAATACGGCATTTCTTTGGCCTCAGAAGAACAACACCTTGCAGAAGTTACTTCTAAAATCACGGGATTTGAACGCTTCTCTCTTTATATCTTTTAAAAACTGTTCACCTACATGTTTTTTCAAAGACCTAATCATGACGTCTCCACTAGAAATGCAACCTTTGATTAGTTCAATTTCAACTAGTTCGTAAGATTTTATTATGCAATTTGCATTTTTTTTTAATTTTGCAATGGATTGATAATTTTATTCTCTTTTATTTTGATACTAAGTAAATTTGAACGGAGCTCTGACGCCAAATGGCGGCGTGCGCCCTAGGCATCAAATCATAGCGCCGCCAAATGGCATCATACGCAGTGAATGGGTTAAGTATTTTTGATATTACCTATTTATTCCCTTTTATATCGTTACTTACCGTATTTTTTCGTAAGCTATTCTTATTTTAGCGTATATATTATATTATTGACACATTTATTTTTTATTTATTTTTATTGGTTCGAATGATTTAATTTAAAAATCAAATACAAACGCGAACATTATTTTGCGAAATTGAAAAAATTACCAATTCTATCAACCTCCAGCGTGGAAAAATTCAATAATAAATCACCGAAGTTGCCTGCAGTTATCTAGTTTTATAATAAGTTAATGAAAGCAAACACCAGCTTTAACGAACCAATTAGCGATTCCATCCAGCAATTTATCCATTTCAAAATATTCCAGTTAATACTTCTTTATAGTAGAACCCAATTACATTTGGCAGTGGTGGAGAGATGAAAAGTAGTTAATATTAACAAATTGCAAATGGGGCGCAAGACTATTACTTACAAATATATAACCAACGTTTAATTGTTGTTTATACATAGAATAAAATCCACCAAAAATGATAATTCGTAAACTCACAATGTTGAAAAATAATAAATTGATTGAAGAAATAAAAAAAATAGTGAATACGATGGTAATGTTTTCTGTGTTTTTCTGTAACCTCTCTTCCTGTTGCATTCATCATCCTTCAATTTCCATCCAATTTATGAGTTGCACTTGGTGATAGCTTTTTTTAATCGCAAATTATTCTCTAGAATGAAGGTTTTCATATCATTTTTCCTTTTAGTTACGACTTAAATCATTGTGCAAGAAAAAGAGAAAAAAGCAAGATTAGACAAATAAGAAATCTTTCCTTTTTAAAGGTCCAAGTGGCATATTATCAAGCCCGTAGCGTTTAGTTACCGAAAAATATAATTTAAATAGTTTTACATATGAACAATTTACGCTGTCAGGAACGTATCGTATCAGACACCTTACGTTTCCGTTCAGAATATTCGAAAACAATATTTTACGGATGCTACCGCTACAGAACGAGTCGAAATCTGTTGGTATGGATAATGTCAAATAGGAGTTCGTCGTTTTCCCCTCGTTGTATTTAGGTATTTGTTTGATTTTGATACAGAGTATTTAAAAAAATCATTATCAATCACGGAAATCATCAAATAAACACGGAAGTGATAAACAATTAGGACTTTGCACGGAAGTGATACCTCTTCGTTTTTTAAAAATACTCTTTGGTTTGATAATTGAACTCGTACGCGGTGAAGAAATTTTATATAAATACAATGATAAATGCTATTATGGTGCAAATAAAAAAGAAAATATTTGGAAAAACACATCTTCACCGCACCAAACTGAAACGTTCTATGTATGAAAATGTGAACGCGCAGTCCGATTGCTTGACTGAAAACGCTACTTTTCGGAAACTATACGTGAATGATAATATGCCGCTACCTTAAATCATTGTTTCCATCCAATGTTTTTTGAGTTGAAATGTCTGGTATTTTTGTTTGCAAGCGTAGTGAACCTCTACAGCAAAGATTTTCACACAATGTTGGGTTCTAGTTATGTATATGTCGCAGCCAGGTGGTTAAATTAGCCGTTCGATTAAACAGCTAGCCCTTTGATTGAATAACACCATTCAATCCGACGACTAGTTATTTTATGCAATAAAAAATTTCAATGACACATTGAACATGGCTGTTCAAGACACATATGAATTGTCTATAGTAGGAGAGGAAGGTTTTGGTTCCTCAGTATTGTGTTTTAGATGCAAAACGGAAGAAAACATACTATTTCAGAGAAATGAGGCCAACAAAAGTTTATAAGGTGCAGCTGAAAAAATGGTTAAGAACACAGCAAAAAAAAACACTTTGGACACCAAAAATATCAAAGGAAAAATTGTGGATTTTAAAAATATAGTTTATAGAATGAGCACAAAAACAGAAACTATTAAAAAATGGTTTGTGCGACAAGAATTGCACTCATCAACGGAAAGCTATGATGATGAAATTTTAGATGCTCCGTGATGCAGATATCTTACGAAAAGCTGTGACTTCAAAGTTAAAACCATGACCCCCAAAACTTGATACAGTCAAAGTTTGGGGGCATGGTTTTCAAAAATTCTCGTGTAAATCAGCACAAAAACAATACCGTACCATGAGATGTGCTTGCTTCAAGAAAAAAGTTCTTTGTGGATCTAAATATCATAGACATTAGACTATTAAACGTTATCTTCGTGGTCGTCAGCCACTCGGCTAATTGACCTTCAGACATGAGATTGAATGGCTTTGTTGAAAGCAAGCTCTATTCTATTGAACGGCGAATTTAACCATCTGGCTGCGACATATACATATATTGTATCTAAGCTAAGTGAAGATTAATGCTCTCGCTAAAGAAAGAGCTGTTTACTACTTTAGTCGGACCAGAATCTGGCTTCGATATATGCCAAAAAGCCGTATAAGGGAAGATGTCCGAAAATAAGAAAAAGAACTGTACAGCTTAATAGATCGTCGTATTTTAATAGAAGTTCAGCTACGATTATACCCCTTATGTCTTTGAGAGTACTGAAAGATGAAATCAAGGAGAGTCAAATATATGAAAACTGTGGACTTTCCAAAAGAAAATTGCGTGAAAATTGAATTGTCACGACATCGGATGTGCTGCGACGATTTTCTGCCTTATCCCGAATTGATAGAGGAGTATTGTGAATTAAATGATTTGAAAACTAATAATGGGAGAGATACTAAAGATAAACTGGAGCAATTTATGGAAATAAATCTTCACACCAACATTAAATTGAAAGAAATTAGCAAAATAGACAACAAAATGTTGACTGAAATGGAAAACATGACGAACAAAGTGAGTGTACTGAAAAACACAAGCAAACTCAAAAATATAGTAGGACAGAGCATATACATTAGAGTCGGACATGACAAAAAAGGAAAGAGGAATACAGGCTGGAATTAGAAAAATACTGGAAATGGCTGGAAAGTTGATGGAAAGGAAATAAAGTCTAATAGGGATAAAGGATTTTTTGAGAACATAGGCAATGCATTGAATAGAAATGATTCAAATAACTAAAAGAACCACCACAGTGTGAACAAATAGAGACAGAAAAGGCAAAGAATAAGGACACGACTATGAAAACCAAAGGGGCAAATGTAAGAAAAAAAGATAATGAAAGAGATGAGCAAACAAAAAAAGGATATAAATTAAGGGAAAACCAACTTAAAATACCCACGTGGAATGTTAGAAGTATTCATGAAGAGGGAGGAGTGAAACACTTAATCAGCATCTTAAATAAAACTTAAGACAACCGGAATATCAGAAGTTGAGAGGCAATCCAGCTTCTTGACAACACTGAACTAAAGAGAAGACTCGTAAGGACAAAAACATTTGAATTAGTGTAAAAAACAGAGTATAGTGCTGTGATGTTATTGCATGTTAGTTGTAGTGCATTAGTTGATAGATAAAATAAGAATAAGCCGTAGGGTAGGCCCTTAGATTTAAGTATTTGTTGTGTATTAAGATAGGTTAGAAAATAAGTGATAATTCGTCATTTCTGACCAGATAGCAGTATAAAAACACCGTATAGGTGTTAAATAAAAAAAAGGCAAACCAGGACTTCATAGTGAATAACCAAAGTAACTCGGAAACTTTGCTTTCAAGAGTACTTTTAAATTAAAAATATTCCGCAATTAGAATTATCCAGTCCGATTGTTGAATTGGATAGTTATACGAGAAAAGGTTGATATTAAACTAGCCTTTGATAGATTGCGCTACTTGATACCGAATTGGTTTCGGTGTTGATATTTGCCATTCATGATATGACGTCTTGTCAAAATTTTAAGTTTTAAAAACAATTAGTTTGATTTTTACAGCCGTCAAAGCAAGCAAATTTTGTGTTTTCGGAAAAATGGAAAAAGTCGAGTATCGTTCGGTGATTAAGTTCCAACACACAAACAGGGTAAAATGAATGTGCAAATCAAAGCCGACGTGGAGGAAGTTTATGGTGAGGTTGCACCTTCGTTAGCAACAGTAAAATTTTGGAAAGCTGAATTTGTTCGAGGTCGTACGGGTGTTTTGATGATGAGCGTCCCGGGAGGCCAAGGAAGTCACCACGCCGGAAATAATCAACAAAGTCCATGACATGATGATGGCAGATCATCGAATTAATCTCAGCGAGTTAATAGAGGTCCTAAACATTTCCTACGAATGCGTACACAACATTATTCACCATCATTTGGATATGAAAAAGCTATCCGCGCGATTGATGCCGCGTTTGCTGACAATCGATCACATGCAAAAACGTGTGACCACTTCGGAGACGCTTTTGCCGATGATACGGCGCAATCCGAAGGATTTTTTTCGCCGATTTATCACCTTGATGAAACCTGGGTGCATTATTACACACCGGAAACCAAAGAACAGTCGAAACAGTGGCGCAAACGTGGCGAAGGGCCGCCGAAGAAGGCAAAGAGTGCACATTCGGCCGGCAAAGTGATGGCGACTGTTTTTCTGGGATGCGAAGGGCATCATCCACATTGACTACTTGGAAAGAGGAAAAACAATCAATGGTAAGTACTCCGCAGCATTAATGAATCGATGCGAAGCCGAATTGCATCGAAAACGCCCCGGTGTGGAACACAAAAAAGTGCTCTTTCACCAAGACGTGCTCACCGATCGGCCGTCGCCATGGCAATTACACGAATTGGGCTATGAATTGGTTGAACACCCACCGTATTCCCCAGATCTTGCCGCCAGCGATTTTTTCCTGTTTCCAAACCTAAAAAAATGACTCGGAGAACGCCGTTTCGCAACAAATGATGAAGCGTCGCTGAAACTTCGGCCTATTTTGAAGAGCTCGAGCAAAAGTACTATTCGGATGGGATAAAAAAATTGGAACATCGTCTTACTAAGTGTATCGACCTAAACGGGGACTGTGTTGAGAAATAAATCGATTTAATTCCAAAAAACTTGTTTTTTCTTCCAAAGGCTAGTTTTATATCAATCCACCCTCGTATATCACTTCCCCGCATTATTTTATACTTTTGTTAAATACTATAATCTATCGTCCTTAATAAAAGCATTAAAGAGTGTACAATACCCACAAATTCATACATATTATAACTGATACATCGATGAACATTGCGCCATCTCCACTTGCTGGCCGCCACCCCTGCAAGCTCAAATAAAGACGCTCATTGTGTGGGATTAATTGAAATGCGCTTAGAGCTTGTTGCTTGGTATTTAGAAGTTAATTTGTTTTTGTTTGTTGCAGGATGTTGTTACGGCAAGCCACTCTTAGTGCCCGGAGGTCGAGCTTTTGTTTGGCCCTCCATACAAAAAATACAAAGGTTCGTATCACGATAAAAGTATGTTTTGCTCGCTTAACTTTTATTGTTTGTAGGTAGATATTGGATCTATTTTGAATCTTAGACATATCGTTAGTTAATTATTTTAATTGGACATTTTATAGGTAAATAACGTTTAGGGTCTAAGTTATGAGAAAGATATGGCAAGCTTAACGAAGTAACTAAAGTCTGTCTGTTTGCAACTGGCAGCTCATTACAAATATTCACTAATCTGCAAACAGCAGTTTGACTCATCCAGCGAAGACTGTACTATTATAACTTATTTTTTCAAGATTTCGTATAAAGTAAGATAAAGTTTTGATTAATGCAAAAAATCGGGGGTTCTTATTTACTAAATTGTTTTTATATTTATTCGTTGTGTTTAACGTATTGTTCCATTTGTGCTTTTAAATATGTCAATTTTGTTTCTTTATCTGGTTTTTGAATGAGTTAGTACAGTATTAGTTGGGAAAAAAATCGGGAATATAAATAATACATACCATCGTTCCGTGAAACTGTATTTATGATTAAAGTGCACATAGAAGTTAAATTACAAAATATTATAACCAAACATTATTGCAGTTCTTCGTCGTCACTGCCTGCAGTGATTTCATATTTTTATTATGTATCAGAATGTAGAGTTCTATAGAAGCCATGGTATAGTTTGGTTCAAGATATAAGAAATTTGGCCTGAGGCTGGTGGGATGACCCAGTCGACTGCAGTATTATAATAATGAACAACACCTATTGATGTTACTAATACCTCAATTGTCTTTGCGACGGGTAGCAATAGTTTTGGAACAGCTTACTAGGACCGGACTTTATTTTATTTACAGAACTGACTCGTTACTTATCAGTGCAAATAAATTGTTAAAATTAAAATTTCTACACAATGCTTCGTATTAAAAAAAATTGTTATACACGAATTAGTCATCTTTGCTTACTCATCTGAAATTAAATTGCTAGGAATCAATTATTATTAACGATCACAAATAATTTTCATGTTCAACGGGCTCATTACTTGAATTTTATGGAGTTAGAATATTACCTGTTTTATGTCATTTTCACTTTAAATAAAATGGATTTTCGATAATAAAGCTTTCTATCTTAAAAAAAAAGGAAAATTAAAAAATCATTAGCAAGTATATTAGGTCATTGATTATAAACCACTACCTAGATAGCTCACCTCGTGGTAACCGAAAGACGTATCAAAAACTAGATGGCGTTACTCGAAAACCGTATCGAGATTATCATTCTCTCTCTGACTTGTGAGGAGATAAGAGTGGTGTCAGGGCCGAACTTACCCTATAAGTGTATTATCTGTGTGAAGATACACAAAAATTTGGCAAAAGAACTGCGGGAATATTGATATTATATTGATGGATATCAGTGACCTAAAACAGAGGGTAATTTGCTAGCATCATTTTGCAGTGAAACATTTTTATAGCACTTTTATATAAATATGTACGTTTCCTCAGAAAATTCTTCTCGACTTTTAATAATAAAATGTTTCGATATTGTCAATAATGAAAGTACTTCTTGAGAACAAGAAATAAAAATTTTTTTTTTCCTAAAATTTTAATTTTACAATCTTAGTTTGAAAAGAATTAACATTCAAATATACTTATTTACTTTGTTTTCTAATATGATCTAATTAGTGATGTTTTAAACTTTCTAATCCTGTCCGTTTATCAGCTTTTACCTATTGTTCCTAGGCAGATGGCCCTCCTCTATTTATGTATTGGAAATTCCCTGTCATTTTATCAAGATATGTACTTACTTTATTCATTTTTAACGTTAGTAATTTGTGGTATTTTGTCAAAGTCAAAATCAAAATCGATTGCATTTGGTACTCACCACTACTTGCTTTTAAAACATCGATGACTTAATTCCAGAAGTCCTCAGAAAATTTTTAAATGTAAAAAGTATGCGATCGAACAGTAGATCATAGTGATTTTAGTTCACCTCTATACAATTTCTTATTTTGCACAGAATATAATTGACTTCTATATTGCCATTTCTAGATAAATTGTCAATTTTTTGTAGTACAATGTTACTATTAGAACAAAATTTATATCCTATTCTTGTCGAAGTTCCTTCTATCGAAGGTTGGCCATCACCACAGCTATCCGTACTTTATTGGCGGCTGCTCTGAAAAGATCTATTGAGCTGCAACTATACCACTCTCTTAAGTTTCTCAGCCATGAAATTCTTTTTCTACCTATGGATCTTTTACCTTTAATTTTACATTGCATTTTAAACTTTTCGCACCTTTGGTAATGTGACCTAAATATTCCAGCTTTCTTGTATTGATGTTCTTTATCACCTTGCAATCCTTTTGTAACATTGTAACCTTAACACTGTTGCATTTGTAACTCGTTAGTTCCAGGTATTTTCAAAATTCCTCTATAGCACCACATCTCAAATGCTTCCAACTTCTGTATATTGTCTACTTTTAGCGTATATCTTTCCATTCCATGTATCAAAGTCGAGAACACGTAGCATCTTAATGCGCTTATCCTCAGCTCCAGAGGAAGATCTCGATTTTGTTCTAAAGCTATTTTCTTGTGGCATTATTGCAATTAACTAGTTTTGATGGGAACTAAGCTACAATTTTACTAAAAAATGATTTTATTAATGTTTCGACGCCCAAATCGGGTGTCGTTGTCAAAATACAAAAATTATTAATGAATTAAACAAAAATGATGCTGCTTAGTAAAAAAATTCTTATAATAAATTAGTTAATCTGACTCATTTATATCGGCAATTCAGACATATATTATACATTTTAAAGTAGATAATGAAATATTGGCAATGACATTGCCAATATTTACAAGTTGCGTTCATGGGACGACTTTGTTGAAAGATAGTTAATTCGATTACATGAAATCTACCCCAACTCAAGAATATCCGTCACAAAAAAATCATAACATGTAATATGTCTTTAAATAGACAACCACATGTAATGGTGAAAGTAAAATTCTCGCGCAAGAATATAAATATAGCCCCAGGAACGCAACTCATAAATATTGGCAATATCATTTTAAAGTCTTCTACTTTAAAATGTATAATATATGTCTGAATTGCCAATATAAATGTGTTATTAGAAGATTTTTTTACTAAGCAACAACAGTTTTGTTTAATTCGTTAATAATTTTTGTATTTTAACAACGACACCCGATTTGGGCGTCGAAACGTTAATAAAACCATTTTTTATTTTATTATTATAATGATCTGAAAGTTTCATTTGTTTAAAAGACTTATTTTTTAACAATTTTCTTTTAATTTTGAAAAAAATGCTTTTTTTTTTTCAAAATAACTAAAAATTTATTAGTGACACCAAAAATCGCAAAGAGTAAAAAAATGTAGGTTTTGCTTTACTGTTTTAAACATTGTTCCCCTATGTTTAAAACCGGGATATCATGGAACGCGAAGAGGCGATCTTCGCCCGTTCACATCGGCGAATAGCAGAAGAAAATAGATAAAAGTGAAAAGAAAAGAAAAGAAACACGCGTTACTGTGAAATTAATAAATATTTACTTTTTGATAACTACTCCAATTGAGCGTCATTCCGCGAGATCGAGGGTTTAGTTTAGTTTTGTCTGTAGTATGCCACCAGTGTTAATACAATAATAAAAAGTCCAACACAACTTCGTTAGCAGTCTATTGCATTTTTACAAACTTACCTCTTTTTTGCTCAAATATAGTTTTGCTCAAGTTAATGCACAATATTGCTCAAGTAACACAAAAGCTAATACCTGTCTCCCAGACCAGAAGCACTCATAACTCACAATGCGTTTAGTTTACGTTTTAACCTTGAAGTACCAGAATCGATCAGAGTTCCGAAAATTATTATCGATGGCCTCACAGACCGGCTGTTACCTATAGAAAGTTAATTAAGACTATGACGAAAAATAGAAGTGAGATATTTACCAATTTTGTATTGTAACTCGGTCAGAGGGTGCAAAGGGACCAGTTCTCGTAGATAAGTACCTTTAAATTGCTGTCAATTTGTAAATAATGAATTTCGATGTTTCACATCTGCCAAGTGTCCGGTGATAGCAAAATTTCCTTTTTTTGAAATTTACTGTGATTGGTATAAAAATTTATTACTGTCTAGATTATTTGTCGAGTATTAAAATATTTGTTGAATAAACTTTATTTCTTCTAATCACTTATTTCATATATTAACCATCGCAAGCATCCATGCATTTCTTAACGATTTATCCTTCCTGTGTCAGTGGCAATGCCTCCAAAGGTCATTATCATTAACTCCGGCTAAACTATGCCTTATTATTTATTAATAATTATTCATTAAGTGCGCGGTAAAACCTTAATGCACCATTTGATTAAAAGAAGACGGTATTTAACTTTTCTATGGAGCTATTAAATCTCTCATGAACACATTCGTACAAGTCGAATATGTAATTTATTACACAGATATATCTGCTGAAAATTCTTAAGGGTCCATACCCTATGTCGAAGTATATTATATAATAGCATAATAAATACAATAAAATCTAAGGCAAGCACTGTAATTAGAGGTAAAGTGTTTATCAATTTTTCGATAGTTTATTTAGGAACATACAGATGCACTTTTCAAAACAAGAAAGAACAAAAGAGAAAATTGTATGGAAATTAAATATTTCAAAATAAAATTATCTAAATATCTTTGGATAAGATTTGGAGCAATTAAAATGTCAAAAATCAAAATAAAACAGGATTTGTTAAACATGAACTATTAGACCAGAGAAATTGACAAATAAAAAGCATTTGTGATAACAATATGTAACAAACGTGTGGGTCATTAGATATACGTTAAGTTAAATGGTCTGAATGTTTGATATTTGAACTACCACCATATGGTGTATCAATAAATTCACCATTATCACCCTTTTAATTGTGTTAAAATGTATATATAATGGTAAGTCTAAAGTTTTTAAGGTTGTTAATAAATACGGTTGAATCGCTTATTTCATAAACAACCCAAGTCACATTTTGGCGATTTTGAGTTTATACCTAACACCAACATGCATTTTTTGTGGGTTACACACAGTTTTATGCAGAATACACCTAAGTCCCGAAAGCATAGTTGATTTTATATCGATTTAAAATATTTAGTCGGTCAGATAGCCAAGCGGGCTGGGCGGCCGGTTTCTCATTCGTTTCACTGCGAGTGGTTCAGAGGAAGTGAGTTCGATCCCCAGCTCGGTGCACAGAAAACAAAAAGGCTAACGCAGCAGTTTAAAATTATTAATGAATCTGCGGCTTAGACTAGAATATGCTGGTGTCTGATCGGCCTATGGTGGAGCAGTACGGCAAGAGATAAGGGCTTGGGTCTAGGTGATACTCCTCCATACATCTTTACCGGAAGGGCGTGTGCCGCCTAAATACCGGGTGTATATAAATATATATATATATATATATATATATATATATATATATAATAAATATTCATATATTTCTGACACCACCTTAGTCCCGGACTAAGATTGTTTCTGCACTAAATTGTCAGTTGTCATTTTGCGTATCGACGTTTACCATAATCTATAAAATTGTGAAATGTGAAATTAAAAAGGAAAGTATTATAAATTTTAAAGACTGATGGCCTAGGTATTAAAATGTGCATGTGCTACGATCGAGACACAGAAGTTAACAAGAGACCAACGAATTTCGTTCTCAATTTCCAAATTGCATCATTTTGTCTACAGCGTTGATGCTCTCGGCAGTATTCGAGCTAGTGAATACATTAATGGTGCGATATGGAGTACCTTCAATGATTCCATTCCAAAAACAACCAATGTCACAATTAAAATGCCAACTCAAAAGGCGTATAATGACCCAATGCCAATACTAGAGGCCAAAAAAGAAAATTTGACCACACTGCTTCAATGGGTGGAGGAACCGTTCAAACCATTTTACGAAAATATTCAAATATCAGCAACTAAGAACAAATTCAAGGAAGTTAGAAAATAAACTGTAACATTAAAATTGTTTAGTAATAAATACTTTTGATATAGTAGTTTAGTAATAAATACCTGACATTTCATTAATGAAATAACCTAAGTCCATTTTAAAAATATTCATTAACGATTTGGAATGCTTTTGTTTTTGATAAATTCTTACATTAAGTGTAATCTATTAACTTCAAACTTTAATTTTAGTTAAAAGGTTCAGATAAACTATCAAAACGTGTTTATCTCCTGCAAACTGTCCGCATGTGACTTAGGTTGTTTCTGAAATAAGCGATTCGGTTATTTTTGTTGTATCCTACTTTTACAACATTTTTCTTTGATGATTAAATAACTTGTTTTTTGTGTGTTAATTATTTACGTGATTATTTAAAAATGTTGGTTCAAAATAAAAATATAACCACTTTTCGGCAAAACTTCAAACTACCTCTCATTTTTAGGTTTAAATAGGAAAGTAATTATAATCTTTTTGACAATCCAGACATGTACCGTTGATTTCCATCATTCCGTTCTTCTAAATGTCTTCCTCTTCTTCTTCACTGGCTTTACAACTCGGCATGAGTCTTCGCCGCATCTAGATAATTCTAGATAAATCGGCTTCAATATCATCCTTCCATCTTTTTCTCGGTCGGCCTACTGATCTTCTATAACTGGTCTTTCAAAACACTGTCTTTAACACTCTGTCATCCTCTGATCGTACCACGTGACCTGCCCATCTTATTCGGATCCCATACAGAGTCACCAATTCAGCATTGGGGCGACTTCTCCAATCTCCTGTGAATTCATCTCTTTGAGGGATAAATATTATTCTGAGAACCTTTTTTTCAAATACTAGAAGCTTATTGATTTCCCGCTGGTTGCGAGTCCATGTTTCACTGCCATATGTAATAATTGGGCGAATAATCGACTTGTACAGTGTTAATTTAGATTTTCCTTTTAGCAGCTTCAATCTTAATAATGTTGAAAGGTAGTATAATGCTCTATTTCCCGCAGCTATCCTTGCTGAGACCTCTTTTTCTATGTGGTTGTTAGCTGTGATTATCACCCCCAGGTGTTTAAACTCCTTTACTACTTCGAAGTTGTGATCATTAATACTGATGTTCTGCCTAACTCTTGGTCTTGGATTTTTGGTTACTACCATGTATTTCGTATTTTCTTCATTTATTCGGAGACCCAGACTACCTGTTTCCTCCTCAAACTGTGAAAACACCTCTATCACGTCTCTTGTATAATGCGTGACTGCATCTATATCATCAGCAAAGGCCAGCAACAGTTTTGATCCTTGATAAGCCAATCCTAATGTCAGCTCAGATGATATTTTACTTATTACATATTCTAAAGGGTTATTGAACAGCAACGGTGATACTGGGTGCCCTGCCTAAGTGGTTAATGGCATCGATATTCTGCTTCCTATGTTGCGCATATGAGTTTGTCACGCACATTTGCGTTAATTCAACTAATTTTCTTGGTATTCCCATTTCTAACATTGCTATCCACCATTTGCTCCTAAATGTAAAAACTGAAATGTCTTTTTTCTGAGATTTGTATTCGTTTACTATCTTTCGGCACATATTTAGCCAGGTACCAGTTTTCTCAGTATACAATTAATAGGTTGGTCCGATAAGTAGTTAGCCTACAAAAAAATGAAAATTTTGGAAAAGAGGAAATTTATTTCCCAATATAATTTCATTTTAGCTCGATACACTTGACCCAGCCATGCTCCAACTTCTTTAACCCGTCTGAAAAATACGTTTGCTCGATGTCTGCAAATTCGGCTTTCGTGGCGACGATAACCTCCTCATTCAACTTTAATTTCTACCCGGCGAGTGTCCTTTTCAGGTTTGAAAACAAATAGAAGTCGCATGGGGTCAAATCTGAAGAGTACTGTGGATTGGGCAATAGTTCGTAGCCCAATTCGACCAATTTTGCCATGGCGAAGGCGGAGATATGTGCCGATGTGTTATCATGGTGAAAACGTATTTTTTCTTTGCCAAATGTGGTCGTTTTTCTGCAATATGGCGTCGAACCGGCCTAATAATATAGTTTCTCCAAGTAGTCGATGTAGATCACTGAAGATCGTGAATCAAAAAAAATTCTGGTCATCACCTTTCCGGCCGATAGGACAGGCTTCACTTATTCATTAGTGTGCATCCACTATTTCGACTGTTCCGTGGTTTCTGCTGTTTATGAGCTGCCTACTTCTTCGCATTACGCTTAAATATAGTCAACACTACTCTGAAGTAGTCTCACGGTTGCGCTCGTTGTCTGGTGTGCACAAATGCGGAATTTATTACGCGGACAGCTTTCTCTTGCCCAAACTTTCATACATGATATGACATACGGGGTCTTTTGAGATGCCTACTGTCTCATCTGTCTCACGCACCTTCAGTCGGCGGTCTGCCAATACAAGATCGTGGAATTTTGTCACGTTATGCTGCATGGTAGCAGTTTTCGGAGCACCGAGGTGTGGCTCTTCAAAAACCTATGTTGCTATAGAAGAAGTGTCACCGTACACAGCATTCAAGTGAGTTTTGATTTCGCTGCGCAATTTCTCTTTCAAAAACATGAATTGAATCAGCGATCGAGGTAGTTCTTTTTAAATTTTTCTAAAATCCGCGGATATGCCCGCTTTCACACACGGTTAAAATAAGTCCGATGTGAGTCCGATTCACAGTAGCCGTCTACAAGAATGTACTACACGATAGTAGATTTTTCTTGAGATAGTGGCGCCATCGGGCTGTGAGGTAAGTACTTATCAGACTGCCTACGTATATTATTACTTTAATCACAGAATACATCACCAAACAAGAAGCGAAACGAAGGGCTTTTTCGCAATCCAAATTTCTGTAAGAGTCCGCCATGTTCTAAATAGTTTATCTGTCAACCTATAAATACTCAAGTTTGTTATTTGTTTACGTATTGAAAAGTGTTGTTTCGTGTGTGTTGTTTAATAGTAAAAAAAGAATAATATTGTTATACATATTTTTGTAATAAACTCATTGTAATGTCTGCACGAAAAGGAGGATTTTATTGTGTTGTTCGTGGCTGCCCATCTAAATCTGGTGAGGAAATAGGTAAGTCTCTCTTCAATACCGAGAGATCGTGTAGCAGGTAAACAAATTAAATTTGAAATTCAAACGCGTTACAAAAGTTATTTGAACATTTATATTTTAGTTAAATACACTTTTTTTAGAAAAAAATTTAATTTATACAAAACAGATCTACTTAAAAACATTAGTTTTAATAATTTCTTCGTATCTTAGTGTAACTATAATTTGTCTACAGTTTGGAGCGACTTTCTCATTACTTTTCTTAGTGTACTAAGTAGTTTAACTGTCATTGTCACTCCGAAATTTCTGTCCTACGAACATCAAAGGTACCGACAAAGCTTTCGCCATAGATTAAGTATATATAAGTAGAGATAGATAGGCAACTCTTTAATACCAAAAATTGCAATGTATACAGCGCCCTCTGCCTGGTTTAGTCATGAACTAAATGGGTAATGACGCGGCGGGAATTTTAAATGTTCAAATAAGCTTTGTTGCTAATTATTGTAGTAAAACAAGATTCTACAACATAATGCAAATTATAAAAAATAATCGACAATTGTTTCTTACATTAACATTAACGATTATTTTTTGTAATTTGCATTACACTGTGGAATCTTTTATTGCAATTATAAACAGACTGCACATCATAGGAAAGGAAAGGAAGAAAAACAAAATTCAAAAATTAAAATATTTATTTAAAAAATTAACGACACAATTTACAAGTAACAAAATTATTTCGTAATATATATAATATATATAATATATAATATATATATATATATATAATATATATATATATATATATATGTATATATATATATATATATGTATATATATATATATATATATATATATATATATATATATAGGAAAATTGTTTTAAAAACTTTAATACTAAACATATAATAAGCTATATATACAATAAAATTATTTTTAAAGACTGATATCGAATAAGCACACATGCTTTTTGATCGATCCTGACAAATTAGTAAATTTAACTTATAAAAATCAATCATAGAATTCTTTACACTACGGTAACATCAAGTATAATAGCGTTAGTTCAGTGTGTATAGAAAAACATTTTCTGTGAGTACATATTTTTATATAAATAAGTAATTTATAACTAAAGAATTTTATAAAACCGTCAATAAATAATAACAGGCATTAATCGACACCAATTTTTTGCCGTTAAACAACAACACACGTTACACAAATTCAAGTCCGTAGATTAATTACTCCAAGCAAAAGACTCCTAATATCCACGTATGTAAACAAACAACCATGTCATAGAGAAAATAAAATGGCGTTGTTGTTGTTGTTGGGAATGTTGCGATTTCTGCAGATGCGATGACATGCGCATTTGAAGAAAGTTTTTGGTGGCGTCACCTTTCTAGTTTAGTCAAGAATTAAAGAGAATGAACTGTCATTGCCATTAAATAACATGCCATGGCTTTCGCTTCTTGTTGGGTGGAGTATACTGTGCTTTAGCGACATTATTATATGTCAAATAAATCTTAATGAAAACCGTTTGTTCAAAATCTCATTTTGAATCTTGATCGCCTGCTCGCTGATAAATTTACCTGTGTAGAAAGCAGATCACGTCGATTGTGTAATTTCTTTGACAGATATCAATAAATACACATATGAATTGTATCAGAATATGGGAAACGCATAAAATAGAGGTGTTTGAGAGTTGTTCATGAAAACTAACTATTACCAAACTCTCAAGGGTAACCCATATTTTTTTCCACACTGTACATTGTTTGTCTTATAGGCATCATATACGTTATGAATCTAGTTTCTTTTGACCCTACCTCGAAGTACTACAGTTCTTTTATTGCTTAATATATCACTCGTACCAATTGGCCTTAATACCGCTCGAAGGAATAATTTATTTATTGCTGCATTATATATTTTTAACAGATGAGCAGTAATGAAATTATACTTATTTACGTTAGAAGGAGAAAGGGTGTGTACCGAGATTATGAAATTGTTGTGAAACAAATGCACAGATGAAAGTATTTTGCAAAGTTCAGGAAATACAGAAATGCAGACGCTGGAGGCTGACTCTTAAATTACTGGTATATATCATACTGGCTGATCTACTAATATAAATTAGACCTAACTCGTTTGTGTAGAATAAAAATGGTGAAGAAATTGTAGGTTTACGTCGTTTACAGGACACTGTTTCGTAATGTAAATATTAAAAACACAATGTATGAAGTACAAAAAAATACTAATTCTTAACCTTTTAAATGTTGCCACTAGATAGGATTAAAATTTTGACTTGCAATTGAGATATGGTATCAATGGAGGTCTATATATGGATAATATTTTGATTTTATAAAAAAATCACACATTTCATTTTTATTATACGGATTGAACGAAATAAATTCGGAACATACGAAATATTATGTATTTCGGCTCAATTCTGCTGTAGGTGGTTGACCAACAAAAGTTTGTCAAATAATTATATTATAAAAATCCAATACTTCAGCGGGCTGCTGGATTCTGAAATCATAAAAATTGAAAGCTACACATAAATCTACGATTTTATTATGCTGTCCAGGAAATGAAGCATTTCACCTCGAAATTTTTTCGTCCTGCGTGAATTGACTTGAAATTTTAACAGAAGGTAGGTAATAGCCAAGGATCAAAATCTATATCGAACCAAAGTGCGTCAAAGCCTTAGGGGTGGTTACCACGACATCTCGGGGGTGAAAATTTTTTTTACGTTTTAACTACAGGTTTCGATTAAAAAAGTGATTCTAAACAAAAAATATTACATGCATTTTTTTTGTAAAACTGATATTTTTCAAGTTATTCGCGATTGAAAGTAACAACTTTTAGACGAAAAATCGACGTTTTTAATCGATTTTTCGCGAATGACTCGAAAATGGTGCATTTTATCAAAAAAAAATTGTAGAGAACAAATTTGTAGCTTTTAAAAAGACAAATACAATTCATTTTTTAAAATGTTTTTGCGATATAACAGGAACCGAAATACGGCCCATCAATGTTCAGCGGTTTTCTTCAAATGCCAAATTTGAAAGATTCAAAGTCAAATATCGGGAAAATGATGCATTTTTGGAAGAAAACTCACACAACCTTTTTTAAAGAGCATAAATAGACCTATCATAAAAAAAGACTCTAGCTCAAAAATTGAGTGAGTTATGATGAAAATACGGTCAATACCTCATTTTTTTACGAAAAATTCTCTTTGTACATGTATTGTTAATACGTCCAAGAAGTTTGACCCATTTAAAATGCTTAGTTTTAGAAAAAGTAGAGCATAAAGCGAGAAACGATTTACAATTTCATATTTTTTTCCCTTCTTTTTTTAAATATCCCCGAAAATACTGAATATATGAAAAAAATAAAAATGTACTAAATTGTAGCTTTTTTAATGACTAAAATTTTCCTTTATTTAGATTTGTTGTACAATGAATATTTGGCGAGATATAGCCGTTTAAAGTATCGATTTACGATCAAGCACCATCTTTTTTGAGCCCTTTAAAAACCTCATTTAAAAACCAAGGGTTCCAAAAAGATTTAATTCACAGATCCTTGTAGCTCTTAAAAACTTCTACAAAATCGTTTTTGAAGAAACACTCTATCGTTAGAAATGAAGGAAATACGTTAAAAAAAAAAAAGGAAAAAAAATTTTTTTTCGGAAAATTCCATTAGTATAGTACAGTACATTTCGGGGCATAATAATCTACAAAACCGGTATATTGGGTAGTGGGGCGTTATACATTCGAAATTTTAAGCGTTCTTATTTTGAAATCCCATACAACAGAATAAAACATCTGCTCTTATGTCTATGGCTTGGCAATGAAAATATCAGAACAACAGATTAGGGATGGTATTCCAATGGGATGGTTATTCTTTTCCTGATGAGCATACAATGATGTCTGTTATAAGATAAAGCATAATATCCGATGTAAAAAACAGGCCAAAAATTTCAGAAGGTGAGTTTCCAAGGTGCTCCTATCCTACTTTTCTAGGTCTGTGTCACTGAAAGATTCGTCATCATCGTCATCACCTGATTCGTGCACTTCTACTTCTCCAGAAACGTCCTTGGGTAGACCTATATTATCTAATAGTAGTTCATTATTTTCCCCCATCCTCGTCGCTTTCATTGGCTTTGTCTCCAGAATCAGGTGTCAGAAGAACTATGTCAGTTATCTGAATCGGGCTGTTCCTTGAAACACGGAACAGGGACAAAACTCAAATAATTATATAAAAAATATGAAAAAATTAGCCTCAGCCTGGAAGCAACAAGGAAGTTGGATCTTCTTTTGGCTCCTCTAGTGGCGAGGATGCACCATGACGACGATTTTAATCGATATCTAGCAGAAAAATGAGAAGACAGAAACGTGGACATCTTATCTTGGTAGAAAGATAACCAGAATAAATTTCCTACCATGACTCGTTTGATTATCAATTCCAGCTACGTTCGTCCCAGCAGAAAGGATATTCTCCAGAACTGGCTTGACCATGAGGAAAGAAACAATCCGGCTCAGCCAGCATGCAGTGTCGACACGAAATGGGACATTTTTTATTTTTAGTTTTATGAAAAAAGTTATTCTTTATAAAGTTTTGCATATTGTAAAGCCCAAAATCAGAAATAATATAAATAATATATTTGTTTTTATACCATTATTAAAAAAAATAAATTGAATACTTCTTTTGATCGGGTGGTTGAAAGCTCAAATAGAATAGTTCTAATTTTAAATTGTGGTTAATTCTAATTATTAATTACAGAAATAGACTATAAGAGTAAACAATATGGTCAACTATACCACGATCACCAAATGTATGCAGGCATGACCTTTCCCAATAAGAAATTACAGAACCAGATAAAAACTTTTGAAATGGGAGTGTTCTAATCATGTTAATCATGTAAGAATAATCGATGTTAACAATCATCTACAAATATTAATTATAGGCGAAGCATATTAACAAAAGTTAATCCTTCCAAAGACAAGAATATGTAGACATCGCAAACTGTTATATAAAAAAAAGTTGCAACTTCAGCTTGTTAATTTTGAAGTAACAAACTTTTAACAAGTAAAAGAGGATAAAACTATTTCGATTTTAATAAAGTATTGATTTTATATATTTCTTGGGTTAGCAATCTTTATACAAATAAATATATGTTTGTAGCAATAAGGCTTTTCTCATTTATTTGTAAAAAGCTATTTACACCATTATAAACACAATATTGATTAAAATTTTATTTTATTTCAGGATATCGTTGAATACGATGACTCTTATTGTAGACAGCCCCACTGTGTACACAAGCCAAGGTGTTCCCATATCAGTAACGGGAATTGCACAGGTATTTGTATTTTTATGTAGTGTCTACAACGTAGAGTACCTTTTCTGTCGTCATTTTCAGAAATTAGTCAGGCATTAGGAAACGTAAATAGATTGACATTACAATAAATCGAATATTGTTTTGATTAATAAACTTTAAAATAGCTCAAACTAGTAAGTAAAATTTTAACGATATCTGAGTGTTATGTTGGCGTAAAAACATCCGTATTGTAGTAAGCGTTTTCTATCTATTATTAATAGTATGTACCAATCTTTGGTACTGGCTTTGCCTGTTCTGTCTCCACAAGAATATTATGAACATCTTTTTTGAACACTTCCTGTATCTCTTTTGCTCTTTTACTTTTTCGTTTTCCATCCTTGGTACATGATATCTCCATTGATCTGTATAATCACTTCTCTTGTCTTTATTTCCTATTGCACAGCCTTTAATTCTTCTTAAAAATCTTATCTCTGCTACCTGTATCCTGCCTGTGAGAATGGGTAGATATCATTTCGTTGTATTTGATGAAAAATAAATGTGTCAATATGACAGCTCAGCATTTTAATGGACAACATCAAGATAAACATGTCAGTAGGAAATATGTTTTCGAATTAGCTCTTTCACTATCACTTTCCTTTAGAGTGATTAAAAAATTCTAATTTTTGGTATACAAAGTATTGTTGCACTATAAATTATTTTTTTGCGTAAAAAAATTAACTACCCCCTACCCTTCCAGTACAGGATGTCCGACTCTTATAAATCAGATTATTGTCAAAAGTAATATAAATATTAAAATTTACTTTGAATGAAATATGGAAAAACAATTACTCTCCTTTAAAATACATAAATGAACTTTACATGTTTGACAAAATATATGTGTCCTGCTCTTACACCCCTCATTTTTGCATCTTGAGGATTCCTTTTTGTCATCATACTGTGGAAAATGGTGGTATCCATCAAATCTAAGGTCTTTTATAGGCCCTATTTCCTGGGTCCTGGACCTGTATCCTCGAAGCTTTTTGAAGGCCTGCCTCTTTTAGGAGCACGTCTACGGCAGATTAGAGCTTCGGCCACTTCTTGGCGAAAAGCTAACAAATCAAGGATTTCTTTCTTGTTTATTCCCAAAAGAACATCTTGAGTGCGATACTCAAGCCATAAATTTACCAGGGCTAAATCAATGGCATGAGTGATCATTCTCACAGTCCATTTCTTTGATCTGACATAGGATCGGTATAGACTTAGTAAGAAGTCCAACTTGTCGGCGCCGCGCATGTTACTGGTGTATCGTCTTATAGCTTCAGGCCTGGGAATCTGCACATATTCTTTTCTTGTTTTGTCCCATCTTTTACATTCATCCGACTCTTCAATCGGAATCAATCGAACTAGCGTCCAAGTCGTTTTGGAGAAGAACAAATTCCATTAATATAAAATACATTTAGTGCAAGAGTTAATGAAGATAATTATGACTGCCGCTTATAGTTTTGTGAAATAATAAGTGAGCGAGCAGTCACCACATTTTGATCAATGAAACCAATTATCATACTGTACAACTAAACAGGCGAATAGAGATTGCCAGATCAGCATTTATACGAATGAAGCCACTCCTAACGTGCAAAAATCTAAATTTGGAGATCAGACTACGTACCATTCGCTGTTATATATTTTCAATATTATTATATGGAGCTGAGACTTGGACATTAAAAAAATGCAATTTAAAAATAATCGAGGCCTTCGAACTCTGGTTATACCGCAGAGTATTGAAAATATCGTGGACTGATAGAATTACAAACAAAAAAGTACTGGAGAGGGTTGGTAAAGAAACAGAACTAATCACCACTATACAAACCAGAAAACTGGAATACCTAGGCCACGTGATGAGGGGATCAAAATATGAAATTTTGAGACTCATAATACAGGGAAAGATTCAAGGAAGAAGATCTGTTGGCCGAAGGCAGAACTCATGGTTAAAGAATCTACGTGATTATTATCAATGCAGATCGATTGATTTGTTTAGAGCAGCAAGTTCTAAAATAAAAATAGCCATTATGATTGCCAACCTCCGTAGGGAGACGGCACTCTAAGAATAAGAACAGTCACCGATCCACAGTTTCTTTTTAATATCTGTTTCTCCGATGAATTCAATTTTTTTATTAACAGTATTATAGTTTAATAATATTTTTATATTAACTGTAAACCTCCACAATTGCCGTTATTGGTCTGATTCAATCCAAAGGATTTTCCACGAGGAGCATACACAGCAACGGCAAAAATTAAATGTATAGGTTGCTATTTTTGGTGATCGACTGCTGAATCCATTTTTTTACCTGGCAATTTGGCATTTCAACAGGACGGTGCTCCTCCGTATTATGCTTTATGTATTCAATATTGAGACCATTTTCCACGGCATTGGATTGGGAAAAGAAGCAGCATCGAATGGCCTCCTCGGTTGCCAAATTTATCTCCCCTGGATTTTTTTTGTGGGAACGCTTAAAAAGTAAAATATAAAGAACACCACCCGCACCTTTAAGATTTATGCCAACGAATCGCTCTGCAAACGCTTCGGAATCTGAGAGAACGTTTGGAACAAAATCTTTATCATATAATGGACGCCTGAGATTATCTTGTCTATCTATATCTTTACTATTATATTCATAACTTGTATCGCATCCAAGTACTGAAAATTTGATACTTACTGTATTGTTCTATAGTTCTTTCCCATTCTCATTTGCTTGGTTCTCGCTGAAGGTTCCAACTAGTTGTGGCATTGGTAAATTTCCTACACGGGCGTTTAAATCTCCACAAATTAAGAAGTGGTCCTTTCTATTACATGTATTTAGGGTTCGTTGTAATTCTTCATATAATTGTGTTGTTTCTTCTGTTCTTCATTGCTCTGGTGTATATACACACAAGATAATTCAGTGAGATTTGTGAATACAGAACTTTGTTGTTATTCTCCATTCATTTACATATTTATAGCTCGTTCATTTGTTTTTCCATTTGTTATTTATAAGAATTTCCACACTGCAGCATACTCATATATTTTGTGATTTTATGACAGCTGTATCAATTTTCTGAGTCTTCAGTTCTTTATCAAGATCTATTTCTTTGTTTGCTATTCCTCTTACATTATATGTGGCGACTCTAAGCCTATCCTTTACACCAAATCCATTTTGTTCTTGACGCGCCTTGTCTGACTTTGTTTGGTTATTACTTGTAAATATGTTGGGAACTTTTGAATTTCTCCATCACAGAGTATTACTGTGTAGCGAGATATCTAAGACATGGGATTGCCATTTTCCGCTCTCTTAGCTTGCCTGATTTTTTGTGGGAGTTGTCTTCCTTAGCCAATTGTTATACTGGAATATCACCTTTTACCCTCTATCGTCTGCTACATAATGCATACTCGTTGTTTTTACGTCATGTTCCTTGTGGTTACGAGACAGGTTGTGTCCTTGAGGAGAGAGGACTGAATTTTAAAAATCTAATATAGCAATTATTAAACATCAATAATAAAGTCTAGTACCAGTCATAACTCTAGTTCATCCATTATAAATACGAAATTGTACTAATGTACGAAATTAAATGGTAATAGAAGCTAACGCCATTTCCACCCGCACATAAATCTGTAATTCTCAATGCTAGAAGAATAGCTATAACATTAACATTATTTAATCGTCCAATATTATAAATAACCTAATATGCGTATATCTATCAACCAAAAAATGTGAAGAAGACTTCTTACAAAAATCAATTGGAAAAATAAAGAAAACATTCAACTCCTTTAAGTCTGTATTTAAAATTGGAGAAGTATTAAATTTAGACGAAGGCTTAATAATTTTTCATATTCATATTCGATTTTATTTTAATATTGAATCAAAACATCAGTTATCTGATCAGATAGTATAATTTTTAAAACATTATTAGGTAAAAATCCAAGGTCAAAACGAAGAAATGCTCTTAGCCGCATGCGAACAATTTTTGGGAAAAAAACAAGATGAAATTCAGCTCATCGCCCTCCACACCCTCGAAGGACACCAGCGTGCTATTATGGGTTCCATGACGGTGGAAGAAATCTATAAAGACCGCAAGAAGTTCAGCAAACAGGTCTTCGAGGTGGCGTCATCCGATCTTGTCAACATGGGAATCACAGTTGTCTCATACACGCTTAAGGACATTCGAGATGAAGAGGTAAATATATCCCTTTTGTACGATATTAGGTATAAGTATCGCTAAAAGTAAAAAATTTCATTTTTTTGTTTTTGTTTGCTACAAAAAGGGCGCCAAGGTATGTTTATTGAGTATTTTTGTTTTGTTGTTGTAAAATGAAAGTTCATTTGGTTTTGTATAAAAAGTTTATGTAAAATAAACTTTCAACATTTGACTGAAATTACCAATTAGCCCTGTTCAATTCAATAGATCTACAATCAGATCACTTAAAATATTGGCTGTGCTTTGTGTTGCTTTATTGTAACAATAATTATATAGCTTATGGTTAGCAGCTTGTGATAATAGAATTTATTTTAATATATATCTTTATATTCACTGTCATTCAGAAAATTAGTTGTCGCTAGGATCTCTGTTGTCGAAAACCTCTGCTTTTCCAGTAAATTCATTTCGTATTCTGATAAAATAATCCAGCTTTTCTATTGTGTGTTCTTTTACAATAGCGCAAAAATAATTGCCATTCCGAACCCATGTAAATCAAACGACAGGATGGAAATTTTCCGCTCCATAGCGCCACTCAGCGTGATATATTAATTAGTCTATCTAGCACAATACTCGAAAATACCTCCATTAAAAAAAACAGGTTTCCACAAACATCGAAGCAGCACGAGTTAAGTCTTGTAACGAACTTCATTCGTAGTAAATGTTTAGCAGCATTTATAGATCTAATGGCAGCCGACGATATTGTTTGGAGACTGGAATTAATTTATAATTTGATCTGTAGGATCCTGCGGATGGATATTCCACTTCATTGTTCATGCTGACAAATAGAGCTTCCAGTTAAAGATGAGGAATTTGGAGAGAAAACAAATGAAACCAAATGATGAAAGAACAAATAATCAAATGGAGCAGCATAGTAGGCATAAGAAATAAGACAGACCATTTCTTTGTGAAGGCCAAGCTTAGAATCCGAATGTCAATACAAAAAATAGATAAGCAGAAGAAAATCGAAAGATGGAATTTGGAAAAATTGGAAAAAGAGAGGAAGACGATACTCACCAGAAATATGAAATAGATTTCAGGTTTTAGAAATTAATGACAATAAAAGGAAATATATAGGTCGCAAATGACACTCCATAAAAAAACTATTACAGAAGCAGCAGAAAAATGCATTGATGCAAAGATGAAAACAAGAACAAGAAAAATGGTTGGATCAAAAATGAGAAAGAATCCTAGGGAAACAAACAAAAAAAATATTGGATTACCTATCGAACCCGGCAGATAAAAAAACGTGCACAATATAATGGGAGAGAGCCGTAGCTAGAAGAATACTAAGGAGAAAAACGTTCTATAAGGAACTAAGACAACACAGGCTCGTATCTAAGGAGACCCAACTTTGTCAGAGATAAAAATGAAGAATTGCTCACCGTCAAAAATAAAATAATCGAAAGTTGGGCTGAATACTTTTAGTATACTTTAGCCTGGTATATGGGATGCCCGAATACTATCCGATGTTATGGATTAATACTCATCTAAACCATACAGTCTGTATGATATCAGGTTGAATCAATCACTCCAAACTATATACGAGTGTAAACCAATCCTTAGTAACATAGTTCCACTTAACCTGTACCGCACATGCAAACGCTGTTTGCATGTGCAAATATGCTTTGATTGAATAATATAACAAAATAATTGATAATCCTCAACTTACTCAGGTTACTTTCGCTAAGTCTGGTCAAGCGTTTCATCAATCTAACTTTGGCATACATGTTCTAAGGAGAGAAGATTGCGATATATCCATGCTACCATAGCTTACCATGCATCTTCAATCACAAAGACGGATTTGATCACGCTCGCAAGATTTGTTTAACAATTAATTGTCTCATAACAAACCACGGAAGATGTGTCTAGTCCATCCACAGAAAGCCGGTCGCAAATTCCCCCCGGTTTCCTGTGATTATGGAGCTGCTAGACATACGGTCATCTTCTTTTGGTATCATATTAGGTCCCCCTAAGGTTGGCAATTACATTGGCTAGTTGTTCACGGTTTTCAGATAATCGGGATAGTTGTTCGGTAGTGCGTATTACTGTCAAATCGCGAAGTTCTTAAGCCATGGCATCAGCTTTTCGCCAATTCCTCTGAGGTCCTCGGTTTTACCTTTCATACACATAAAAATGCCTATATGGGTCTACCAAAAACAAATATGTTTAAGAGTTAAGCGAATGTATACGTAAAGTATAGTATTGTTTCTGGCATATACTACCCCATATGTAAATGGGGAATTTGAACCTACCCCATATGTAAATTAAACTCCCTACTGTGATGTAAGTCAAACAATAAATATGAGGTTATAAAGCTGATTGCGTCTGCACCATTAACTATTAATGATAGCATACAGTGTTTCATACACATACTTCTTTCGTAAAATTGGTAAATCACCTTTGAACTGTCAATTGTTCGTTAATATTGAAATTGATCTTACATTTTTCAATACTCTAGTGGAATATGGACTATTTTTTTTTGTTGTTGTCTCGGGCTATTGATTAAATATGACACAGGAAATATAGATTCCGATCAATAAAAATGAGAACTGAAAAAAACTATTTCAGTAAAGATCCTACTGACTGCGCCAATTAAAATTTTTATTATTATGAGCTGGTTTGCAAAATACGACTGTGTGGAAGTAGTTAAGATTTGATTATTATATTTAAAAATGTGCACAAAGACCAAATGAATTTTCAAAAGCTTTGATGTTTTTTTACATAAAAGCTTTCGTTAAGTTTGCTTCACTGTTTAAAGCTTGGTAATGATCTTTTGAACTCATGTAGCATTCTGTTAAAGAGGTAAACCGTTATTTTATGTACATTTACGCAAAGGACGTAACTTATTTGCTTTTTCGTAAATAATCTACTTGATAACATACTTACTATAACATACTTTATAACAAATATTTATCAAAGAAACTAAAAATAGAGACTTTGCAGTAATCATTTATAAATTATTTGTAATGATGCTATGTTGATGTTGTTGTGCTTTCAAGTGTGACTTTTTTTCATTTTACACCTATTTTTCAATATATTTTTCAAGCATTTCAACATCCAAACCTTAAGAAAAGTGAAAAAAAAAAAAAGAAATACACGAGCTTCTTTGGTCACATACTAAGAAAAACATACTAAAAAAAGAGGGCCGGGGAGACGACGCGTATCCTGATTAAAAATTTTAAAGCATTGGAATTGAAAAACAACAATATAACTCTTCAGAACTGCTGCATACACAGTAAAATGAGCAGTGATGATCGCCAATGTACCTAAAAAGCTCCACTTTGAGTCCAAAACTATTTTTTGTTTCTGTGTGCATCAATTCGTTTATATGTGTAATGTGGAACTCTTGTTGTGCAATGGCCAGTAGAATCTGGCCATTTGCCTAGTCCTGAATCACATTTTTGCAATATTTATCCGAGGATTTTTAAATATATACTTGGTGACACTTTGCTGTGCTAAAGGTTCACCTATAGGACTCTGAGACCTATTTGGAACAGAGACAGATTCAGTGACCGAAGTGACCTCACTGCTCGTTAGCTTGACATTTATATTTTTAAAATCAAAAGTCATTCATTTCTGCATCCTCTTATGAAACATCTCTTCTTCCTTTTGTTCCAACGAGTTGTAACGAAATGCTGTTAAGCACAGCAATGCGCCGTGCTAAGGTTATAATCTCCCAGTGTTCGCCAGCTCGTTGGGGCATCGCTTAAGCCACACTTTGTTTCCTTTACCATGCACCCCCTTTTCACCATATTGTTACATCGGCTCCGCCTGTCTGGTCAATTGCAGATTGAGTATGGTATAAATATATCTGTATATGTATTTTGTGTTTGCTCGTGTTTGTAGGTGTCATGTTCAACAAATCTACATTAAATGACATATCTGCATCCATTATGTTATGTTCTCAGTTAATTTGTCTGTATTTATTTGGTCTATACTTTATTCAAACCTGTCCTTCTATACTATATACCCATGGGTCGTTCCTATCAGATGTTGGTATACGCCGTGTTATAAAAAGTGTGAAAAATACATGACGAACATACAATTTGGGTTCAAGGGTGCATTAGGTACTCGAGAGGTACTTTTTGCAACACAATTTCTCTTTCAACGATATAGAGATTTTATTTGTGATATATATGATATTTTCATTATCAAAAAGCATTCGATAGAGTACAACATAACGACCTGATGGACATATTAAAATCACTTGATCTAGACATCGGAGACTGCAGCTGTTAGAGTTGGAGATCATTTAAGGCACGACATAAAGCTAAAAAAAGGTGTTCTAGAGGGATGTATACTGTCCTCATTATGATTCAATATATATTCAGAGCATATTATGAACCTAGCGATAATTTATATAGATGAGGGAATACCTATAAATGGAGAACGACTGAACAATATAAGATATGCTCTATACTGTAATTTTTGTAGACATTTGTTATATTGCAGTTATGGAATGTCTGCAGACATTCTATAACTATTTATAGAATATTTTCTATAAAGTATGAACAGAAGAGTGACCATTCGTTAAAAATTTGTGAATCGTTGATGGCAAATAAAAAAGGCCCCTTATTGAAAGCTTTATCTCATATTTAAAAATATTTTTATACAGAAAAAGTATAAAAATTGATAAAATGTTGATGTTTGAAACCTCTAACAAGATAACATAATTTTTGATAAAAGTAAGTAAACAAGATGTACAATGCACCAGTTAAAGTTTTATTGTAAACATCATTTCATCTTTTTTCATTTGCTTAAAATTAGCTATGGCTTGAATTTTATTATATCTCTGCAGTAAATTTTTTTAGAATTATTTGCTTTTTATCGTAAGTATTATTAACAAGGACGTAACTCAATTCAGGATTGTTCCTACACAATTGCACAACTATTGCACCTCACTGTTTTACTTGTCACATTTTCACAGCATTGTCTAATTTTCATCTAGCAAATTTTTGCAAATGTGTGATTAATAATGCTACTTTTTTTAAAAATACGTAAAAATGATTTACATCCTTGTAAATTTAAAAATGTCGACGTAATAAACAATGTACATATAAATGTGTTCATAGTTTTTTGAAACGACCAAAAAGTTAACTACTTGGATCATGAATTTTTATGCAACTACACAAAAAGCTCGAAAGTGTACCTATACTTTGTTATTTATAATAAATTTCTAACTATTTAGCTCTCACTTGTTCACGTCACAAGATAGACTCGAAAGCATATTGGCTGCTTCTTCGATGATACTCTGTATTTTACTTAATCTACGTCTACTTATTTGTTTGCATATGAGCCTATGTGATGAGTCCTAATGCAATGCAATGCTGGACGTATACAAACTCATCACGTTATAACCTCCCATAAAATTATTAGACCCTTCGAATATAGTAAACCGACATATTTCGGAGATCCTTTACCTGATCACCTCAGATAGGTGAACTAAGTACTGACACTTTTGCTTTAAGGCACTGGTTTCTAATATGTAATGTTACCTGTTGCATTACATATACCAGAAATCATTTTATTCAAATTGCTTTAAAATTTAACTCTAATATTTATATTCGGTGTCTCACGGTGAGTGGCTTATTAGACGTATCTGCCAATCTAAACGGATTTGAGATTTGAACATTGTTTTCAATAGTGAACTTTTAAATGCAAATATTTTTGAGCATATATTATTTCGTGTTATACAGTAAATAGTCCCCCACTTCGTTATTTGATTTGCATTGCAGTTTTCAATTTCCCGTTGAATTCTATGGCACTTTCGATAGTCAGAACTTTCATTAGTCTCATGAGTCACTGTCTTAAATTTTTTCTTAGGATAACTCACAATAGGATTGGATATAAATGCGACGAAACTTTGGGAAAAACAATTTGGTTTTTGACACTGATTCAGAATTAAGTCTGCTTTAGATTTTAAACAAGCATTTGATAGACTGAGTATCTAGAGCTAAACATTTATCTTAAAATCAAAAAGCCTCTGTTCTAGTAGACTATATTGAGAGCGAAGAAGTTTTCATTGAAACAGGAGTTAGACCAGGTTATCTCTTGTTATACTTTAAGCATATAATAAAAGCTAGCAAATATTCATGCAAGCAATATTCAGACTCAAAGAAAGAGTATAACGAAAGAGTTAAAGTAGCATACATTCAGTGTAAGTGTTACCATTTCGGCGTTCTTTAATTTTAACAGTAGGTGATTTTGGACACTTATTAATAGTAAAGTATCTGAAAACCAGGTAAAGGTAATTACTTGAATATGCCATCACTACATAGAAGACAAAAGAAACTTAATTTTCTCTAAGCGAAAAGCTCTACAGTTGTAAAAATCGATGTTAATGCTCTAAAATTTGAGGTAATTGGCAATTTATTTATTATGTCAGAATGCACCAAAATGCAGTTTTCTGGCTTTTAGAAACGGTAAAAAGTCATTTTATGGTCTTTACCTATCAAGAGGTGGAGCTAGGTCAGTGCTTAGTTTGCAAATTTCTCCAGGTCTATTTTAAAATCCTGGTTTTATTGCGGTGATGCGTTTGTACTATATCTACGAGTCGATTTATGCTAATTGGTTATGAGTTTGGTGGATCTGCATGCAGTATACAACATTTTCTAACATACCTAGGCTTACCTGTTCAACTTTGTAATCCTATATTGTGAACCATTTCACCTAAAAATATAGAAGTGTCGCCTGAGGTGATGAAGAAAAAAGGTCGTAAAGTACAGAGGTCGGACATGCTGAACGGAATATGAATGGTTTGCTAACCAAACACATTTGTTATTGTTGTGTTGGCGTTTAAGCAGAAAGTATTAGATGGATAAGGTCATTTAGACATCACTCAAGGTAATGGCGTACTGCAAAGTCAGCTCTACCTTAATGCAGTGATCGAAAACGAAACTCAGAATCTGGCGTGGAAAGCAGAACTTTCGTTTTCTTTTGACCATTTAAGACAGAATGCAAAAAACAATTGGTACTACTAACTGGAAGACCTAGGCATAAAAACCAAACCAAATTCAGTGGAAAATTAGTATGATGATCAGGCAAAGATAAAATATCCACTTACATTAAAAACTATCTAATTTTTAAGATTATTTGCAACTTTCCCCAGCCTTGGGGTACTGCTTTACTTTTGGAGCTGCTTTGTTACTACTCCAAAATGTTGTGGAGTTGCTAAAAATTATCAAAAAGTTCCACTTTTTGAACGTTTCAAAGATTAGAATGTACTGTTACTACAAAATTTATAATTTTTTTGGAAAAACTTTCAAGCAAAAAAATGCTAAAGGTAAATTTTGTAAGGTGAGTTTTACAATTGGAATATTTATTATGAGATGTTGTGAGCGTGTCGTAAAATATGTCACTGGATGTTAAATGTCGACGAAGAAAGTATACCTATTTATTCCGTTGTATACAGACAATACAAATTATTAATAAAGGAATCTAGTAAGGTATAAGTTTCCATAAAGAGTATTATCGAATAAATCCAATAAGCCGATCTCTCGGCTATATATCATAAACTATGCATATTATAACTTTAGGAGAAAAATTCCTTAGTAAAAGTAACCAAGAGAAATCACTGGAAATAACTTTTAAGTTTCTGGGTTAACCGCTAGAGGGCGTAACCTGTGAAGAAAACTTTGAAAACCAATTTTTTGGGAAATATGCCCAATTATACCAAGTGTTAAATAAGTAAACTAGAAAGAGTCCTAAATTCTGTACAAAGTTGTTCAAGTACTTTTTTATTTTTTCAAATAAAGGGTGGGGGAGAGTGAGAAAGTATTTGTGGATAAATACCTATAACTTTGGTTTGGATCTACCGATTTTAACGAAATTAGTGTCATTAGAAAGAGTTTGGATGAATTAATTTACATCTATAAAATAATTGCATTTAGTTTTAATTGTCATAGGTAGATGGTATTTTCGAATTGAAAAAATTAAAATTGTTTTTTTTTTCAAAATGTTTAATGGAAACACCTATTTATTGTGAATTATATTAGAATTGGATTAAATTCGTAACAAAATGACGCAAACCGCATGTTAATAGCTTTTGTCGAACTCGAGATTTTTTCATCTCTATTTATTATCAAAAATAATTACCTCCATACCATAGCTTCGCATGGTTTTTAATTTCTTAGCAGATTCTTCATGGCACTATAGAGAGAAAAGACAAACATTTCTATTATGTTCTCTAATAGTTCAAAGACACAGAGTGTTGTCTATTTTCTGTCTTCTAAATTAGATGGCGCTACGCAACGAGGGCACGCTTGACACGTTCGAAGCGTTGGTCTCTCCCAGTCGGTCAAGGCTGGGAGTTCTCAACAAAGACGAAAGTGTCTGTTCAGTTTTGCCTCAGGTAGTCAGCGGTTCTCTTTATTTATCCTCAAGTACTACAGCCGACCAGTAGGAGGTTCGGTACCACAAAGCAGGTAGAAAAGGGAAAGCATAACACAGTTGCTGTAACTAGAGTCATAAATTATTTTTCGGGCGTTAATCCGAAATACGACAGGGTAAAACGACTTCACTATAGATTCATTCTCAGCATATTCTAAAGATTATGGTGTAGCCTCCCTTACATATTTCATGCTGTACCGGTTTGTTTCCTTATGTCATAGTCCCATCTTAAATTTGGACGTCTTCTTGGTCTCTTGAAGCCTCTTGGATACCACAGTGTAATTCTAGTGGAGCACCTATTGTCAGTTCTTCTTGCTAAATGCCCCGCTCACTGCTATTCTAAAGATTTAATTCTATGGATTACATCAATAACCTTGGTTTTCTTTCTGATCCATTCTATTCTTTTTCGATCTCTCTTTGTTATACCTAGCATACATCGCTCCATTGACCTCTGAGTGACTTTGAGTTTCGATATTATCTCTTTCTTTTGTGTTCAAGTTTCTCAGCCGTATGTCATGATTATGAATACTGGCAGTATACAGTGATCGAATGCTTTTTTCTTCAGGTTGATTGGCATCTTCGATTTAAATATAACTGCATTTCTACCAAAAGATGTATAAGCTAGTTTAATTCTTCTGTTAATTTCTGGAAGTAAGGAGCCAGATTTATCTATTAATTGTCTTAGGTATACATACTCGTCGTTTCAAGTGCAGTGTTGTTTATTATTACATCTTGGACATGGACTAGCTCGTTGTACATGGTTTTTGTTTTTGTCAAGTTTATTTTTAGGCCAATTTCATTGCTTGCTGCATTTAGACCGCTTATAAGTTCTTGTAGTTCTGCAGGACAATCAGAACGATGTCGTCTGCAAATATTAGATGGCTGAGGTATTCTCCATCAATGGATATTAACTTGTTCTGCCAGTTCATTTTGCTGAATATATCTTCTAGAAATGCAGTGAAGAGCTTTGGTGATATTGCATCTCCTTGTCGGACCCCTCTGGTAGTGGAAAATTCTGGAGTGTTTTCATTTTTACCTTAGCTTTTGCTTATCTGTATATATTTGCTTAAGTTTCTATGTACGGTTTGTTAATACCTTGGTTGGCCAAAGCTTGTATTACTGCCTTGGGATATATAGAATCGAAAGCCTTCTCGAAATCTATGAAGGTTAATGGTAGCGGTATTTCATTTGGTAGTAGACTTATCAGTCTGTAATTTTTAATATAACTTAACGCAATCTGGAATACTTCGGTCACATTATGAGACACCCTGAAAAATATGATCTTTTACATCTGATCATTCAGGGAAAGATCCAAGGTAATCGTGGTCCTGGTAGACGAAGAACATCATGGCTGAAAAATCTAAGGCAATAGTATGGAAAATCAACTACATCGTTATTTAGAGCTGCTGTCAATAAAGTCACGATAGCGAATATGGTAGCCAACATGATATCCAACGATCGATAACGGTCATGGAACTAGAAGAAGAAGAATTTTTAATATCCTCTTTGCTATCTTTCTTATGAATGAGAATTATGTTTGCTGTATTCCAGTGGTTTGGTCTGCATCTCGATCTTAGGCAGTTCGTAATTATGCCTGCTGAGATTTTCCAGGTTTTATTGAAAGCGTATTTAAGCAGTTCCACTGTTGTACCATCTATTCCAGCTGCTTTACCGCTTTTCATGTTTACAATTGTTGATTCTACTTCTTCCGGAAGGACTTCTGGTACATCTTCTTGGTCACTGATTAATTCTTCAAGTGTGTCAGAGGCTTTGTATAATACGCTGTAAAATTTAGTTACGAGTTGTATTATTTCATTACTGTCTGTAATTCTGGTGTTTTCGTTTGTTAGAGCAACGATTTACTTATGTCTTTCTTAATACTTTTCCTTATTGTCTGACAAAGTTCTGTGTATTGTATTCTTTGCATGTTGCTACTTACTTTCATATCCCTTCTTTGTTTTAGCATTATTTTAGTTTTATCAGACAGTTTACTATTTTAATTTTGTCGTTGCGGACCTCCGATTTCTTTGGCACTATCAAGGATGATTTCTATTAATTGAGAGCTGTCGATTTGGTCATGTATTCTTTCAGAAATTGTCCTTTGGTAGTGATTTTAGATTTTACAAGTATTTTAGATTGGTAATATTTATACCGATTACTCTTGGTTTTGTGATTAATTTTATTTTACTTTTACTTTACATTATATAACAAAGAATGTATTTGCAATTGGCATGTTTTGGTAGTGTGCAAACTGAACCAGTCTTTCTCTCCTCTCATTTCTACCACCGACTCCATACTAGTAGATATTAATTTATCGACTGAACTGAAATCTGAAATTCTCAGTTGCTTGCTCCGGTTGTGCGGTCGGTACGTATTCATCATTCTCAGTGGCATTACAGCTCGTCATGAGCCAAAGCCTTCTTCAAAACAATCTTCCATTTGCCCCTGTCTCTGGCAACTCTTCTCCATGCTTTAACTCCGATGGAATTTAGATCATCCTCTATGTTATCTTGATACCTAAGTTTTGGTCTCTCTTGATCGTCTTCCCACTGGTCCTCTTCGGTCGATCCATCCTCTTCAGGTTGGTTGAATATACTATAATACAATATAACATAAATAAATTATATTCAACTTATCTTCAATAAGCGTTATTTTGATATTAAAACAAGTAAATTTATTAGAACGCTTATTGATGCTACCCGGCTGTCGTGGAAGTTCCTCTTCTAAACGCTTACTGATGTGACTTGTCCACTGTTCGCACTATTTGTTCCCGTTCATCTAATCAATACCAATAAATAAACAAAATAGAATGGATAAAAATAAGAGTACACAAGGATTAATAGTTTGTGTACATACCTATACACAATATTAGAGTTCCAAAAATGTATTTGTATTGTCTGTATGATGTTTAAAAACAACGATCCAATTAGAGTATTAAATATTTTAAGCTATTAATATATGATTATTTTAATGCATTGTGCTCCATTTTGCTTATAATTATCTAACCTATTTGAATGTGACAAATTAAATATAGATTTCTATAAATATTTCTTTTCAGGACCCCGTTGATGGAAGGGTGAGATATTTGAACCAACAAGTAGTATTCGAAATGTGTGTTATAACATTTACTAAGGCAACTAGATTTAATATCCACTGTGTAGTATATTTAAAAAATATTAAAATAGAGTGGAGTGGAAACAAAAAAGTACAAACAATTTTAGGTTTCAAAAAATGATTTTGTTCTTATTAGGGGAGAAGAGGGAGACTTGATCACTCTTTAAAATTTCAGTAAATAAGTAGCCTAAAATTATTAAGCCGGCAACAAAGCGTAGCTGTTAGTATGTCTGAAGATCCCATTTAATTTAGTTTGTATTAGAATCCACAACGAAGAGCACGTGTTTATTACAAGTTTTTTGTCCCTACCGAGAAGTGTTTTCAGAATTATTTCAAGTTGATTTTCTTTAATATTCGTTAAGGTGAGTTTTTCGTATAATTTTTATTTAACACTATAATCATTCAGTTTACGTTTTGCACATTTTGCAATGAGTTCTAGTTTGTCGTCATATTTTTATAGACAAAAATATTCAAATGGCGTCTTGGGGGAGACTTGATTACATCTTATCTGGGAGATGTGATCCCGGAATCAAGTCTCCCAGAAACTCCTTATAGATGAGTGTTTTTTATTTTATAGATATGCCACCTCAATACAAAAGGAGGGAAGGAGCAAAGAAAGGAACACCAGTCGACAGCCAGAAGTTAAAAGAAGCTGTAGTAGACGTTATTAATAACGGAACGTCTCTCAAGGGAACGGCAAGTCGTTATCAAATAAATGTTATGACATTAAAAAGATACGTTCGCCGACAACGTTCTGAAAATGTTGAAATAACCTATTATCCTGATTACAAGAAGGCTCAAATTTTTACAAATGCAGAGGAAAATATGTTTAAAGATTATTTAGATGTTGCCAGCAAATTACACCATGGCCTTACAATCAAACAAGCAAAAGAACTAGCATACGATTTTGCCGTAAGAAATAATAAAAAAATACCTGCTTCGTGGAATAAACATAAGCAAGCCAGTTACGACTGGTTATACGGATTTCTGAAGAGAATGAAGACCTTATCACTACGATCTCCGGAAGCAACCAGTCTTACTAGAGCAACTAGCTTCAACAGAAACAATGTATCAAAATTTTTCATAAATTTAAAGACAGTTCTTGAAAGCAATGGAATTGGACCAGAAGCAACTTAGAGCATAGACGAAACTGGCCTTTTAACTGTCCATAAGCCAAAGATTATTGCATGCAAAGGTGCAAAACAGGTTGGTAAAATTACGTCAGGGGAACGTGGACCAACAGTAACTCTTTGTGGTGCAATCAACGCAATTGGAAATCATATACCGCCTTTTTTGGTTTTTCCTCGAAAACTTTGGCAAGATCGCATGATTGATCATAGCCCACCAGGGACAACCGGCGTATTTCGTCAAATTTTTGGAACATTTTCAAAAACATGTAAAGGCGACTACCGACAATAAATCTTTAATCATAATGGACAATCACGATAGCCACGTTAGTCTGGAAGCCATAACGTATGCCAAAGCACACGGAATAGTTCTTCTTACCATACCACCACATACGTCGCATAAGGTCCAGGCGTTAGACACGAGTATATTTGGCCCTCTCAAGAGTTTTTATAATACTGCCTGTGATGATTGGATGGTGGCGCACCCAGGAAGCACAATTACAATATAAGAAGTCGGAGGATGCTTAGCTTACGCTTTCCCCCTAGCTTTTACTCCACGTAATATTGAGAGTGGATTCAGAGTTACGGGTATATGGCCTTTCAATTCCAATATTTTTACCGATGAAGATTTTATGTCGGCGTATGTTACTGATCGCGAAGATCCGGAAAACAAATCCACTTTATCCCAGTTTGATGTTGCACAACCAGCCATAGATAACAATAATCAACCCTCCACTTCTACTGGCACTTTCACCGCCCCTGAAATTATTAGATCACATTCCTCAAATGGATCCATTTCACCTAATCAACAACTACGACGAACACTAATTGAGGACGAAAATCAGCCTTCTACTTCTACTGGTACTTTCACCACACCTCAAATAATTAGATCCCATTCTGTAAATGGAGATACTTCACAAAATGAACAGCTACAACAAACATCAAAAGAGCACAATAACCATTCTTTCCCTTCTGCCACGTTTACTAGCCCAGAAATGATTAGACCCCACCCTAAAGCCGGGCCCAGGACTTCAGCAAAGGGTAGAAAGCGAGCAACTACAAAAATTCTCACAGCAACACCAGAAAAACTTGCGCTTGAAGCTGAAGTTAAGGCTAAAGAAGAGAAAAAATTAGAAAAAGAGCAAAGGGCCAAAATAAGAGCCCTAAAAAGAATAACTAAACAAAAACTTAAGGATTTGAGGGAATCTTCAAGTTCGGGGGGCAGTGACATTATACTACCATCGTCAGAGTCTGAATATGATCCTAATGATGAAATGCAAGTAGAGACAGATAGTGAATGTGAATCGGAAGCAGAAGGTGACGAGTTTGAGTTGAGTGTGCAAGATTGGGTAATTGTCAGCTTTGTCTCCGAAAGAAACTTAGTCCATCGATACGTAGGACAGATAATGGAAAAAAAGAACGAGGATTTTAAAATCAAATTTGCCCAAAAAAGGGATGAAAAAACCTTTAAGTGGCCAGAAAAAGAAGACATGGGTGAAGTCCCACGTGACCAAATTTTAAAAAGGTACCACGCCCGACTTTTAGGAGCTACAGTAAGCGCATAGGATGTTTTGTCTTTCCCAAATCACTAAGGATGTTCAATATTCGAGAATATTTTTTTTTCTTTTATCATTTTTCAGTATAGTTTTTTGCCAGAAAGTGTTATATATTTTTAATAACATTATTTGTTATAAGTCATGACTGAGTAAAGTTAGTTTTCAGCATCCAATTTTTGGTTTTATTTTAATATCGTAAATCTGGAAAGGTATAATCAAGTCTCCCATACACAAGGATCAAGTCTCCCGGAGTACGGGGAGACATGATTAGTTTCTCAATGTTACGAAATTCTACAAAAACTCGTTTTTTATTAGCAGTATATTTTTCGGGTGTACACTACCCAAAACTGTGATAAATTTGTAATGTTCCACTAAATTATCAAGGTTCTAGATTGGTTGTTAAAAGAGCTATCTGAAAAAATGTAACGGTGGGATCAAGTCTCCCTCTTCTCCCCTATAGTTTTATTATAAGTTCAATATACTTTTTCCATAGATTCTTAAATCTTTGTATTCCATTCATACAGTTTCATGCGACTGTGTTCAAAATAACCTACGGCTGCAAGGACTTTTTCATTCGATGAAAAATGCTTTCCTCGTAGAGCGTAGTACATCCCTGATATGGGCATTGTTATTTTTTTCTTTTGCCAATGATGTCTTTACTTTCGAATTTATTCATCTAGTTGCTTCGAGAAGTTTTCCTTTCACCCCACTTTCCTTCACTACCATCTTACTATTTTGTTGTGCCTGAATATATTGAACTATAATGTTGACTCTTCAAGAACTGCTTGTTTGTATTTAATATAATGCAAAAATACTCATAATCTTTACTTACTTATCTATAAAGAGAAATTGCTAAGTACTAAGTTTAGATCATAGCTGCATTAAAATTATTTAATGTAGTTTTTTTTTTAAGTTAGTAGGTTCTAAGTTGCTTTAATAAATGTTTTAAAACCATTCCGATAAGGAGAGTGATGTGAGTATAGATGAAATAACACAACCATAATTTTCTGTAATATTATAATGTCCCTGTTTTTTGTTCGTACTCTATTCCTAAAATTAATTTAAAATATTTGGGAGTAAATTCAGTAGAGGATTTAATTTTATCATATAGAAATATCGTATTTTGGTTTTTCCTATATTTTTACTCAAGTAAGATATAAATACTTAAAATTCTGGTTGTAATAAAGGAAGTTAAATGACTTATTTACAAATAGTTCGGTCGTCCGAGAATTTAACTCTAAAAATCATACGAACAAGCTAAATTTGGCTGAGAACGTCAATTTTTGAATCCCAAAAAGATGCAAAAAAAGTTAACCACTTTTACCCCCGGCTTCTCCCTAAAAAGGGAAGGAAAAAATCGATTTATTCTAAATCTGAACGCCGTAGAAAAAATGTTTCAAATAAAAGATATAGCTGAGATAATTTTAAACTAGCACTTTAAATAAAACTAGAATGAAACGTTCTCTCAGAAACAATGCTTAAAGCGACAGGTGATTTTGAGCGCGCCTCAGTTACACGTACCAAATCAATTTTAAATAAAATTTGTATCAACTCAATGGTAAAAATTCGATATCTTTTCATTGGTCACCTATCGACAAAATTCAAAATGCGTTTTTAAGGTGAAGAGTGCTTTTGTACGCAATTTTTATATTCTGCCGCAAATGAAGTCAGTTTTTATAAAGATATTAACTAAATAAACGTTGCGCAATTTTTGCCATTTTTTAAGATTCTCATGAGATTAATAAAATGTGTCACTTTCATTGACCAGTCGTAATAGAATTTCCCTTGTTAAAACCTAATCTTCAAAACCTATAACATCAAGTTTTGATTTTAAGTTTTGGCAACAAATATAAGGCAATTGAAGTACAGTAAAACCTCTGTTAACCGAAATAATTGTGGGGGAAGCCGTTTCGGATAACAAGAATTTCGGTTAAAAATATCATTGTTTTTTATAGTATTTTTAAGAGATTTTTTAAGGATTTTTTAAATATTTTTTTAAGGAAGTATTTATTTTTTAAAGAAATCTTCTATTTTCTTTTGACAACTATGTTTTGCAGCTATATATTTCCATCGTTCATTTGCAGAACGTCGTGAGTTTGCCTCATTCCATCGTTCGACGAAACGTAAAGCAATCTGAAAAGGACAACACTTTATACAAAGAGGACAAAAATTAAGAACCTAGTCGTGTCCCTAACTACTATTGAATAAAATTCTTATCCTTAAGGCATTGAAAATCTTGTGGGTGGTCTCATGCTGTCTCTTGTCTGGTGGGTCGTCATCTTCGTCGTCTGATACGCTCAGGTTTTCTGAATAAAGAACCATATCAATGATGTCCTAGTCGATGAATTCACTTTCTGAGTCATCGGCTGCTAACCACACACGTATCTCTTCTTGGTTAATTTCGTCACATACCGAAATTTTTTATTAAAGGTTTAATTTCTTCTGATGTTTCTTCATCATTTTCTTCTTCAGGATCGTCAATCAAAATCCCATCAAAAAGTTAGTTCCAGCATTTTTATAAAGTTGAAGATTTAATCATGGCGCAGAACTCTGCACACCAATAAACTACATGATTCATTGTGAAGATTTGAGAATTTCGGGAACACTTTTGGATTCATTCGTCTCCTTTAATAACAGATGTCTTAAGAATGCTCCTCTATAATGTCTCTTGAATGTCTCTATTACTCCCTGGTATAACAGCTGAATTAAGCTTGTGAAACTCGGTGGCAAAAATGTGACAATTATCACTATTGTGTAGATTTTGAGGGTGAGTTGGCGCATTGTCAAGAAGTAACAATGCTTTTTTGGGAAGGTTTTTTTTTTTATTTTAACCAGGATTTTACACTTGGGACGAATTCATTTTCGAACTATTCTGAAAATAAAGGGGTCGAGATCTATGAGCTTTTTTGGCTTCTATGAAAAACTGGAAGTGCTTTTTCTCAAATATCTTTTAGAGCTGTCAGCCGTTTCGGTTAAACGATATTTCGGTTAAAAAGGTTTCGGTTAAGGGAGGTTTTACTGTATGTCTAGAGAACGCAGATTATAAACTTTTAAAGTACAAATGATCACACGTTATGTGAAATGTCTCCATGTCCAGGTCTCCATGCCCTCAGTATGTCATCTTTCTGATTTTCACGATACGCATAATTTCCAGATCTTTATTCATACGTTGGATCACGGTGTTGTTTGTAACATGATGGATATAGGAAATTCTGAGCATGGGGTTGTAGCACCACATTTAGAAGGCTTCTAATCGTTTGGATGTTGCCTTCGTCAAGTTCCAGGCTTCGACTCCATATAAAAGGGTAGAAAATACAAAGCATCTCAAGACTCGTGTTCTTATATCAATTTTCAGGTGTATATTACATAAAATCTTCCTGAGGCGATTGAAGACAGCTCTCGTCTTTTCTATACGACTTCCTATTTCCTGTCAGTGGTCCCATTCCTTATTTAGGTTACATCCAAGGTATGTAATTTTGTCGACTAATTTCAAGGGTTCATTATTAGCTGTGAATTGGTGCTGTATTGCGTCGTTTTTACTTACTACAAGAATTTTGGTCTTAGAGTTTAATTTCATGCCGTATCTGTTACAGGCTTCCACTACAAGGTCTATTAATGTTTGCAGATCCTCCGCATTATCAGCAATCAAAACCGTATCGTCCGGATATCTTAAATTGTTTAGGATTTCACCATTAATTTTTATACCTTCTCTTAAACCATCAATAGCTTCCCTGAACAGCATTTCCGAGGAAGTATTGAACAACGTCGGTGACAAAATGCAACCCTGACGTACTCTCCGCTTTATCGTGAATTCTTGTGAGGTTTTGTTGTCTACTCGTACAGTTGTTATTTGCTGTAAGATATCGAATTTTTACCGTCGAGTCGAAACAAATTATATTTAAAATTAATTTCGCTCATGTACCTGACATTCAAAATCACCTGTCGCTTCAAGTGTTGTTTCTGAGAGAACGGTTCATTCTACACAAAAAGTGCTAATAAATATTATTGATCAAAATTATCTCACGTATAGTTTTTATTTGAAACATTTTTTTCTACGGCGTACAAATTTTTAATAAATCGATTTTGTCCGTTTTCCTCCCTACGAAGGGGTGTTTTAGGGGGAAGATGGCGGGTAACAGTGATAAACTTTTTTGCATCTTTTTAGGGTCTCAATATTGACATTTTTGGCAAAATTCAGCTTGTTCAGATGATTTTTAGAGGCTCAGTGGTATTTTCGTCTCTGACGACTGGAGTAAAAAGCGAGTAAATTATTGAATTCTTTATAGAGCTAATTAATAATATTTGTTTTTAGCATTAACATTTAACAATTAATAAACGAACTGAATATTTTCCGTAACTCTATTATTCCAACCATCATGATTAACTATCAGAAGGTGTCAACCTGCTCAAGTTCTCTTCTACATTCTCTACAACTATACTATGTTCCCATAGTTCGTGCTGAAACTTCGTTTTCTTAATCATTAACATTCATCGATTAATTGTATATCTGCGTGGTAACTCCTTAAGGAAAAGTCAAGTGTCTAGCTAGAAACTAGACCAAAGAACCATTATATTGAATTATTGAATTTCGGGTCGATAAGTCAAGGCCACCAAATTTACAAATAACTTCCGAGAGAGTAGACTTAGAGTTTTGATAACGTGATGAGTAGGTTTCTCTGCGTAAAAGGAAGTCAATTGAATTTAGGGTCGATAAAGTCTTGAGACTTCGGTTTGACCTTGAACATTCGGCAAAATCTTAACTACCATTCAAGAATTATGGTATATTCTTCAATGCTCGGTTGCATATGTTTATTTTTAATGGTTTTCTGTAAAGCCCAAGCTTACAGCAGCGTCGTAAGAACTTTGCTTTATTGATTGTTGAAGACATCAGCAATCGTGTATGTGGTCAAAGCAGCCTTTTTTGAATGTATCTTGAACTAATGCAAGTAATAAATATGAACACACAGTATAATTCCCATGTGGTCCCAACCACCGGAATGACGTCGCATTCATTGTACATAAAGAAATCTCTTCCTGTATTAAATCTGTGTTACATTTCGGAGAGAGTCATCGTGATGGAATTAAACACAAAACCAGTAGACATAAATCTAGTCCAAGTTGTATGCGCCCACAACCAGCAGTAGTGAAGATGACGTAGAGAATTTTTATGATGGTATAAAGAAGGTAATGAGTCAGCTGAAAAAGAAAGACATTACTATAATAATGGGGGGCTTCAATGCCAAAGTAAGATAAGGTAGACAAGGAAACATTGTAGGGAATTTTGGACTTGGATAACGTAATGACAGAGGAGACCGTTTTGTAGAATTCTGCGATCTTTGTGTGACAAATACATTCTTCAAACTACCCAAGCGTCGTTTATATACTTGGAAGTCACCAGCAGATACTAAAGAAAAAATTATAAGAAATCAGATCGATTATATAACAATTAACAAGAGGTACCGAAATTCAATCAAAATATCTAAACACTACCTGGAGCCGATGTCCCCTCAGATCATAACTTATTAATCAGTGACATAAAACTCAAACTTAAACTCAGGCTAACCGAATAAACACTGACTGTATTCAAAATAATAGTCATGAAATTACACAAGAGATAAAAAAGAAGTTCGAAAAATCGAAAGAAACACATAACATCGAAGACCACTGGAATCATGTCAAAAGCATTATGTAAGAAACAACTAAAAAGCATGATACTATGACTATAAGATAAGATATTGCGCATGTTTTTGTGACGTCATTGGAGAGTTGCACGTTCGAAATGTCAGTTTTTTGTATATATCAATAAATAATCTTTAATAAATAGTTTGGAGATATCCTTATGTGTACGAATATTGTAATTATTAAACCTCTTAACTTATTTTCGTCTAGTAATTTCATCACAGAATGCATACAAATCCCATTTAACTTTAACAAGAATTCAAATTCTACTCTCCAATGACGGCATGCGCGAACCCGACCGATTTTGAGCTACAGGAAGATCCTATCTTGTTATTCATAGTATCATGCTAAAAAGTATAAAACTATTAATAATCGCAAACAACAATGGATGACTGATGAAATATTGGTACTAATGGAAAGCACGCGAAATCAGAAAAATAAAAACACTGAAGAATACAATAAAATTCATAAAGAAATCAGAAGGAAAATCCGGGATGCAAAGGAAAATGGTACAGCAACACATGTCTTGAAATAGAAGAACTGCAGAAAAGGAATGGCACGTTTAATATGTACAAAAAGGTGAAAGAAATAACTGGAACATATAGATCAACTGCAAGTAGTTTACTTGATAAACACGGAAATATTATAGTCAATGAACAAGACAGATTAGAGAGGGGGAAAGAATATATTAAGGAGCTGTTTGTGACGATAGAACAGAAATTCAAATCAAAAATATATCGACTGGTCCAATAAAATTCTAAAGTTATAATATTTCGGTCATATAATGAAACATCCCGAGAGGTATAACCTTCTACACCTCATAACACAGAGTAAGATCTCCGGAAGGAGAGGCCCAGGCCGACGAAGAACATCCTGGCTCCGAAATCTCCGAGAATGATATCAAGAGACCACCGCTAATTTATTTAGAGCCGCCATAAACAAAGTTATTATTGCCAATATGATCGCTAACGTTCGATAATCGGACAGGGTACTGAAAGAAGAAGAATTACGTTACCAAGTTTATTTCCTTAACTCTCCTTGCCGATCCCTAGAACGCCAAATTTTCCATTTTTGAAAGCAGGTGAAAGCATACCTGATGAAATTATATAACAACGGTGGGTACTACGTAAAAGTAGTTCATGAGTTATATGTTGTGATTCCGCCTAATCATGCCGAGAAGGGAGATAAAATAAAAAAGGTTGCTTTGAAACACCTGGTATAGTGCTCCCTTAGGGTGGCCGCACACAGAAAGAGCAAAACTGTTTTAGTCAAAAACGTTTTTGTTTGAAACGAAAACGTTTTTATTTCCACAAGAAACATTTTGTTTTCAAGAGAAACAAACTGTTTGCACAAACCATACTGCAATCAGTCTTATTAAAGATGTCGACAGATTACGACGAAATTGCACTAGTTTTCTGGCAGTGGTTCCTCCTACAAGACGAAAAAACAAAATATCGCTGTTTCCACATGTGCTTCTTGTTGACTATTCGAGCGGTTTCAAAAAGGGAATTCCAAAAACACGCTGCGCCTGCGTACATTGAAATGTTTTGAGACAAAACGACGATCAGGTAATTAACATCAAACAGACTGACTGAAACTAAATGAGCTTAAACATGCTTTAGACACACGACTAATCAGTGTGCGTCCGCTCATTTAATTTATATGGAAATATCAGCATCAAACTCGTTTAGTCAAAAACGTTTTTGACTAAAACAGTTTTGCTCTTTTTGTGTGCGGCCACCCTTAGCTACGAATATGGAGTATAGTCATTATTATCGATTTTATTTGCTCTGGAGTGAGAAGTTTTTACACCATTTTTACGCAAATTTTCTACGTTTTCATTCATACGACACTTTATTTGTCAATTGAGATTTTAGCAAGAGCTCGGACATCAATTATGTGGATATGCTTATGAAGTTGAGGATAGTCAAAGTCTTCTCCAATCGTCTTCGGTTGTTTCACGTCCCTCCTTAAACCTTTTAACATACTCGAAAACTTGTGTGGGCGATAAAAATTCAGTTTCTTACAATTCGTTTGGTACGTCATGAACTCATGACGGTTTTCTCAGTTATTACCGTCTAGAATGCTAAAAAATGACACATTTTCAACAATTTTTTTTTATCTTTTTTATTATGTATGGCAATTAAACTTCTTTTATATTATTATATGACAATTAAAGATCACAAAAAATAGAGGACAGGTAATCTCTAGAACGGCAAATCGGAAACATAAAATTCGAAAAAGGTCTTAAAAAAGAAGTGCCTTTACGTGATAGTTTACCAGAAAAATTGAAAATTCTTAAAAAAAAACAAAATCGCAAACATTGGGAGAAATTGTTCAAAAATTGACCTTTTTTTAAGTTTGTCGTTTCGCGGTCCTCCGATAGTTTTGATGAAACGACCGCAAGAACTTGAACAACGATTGAAAGAGATATTAACAGCGACGAATCGGCATTAACGTATCGATAAATCTGCGGTTGCATGAGAACAGAATCTCTAGAAAATTACTAAACGCAAGAATGCAAGAAAAACACGTGTGGGAAAAACACGTTCACGGAAAAGAATAACCGTAGATCGAGAGATATTTGAAGAAGCTTACAGAAGGAGGCCAAGCCCCGACCTGCGCTGTACGAAGATAGATTGATATTAAACTAGCCTTTGATAGATTCTTGACATGACGTCTGTCAAAATTTTAAGTTTTAAAAACAATTAGTTTGGCAAAAAAAGTCTAGTATCGTTCGGTGATTAAGTTCCTCCACAAAAAGGTTAAAATGGCTCGGAGTACGCCGTGTCGCAACAAATGATGAAGTCGTCACTGAAACTTCGGCCTATTTTGAAGAGCTCAAGCAAAAGTGCTATTTGGAGGGGATAAAAAAATTGGAACATCGTCTTACTAAGTGTATCTAGCTAAAAGGGGACTATGTTGAGAAATAAATCGATTTAATTCCAAAAAACTTGTTTTTTTCTATCAAAGGCTAGTTTTATATCAATCCACCCTCGTAGTGTCATTGGATGGAAAAAGCTTATTTGTGGCGCAGCCAAATAATTATCGAAAATTTCACAGACATACGTTCTTTCCGTCTCCAGTATATCATTTTATTTCGATATCATTTGGACCATTAAATCGAATCTCGCAAAGGTTCGCAATCTTTATCTTCTATCCATCTTTAACAGTATGTATGTTCTAATCAAAAACATGTAAATAAACCTGTAACACAAATTGCTGCATGCTTTTTATTTGATTCATTTTTTGCTTTATAAATAAATTATTTAAATTTGTTTGCAATTCAAAAAGTTTTAGTGTTTTAAAAAATGTGATTAAAAATACAAAAATGGAGCACTTTGCATATCTTGAGAAATACCAATCCTAACAGAATGTTGCAATGTTTGAGCTACTCCAATACCTATTCCTTTCCCTTTTTATTAAATATTTTCTTTTCACAAAGGGTTACCTTAAAAGTTTGGGTATGGCCCGAACGGCAGAAGTAAAACGAGACGCGAGAATTGGTGAAGCTGAAGCTAGAGCAGAAGCACAAATCAAAGAAGCCATCGCCGAAGAACAAAGAATGGCCTCCGTCTTCTTAAACGACACAGAAATTGCGAAAGCAAAGAGAGACTTCGAATTAAAGAAGGCAGCTTATGATGTAGAAGTACAAACGAAAAACGCCGAAGCTGAAATGGCTTACGAGCTTCAAGCTGCCAAGACCAAACAGAGGATCAAGGAGGAACAGATGCAGATTCAAGTGGTAGAAAGGACCCAACAAATTGCAGGTAAACTACATTCACATATTTATCATTAGACCCAAAAATGGTATTGTGTTTGGCCCAAATTGTTAAAGTCTTTTTGTAGAGTGAGTAAAAATTTGTAATATACTGATTTACTTTTTACTTAATTAAATCAATATTTTTATTTTATTTCTTTTTTTTTAGTACAAGAACAGGAAATTGCCAGACGAGAACGGGAACTCGAATCCACGATTCGCAGACCAGCAGAAGCAGAGAAATTCAGATTGGAAAAAATTGCCGAAGCCAACCACAAACGTGTACTTTTAGAAGCCGAAGCCGAGGCTGAATCTGTAAGATTAAGGGGAGAAGCAGAAGCTTTCGCAATTCAAGCTAAAGCCGCAGCTGAAGCTGAACAGATGGCCAAGAAGGCCGAAGCTTGGAAAGAGTACAAGGATGCAGCTATGATTGATATGTACCTGGACGTATTACCAAAGGTAATTCATCAATACATTAATTGAGTGTCTTTTCGTTTTGATCAATATCAGCCGATCTTTGGTGTATTTTTGATTTAGATACTTTCAATTATTTTTTAAATGTCATATAATTTTTTGATTAGGTCGCTGCAGAAGTTGCTGCTCCTTTGTCTCAAGCCAAGAAGATTACTATGGTATCTACAGGAACAGGTGAAGTTGGTGCTGCTAAGCTTACAGGAGAAATTCTTGATATTGTCAACAAAGTACCGATGCTTGTTAAGAGTATGACTGGAGTGGACATTTCCAAGGTAACGAATACTAAATTGTCTTTTTGTTACGTTACATATTTTGTCGTAACCATAGTTAACTATCTTAAACCATATGAACCGTATAGAAAACCATTGTTGTTGTATTTGTATGGAATTGTTCTCCAGATTGTTCCTTTTATTAAAAAGTATGCTAATGACATTATTATGTAGTGTCCACTAGGGTTTTAGACTGAACTCTTAGACATTTTCAATAGCTATGACCCCCACATTCAATTTACTCTTGAAAAAGTAGATCAAAACCAATCTGTTCCTTTTCTTAACACAATGTTCACCAGAGAACTGGATAACATCAATAAAATTAATTGGTATAGAAAAAAGTGTAACTATGGGAGATATCTCAACTACCATTCTTACCACAAGTCAAGTAAAACAAATGACCACAAGAGTTTGTAAACCAGCTGACCCTGTTTTTAGAAAGAAGAATCTCAACATTCTTTTACAATTGTTCCTAGATAATTCTTACTCCGAATTCTTACCCAGGAAAATCCTTTTTAACATATCCCCTGTTATACTCAACACACAAGTGAGCCCTCCCCAAAATACAGGTGCTATGAAAGTTAGCTCTGATTCCCATTCACTGACTAACAATATTCCTAAAACATCTTTTGTATCACTTCTATTTATTAATGACGTCTCCCCCAAATTGACCAGAACTTTTGCTCAATATTTACCAAATGTAAAAATTGCTTATAAAAGCACTCTAGTTGTGGGATCTTTGTACAAGTCATTGAAAGTCAAAGTAACAAACTCAGATAAAAGTGATGTTGTATACAAGCTTAGTTGTTTAGGCTGTGAAGTTTTAGGCTGTGAAGGTTCTTATATAGGTCACGCTTCCCAAAACAAGGATTCTTCACATGAGTGACATTAGGCTACACCCTGATAGATGTTCTCTAGCCTCACATGCTAACACAACAGGGCACTCTTTCGTTTTTCCGAATGTATTAATCCTATCCAAGGAGAGCAATTATTCAAAAAGATTGTTTTTCGAGATGGCTTTCATTTTTCAAGAGAAAGAAACCGTTAATAAAAATACAGATACCTACAATTTAAGCAAATTATAATCATTATTTATAACTTTAGATAACCACAAAAAATCTACTAATAAAGGCAATTCATCGTCAACAATATAAGTTTCATCATATATGAGATATGTAATATCTCTTTTACTTCATAAAATAAGTCTTTTGGTCTCTTCTTTTTCAGAAAATTCAGTGTCAATTAGGTATACTATTACTTTTACAGTGTTATCATTTTAAGATCTAACGTTCTGTCATTTTTAGTTGGTAGTAATGAATTCACAACCAATTCTTTTGTTTCTGATAAGAATATTTATGACCTAAATTTTATGTTATGACTACATGTTCTGCAGTTATTTTAAATTTTATTTAAATGTTTTTAAATATGTGTTTTGTGAAAGAACGTTTTTTAAACAATTTTTTGGATAATTTTCGCCATTATTTGTAGGAGTCAGATGAGTTGTTCATTTAATTTTATAAACATCATGACAACTAACCTCAATTAGTGTAAAATACAAAATAATTTGTATTCTGTAATTTATACTAATTTTGATTATTGTTAGCACCCTGATCATGCAAATAAAGATTTGCGAACGCTTGGTATATAAAAAACAGGACTTCTTTGTCGTATCTTCCGCTGCATTTCCAGATAGTTGTGTTTGTAGTCTAACTGATCAGCGTTGATTACAAGCGTTTATCGTTTTTTTTAGTATATATATATATATATATATATATATATATATATATATATATATAATATATTATATATTGTTGTTAATACTTTGAGCAGGGAACCTCATCATGCCATCTATAATATCTATTCATCCAGGAAGTTTTTGTATATCTACAGGCTTTATATTTGATAAATTCTCTTATTTTACTCAGTGGTTTGAGAGTATAAGTATGTATTATCTATGACATAGAAGCTGCATTCTGGTACATGATTACCTTCAATGGTTTCAGGCACTTTCTTGGTAGAAAATAATCTGTATGTATTCACGTTAAATACACAGTCCTTTTTATTAATACGATCTTTAAGTTAAGTTAATTCGTCGATACCGCGAAGAAGGCTACAATATCGTCTATTTAGATGAGTCACGGGTAAACGTAGGCCACAGGGTATCAAAAGAATGGATAGACACGTCCATTAAATCTCATAGAGATGTATTTGTTTGTGGCCTGACTACAGGCTTAAAAGCTCCTGCGTCTCGTGGTCCTAGTAAATTTTCAAAACAATAATTTAACCTCGAAATGGGTTTAATACAAATGTTTTTGTATGGTTAAGACTTTTACATCTTGAATTATTGTTTTCAACATTGCCTAACATAAAATTATCTAAAACATGAACATTACAAATGGAATACAAAAGGAATTCATCATCATCATAAGTGGCTCGACAATCGGATCTTCCACAGGCCTCTCCTGTCGATTCCTAGCAACTTCCCTCCATCTTCTAACCCTTAAATTCTGTAGGTCTTCTTCCACATCATCAATCCATCTCATCCGTGGTCAACCTCTGCTTCTTGTGCCCTCTGGTTTTCAAAATGTTAATCTCACAAAAGGATTTATTTATGATAATTTACAGAATGAGCGAAATATGGCAAACCCGCTTGCAGTATACAACCACACTGACTCTAACGTTTGAAACGAAGTTTCCTTGACTTCTGGCGTCCAAACGCTCTCTCTCTGTCCTTGTTCCTATCGCCTGATTTACATTGAACGGTTACCTATAGTTTAGTTTAAACACAATATTCCTCGACGTTAGATCTTTCTCTCGCCTATTTGGATGTTTCGTTAGGTAATTATTTTAAAATGCATGCATGATAGAGAAAAGAGACATAAAAGAATGACTGTATCTCGTTAGCGACTTCTAGCTGCATAAATAAACATTTAAATTATGCATGTTCTCGTGGCAAATAAAAACCTTAAAATTTATTATATACAAAGTTGGCATAAATTGCTACAATCTGAATGATGTTGATTTTCTCTGAGAAATAATTAACTAAACGTGTGATAAAAAAAATAGGATAGTGATAAAAAAGGCCTCCGATAGAACTGTACTCAAACTATCTGCATATCTCTATTTCTAGTCTATAAATTATCTGCATATATATCTAATTGCGTTTCTTTTTCAGTCGGTCCATGCCGCTTAAACATCACAAGAAGGAGAATATTAACTGAATCAGCTTCTTATTCAACCTTTGGAAGTTCTTGTTAATCCAGCTAAATCCAACATTATAATCTTATAAACTTTAAAATATTATACCGATTTTACGAATATTCGAATGTTATAATTATGAATGTTATTTTATTTTTATGTTTTATTATTTGAGAAAAATTGGCTTTTATAGGAAACAGAACTTAAATATTTTAGTAATTAGTATGTGTTTAGTAAATGTTAATAAAAATACTAGGTTTCTAAATGTAGGGCAAATATACAATTGATAGGTTTGTAGTTTCCTTTTGGAGGCAGCTCTCGTACATCTTAACATACATCTGTTCTGCATTCTTAGTATTCTATTTACGATGATTCTATCAATACAGTAAGTCTATTACTGGAAGACATTATAATAAAACATTTCTAATTGGGAAAGTTAGAACTACATACGGAATAAAAAATAGTGGCTGTTATACCAGAAGTAATGACGTATGACATAAGATCCGCCATATTTGAAAGAGGCGTGGTTTGTAGGACTATTGGAATCAGTTTTCCCATGATAAAGTGACTGATTTCCTACTGTATTTTATTTTTTAGGTTACTTGAAATTAGGTCCCGTAACTTTTCGTGGAGCATTATATTTTACAAGTGAAGTATTTCTAAACCATATTCAAGTACTCCAAGAATTAAGTATAGGCGGACAAGTGTTCATTCTTCTTGATTAATAACAATAATCTACAACCTAACCTCAAAAATAAATACTAGCTTTTTCTATCACATTTACAGTTTTTTAAATCTCTTCAGAAAACTTACTCTGTTTTTTCGTCTCAGGAACAATAGATCTGATTAGATGGGGATACGATTGTAATTCTAGATATAATATTTTTGATAAAACAGTTTTTGGTGCAAACCTAGTATTTTGAAAATTGTTGCTTGTTCAAATTTTAATTTTTAGACGGTCTGTTTCCTGTATTTAACCCTGCAACGTGCAATGTTTGTAGTGTGAGGCACTTGAAACTTAAAAAAATTTATTGATGATATTGAAAGAGATATTGGAGTTGGGGCATGCATAAAAACATAAATACCTCTATTTTTTGTATCCTTAATATATTTCTCTAATATGTACATTATTTTAATAAATGTGGTTATCCAAGCTATATGTTTGCATTATTATTGAACATTTTTTGCTTCCTTTTATCCAAGATAGTAAACAAATTAATTTTTACCTACCAAAACCTACCAATTTTTTGTAGTGGGATGAATAAAAATGAAACTTGTTACATTCGATGCGTAAGAACGTTAGGAAATTTTGTGAACTAAAGTTATGATGTCGAAATGAAAATTGCAATATTGAACAAGGAAAATGCATTTTCCAAAGTACATTTCGAAGTGATGAAAAATGATAAATATGTAATTCGTAAATGAGTTCAATATTACTACTTCTCCTGAAGTTTGTAGCAATTCGATAAAAAATCAGTGCAAATTCGTTGTTCGGGAGTTTTTGGGATAGCTGATCACGAATATCATGACAGTGATGGTTTTCGATGCCCCTAGTGCCCAGATGGTCCCCGTCTCCTAGAGTTTATTGAAAATTCGATACAAAATCAGTGCAGACTCGTTACTCGGGGTTTTTTTTGCGGTCGGGAAACACTAATATAAAATCGGCGATGATCTTTGAGGCCCGTGGTGCCCACTAAGGGCCTCGTTTCCTGGAGTTTTATGGAAATTTAGTACAAAATCAATGCAAAATCGTTCTTGGGGGTTTTGAGGTCGCTAAACACTACCATCATGTCAGCAATGATGTGTGACTTATTCGCTTCGTATAAGTGTCAGGAAATTTTGTGAATAAAAATGATGGTGTGAAAATTAACATTGCATTGACGAAGGGCAAATGCATTTTCCAAAGTACACGTCGAAGTGATGAAAAATGATAAATTTTTAATTGGTAAATGAGTGCCATATTACTACTCGGAAGTTTTTGGAGTTACTGAACACGAATATCATGACGGCGATGGTCTCTTAGGTACCTGGTGCACATGGATCATGTTTCCTGTAGTTTTGTGAAAATTTACAAAAATATTGCAAATTAAGATGGTTCTCGTCTCCTGGAGTTTTGTGGAAATTAGATAAAAAAATCAGTCAAAACCCGTTACTTGGGGATTTTTGGGGTCGCTAAACATTAATATTAAATGAAAAATTGTATATATTAAGCTGCGTTTAAATCAAAGCGAACATAAACGAAGGAACGAATTCGTACGTGTTCGCTTGGTCATTTGTTTACTACAAAGTACGGCCATTTACATTGTAGCGAAGGTTCGCATTAGTTGATCGGTTGATGACCCGTCCGCAATGTCGGAGACAGATGAAGATGTAATCATTAGCGCTGCTAGTTTTACAGTATTTGGAGGAACTCCCGAAAAAAAAAGGAAGAAGAGAATATGGTGTTCAAATTTGTTTAAAAAGAGGAGATAATACCTTGTCAATTGATTCAACGACTAACAATTTAGGTCAAGTTACAAATTTCTGTATAATGTCTATAGATGATTTTGAAATTAAATTTAAAAGCAAACCACCAAAGATTGTACCAACAATACACTGTGTCAGTCCCACTATCTGACTTTTTTGAAAAGCCTTTGAAGCTCTTTTTCCTAGAAGAACCATTTCGAAACTCTTATTTCTATTCTGTCAATGACCCTTTGTGTAGTATTCATGTTATTTCTTATAGATTCGTTAGTCTTCCTTTTCTGCCTTGATGTTCTAGCACTTCCTCTCAAATAATCCATTTCAACTGCCAACAATCTTCTCTTCAGGTCTGTATTAATTGTCCATACTTCAGAGCCATAACAAAGAACTGCTGCAACCATGGTTTGCCTTATTCTTTTTTGTTCCTGTTGGAAATGTTGCGATCCCACCATAAGGAGTTCAGACATCCTACAATTTAACGTTCCTTATTAATTCGGTGTGTAATTTCGGTTTCTCCCAAGCCGTTCATAGCAATCAGTGCACCTCGGTCATTCTCGTCTCAATGATGCCAAAAGTGAAGGAATCTTTTTGTAATTCAGAGATATCACAGACTGGATATATATTTTATTAGAAACAACGGTCAGAGGATTGCAAACAATTTATAGAGCATTAATTACTATTTAACTGGGAATTTTACTGTTTGTATTTTGAGAACGATTTCCGAAGTGGAAATTGAAATGTTAATAAACGTATTTTTATCTTTAATTGTGGCTTATTCTCAGTTAAATAGTAATTAATTTACAATGCCAAAAGAAAATAGCTTCAGAACAATTTATAGAGCAATTTTGAAAATAACAAACAACAAAAATCCATCGAGGGTCATTAGAACCAAATTAAAACGATTGTAAACAGCTTAACTCCTAACTTAAAAAAGACAATAATCGAAAAAAGCAACAGTGGATGAACTAAGATATTTTGAATCGAAGGTACAAAGACGCAAAAAATACGAACTACAAAAGAAACATGCTTCGAAAATAAATGTTTGGAAATTGAAAAGTTATAGAAAAAACATCATCCATTTAATATGTATAAAAAAATAAGTAACGGATCAGTACAATAAACAAATATCGTTGATAGACACGCCAAACTGATTATCACTGATTTGGATAAAATCGACAGATGAAAAGACTACATTGAGGAACTGTTTAATGATGAAAGGCCCGATCTTGAAATTAAAGAAGTAGTGACATGCCCTGACATAACTATGGATGAAATTAAACGAGCAATAAGATACGCAAAAGCCAGAAAAGGGACGGAGCCGGATGAAATACCGAGTGAAATAATACAGCTCTTCGAAAGTTCAGGTAAAATATGTCTTTCATTTTTTTAATAAAATTTATTAAACTGGCTATATACCAACGGATTGGCTGCTGTCGACCTTTGTGATGAAGCACTATTTAGTATTCAGGTTATGGTAAAGAGTTTCAGAGATATGTGTTTGATTGACTTTGAGAAGAAGGCCTTTGATCCAGCAAAACATACTGAAATAATAGCCATTCTTCAGCAGGTAGGTATTGATGATAAATACCTACATATTATTAAAAATATTTACTGGCATCAACGTGCAAACAGCAGGATTGGGCAGGATAATTGTAAAGAGCTTTAAATACGAAGAGAAGTAAGCATTTTGCCCCACTAATGTTTAACATATATTCGGAATTCCTTTTCATTAAAGCATTGGATAGTGTTCAATGTGGTATCAAACTTAATGGCATCAATATTAATAATTTGAGGTACGCAGATGGCACAGTGTTAATTGCAAATCATAATTACGAATAACTTCAACATATGATTAACGTGTAACAAAAGATAACCACAACGTATGATTAATATAGACTGAAGCTAAACACCACAAAGACAAAAGTAATGGTTGTCAGTAAACCACCACTACAACCAGAAGTGATAACTGCTTATGGAGAACAACTAGAGCGAACCAACAGTATCACTTATCTTGTGTATCTGGGTATCTTGGAGAATCCTGCGAATAAGTTGGATAGATAGAGTTCATAACGAGGTTGTTTTGCAGCAGATGGGAAAAGTAACGGTCAGAACAGTCAAAAATCGCAAACTATAATATTTTGGCTTCGAAAGAGATATAGTATCATATCATTTATGATATGATATTTCCATATAAGGCAAGATAGGTGGAAGAAGGGAGCTAAGTCGAAGACGAAACCTGAGAGAATGGTTTAACAGATCCTTTGCATCCGTTTTCTTAGCAGTCGTCAACAAAATTAGTATAGCCAATGTGATAGCTAACGTACGATAATCGAACAGGGCACAAGAAGTCCGTCCATGAGATTATGATTGATTCACTTTTTCTTCCCTTCGGTTTTCTTGAAATACTATGCTCTCCATAACATAGGTACGTGATATATATCCGAAGAATGTTAATATTTTAGAAAATCATGAAACTGAAGAGACATTGTAGTTTGATCATCGCCATAAGAACAGATATATTTGTTTTTCTGGCTGTCCAAGATATGCAAACCATTTTTCTCCAACACTCTTATCTCAAATGCACTCGTTTCCTATATATTTTTCGAATGGTTCACGTTTCAGAGGCATGGCATAATATTAAGAAGGATCAGTGTTTGTAGAATATTGCTCTTAGTGTTTTTTGTTGTGTGTTTTTCTATAACAAGGTGTTATGGAAATCGTGAGGTTGGACATGTGGTTTTCTGTCTTCCATCTGTATTCGTCGTTGAATTTCCTGTTCACAGCTCCTGTTTTTATTGGCGGTGCCGCCTAAATAAAGAAAAACATATTTTCTGCGATATTGTTTTTCAGTATTGTATTCTTTGAGTATTGTATTCTTCTCCTTACTCTCTTATGTTTGGTTTAATATTTTATCATCAGCAATTTGTAGTCACTGTTACACACTATACCTGGGGAAGTTTTGGCTGACTCGATTGTATACCATCGGTTTTGAATTCATATAAAATCAATTTAATTCTTTGTACGACCATAAAGTGACATTCGCGTGTACAACTTCTATAAATATTGTTGAAATAGAGTGTTTTTAATGACAGTTGTTATTATTGCTAAAGTTTTTCCCGTTAATTCTTGTTTGCAATGCCAAAAAGTCAAGCAAAGTGACCATCACTGTCCAATCGATTTCAAAACTTAGTGTTAAAATTTCAGATATTGATAATAATTACTTCACCCGATATTTTATTCATTGTAGTCTCGAGAAGGTTGTAGAAGCCTTCGATTTTGTCTTCTTGTGTTATGAATGTAACTTTGGATAGGGTTTATGTGGATGAGCGTGCTTTAACGTGGACAGATATTCGATCGTTCATAGCATTGCATCGAAGACATTAATATTGTTTTTAATTAGAACAACAACTACATTATAATGTTTTAAACATGAATAATAGACTGTATAATCATCATGAAGAAAGTATCTTTGTCCACGCCAGTGTGTCTTACCTAAACCTGACACTGAAAGCTTGTTTAGCATGCAGTACCTTGTGGTCCAAATCGGCATGACTAGTAGGTAGTACATTTCATACTATCTACGCAGAACATCGATAATATTAAATCGATATTTTATCAATCCTGTAAAGAACTATTTTCCTTCAGGCGTGAGTCACTAATAATATAACAGCTGTCTTATGCCATACTCAGTTCATTCACGAGTGCTTATTTGGGAACACCATGTTCACACCTATCCTACATAGCTCTATCAGCCATTGCGACAAACCGTGCCGGGGTTGAGGATTCCTCGTCCGTCCGTCTTTCGTGAAGTACAGAAGAAACACTACTTAATTAAGAACTCTTCCACGCAAGCCTGGACACGGCAAATATTTATTCAAACGCCTTATTTTTATTTATTATATATTAGTTCGCCATATTTCCATAAGTTTCTACGATAATGTCTTTATTTAAATGTTTGTCTCAGAGACCTCAACGGGTACTGATGCCTTAAAAATTATAAATGGGTAATGTAGGACTGATATAAATAAAACACCAAATAATCAACATCATAATATATTAAATTTTCTATACGCTGAATATACAACAACCATTCGTTTTAATAGTAAATAAATTAAATATAAATTCAGTCACTTACATTCTTTATAAAAATCACAAAATGAGGAATCATTAAAAATCATAACATTTCTGTATATATATATTATACAATTCTTGATGGAATTGAGTCAAATTCGATACATGTAACTTTTCTTTAAAAATGATACCTTTCTCATGGAACTATGTATTTCATGGATGATGCAGCAGCAAAAAATTATTTTGGCATTACTGATAGTCAGCAGACTTCATTAGAAATTTTAAACCGCAACCATGCTGTTACTGTTTAAAATTTAAGATTTCCCGCTTAAAAACGAATACCCTCTATACGTAACTGTCAATACAAATTTCATTACATCTTAAGTATTACTTTATTCTATATATGGGTGGAACTTCCTGAACTCGCGTGGTGCACCACACATGGGATAACAACATATGTTAACGATAGCTTTTGATTACAATATATTGATAGCAATAGAATTGAAACTACAACGGGTTCGATCACCAGCATCTCCACCAACAAGTTATCCTGTCAACTACATGAAGCCATCAATTGAAGCCTGCCTTGCTCTACCTTTCCTTAAAGGCTGCTCTGAACAATACTAGGAAGGATTAACGACAGGAGGGAAGACGACGCATATCTTGGGTCAAAATTTTTGGCAGTGAACCGCCAAAACATCAAAGTGTTTAGGGCAGTAAAAAAGTATTATCATATTTCTTTATTATAAATAATTACTTGTCGTGTACTACTTTAAATGCATCCAAAGACTTGTTGACTGTTGATTTTTTAAAACACCCAGAGTTCCGTTCATTAGATCACAAATAAGATAGGTATTACTTCTAAAGAAAAGTTAAAAATTTGAATATTCTAGTAAACTGTTTTCGAAATATATATTTATAATATATTATTTAATAACATTTCGAACTGATTAAAAAACAAATTATTCAAATTTCAAGAAGAATATAATTAAAAAGGTCAAAATTTAAATATAATATGACATAGCACTATAAAAAAGTAATGAAAAAAGGAGATCTTATAGTTGATAGGATAAATCTCAATTCAACTTTGTACATTTCATTTCCATAAAATCTTTACAAACATGTTTTATGAAGCAATTTTGCTTAATGGACTTCAAAGTACACAGACTTAGCATAATTACCTATTCGGCAGTTCAAAAGTTTTTGTCAAAATAATATTTTTGGCTTTATTCTAAAATTCTTTCTTTAGAATCGTCATAGATTGGAATATTTCAAACTTTTATTTTTATCTGTACACGGTATACAAGCAATTTAAAAAATTGAAAATAATTAATTATTTGTTCCACATCACAAAGCCAGAATCAATTATCATTACATACATTAATGTTATTACTGTATAACTAATATTAAAACTAAGTAACCATTTTAAAAGGACAGTTTGAATGTCAGAAAATTATATTTCTATCTTAAAAATTATTCACTGGATAAGAAGATATTAATTAAGGTTGCCACAGCAATATACTAACATGTAAAGAGAACATTCCCCCTAGTTGTAGTTCCCTGCACATTGGAACAATGAGAAACTACTTAGTGTAAATATCCATTTGTGTGAACGTAAATGGAACTGTCGCCTTGGTTACTGCCAAAAATCAGATGTTGCATACACAATCACACAAGATAAACAGCAATTTTAATTTGAAGAAACTCTGGTGCTTAATACCATTAAACTACAATCCATGGATATTCATAGAGACTATCAAAATATGGAAACACCATCTTATTAATTGTGCAAATCAGTTTAAAAAATTGTATTAACGATAGGTATGTATAATATTCTAAAAGATTTGCATGCCATAGGAATACACAACTGATGAAAAGGTATGATTGACCGAAGCACGTGGAAGCAAGTCGTACAGGCAACGAAGACCTACGAGATAGTGAGGGAAAGACAGGATTTGAATACTCAGATTTCACCATGCCTTATCAGGCAAACATACAAAAATTAAAATTGATAGAATCCCCAAATTGTTCATGCGGAGAAATTGGGAATCTCAAATATATGATATTCGGTAATAAAAAATATAGCCACAGATGTAAGGATGCTAGACAATGTGTTGACAAAATATAAAAATTCAAAGAAACCTTATGATCTACTACAAATTTTAATGACTTTACGAAAGCCTTTTTTGAGCACATGTTGAGAATAAAAGTAAATGTCATAGCTAGGTTTGTGATGTGTCTAAATCACTAAAGACCTCCAAGTGTCCTGTGTATAAAAAAAACTAAAGAGGAAAAAAAGAAAAATCAAAAGATGGAAAACACCAAAATAAACAGAAATAAAAAAAAACAAAAGTTCAAAGAAAACGTAATAACGATTAGAACATATGTAGAGATATACGTAGTAAACGGAATCACAAATTATAAAAATTTTGACTTTAGTTAAAACAAGAAATATGGCAACACCTGTAAGAGACATCTTTTGAAGCGATTGAAGGCTACGGTTGTCAAACAAGCTAAAAAGAAAGAAATGTTCACGAAATCGGCGAAACCAATACTGACCCAGTGATGTATTCAGTTTAGAGTAAATAGGTAGAAGAATTTAAGTTACGGACTTTTAACATATCACGAGAAATGTTTAATGGCCAATTCAAGATTATTATTTACTTGTACACATATATATCTAGTGGCTAAAGTGGAAAATTTTGGTAGATAGAACTTAACAAGTAAGGCATCATTGAAATTAAAAATATTTAGTGGAATATGCAATGCATATGCAAATATGCAATGTACTATAATTTAATGAGGTAGAAATGCCAAAGTGTTTAAACAGATTATGGTTTAGTCATAACTCAGGTATTTTTAAAATAATCTACTCAAAATGAGAAACTGGAAACATTGCTCTATAAGTACAAATAATTTAAAGGAATACTGAAAAATGTGACAAAACCAGTTACACAATGTGGAAATCATTTATTTAACGAATAATATTGTTTGTGTGTTTATTTTAAAGATGTATAAAAACGCTAGGACATGTCAACTTTTAAATTCAAATGCGCTTTAAACATTAAATGTACAGGGTGATTCACGGAAGTCTAGCATGGTCCATCATCTTTATTTTTAATGAAATACGTTCTTATTGTAAATTTTTGCAAAGAAATAGATTTAGAGCCAAATAATTTTGTGAATTTAAAATATGCTCTCTTTACATCTGTTGATGTGGAAAGAAGTTTCTCAATTTAAAAATTGAGTACAACAGATAAAAGCCAAAATTTTTTATTGGAAAATTTTGAAAAACATGTGGTCATTTTATTGTTTTCATAATTCCATAGAACAGAATTTTACTTTTTAACTACTTTCATTACAATTAATTAGTATATTTGAATTACCTACATAGTTTTTAAATTTGTTTATATTTGTGTACTAATTATTAAAATAAACATTAATTAATATCATTATTAAATATATGTGTGAATTGAGACCATGCATATTTTCTAAAAAATGCATATTTAATACATATTTTTGGGTAAATTTGTTTATATATTTATGCGCATTTTTTTTCACTTTTTTTTTGCATATTTGCCTTAACTCTATTCACAATAGACCCTACGTAATATAGTTTATTGAGATACGGTTAAGGAGCTTTTAGAAACAGAAATATACAGGGTGTTTCATTAAAAATAATTCAAATATGGACTATACTAGAATTGCGTGAATCACCCTGTACATTAAAATATATGTTTAAAAACCGCACATTTGTATTAAAAAATTGAAGAGTCCCACGGTTTTTCATAATTTTCTAAAATAAAGACACAAACGAAATGTTTATTTTGTATCATATTTCTTTCATACGAAATTAAAACAAAACCATCAGATCGGCCGTTGGAAAAGTCAATGAATTCACGATAATTGGCAACACTTACAACAATGGTTACACTCAAAAAATAAATAGAAAAAGAGAAGAAAATAATAAGATGAAGAACAAGATCAAAAATGAGTAGGAGATAGAAAGTGAAGTTAGATTTTAGTTACGATAGTTTCGAAATTTTCTACCCAAATCCCCCATTAATAAACAATACCTTTAATCTGTGTGGTTTATCTTGTTAACGTATATGTTTAATCAGGACCTAGTTTAAATGACTTTGTTTTGAATTAATTAACTAAAAAATGATAACAAATTTTGTAAAAATCATACTTTTCCATGTATATCATGCAAATATACTTTTTTCTTATAACCTCTTTTCGAAAACAGATATATTAGTACTAAGATTAACATAAAACAGGCTAAATAAAGTATAAAACAAAATGCTGTGTCTACGGTTTTAAAAAATCGTGGTTCAGATTTGTAATCTGGAGAACCATCAAGTCCTAGATGCAATATTCTTGTATCTGCACCAATATATCGCACATTAATACTAGTGTAGACGTGTTTGAGATAGTAAAATATTTCTGGAATGTTCCAAGTATTTTCTTTAGTGTAACACCTCGGGCAATTTACTTTGGAGGGAAATTGGTATTTGGGATATTCGGGATCTTCCGTTTCGTCTCCCGATAATCTTTTGTTTACTTCATTGTGGGCGCTCCACAACCACAAAACAGAATCATCCCACGACGATACATTAAATAGGGCTCTTCTTCTGGCCAAATCTTGGAAATGTTGACTGCAATCATAACAACCAAAAAAGGATTTGATATAGCCGTGCATCGCTTCGAGAACAATTCTAGGATTTGAACCAATAGCTTCGTCAGCGGCGTTGACAGTCAAATAATGGAATAGCTTCCACAAGCCACAAGTATAACCTCGATAATTATCTGCGCTACCTTTACAACCTAACCACTGTTGTGGCGAAGAAAACACTAGTTGATTTTCCATTTCCGCGTGCTTAAGAAAATTTGCAATATCAGAGCCTTTAACTGCAGTTTTGTACCACACAAACTCTTTTAAGTCGTGAAGGAATAGTTTTCCATTTCTTCCAAAAGGAAAATACTTGTAGAGGACATTTATATAGTTTTTAAGTGCTTGTAGTCTCTCGTCAGTAATTTCCTTAACCAGTCCCACCTCATGTTTAAGGGAATACCTAAGAGTAGATTCTAAATCCATTTGGAAGACTACATCGCCCATCTTCTTTATTTTATCTTTCAACCTGGCTCTTTCCCTTTCTTCTAAGAAATTAGCTACATTATTTACCTGTTTATCCTCTCTATGATTAATTAGTTCTTCATTACTATTAGCTGTTTTATGTGGATCTATATATTTTTGAATAGCATTTTTAATCGATTCAGTGTTGGCTTTAGCATCTAAAAGTTTGTGAGTTTCATCTTTGTTTATAACTACTAATGCTGGAAAACTTGTAACGCCAAATTTAGTTACTAAATCTGTTTCATTTTTTAGAATATACCTAACATTAACGTTCTTAACTTTATGTAAATCCATCATAACTTCTTGACCTACATAATCGGAGACATTTTGTTGTACAACAAGAAACGCGAGATCATTGTCAATTGTAAACAAATCTTTGAGACTACCTGTAAAAGGTTGAAGTGTAGGGAACATTTTACCCCTATCGGCAATTTGTTCATTCAGTATAGTATTTAAAAGAATACGTTTGTGTGCTGCTGCATCTCCTCCTGCTTGAAGGTTCAATCCTAGATTAGTGGGGCCCTCTTCGTACATCTCATGGAAATATTTAAGAGTTGGATAGCCCATAATTTCAAATTCTCTGCATATTGCGGTGTTAGTTTCATCCGAACAGTCTATGGCACCTACTCCTACTAAACCTAAAACATGCATGAGATAAAACGCTTAAAATAATATAATTGAAATAATTTCAAATAGTTAACAACAATTCTATTACATTAAAATAATGAAACTATTGTACAAATTCAAAATTGTAGGTGTTAAGTTCTTACAAATGATGGTGACGTTACAGCACTATTCTGGGTATTTCAATAGCGTAAAAAAAATTTCATAAGGGGTTGAGGTAAAAACCAAAGGAGAAGAATATTCACATATCCTTATAGTTCAGTAGTTCAAAGTACTACTTGTCAAATATAGTTTGGGATTTGACGATTTTGCCATCTGGGTAGAAAATTGTGAGAGAAAGTGAGAAGACATTCTGAAGAAAAGGAAGGCATAATGCGTTGTTTCTCCTCCCCTCGTTGGTACAAGTTTGGAATGCACCTCAAAAATATTGACAGTATCATTTTAAAGTCATCTACTTCAAAATTTATAATATATGTCTGAATTGTCAATATAAATGAGGCAGGTAAACTGGTAAAATTAAATTATTAGAACTTTTTTATATTACCAAGTAACAAAACAAAATAATTTGCTAAATTTATACTTTGAGGATGATTTCCGAAGTCGAAACGTCAAAAAAAACGTATTTTAAAGTAGAAGCAAAGTTCCCAGATACTTGTGGCCAAGACAGTATGTACTTACAGAAGAAGAACTGTGTCAAAACTTACATAATGAGTCAACAACTGGATACTAAAACTAAATTAAAGAACTGTGTCAAAACTTATATAATGAGTCAACAACTGGATACTAAATCCACAGTAATGGGCTTAGATTTGTAAATAATGTATTTGATGAATATAGTAGTGATAGAACTCTTAGTATTTATCATGTAGAACTCTTTTAAATTTGTAATTATGTGTTGATTTTATTAAAGATTAGGCACCAAGAGAAAATGTTATTCAAACCTCAAGTAAATATAGACAAGCAGTGCATGTCATGATACAGTGTATCAAAAGAAGAAATGAAGTAAGTTTGGTGTGGTAAAATATTTTTTTCGATCTCTAGAAAATATTTGTTTATCTTGTGGGGAATATTCAGTACTATGCTATTCTATAAATATGATTAGCTGCATTTCTTATCATTATATGTGCATTTTTTGTTTCGGTTATACACAATAAAGATTAATTTATTTACTGCTTATATTAATTACTTATTATTCATTACAAAAAGATTAATTAATATCCATTTCGTAATTCCTAATCACCAAATTGATTTATGAATCAATTAAATAACTCATTGTCAGCAACAAGAGTGCCTTCAAAAATATGTCTTCAATATATTGTCTACTTAAATTTTTTTAACTAGTGCTATCTGTATATTCGAAAATATATACAGATTTTTTCTCTTACCCAATATTTCTGAAACACTGTTCAGAATTGGTTTACTTAAGTATGATTTGCACACTATTTAACCAAAATCTAATTCACAGTTTTCTTCTGGAAACCTATTATTATTATCTTACTTATTACTTATTATCTATACTATAATATATGGTTATACAAAATATTATTAGAAGGTGCACAGAGAGGTTAAAAATAGACTATACAACCTTACACAATCTACAAGACTAAGGCCTATGGATAAAACCAGAATAATATCAAATTCTTAATTATTGTTTGTTTTGAAATGGTTTATGAATCAAATTTATCAAATTAGTCCTGTTTACATAAAAAATGTTCTAAATTTTGAACACTAGACAATCATTTTGAACAAATTCTATGTATAATTTTATGGTGTTGGCTAGTAATAAAGCTTTAGTCCATATTTTGTCTTTCTGTTATTTGTGCCAGTCCCATTCACAATATGTCTTGGTGTCTATGACTTGTCTAGTCAACTGAAATACACCATTTAAAATTTTTTCATCTAATACTTAATACAGTAAAAAGCCTAGCAGCACTGTTACTGTATTATTTTGATTCAAGTTCCAAGTTCCAAAAGTACCATTTATTACTTCTTTCTACACATTTAGTATTTGGATTTTGATTCACCTTCCTGTTACTTCTATATTTTCTTTGTTTTCAAATTAATTGGAAAGAGTTCTATAAAAAATTTTATTCTTGTCTAAGTAACCATACTATTTGATTTTATTATTTAAATAATATATTTTTTAATTATGTATCTTTGATCTGTTCTGAAAAAACACACTTGCAGCCTTAGACTTTTTTAAGATTAGATCGCAGATGACATATTTTACATTGAAAAGGTTGTGTGAGAAAAAATACCAAAAAAAAACTTCCAAATACTAAGTAAGGATGGTGTATTTACAGTCAGGTGATGCTCTAGATAAATAAAAAAAATACTTTATATTTACCTTTCCAATCCTTTATGTCTGTTGCAAACTCTTTCCAACTAGGTGCAAATCGTTGGCAAAACCCACACCAAGCATTGTAGAATTCAATTATCCATGCTCTTTTGTTACCATAAAGTTCACTTTTAAAATTATCTACTGTTAGAATTTCAACGTCGTCATTTAAATAATAAAGACCAATTTTTTCTGAATACTTCTTATAATCATTTGAACTCATGGAAAATATACCTACATTAGCTTTATCCTTCACAGTTTTCATGATGCCTGCATTGTTGGAAAATCCAAAAAGTGCACACAAAATTAAGAAATTGTAAATTATTGTAGACGAATATTTATGTGACATATTTTTCAGGAACTAATTTTTAGGATGAAACTATCTGTTTATCACTTTATTTAAAACATATGTCTTCTTGAAAAAGTTGATGTTTTCTAAGAAACAAACGGAAAAAAGTTGGGTTAGGGTTTGTTTGTTGATATCACTTGACAACTCTTATGTCAAATCAGTCAAACAGTGAAGGAGGGATTTATTTGGATTTATGGTACAATATTATTATTATTTACAACGCTTCATTATTTGCGAATTAAATTAAATTATATATTGATATTTTATTACAATTTCTTAATCATTTAAAAACTCATTTATAAACTAATTAAACTTTTTATTCAACTATTACTTTTTATGAATTTAATTATCCAATCATTATTCAGCACGTAAATCAGATTAATGTGGCGCAATCTACATTATCTTTTGAATACAATGCGAATGCGAATAAATTAAACTGAACTAAACATCGCAATGTAATTTCGACGTACTTAAATGAAAAATTCCATGGCAATTATTAAAATGATACTTTGAATAGGAACGTAGGTTTGGACGTAGGATCCAAAGACAGGAAACATGAAAATTGTGAGAAGTCTAAGTTATAATACCTACAAATTTGTAGTAGCTGTGAAGATAATTTAATCTAAATATTATTTATTATTCTTTTTTAACTCTATTTGAAGATTTACTAATATTATTTTATTAATACCTCTAAAGAAAAAAGTAGATTCCTACCTATTTATTGCAAAAATAGTACATTGTTTACCGGGTAGGAAAAGCTTAACATTCCTGGACGACTGTGAAGATTGCTAAGTCGAGGCGCAAGCCGAGACTTAGCAACACAGAGTCCAGGAATGTGGCTTTTCCTACGAGGTAAACATACTATTTTTCCGCAAATCGTTTAAAATTCGACAGATATTGATTGATTTAAAAAAAAAACGCGATAATTTTATTCCCAAATAAATGGTGCTTTGAAATTCCTAATAAAATTACTTGGGTTACTATGGAAACGTATTGAGGTTGAATTGTCAAACTTGACGCTTATAAATTTAATTGCTGGTGTTCTCGAAAGTAAAATGATAAGTGATGATGAAATTTCCATTCCTGGGACTCCTCCAGAGCTGGTTGAGGCAGTGAATACTGCTTCATTAGAATTATTGCCAAAGAAATCAAGAGAAAAGTACGAAAATGTATACAGACGTTTTATGGATTATCGCATGAGTAAAAATACGAGTTCTTTCTCAGAAAATGTTGTAATGGCATACTTCCTAGACCTTTGTTTAAAGATGAAATCTTCAACATTATGGGCCAATTATTCAATGCTGAAGTCAACCCTTGCACTTAAACACAATGTAGATATATCTACATACTCAAAACTTCGTTCCTTATTGAAACGGCAAGCTCAAGGTTATAGGGCAAAGAAATCTAAGATTTTAACGAAGGAAGAAATTGAAAAATTTATCCAGGAAGCTCCAGATAAAGAAAATTGGTAAAATTCAAGGAAACCGGGGACGGTAAATACAAGTTAAATCTTGAAATATTTGTTATGTATGGCTTCCTACTCACTTTATAATGCTCTAAAAATTGCGGATTCTGTATTTTAACGCACATTTTTTCTGTAACTCTCGTTTAAAAATTACCAAAATCGTAAAAAATAGGAAATTACTATAAAAATGTAAAAATATAAAACTACTTACAAAATCATATGAAATATATATAAATAAATATAAATACTAATATTTATGGTCTAAACCATTAAAAAAGTAAAAATTTTGACAAAAAGTCATAGTTTATTAAAATTGTCAAAAGAACTCTGGGCATCTGCCTAATAATTATAATTCGACATACATTCGCAATGTTGCCACGTTTATAATTGCTTTGTATGGGGTATATTATAATTGCGTTTTACAATAAATTGTAAAAATTTGAAATAACAATATATTATGAATTTGAAATTAGAATATATAAGAATTTGTAATAAGAATATATAAGAATATATACTTAAGAATTTGAAATAAGAATATATAACTAATATAACCAAACCTAACCAAACCCAACCTAACCTAACCCAACAAAACCAAACCCAACCCAACCTAAACTAACATAACCCAACCTAACCTAAACTAACCCAACCTAACCTAACCTAACCCAACCTAACCTAACCCAACCTAACCTATCCCAACCTAACCCAACCCAACCTAAACTAACATAACCTAACCTAACCCAGCCTAACCTAACCTAACCAACTAAACCTAACCTAACCCAGCCTAACCTAACCTAACCAACTAAACCTAACCTAACCCAGCCTAACCTAACCTAACCAACTAAACCTAACCTAACCCAACCCAACCTAAACTAACATAACCCAACCTAACCTAAACTAACCCAACCCAACCTAAACTAACATAACCTAACCTAACCCAGACTAACCTAACCTAAGCTGATCAAACCTAACCTGATTAAACCTGACCTGATCAAACCTGACCTGATCAAACCTAACCTGATTAAACCTGACCTGATCAAACCTAATTCAACGCAACGAAAAACAAAATATTTTCTTTTTTACAAAATAAAATTTTCTTGTACATATTTATATTTTTACAAAATTTTGCAAAAAACAATATTTTTTGAAAATATGGCAACAGTGGTGGAAAAGTGACATGACATTAACAACAGTATAATCAAAATGGACGAATTATTTGAAAATTGATGTCAAAACACGCAATTTTTAAACGAGAATTATAGAAAAAATATGCATTAAAATACAGAATCCGCAATTTTTAGAACATTATAAAGTGAGTAGGAAGCCATACATAACAAATATTTCAAGATTTAACTTGTATTTACCGTCCCCGGTTTCCTTGAATAATACCAGAAAATTTAATGATTAAGGTAATTTACAAGGTTTTAATTTCTATTTAGATTATAGCTTTATTTATTTTTTAGGTGGCTGTAATATTTGGTATTTCTGGGACCTGTAGAATGGATGAGTTAGTCCGAATGACTGTACACGATATAGAAGACTTAGAATCTAAGCTTTTAATCAGCATACCTGATTCGAAAATCAACAAACCAAGATCATTTGTAATTAATCAGATCTACTTGAATGTTTATCGAAAGTATGTTCCGTTAAGACCAGAAAATATGAACAGTGACCGATTTTTCTTTAAATATCAAAGCGGAAAGGGTTGTAGACAAGTGGCAGGAATTCATCAATTTAGAAAAATGCCCAAAATAATTGCTACTTATTTGAACTTGGTAAATCCGACAGAATATACTGGTCACTGCTTTCGTCGATCTTCTGCAACAATATTGGTTGACTCTGGTGCCGACATAACTAGTTTAAAGAGGCATGGCGGATGGAAGTCATCAAACGTTGCTGAAGGATATATCGAAGAATCGCTTAACAATAAGGTTGAGGTGGCAAATAAAATTTTCACAGTACAAAATATTCAACAAAATGACACTTCCACCCTGCATGTTGTCCAAAATGTTTCTCATAGTTCTAAGAGTGTTCCTCCAATGTTCAATAATTGTACTAACTGTCAAATTACTGTAAATATAACAAATTGATCTTAAAAATGTATTCAGCAATGACTTGATGTTTTCAAAATATAAATTAATTCCTTATAAGCAATGTGTTTTCTATCATTTATGTAGAACACTAACAACTGTACGGAAATATCATTTCCTTACAGTAAGGAAATGACATTTCCTTACAGTAAGGAAGTCCTGACTTTTTCTTCAAGAAATTTTGACAGGAATGTCAAAATTTCCTGGCGATTTGCGGAAAAATAATTTATTTTCTTAATCAAAATAAGTATCTACTTAAAATATCTACTATAAGATGTTTAAAAGATTGGTACCCATACAATTGTGTATAGTCCAGTCGTCAGAGAGTTGACCTCTAAAAATCATACGAACTATAGCTAAATTTTGCAGAGAATATTAATTTTGGGACCACAAAAAAGATGCTAGAAAGTTTAGCACTTTTACCCCGGGCTTCCCCCTGAAACCCCCCACGCAGGGAACTTAAAACAAAAAAAAATCGATTTACCAAGAATCTGTACACCGTAGGAAGAAATGTTTCAAATAAAAAATGTAGCTGAGAAATTTTTAACAAAAATGGTTATAAGCATTTTTTATGCAGAATGAACCGTTCTCTGAGAAACAACGCTTGAAGCGACCGTCGATTTTGCATGTCAGTTACGCGCGCGAAATCAATGTTCGATATTTGATTTTGCCCATATTATAATTTTGTCCGACTCCTTAGCAGTGATAAAATCTATCGGTAAATATGTACCTACTACCAAACTTACAAGACTGCCGATACATTTATAGAATTAAACATATTATTCAAACTCTTTTAACCAAAGGAATCAATGTACATTTTCTCTGGATTAAAGCACATGCAGGATTTGAACATAATCATAATCAATAACACGTTTTCATTCTCACTAAATCCGTTTCTAATCTTCCAACACGCAAATACCATCTTCTCTGTGATCTTGCTTTTCTTAAACCATGTCGTGACTATCAAAGTCATTCCGCAATATCTTCAAATTTAACATCACACTAAATCTTCATCAATTTTTAAAATTCTTAGAGCAACTGGTTTTTCGCTTGGTAGAAATTCAATTCTTTTCACCCGACGCAACTTAGATTCAACAAATTCCCAACTTCTGAAAACCTACAACGATATTCACTCTTTCAATATCCACCCATTATAATGGGACACTTTCGATCGTATTTTTCACCAAAAAGCCCAACACATTTCTGACAACAAAACTCAAACTCAGAAACGCAAACTGGACCAACTTATATCTCAGCAAAATCCACAGTCTATTTCAAATCAACAACCCTCTACTGTTCGCAATTTTTCACATATCCGATTCAGCTACTAAAGCTCTGTCAAAAGGCTTCAATTTTGCTGCCACTCCTCTTCCATACTAACAGAGAAAATTATTTGTCAAACTGAAGAATATATTTCTCATCTTCCTTGCGACCAAGCCGAAATTGCCAGACAAGATGTTGCCAGAATCTCCGTACTTCCAAACCCCCGTCAAATATAAGTCTTTCAGAAAGACGTGCCCTCAAATATTGTCATCCTTCCGGCCGACAAACGTAATGCCACTGTCATTCTCAACTCTTCTAATTATTTCGACAAAATGTTCGAACTTTTCAATTCCCCAGAATACAAACGCGTTCCAAACGATACCACCACATGTCTGGAAAAAACTACCAAATCTATTATAAATAAGTCTACTCTACTTCCAGACATCAAAAAATCTCTTATACCCAGAGAAAAATCATCTCGAATTCCAAAGATATACGGCCTTCAAAAATCCATAAGCCCAATGTTCCCCTAAGATCCATCGTCAGTGCATACAACTGCCTACTCAGAAATTGGCGAAACATCTCGCTTTATCTTTACAATTATTAGCCGAAAATGCCTCGTCCTTTGTCAAAAACTTTGATTTTCTGAAAAACATTTCTGTTTCACCCTCAGATATACTAGTTAGTTTTGACATTGTTTTTTTATTCGCCAACATTCCCATCGATGAAACCATTTACATCTTGGACTCTAAACATCATATCCCCCAAGACACATTATCTCTTATAAAACACTGCGTGTCTAATACATATTTTTAATTTCAAAATAATTTTTATCGTCAAACCAAAGGTGCCCCAATGGGATCCCCCCTCTGTGCCGTAATAGCTGATATCTACATGGAACATTTTGAAACAGTAGCCCTGTCCTCATTAAATCTAAAACCCACCTGATGGTTACGATACATTGATGACACCTTTGTCATTCGGCCCCATGGTAAAGACACATTAGATCTCTTCCTCTCCCACCTGAATGGAATACATCCCAGCGTTCAATTCACGAGGGAAATCTCCATTCTACAAAATAGTTCTAATACGAACTCGTTTAAAATCCAGTGACTAGAAATTCTCGGAAATAATTCTTATCAGTTCTTTCACAAGCCACAAGTATAACCTCGATAATTATCTGCGCTACCTTTACAACCTAACCACTGTTGTGGCGAAGAAAACACTAGTTGATTTTCCATTTCCGCGTGCTTAAGAAAATTTGCAATATCAGAGCCTTTAACTGCAGTTTTGTACCACACAAACTCTTTTAAGTCGTGAAGGAATAGTTTTCCATTTCTTCCAAAAGGAAAATACTTGTAGAGGACATTTATATAGTTTTTAAGTGCTTGTAGTCTCTCGTCAGTAATTTCCTTAACCAGTCCCACCTCATGTTTAAGGGAATACCTAAGAGTAGATTCTAAATCCATTTGGAAGACTACATCACCCATCTTCTTTATTTTATCTTTCAACCTGGCTCTCTCCCTTTCTTCTAAGAAATTAGCTACATTATTTACCTGTTTATCCTCTCTATGATTAATTAGTTCTTCATTACTATTATCTGTTTTATGTGGATCTATATATTTTTGAATAGTATTTTTAATTGATTCAGCGTTGGCTTTAGCATCTAAAAGTTTATGAGTTTCATCTTTGTTTATAACTACTAATGCTGGAAAACTTGTAACGCCAAATTTAGTTACTAAATCTGTTTCATTTTTTAGAATATACCTAACATTAACGTTCTTAACTTTATGTAAATCCATCATAACTTCTTGACCTACATAATCGGAGACATTTTGTTGTACAACAAGAAACGCGAGATCATTGTCAATTGTAAACAAATCTTTGAGACTACCTGTAAAAGGTTGAAGTGTAGGGAACATTTTACCCCTATCGGCAATTTGTTCATTCAGTATAGTATTTAAAAGAATACGTTTGTGTGCTGCTGCATCTCCTCCTGCTTTAAGGTTCAATCCTAGATTTGTGGGGCCCTCTTCGTACATCTCATGGAAATATTTAAGAGTTGGATAGCCCATAATTTCAAATTCTCTGCATATTGCGGTGTTAGTTTCATCCGAACAGTCTATGGCACCTACTCCTACTAAACCTAAAACATGCATGAGATAAAACTCTTAAAATAATATAATTGAAATAATTTCAAATAGTTAACAACAATTCTATTACATTAAAATACAGTAGGTGTTAAGTTCTTACAAATGATGGTGACGTTACAGCACTATTCTGGGTATTTCAATAGCGTAAAAAAATTTTCATAAGGGGTTGAGGTAAAAACCAAAGGAGAAGAATATTCACATATCCTTATAGTTCAGTAGTTCAAAGTACTACTTGTCAAATATAGTTTGGGATTTGACGATTTTGCCATCTGGGTAGAAAATTGTGAGAGAAAGTGAGAACACATTCTGAAGAAAAGAAAGGCATAATGCGTTGTTTCTCCTCCCCTCGTTGGTACAAGTTTGGAATGCACCTCAAAAATATTGACAGTATCATTTTAAAGTCATCTACTTCAAAAGGGCCATTCGGCCCCGTGGTAAAACATTAGATCTCTTCCTCTCCCACCTGAATGGAATACATCCCAGCGTTCAATTCACGAGGGAAATCTCCATTCTACAAAATAGTTCTAATACGAACTCGTTTAAAATCCAGTGACTAGAAATTCTCGGAAATAATTCTTATCAGTTCTTTGTCTGTCCTTAACGAGTCGTTAAGGAGTCATTAATAATGACTTTATAATAACTGTTTTAAGGTAACTGATACTAAATTAGAAATTAACTTTTACCAAACTTTATAGAGTATCAATTATTAAAGATGGCATTAAAACAAACAAAAAAGTTTGGTATCTATAAAACAATCTGTGTAAAATCAAACTCCATTTATTATTTAAGTGAGTGATAATTTTGTAATTGGTGCAATTTCAAATAATTTAATTTGTTTAATTTTTCAACGCCACTGCATGGGTCTGATCATAGATATTCTATTGTCTGCGTGATTAACTATTTCATGGAAAGGCTCGCCACTCGATTTGAAATAAGTTGTATACCATATTTGTTTTTGTTTTTAAATGATTAACATGTTCGGTAAACAGTATACCCTTTTATTATTAACGAGGTAGAACAACTTGCCAAAACAATAAATACAACGAAGTAGGTGTAAATATCTAATATACAAACATATTATTATTATAAAACATATACATGATTAATCTTATATAAAATATTGGATAAGTGTATCTTGCAAATTAAACATAATTTATACGTGAGGTACCATCTAAATTTTACGACTTACTCGCGAAAATGAACGTTAAGGGTAAAAAATTTTAACATTTTAACTTTTGAAGATTAAATGATATTGAAAAAGTTATTTCTTTACAAAAATACTGAGTACCTAAAGTTTTAAGTACAAAATTTTTTCAAAAACTCTTTTTAAAGTCAAATATTTTACTAAATTGAAAAATTCAAACATCAATAGATGTTCAAATTACGTAACACAATTTCAAAATTTTAACTGGCACCTCAGAAGTATTTTTCACATCCCATTCTTTTCTTTATGGTACTATGGTTTTTATTGAGTGATTTCGTTCACAGTTTTTGACATGAGCTGGTACGTCTCTTCAATTAATCTTGGAATGTCTTCTGTTGTCAAATTTTTTGTAGAGATCGCGGGAAGGATCCTAATCTTGATTTGTCCTGAAAAAGAAAATAGCTGTTTAAGGGGACATAAGCAGAATAGTCCTTACAACAGTACCTATAAATCTCTAGCTCATCAGAAAGTTGGTTTAAAAACGATTATACTCCGTTTGAAAATTATTGAACAAATCTGGACTTAAGTGAAGCGATATGATGCAAAAAAATACATTTAAACTTAAGCTAGTCGTCAATTACTAAATAACTCAATCTACTAAATTACTAAATAACTACCCAATAATTTCATCTGACAATGGGCAAACACTTATATAAGACATGTCATAGCATAGGATAAAAAATTCTCAACAGTCGATAAGATTGTAACGTAAAATAAACCTGGGTGGGTAGAAAGAACGCCCAGAACTTGGGTGCAATTTTGGGTAGCGTAATAATTACATTAAGATAACTTGTTTTTGGAATTTAGCCAAACGAAGAATTCCAAGTTTAAAGACTTTCAGCAAGCAAATCTGCTCTCAGGTTTTTTGAAGGAGACAACAACTAGCTTTGGAAAGTGGGTCAACAGATGTCCAGTCGAGGGCACAGAATAAATAACAATCAGACTTCCCACTCTCAGATGCCGCCTTTGTAGTTTGTCAACACGCGATCGCCATATTTTAAACGGAAACATAGACTCGAACTGAGAAATTTGTGACAAGCTACGACAGAACTGTAATTTAAATTTTTAGAAATTAATAATTTAGTACATTTGAAATAATTTAATCTATTCTTTAACTAAAACTACGAATAAAATAGTGCATATTATGTCTCTAGTTGCCGTAAATAAATTAAACCGGGTTAATTTTTCTATGCACACCAGATAAAATGTCACTGAACAGCACTGGTCCCGTTTAAAACATGGCTGATTCCGTCTGCGCAAACGAGATGCACGTATTTATTTTTTCAAGCAGAGTGGGCATTCTGATTGTTTATTATTCTGTGACGAGGGATACTGTAGTCGGAATAAAATTTAAAAAGTAAATTGTGTTAACTGAAAGGGATTACTATTTTAATGGGAATAAGCCACAATTGAAGTTTAAAATAAGTTTACTGACGTTTCAATTTCTACTTCGGAAATCGTTCTCTAAATACAAACATAAATAAATTAAACAAATTTTGTTTTTTGTTGAAGAACAAACCTCCGGAACAAACGTTAAACAATCTCTAAAATGTTTGGCAAAATGAAAATATTCCTGCAGGTTATAGAGGTAATCCGTACTATAGAGAAGTAATGAAAATTCTCCAAGATTTCTCTCTGAGAAATCCAACGATATTGGATATAAAACCTCTTCTATTATATCAACCACAATGTTTGCATATATTTGCATTTGCATAAACAAACCGGATCTTATATTTTTATAATCTATTATATCAACCATAATTTCTGCATATATTTGCATTTACATAAAAAATCCGGATCTTATATTTTGCAACAACCGATACTCTTGTAATATTCACCTGAGGTAAATTTATTCTTTCCTAAAAAGGTAAACCTTGATACAGCCACAGGTTGGATGGGACATTGTGCAGCTATGGCTAAATGGAAAGCACCCTTCTTGAAGGGTAGCAGTTTTGGACCTCCATTTCTGGTTCCTTCGGGAAATATAAGTACTCGAGCCTAAAAATAAAAGAAAACTTTATAATAACGAAGGAATATGCTTAATTAATTAGCCAGCATTAATCATTATCAGGCCATGGAGTTTGGGGTATGTACATTGTAAAATGGCGTGCGCCCCATCCATCCATGCTATGGCATGCTGGACGAGCCATACAGTCTGTAGTCAACACCCCGAAGTATAAGCGGGAACACAAAATGTACCCATACTCATACTCTTATGAAACGCACCTGGCGGATCATAAGAGCCTTCACATTTTACTCTTCTTCAACTTGTCTTGAGTGAAATGTCTTTAATCTTTTTCTATCAGCCTCTCTTGGTTAACTCTTGTTTTCTTCCGACCCCGAATGGCGATTAGGTTTCCGAAGGCAGACGGGTCACTATATTTCTTTATAATATATTCTTCCCATCCACACCTTCTTTCCCTCCCCATCCTACCCAACAAAAATATGGAGAAAACCAGATGCAAAAAATCCGTAAGTGAAGGCATCGCTGACGATGCTCTTGGAACACCGGGCGAAACAACTTACGTTTCGCCGATGATATACTTATAATAGCTGAAGATCTAGGTATGGCAAGAGAGATGGTACAGGAACTCGTTATTGTTACAGAAAATGTAGGTTTAAATATAAATATCTCGAAAACAAAAATCATGACCAATTTGGTACCCAACCAGAACATCAGTATTGGTGGGAAAGAAATAGAACTCGTAGATAGATATAAATACCTGGGACATGAAATTATGATTGGCAGGGATAACCAGACTCATGAACTGAAGAGAAGAATCGGCCTTGGGTGGGCAGCATTTGGAAAACAGAGAGAAACTTTTAAAAGTGAGCTGCCCACATGCCTAAAGAGAAAGGTATTTGATCAGTGCGTCATCCCAGTCTTGACATACGGAGAAGAAAAACTTACCTTAACAAAAGCAGCAGCTACCAAGCTGAGAGTCACGCAGAGAAGAATAGAGCGGTCTATGTTTGAATAACTCTGCGAGACAGAATAACCAACGAAGGCATCAGGAGAAGAACCGGAGTGACTGACATCATCGAGAAAAAGCCAGACTAAAATGGAGATGGACAGGACACATAGCCAGAATGACAGATGGGCGATGGACATAGAGGTTATTGGAATGGAGGCCAAGGGAAGACAAGAGAAGCGTCGGTCGACCACCTACAAGATAGACTGACGATTTAAGAAGTCTCAATAAAAACTGGATAAGAGCGGCGCAAGATAGACGGGGTTGGAAACATGAGGAAGAGGCCTATGTTCAGCAGTGGACTCTTGAGGCTGGATGATGAATTAACCAGAAACATTAATTGTTGGTCGAAGTTGTCGTATTCTGTTTATTCTGAACTATTTCCATCAATATATCTTTAGCGTTCTCAATCGTATCTTTAGTATTCTTTAGCGTTAGTCTATAAAATAATTGCAAAAATTATTAGGAAAAGATTAATAAAATATGATAACAAAGTGATTGGAGAATACCAGGAAGGTTTTATATCAGGAAGAACAAATACTGATCAAATAAATAAGTTTGTTAAAATTAATACAAAATAATAGCTATGAACAAAACTTACGATGCTGTTTATCGATTTTAAATAAGCATATGACTCTCTAAATCAAACGATGCTCTATGAGGCCATGAGAATATTAGAAATGCCAGAAAAAGCTTATAAGGCTAGTGAGAATGATGCTTAGAAACCCGATGAATAGGGTAACATAGGAAGGAAGCTTGTCAAGACAATTCACAGTCAATAGAGGTTTAAAACAAGGAGATCCACTATCAACGAATTTAATTTAACCTATTATTAGAACAAATCGTAAGAAGGTCAAATTTAAGCACAAACAGGACTATTTTCAATAGCAGGGTACAGTGCATAGCGTACGCGGATGATGTGTTGATACTAGCGAGAACAAAAAAAACATTTAGAAAAAGTTTTCCAGAAATTTGAAGAAGCGAAAAGATACGGATTAATAGTAAACAAAACAAAAACGCAATAAATGGAAATGGGAGGAGACATAACAAATAATAACAAATATATCAAAATGAAAGGAGCAGAGACTGTCCATAGTTTTGAAAAAGTGTCAGAATTTGAATACTTAGGAGTAACCATAACGAACACGGCAAAAGAAGAAAAAGGGATAGACAGAAGATTAATGAAGGGATGCAGAGCGATAGGGTCACTAAATACATTACTGAAAGCAAAAAATGTGCCAAGGACAGCTAAACAGCGAGTGTAAGGCACACAGTAATCAGACCCACCCACAGTGATATATGCCAGTGAAACGTGGATTATGAACCAGCAGGAAGAAAAGAAAGTAGAGATCTGGGAAAGAAAGGTGCTTAGAAAAATCTTTGGAGGAATAAAGATGGCAGATCATAATTGGAGAAGACGAACTAATAAAGAAATAATGAGAATATATGGAAAATCAGCAATTACGGCAAAAATACGAGCCCAAAAAGCTAGACGGCTTGGTCACATTATACGAATGCCAGACAATCGAAATATAAAAACAATACTGAAGGAGAGAGAAATCGGGAAAAAAGAAGAGGACGTCCAAAGAAGAAGTGGTTGGAAGCAGTAAAGCAAGATTGTCAGAAATAGGCGTGAAAAATTGAAGAGAGAAAGCAAGGGACCGAAAAAAATGGAGGGAAATAACCAGGTTGTTAGAAGCCAGGGACCTACAAAGCCTGTAGCGCTGTAGAGCCGGGAACTGGTGCACTAAAGGTCGATTCAGACACATCAGTCACGTCTCGTCACAGTCCTGGCGCCGAATCGAACAATCCGTCATACAAAATATTCTTTAATAGAAATATGGCGCCGGCATTCTCATTCATCAGGCGACGAACAGTTTGCCAGCTGTCAGATAGTTGATAGTTCTGTGACCAAACAGAACCGATTCGGCGTCGGGACTGTGACGGGACTGATGTGTCTGAATTGACCTTAATTCGGTTCTTCGTCATTTTTCGAATCCGTCGATTGATACGAAGCTAAACAGGCACGTTTTATCGATTTGAGAAATTTTATGATATTTCCTATAATATCATAAGAATTTATTATATGAACCTACCTGTTTTTTATTTATCATTTTGGTAGTCTGGTTGAGAGCTACATGCGCTTCTGACGGTTTTTCTCTATCGATGAAGATGACGCCACAAAACCAAAGCGCAAAACCTATCGGTACGACGTAGAGAATAGCCCTTTTGGCTATTGCCGAGCATCTTGGAATAATCGGCCACAGAATGGATAAAACTAAAAAATAACTAATTAACAAGAAGAAGATACGGTATTTTCTTTATACGACTAGGTACTGCTATTTTCGGAATAGTTTAACTAAAGGTCATGTTCAGCCTATTATTGTTACATAACAAACCGAATTGTGCGATTGTGAAACCAATGTTTTTCTGTATTTATTTATTTTATATATTTTGGAATTATAATTTTTTGGCAATTATATAAAGTTGTGCTATTTTGGAACTGTTATTTTTTATATCAACACTAGTTGTGTCTTTTTGGAACTTACCACAGAATTATTCACTTACATGTTCACGTATCTAAGGGTGTGCTATTTTAAAATTGTTATTTTAATGCCGATTCTAATAACTAACAAATGAAGCTGTGCTATTTTGAAACAGTTTTTCTAATATTTAGGGGAAAGGCGTAATCCCTGCATCCATCTCTGTCCAGCCATTTTATGATTTTTGTTAAAAGAATGCTCAATGCTATTTTTATCAGCAAGGTTAAAAGCAAGTTGCCTACACTCTTTCATGGTCATGCCGAAAAGTCTTGCTTTTATTTATCTAAGATAAGCAACAAGTTCTATTTCTTGCTCGGTAGTGAAAACAGGCCTTTTAGCGCCTAAAACTTTTGCATCAGAATAACTTGCATTATCTCGTTGTTTTTTGACATGACGTTCTAAAAAGATTATACATTGTGTTGTAAAATAACTGTGATGTTCAGTATTAAATTAAATTTGGCTAGAGGTAACACATGGCTAAAGCGAGTTTCAGAGCCGGTGAGAGAACCTCTACACGCGGAGAACAGCTGGGAACTGATTGACACACAGATCACCTACCTCCCGGTCTGTGGATTGACAAGATACTTATGAACACTTGTGTCTCGGGCAGTGTTGCCAACGCAAAACTAGAAATTATCCGAATGTTGGGAGCAAAATATCCGAAATTATCCGAATGTTAGAAACCAAATATCCGAAATTATCCGAATTCATAAAAATCGAAAAAGAAGACTTAAATGGAATAATTGACATTGACAGTTGACAGTGACACATTGACAGATGACAATTAATATGACAAATGATGGCAAGAAAACAAGTTTAGTTTGATAGAAATATATTTATTTAAATAAAAAACAACAAATAATACATAAATACAGCAAATTAACAAATTATTAACTCTTTAAACCTATATTAAAAATACTTATTGTTTACATACATAATCGGCAAAAGTATAGAGAAAGTGCCACAGGGGAATTACATGACTACTTCGACCTTTTAGACTTGGATTGAAATAATTTTTGTTTTGTCAATTTCAAAGATCCCTGGATTTTTGTACAGTAAAACAGTCAACCAAAACTATACTATTTATCAACAGAGGGCGCTGAAATAATTCATAGGTTCCATCATCTTGGATTATATAAGAATAGAATTTGGAGTTCTATGTACATTCGCAAATTTAGCTATTTAAGCTTATAAAAATTTAAATTATATTTAAAAATAAAAAGTCGATAGACCCATGAATTATCCGAAATTATCCAAAAAATTGTTCAATCCGAAAATTATCCGATGGTCCACGAAATTATCCGAAAATCGGATAATTATCCGGACATTGGCAACACAGGTCTCGGGCGACCAAAAAAAGATAGTGGCGAGGCTTACGATTGGTCAAAAACTTCAGGCTTGCGATTGGTCAGACAGCTTATGTCAATGTCATAACCTAAGAATTCAAAATTTCAAAATCATAATATGTTGTTATGTTATGATATTATCACATTATTAATACAGGTGGAAAGTGATCTTTGTTTACATTCTTTTCCAGTATTAGTGTAATTAGAATAACTACTTACCTCTTTTATAATTATATTTTTTTGTTAGAATGGATTCCAAGGACTTAAAAAAAGGATGGAAAAAGTGTGAAATATGTAACAAAACTTTTGTAAACATATCAAACTTTAGAGCTCACATTAAATTAAAGCACCCAGGTACATTTGATTCTTTAAATTAGTTAATCCTTTAATTAAACTATATGGATTTACTATTTTAGATGATGCAGAAAAAATAGATGCAGGAGCAAAACCAACTGCAAAATGTAATGTTTGCAATAAAGCCATAGATAAAAGGTATTTGACCAGACATCTAAAATTCAAACATCCAGGTAAGTTGATATTTTTAGCAATACAAACACAGACGGCATAATTAATTTACTTATTTATTTTTAGAGGTAGAAGAGGCTTCCTCTAGTAAAAAGATGTATGACTGTACACTGTGTCACAAAAAGTTTGACACATTACATGCATCTTTAAAACAAAATCATAAATGTTTAAAAATGTTGAGATGCAGTCTATGTGAATATGAAAATACGTCACAAGAAGAAGTTATATCACATATGAAAACACTGCATAGTATTGCTATAAACAGTCAAAACTTGACATTTGATTCCATAGAAAAATTTGAACAGTGGAAAACAGAATTAGAAAAAGACACTGTATCAAAATATAATATTTCACATGGTTCATATGGAACAAAAAAATATAAAAGATCCCAATATTATTGCCAAAGATCAGGTTATTACATAGCAAGGGGCAAACAACTGAGACATTTAAAATCTCAGGGCAGTAAGAAAATTAACGGTTTTTGCCCATCTAAAATAGATTGCAGACAAGAGGGTGAAAAATGTAGTGTTACATTCATTTCAACTCATGTCGGCCATGCTGCAGATTTAGGACATTTATTTCTTACATCTACTGAGAGGCAAGAACTTGCTATAAAAGTAGCACAAAAAATTCCTTTTCAATTTATATTAGATGAGATTAGAGAATCTGTATATGATGACAATTTAGAAAGAATACATTTATTAAAAAAGAAAGATCTGTACAATATTGAAAGGGATTTTCAACTAAATAATGATTCATGTAGACACACAAATGATGCCATAAGTGTAGAAACTTGGGTCAACCAGATGAGACCAACAGGATGTGTACTCTTTTATAAGCCACAAGGGTCTCCTTGTAGTAGTAGTTCTGAACTTAATTCAGAAGATTTTGTCATAGTAATAATGACCCAAGGCCAGCAAGAACTATTAAATAAATTTGGAGAAGATTGTGTGTGCATAGATGGTACACATGGAGTTAATGGCTATGGTTTTGAACTACATACATTGCTAGTGTTGGATGATTTAAGAGAAGGATATCCAACTGCGTTTTTAATATCTAGTCGTGTTGATGAACATGTGATGACATTATTTTTCTCCTGTGTAAAAGATAAACTAGGGAAAAGCATCAAACCCTCTGTTTTTATGTCAGATATGGCAGATACTTACTACAATGCATGGTTAAATGTGATGCAACCAGCTAAGCATAGGTATGTTTTGTTTACATGAAATTGTCATTTTGTTTTACCTTATGTTTTTGTTTTTCTTTCTAGGCTGTATTGTACATGGCACATTGATCGTGCTTGGAGAAAAAATCTAAGTAAAGTTTCTTCACAAGAAAAGAGGGTAAAATGAACTTTACTTTTGTTTATGTTTAATTTTTAAAAATCAATTTTTTAGGTTGTTATTTACAAAATTGTTCGAACTTTGCTGCAAGAAAGGGATGTTGAAGCCTTTTCCATAATGATACAACAGTTTTTAGATTATTGCAGTAAGGATAGTGACACTGCAGGTTTTGGTACTTACTTTAAAAATTATTATCTACCAAAAGTAAAAAATTGGGCATATTGTTATAGATTAAATGCAGGATTAAATACCAATATGCATATTGAGAGAATGCATAGAACAATAAAATATCTTTATTTAAATGGTAAATATAACAAACGTATGGACAAAGCTATAATGAAGTTTGTTAGAGACAAAATTTTTGAACGCATTATTGCCATTCATAAAGGCAAAATATGCTCAAAATTGTGCCATATACGAGCTCGCCACAATGCAAGCAAACAATTAAATATTGCAAAAGTTATTGAAAAAGAATGTGGCTGGGAAGTACCTTCTGATAGTACCAATGAAATATATATGGTAGATGAAATTAAATCTAATTGTGTTTGCCAATTAGCATGTGATGAATGCAAAAGTTGTTTACACCAGTATTCATGTAACTGCCTCGATTCATCAATCAAATGGAATATGTGCAAACATATACACTTGGTTTGCACATATCGAAAGCAGAAGTCAAATGTTTTATCTGGAGTAGTTTCAGAAATAGGTTTGTATTTGTTTAAAATATATTTGTTTAACCACATATGGTGTTTATTGAGCATCCAGTCACATTGACTTGATAGAGAATTTGGATAAAAAAAATGAAATGTTCAATTATATCCTTCATTTTAATTCAGTTTTTCTCATGGAAATCATACTTGTAACTTTACTTATTTTATCAAATATGCAGAACATGTGAAACCTTTTTGAAATTTACAAATGCTGTATTATTGGTTCTTGCCAATATATTAAACAATGTGAAATTAAGTTTTACTTATTTTTTAGATCGTGTAGACAACAGTTTGATAATGCATACTGATGCAAAAGAAGATGAGGCTCTACAACTTGTACAAGCTATATCTAATAATTATAATCCGTCTATGCAAGAAAGAAATTTTTTTGAAAGAAAATCAAAACTAATAAAAGATATTAGTGATATACTTGAAATTGTCACTAATCTAAATGATGTATCTGATAATAGTACTCTGGAAACTATTTCGAAGTTTATAACACCTGTTAAACCAACATTGGAAGCCTCCAGTCGACATAAGGAAACTTTAAAGGAACTGAAGGTGATTTCAACTAATAAAAATATTAGTAAGCAGAGCAGATTTTTTGCAGTCAAAAAATCTTTAAAAGCAGGTGCTAAAAGAAAAATATTACCAGTGCCTTCACCAGATGAAGCAAATTCACTTGCTTTGCAACTAATTTTAAATAAAAAATTGTCAACATGATATTATATATATATATATATATATATATATATATATATATATATATATATATATATATATATATATATATATATATATATATATATATCAGAAGTCCTTCTGGAAGAAGTAGAACCAACACTTACAAAAATGAAAAACTGTAAAGCAGCTGGAATAGATGGTATATCAGGGGAACTGCTTCAATACGCTGGCAAAAATACCTGGAAAATCTTAGCAGGCATATTTACGAACTGTCTAAGATCAAGATGCATACCAGACCACTGGAATACAGCAAACATAATTCTCATTCATAACAAAGGTAACAAAGAGGATATTAAAAACTACAGACCTATAAGTCTACTACCAATTATATACAAGATATTCACAAAGATCATCTACAAATGCAATAACCTTCATAGATTTCAAAAAGGCTTTCGATTCTGTATATCCCAAGGCAGTAATAGAAGCTTTGACCAACCAAGGCATTGACAAACCGTACATAGAAAATTTAGCAAATATATACAGACAAGCAAAAGTTAAGGTAAAAATTTATGAAGACACTCCAGAATTTCCCACTACCAGAGTATACAATGAATGCATAAATCTGGCTCATTACTCCCAGAAATCAACAGAAGAATGAAACTGGCTTGGGCATTTTTTGGTAAAAATGCAGTTATATTCAAATCCAGGATGCCACTCCACCTGAAGAAAAAAGCATTTGATCAGTGTATACTACCAGTCATGGCATATGACTGCGAAACTTGGACACTAAAGAAACATATAATAGCGAAACTCAAAGATCAATGGAGCGATGCATGTTAGGTATAACCAAGAGAGATTGAAAAAAAATCGGATGGATCAGACAGAAAACCAAGGTCACTGATGTAATCCACAGAATAAAATCTTTAAAATCGCAGTGGGTGGGACATTTAGCAAGAAGAACTGGCAATAGATGGTCCACTAGAATTACTCTGTGGTATCCAAGAGGCGTCAAGAGACCAAGAAGACATCCAAATTTAAGATGGGACTATGACACAAGGAAACAAGCTGGTACAACATGGCATAGAAAAGCGAATATTAGATAGTCATAGGTACAAATGAAGAATGACTACTTAAGGGAGGCAGCATATGCTGAGAATGATGATGATTTATATATATATGAATGTATATATATATATATATATATATATATATATATATATATATATGTATATATATATATATATATATATATATATATATATATATATATATATATATATATATATATATATCCTTCCTCAGCCACAAAGGAAGTGTAGTGGTTGTAGTTATATCATGTATTGTCCTTCTCCAAAGATCTCTGTCTCTGTTCATTTCTTTTAACTAATGCATACATCTTTTGTATATTTCTGTAATTTAGTTAATCCATCTTGTTGGGGATCTTCGGATCTTCCTGGTGATCTTCAGCCTTCTACTTTTCCTTGGATAATAATAATATTTATTTCAAAATTGTGTTATAACTACAGCATACAAAGAGTAATTACTAACACAGAATGAAATGATCTCTAATATCTACAAAATAAATACTTGTGTATACGTATAGTTGGATATTGAATCCCTACATTTTTCTATTATTTGTCTTATATTCAACAGCTGTTCTCAAGTAGTTCTACTATTGGTAAATCCAGTTTGCTCTTGTGCTGTTTCTCTTTACAGGAAAGTTATTCAGTGTCTCAATGATTATGTGTAGCAGTATCTTGCTGACATGTGATATAACGGAAATAGTTTTATAATTATTGCATTTTGTTGCATGTATTATTAATATTTTAGATTTTGTCCAGTCATCAGAAATTGACATTGTTTGGTATGTTTACAGAGCACATGAAGCAATTTTACTGTACTAGAAAGGTTTATTCTGCGGCTTTGAGCATTTCTACTGTTTGTCATCATATCTAGACCTGGTGCTTTGTTATACTTGAGTTTACTCTACTCTGACTTTTACTCTAGTTTATATCTAGTCTTACTTCATTTTCCAGTATATTAGGTTTTTCTTCTGTTTTGTCAGGGGTTTGGTGTACAAGTTATAATTTAAGTTAGGTGAAGTGTTCCTTTAAGTATATGCACCAATAAAATTGTTCTGAGCCTCAACAAACTTATACTTTATTCCTTCTCAACTACAGAACATTATAAAACTTTACATGAACTTGACTGACAATCTATTTTATATTTTTTCTTGGCATTACTACCGAATTTTCTATACTGTCAATACATAATGAACCACCATAGGACAACATCCACTTTTAATGTTGTATATTCTAACACAAATTCCTGCCTTTAATTATCTTTATATAGCTTCCTGCTGTATTTTCTTTGTTTGTTCTCAGTGTTCCTGTGAGATCTTTAATGAATATGCTTTTCAATCCTCTACCTATTTCATGTAATATTTAAAATATAATTGGGATGTACCTGTAAATTTTGTAAAATAAAATAAATTATGTTTGTTTTCACATTTGTGCATTTATTTCATAAAATTTATACATAAAATAATATTTTTAACTTTGGAAAAAAGTGCTTTTATACACATATATCTAAAAGCTACAAGCTACAGAAAAACCCTGATCATATATTATTTTGATATCTTATTAGTTGGAAATTATATTTATTCAAATCATGAGAACTGTCATCATTTCTGTATGCATAAAATACAGCAATAGCTGCCAAATATACAAACTGAAATGGTGCAACAAGTATACAAGAAGCATTAAATTCAATGGAAAACTGGTTAATACAGTTCAATATAGCTGTCAACCCTAACAAACCTCAAGCAGTTTGGTTCAAGAAAAAAAGAAACATGTTGGAAGAACAACCTGTAATATTCAATGAATCTTATATTGAATGGTTTGCCTTACTATATATTCAAGAGGAAATATCTGCATCTCTAGTTAAAATAATCTTATGGTTACAACATTAGCCTAGTTTTTGATGAACTCTCTTCTCCTATTCAGTGATCTTTTATTCATTGTCTTCCTATAAATAATATACCTAATTAAAGAGTAGCAAATTAAAATTTCTATATTTACAGAAAACAAAATTTGTATATGACTATATTTAAACAATTATTACTTTTTAATATGATAGGCTTTATGGACACTGTCAATATCTCTAAAATATTTTATTACTTACCAGTAAACATTTTTAAATCAATGCCCTCAGTTTCATTTTGTTTGGTTTTCAGACATGCTGCTCTTTAGTTCTCAACTAAATATTTTACACACATCCTTCTACATCACATATTTAGGAAATTCTACATTTTAGTTGTGTTTGTTTTTGTTAATTTTGGATGAAGATGAAACAGAAACACTTGTCAAAATTCGAGGTTATGTCAATATTATAATCCAAGTCAGTTTTCTAACCAATCGCAAGCCTGAAATTTTTGACCAATCGTAAGCCTGGCCACTATCTTTTTATGGTTGCCCGAGACCCAAGTCTTATGAACGATGTTGAAAACAAAATGTCAATGTAACAAAAAACTATATTAGTTGTACATAGTATTACTACAGCCAAAAGATTCAACAAGTTTTGATGATTTTAAAAAATAACAGCAATCTAGGTGTTGGGATTTAAAAAACTTTTTTATTTATTAATTTAGGATATAAAAGATGTGAAATCAATGATGGTTTTATAGTCATGATTAATAGAATGACCTGTGTCTTAGGCAACTTATGTTGCTTTTTGTCATATGGAATGTGGTCTAGAAGTGTATTTTATGTTGGATTAGCTTATATATATATATATATATATATATATATATATATATTATATATATATATATATATATATATATATATATATATATATGAAAATTATCCTTTTATGTTTATCACATCTAGGACAAGGTAAAAATTAAATAACAAAAATTTGAAGCTAATATCAGACCTCATATTTAAATGACTTTATTTAAGACAGCTCCTATGGTGAAAAAATTAATAAAATTAAGTTTAGTAAAATGGAAATCTACAGGCTGAAGAAATTAAAGTAATAACCTATGTGATTGAATTTAAAATTGAAGAGGCTGGGTTCCTCAGAGACTTAATGAGAATAAAAGTAAAGGAAATGACTGAAGAAAAGGAGGGGGGGCGGTTAAAGGAGAAAAGGAGTTAATCAACAATTAGAGATAATAGGGGTCCTTTATACTTAAAGTATCTAGCACCCTGAACAAAATCTATTTTGGTGGTATTAAATTCAGTTTGTAGAAACCTGAAATTTGTTGTATAAGTGTGCTACTAAGTTGTTGACCGAGAGAAGGTGGACAATGATAGATAAGGATTCTTTCTAATATGGTAGATTATGAATTTTGATAAATTGTTAGATAATGTTTGAATGATTACTAAGTTAAAACTATTGGATACATGTTTGACATATGAAATGACCAAGAAATAATGAAAGAGAAAAGAATTGACAGGAATGTGATGTAGAAGTGAAGAGTGGATAAGATGGTGATATGTTGGTATGATAGATGTGGATGGTTCTGAAGTTAACATTAGGGTCGAAAATTTGTGAGAGGAAGGTGTGGCGATATTGTAGAGAATGGGTGTTTAAAGAAACACAAAATTGTGTAGGATTAAGGTGTTGACGTTTGTATAGGACAACTTTTACATCGACAACTTTTTTCATAGTTCACACTTCACAATACTGCCTTATTTTACATTACATTCTCTGCCTTATTTTCCTATACGAAAACGTTTGTTTTATTGATGTAGCCCTTTTAAGGGTTTTTTAAATAAATATACCCATTTACGAAGACTAACCTCTTTTTTTTTATAAGATATTAGTTTTATAATAAAATAAATAGGTCATAATGTTAATATACTCATGGAGTAAAACGGGGTACCCTTTTACCCTACCTTTTGGTACCCCATTTTGCCCAAAGAGCAGATTTTGAGATTATGACCTGTTTAAACTATTACAAGCATTTATTTTTTAACATAATGACAAATATATTCTCTAAAACATATTCACTGTTAGTTGGAAATAATGTTGTTTAATAATAAATTGGCTTAGTAGAAGTATAGTAGTACTTCTAATATTTACGATGGATTATTTTTCGGCCGATATTATAACTTGGTTAACTAAAAACGCACATGTACTGTTCACAACAATTAGCTAACAACTAATGATATTTTCTTTTTGACAGAAGCCGTAGACAGGCGTCTATCATGGTACAATGAACACATGTATATGTGTGTGTTCATTGTACCATGTGCGTCTATAATATAATCTTCTTAACGTCGTCTAGATGGAGCAAGTGATATTAAAAAAAGGAGGTAGCTCGTTTTGGGCAGCTACCCGCTTTTGTCCGCCTTTCCCCTATATAGTAAATACTTAATGGTAATATAATGGCGGCACCATACTTCGATATGTGTTATTTGTTATGCGGCTTCGTTGTATTCACCCAAATATTTGTTATTCGTCAGAGAATTACAAATGCGCTCTCCACTTCACAGTAGATACATTGCAAACCAAAGAGCAATATGTACGAAAGTTGTATATAAACACACAAATGTGTCGAATAAATGGTTTAAGAATACCGAAAAATACAATAAAGTTAGGTTAAGATAAACAGAGAGACATAATACAAATAGACTGACTGTTGATATACAGGCTCGTTCAACCAGTGCGACAAAGAAAACTGACGCAAAGCAGTCCCTGCATCTCTTTCTAATGGAACGGGTTAATCGACCACGTGACCTTCCCATTGGTCATTTAGGTCACGTGGTGGATAAACCTGGCCTATTAGAAAGATATGAAGGGACAGCTACGCGTCAGTTTTCTCTGTCACGCTGAGGGAACGGGTCTGTATAGCAACAATCAGTCTATTTGTATTATATTACTATGGAGACAACCACCCGATGCGAGTGAAGTCTGGCAGTAAAAAACTGACAAGTATGTATGAATGAGAATGAATGTAACCTCCACACTTCGTCTTATTCAGTCGAATGTGATAAATAACGAATAACACATATCGAAGTGTGGTACTGCCATAAAGCCGTATCTTACCTAAGATATCTAAAATACTCTGATGGTTCATAAGGATTACTCCACCACTATCGGGATTTATGTTTTCTTTTCCTTCTAGGGTGTATTTCAAACCTAACAGTCTACAAACTATCCGAAAACCTTTCGCTGGTAATCTGCAAACACATAAAACGAAATTAAGAATTAATGATGTAAAACATGTATTTTTCCTCTTTCAACAGTATTAAGTTCTAATGTTCTCAATCACTGTACTGAATTCATATTGAAGGATTGTGTTTGTATTTGCTTACAAATACAGAAAGAAGTATACAAAATTATTCGAAATATGTAGTTTTAATCCAAAAGTATAATGCTCTTCAAAAACAGTGTTACACCTCCCTCTAAGTCTTGCACAGAGCTGGAAACATCTGTTGCTTTCGTCACCAAGAAAAGATGCCGAGAGTTTTACTGAAAACATTTTCAAATGTCTGGTCGGTCTTTTCAGAATTTTCGTTGATTTTCTCATGAGTTTAATCTGCCGACTGGAATACGAATGTTTAAAGGTTTCTTCATTGATCAGGAGTACTTTTTCCTGATCAATGAAGGAGATCAATCTTTGTTTGGAAAAACCTTTTGGAACCGTAAGAATATTCATCTAGTTCCTTAAGCTACATGCGCAACTGCTTCACGGTAAGGTTTTTTAACAGTATCATTGGCCGAATCTTCGTCTTGTTCTTCTTTTTATGTAGACATGACTGTCTGTTTGTCAATGTGCCTCCAGTAAGTTGCTGTTCCATCGTTTACCTGATCTTCCCACTGATCGTCTTCTTATTAAGGAACCGTCTCTTATCATCTCACTATTTGATGCCATTCGGCTTATATGATCATTCCATTCGACTCTTCTATTTCTTACCCAGTCCTTGATGTTCTCCACCTTGCATCTACGTCGTATATCTGTACTTCTAGCTCTGTCCTATAGTATTTTACTATTAATTTTTTAAAGTATTTTCATCTCTCCTGTTTTTAACATCCCTTTTTCATGTCGGTGTCAGGTCGTGTGTCTGCCGCATATGTAATTATGGGTCTGATAACTGTTTTGTAAATTTTACCTTTCTTTTCCGATATTTTTCGGCAGCCTGCGGCTCTGTTTGCTCTATTCACTTGATCTTCCACTTCGGTTTCGAGCTTTCCGTAGCTAGATAGTTTTTTTTGAACCTATTCTCTATCCTTCCATTGTTGGATATAGGTCTCCCCCAGTTCTCTCCATCTTTCCCTCTCTTGAGCTGTTCTCTGCCATGTGGGACCTCCTTGTTTCCTGATGTCATCTTTCCACCTCATCTGTCTGCCTCTTGATCTCTTTGCATTGTATGAACGCCACTTTCCGATGGCATTGTTCCATCGTCCGTCTTGGAGACGTTCATTGTGTCCAGCCCATTTCCATTTCAGTTTTGCTGCTTGTTCTATCGCGTCTACTGTCTTTGTTCTGGTTCTGATCCACTGATTACGTTTTCTATCTCTAAGTGATACACCCAACATTTGTCTCTCCATCGCTCTTTGTGCCTTCCTTATCCTATCCAAGTTATATACCTTGCTTCGTAACTATAGAGGGATTGTTTGATTTTTTAAAACGTAAGAAAGTTTGCCGAACGCTGCCCATCCCATTCTTACTCGTCTCGATATTGTCTAGATAGTATGATAAATAAATATTTAAACTTCATCACTTGTTTTATTATCTGACCTTCCAGCTCCAATTTACATCGTAGTAAATTTGCTGTTATCACCATGCATTTTGTCATCATCAAATCATCTTTACTCTGCGAGAGTAGTATTGCGTCGTCTGCATTGCAGATTATTTTTTCTCCCATTTGGTATCAATTTTTAGTTATTACTGTTTTTATTATTTCATCCATGATCAGGTTGAACAATAGAGGACTTAGGGAATCTCCATATCTTATCCCATTGTCTGGATAAAACAGGCAGATTCCCACAGATTCCACTTACGGAATCCATTCTACAATACTACTAATACTCTTTTTATTTACTTTGGTGAGTTGTGTTTGCTTTGTAATGCTTTTTTCCCTACTTTATTTAAATATAATTAAAAACAAATTAAAAAAGAAAGTAGGGTGTCCGAAAATAAATCGTATATTTATCATAAATCATAGCCACAGTTGATTATTTTTAACCACTGCATTCTTACAGCATTCATTATTTCAGTATGTTGTATATTATCAGAACCCTATAAAACCTTTTCTCCTGTAGGCCTCAATATTAGAACTGTATAAAACCTTTTATTTTCTCTCATTCCGACATTTCTTACAACGTAAATATAAGGCAAATAATTTCTTTCTGGCGAACGAAAAGAATTATGGGCCTAAACTATATTGTTACGATAAATTCTGACCCAAAACCGTAAATATATTTTACTAATATGTTTTTATTCATTCATGAATGTTCTAGGTAATACCTACCTGACGGACAATCAGCCGAGCCGCTATAAAAAAAAACCAGTTCCAGTTCATTCGAAATGCAGGTCAATATCCATGGGGTCTCCCCTCGGCTAAAAATACCAGTATGACGTGACATTCCAGTATTTTCGACAAGGGTCAGGTCAGGTCTAGATTATTAACGGTGCTTTATATAAAGACGAAATTTTATTGAAGAAGTCAGTAAGAAGATAAATTCGGGGCTCGCGTATTTAAATGTACGAACGTAATAAATAGTTATACAGTTATTTAATAAATTGATAATAAATTATCATGAGTTTTAATAAATTAGAATGAAGACAATAAATTAGAACTATAAAAATATAACAATATTCTAATAAAAATCTTTTCATTTTAAAATATGTAATATCTGTAACTGAGAATTAAAAACCTCATAGAACACTACTTACAATCTATCTAATCTATCTATCTATCTAAACTACTTACAATCCATTTGCACTATCTGCAGGCGAAAATATCCAGAGGGGAATCAAAAATGTCCATAAATAAGAATACACTACGTAGAGTCCATATTTGGCCCATTTTTGAAACCGTGACTCGATATTCCACACTGAAAACACTGCCAATAATATTAGCAGGCAGTATGCCATTCCTTAAACAAAAAATTATAGATATAATCGCTTCGCTAATCTTAGTCCCAACTGTCTAATGAATTTAGTTATAGTTTGGTTCATGATATAAGAAATATGGCCTGAGGCTGGTCGGATGACCCAGTCGACCGCAGTATTATAATAATGAACAACAACTATTGATGTTACTAACTTACTAGGACAATACTTTATATTATTTACAAAACTGACTCGTGTAAATAAATGTATCAGTGTAAATAAATTGTTAAAATTAAAATTTCTATACAATTCTTCGTATTAAAAAAATTTTTGTTTACACAAATTAGTCATCTTTGCTTACTCATCTGATTTACCTACTCATCTGAAATTAAGTTACTTGGAATCAATTATTATTAACGATCACAAACAATTTTCATGTTCAACGGGCTCATTACTTGAATTTTGTGATGTTAGAATATTATCTGTTTTATGTCATTCTCACTTTAAATAAAACAGACTTTCGATAATGAGCCTTTCTATCTTTAAATAAAAGAAAATTAAAAAATCAAAAGCCAGTATATTAGTTAAAGATAAAGTATACCTCTTATTATTATTCTATAGCTTTACACATTATTATTACAACTTTACTAGATGCAATAAATAGTGAATGCATTCAAATGGGACTTGACATCAACACAGATAAGACCAAATTTATGATAGTATCAAGGAGTCCAATAAATAATGAACAACTAACTCTTGGTGGACAGCAAATAGAGAGAGTGACAAAATATAAATATCTGGGAGCTTACATCAACACAGAATTAGATCCAGACCAAGAGATCCGGGTACGAATAGAAATGGCAAGGGCAGCGTTCTTAAAATTCAAACAATTGTTCTGTGACAAAAATCTGAATATTGCGCTGAGACTGAGGTTTGTTGAATGTTACGTCTGGTCGCAATTATTGTACGGGGTAGAAACATGGACACTAAAAGCGCAAATAGTTAAAAAGATTGAAGCCTTTGAACTTTGGATATACCGGAGAATGTTGAGAATTCCATGGACTGCCAGGGTCACCAATGAGGAAGTGCTGAGAAGAATGGGTCGAGTCAAAAAATTGATGAGAACGATAAAAGTACGCAAGACTACATACCTTGGACACATACTAAGAAATAATAAATATAGTCTTCTGCAGGTCATCATGCAGGGTAGAGTCGATGGCAAAAAGGGAATAGGTAGAAAGAGGAAGTCATGGGTGCGAAATATTCGAGACTGGACAAACATGACTGTAGACGAATTATTCTACGTTGCAAAAGACAGAGAAGCTTTTAAAAATGTGGTCGCCAACCTCCGTTAATGGGGACGGCATAGGAAGAAGAAGAAGAAGACACATTATAATTCTCGTACTAATAGGTATTTACGTATAATTAGGAATCATTTTTTTATCTAAAAAACATAATTTATACATTATGAAAGGGGTAAACATATTTAAGTTTGATATTTACACATTCAGGCACTTATTTTCTTGCATTTAGGTCGATGGTTAAGTCACATCTATTCAAGTAAAATATCAGGAATCGGTGAAGCTAGTGCTAAATGTAAAATACGTTTACATTTATCTGATGATGCCAAATAAATTATTAGGAATGTTTATCAAACAGTAAAAGAAGGTAATCCAAATCCAGAAGACGGTAAATTTCTCATCTTGTCAACATATCGATTGGCAAGGGTGCCATATACAACAGTGTGGAAAATTGAAAACAGATAGAATTCAACCTCGTAAAAAGGAAAGTGACTTTTCTTCATATAGGTAAAGTATTAAATGAAAAAGACGCTGAGGTAATAAGAAGAGCAGTTTATAATTTTTATTCAAAGAACCTAGTTCCAACGCTTAGTATGATCTACGATCAACTTGTTAAAGACTATTCTATTACGTATTCGCCTTCAACTTTATTAAGGTTTTTGAATCACATTGGTTTTCGATACAAGAAAATTAATAAGCGATCATCAATAATGGATTCCCCTCGACTTATTAACTGGAGAAACGAATACTTGGATGCTATATCTAAATTTAGAGATGAAGGAAGACCGATATTTTATCTGGATGAAACATGGTTCGATACCCACGATACTGTTCAAAAAGGTTGGACAGAGGACTCTATTAAATGTGCACCCAATTATCCAATTAATAGAGGTCAGCGAATAATTATTCTGAACATTGGATCCACACATGGATGGGAAATGGTTTGGAGGAGAAAGTTTTTTACTATCGACAAAATCATTAAAGATTCAAAGCTGGATTACCATAAAAATATGACGAAACTTGTTTAAAGAATGGTTTGAAAAGAAAGTGTTGCCAAATTTGCCTCCAAAAAGTGTCATTGTAATGGATAACGCGACGTATCACAGCGAAGAAATTAGAAAAATCCCCAGTGTAGACTCGACGAAAAAACAAATATCGGATTTTTTGTATGAAAATGATTTGTACTTTAAAGAAACATATACAAAAAAATGTTGGAAGTTCTTCACACAAAAGTATTCGAGATATGTCTGTAACAGTTTGTTACAGACTGAGTACTAAATAAATAACTACCCAAATCCTAGCATATGACATATTTTTTCTTAGCATATGACGTTTTATTCAATGAAGCATTTATTTCGTTTAGTTTTTCAAATCAACCCATATCACTGACTGCAGTACATGTTTTATAAAAGTGTTTAGACAATAATAATAACCATAAATAAATCGAATTCATGCGTACATACATCGAATAATACAATTAGTTTTCAAAAACAGACCTTCCAAGAACGCGACTCAAAAATACTGATCATCATTGACACGATGGAGGCTGCTAAAAAGCTCAATTTGTTAAAAAAAAGAAAAACAAAATTAATCGTAAATAATTTCTAACGATGTGTGTGTATGTGGTTGGGACATTGACTGCGAAATCTATGGTTTCATTCACCTAAATTTATAGCGATGTATTAAACTGACCTGAAATTTGCACGGCAACGGTCCCAGGAAAATATTAAGATCACCTCTCGTAACTCATCAGCTTTTTACTCACGATTTCTAATAAACCAACAAACACTTAAACCGTTTGAACTTTAACTTACCTGAGACAAAAAAATGTAATTTAATAAGTTGTTATTAAATATTTAATTAACAGCGTACTATATTATAATTATTTTTTTTTATTAAAAAAATATAAAGTTCTCAGATTAGTTAATGCATTGTATAGAATTATTTTAATTTTATGATGATATACTTAAGGTCAGGGTATAATTAGGAGTTTGGAACACATCTTACATAAAAATCTTAAATATTTAACTGTCTATAGTTGCTAAGAAAGTGACATATACATATTTTTAGAAAACGGAAAAGAAAACATAAGTACCAGCAGAAAATTAAAATTATGCTGATTGAAACATGCGAACAAAATAATATCGACGATGAATGGAATATACTCGAAACAAAAATTTCAACGGGTGGCGGGTAGATACTCATCTATGATCCCGATAAGTGACAGATCTACTCCAAGTAAACGCCCCTGCTGTACGCGAGCCTTAGGTTATCTCTTTATACCATAAGGGGAAAACATTGTCCTACCATGTGTCCATAACCAACCCTATCAATTCGACCCAGTATGGATCCTCAGTCACTGGATGGATTTACCGATATCTACCCTAGGTTGAATATGGAAATAATGTTGATCAACGAGCAGTAAAAAATGTCATCCGAAAAATAGGGGGTTAAGGCGCTGGGCCTGCTACCCGAAACTCGGAAAAAATCATTATGCAAAAAAAAATCCATCACAGCCTCAGAATTTGAATGGGAACAAGGATATAAGACTTGGGTGAAGAAAAAGGACTATGAGAATAGGAATATATAGGGAGCCGCAATGAAACAAAATGAAATATTCCCAGAAATCGAAAGACTAGACACATATATAATAGTCTGGAGTGAAACAAAAAAAGTTCAAGAAGGTTGAAGCGGAGTCTACAAACATGAAAGGGCAGCAAAAGGAATGTCTATATTAATAAACAATAAATGGAAAAAACACATACAATATTACCAAGTAAATAAACGAACGAATAATGGAAATTGAGGTCAACATAGTTGGACAACCAACAATAATTCTTGGAGTATGCAATGAATAACAATGCGACCATAAGGGAAAAGGAAGATTTTTTCAACACACTAGAAGATATATTACTTAGATAAGACAAAATGAAACGAACATATTCTTCTAATTGGAGATTTTAATAGCCACATAGGAAAGGCTAATTGAAATACAGTGTCCCACAGTGTCTTACCATCAATTTTTCTGTTTTTATCTCTGCTGTTTCTAACATCCTTTTTGTCCTCTCTGTATAGGGTCTTGTTTCTGCCGCATATGTCATTATTGGCCTGATGACTGTTTTGTAAATTCTGCCTTTCGTTTCTTTCCCAATATTTTAATTTCTCCATATTGTTTCATTTAGGCAGCCTGTTTGCTCTATTCACTTGATCTTCTACTTCGGTTTCGACCTTTCCGAAGCTAGATAATGTGATGCCTAGAGATTTAAACTCTATCACTTGTTCTATTATCTGACCTTCCAGCTCCAATTTACATCTTAGTAAATTTGCTGTTGTAACCATGCATTTTATCTTTTTTAGAGAAATTAACATGTTAAATTTGCTGGCGGTTATATTCAATTGGTGCAGCATACGTTGTAAATCATCTTCACTCTAAGAAAGTAGTATTGCGTCGTCTGCATATCAGACTATTTTAAGTTGTTTTTCTCCCATTTGGTATCCTTTTTTAGTTCTTACTTTGTTTGTTATTTCATCCATAATAAGGTTGAACAATAGAAGACTCAGGGAATCTCCCTATCTTACCCCATTGCCGCTTCAATAGGGTCGGTTAGTTCTTCTTCTACTTTTATTTTTATAGTATTGTTTTGGTAGATATTTTCGTTCGTTGTTATTATTCCTAGAGGTATTTTTCTTGCGGACAGTAAGTGGATAACGTCTTTTAATTTGACCCAGTCAAATGCCTTTGTAAGGTCCACGAAACATAGATATGCCGGTTTGTTGTATTATAATAATTTCTCTTGCACTTGCCTCGTTATAAATATAGCGTAGGTGCATGATCTTAACGACCCAAAACGTTGGTGTTCTTCTGCTAGTGTTATCATTTCATTCAATTTATTTGTTATCGCTTTGGTTGTTAATTTTAGTGTTGTGTTATTAAATTAATTTTTCTGTAATTTTCTGGGTCCGATTCGTCTCCCTTTTTAAAGAGAGGTATTAGGATGTTTGATCTTAATTCTTGAGGAATTTTGTTTTCTTCTATAATTTTTTGGATTAGTTTTAATAGTTCTATGGTCAGATCTGGTCCTCCGTACTTTAGGAGTTCGTTCGGTATTCGGTCCTCTCCTGGTGATTTTCTATTTTTTAATTTCCTTAATGCTTCCTTTACCTATTCCTCCTGAATATTTATTTCTTGGCTAGTCGTCACCTCTGGTGTTGGTGGTTCATTATCGTCCCCTTTAGAAATAGCGATCGAAAGTAGTCTACCCATGTTAGTCCTTCTGAATGTGTTTCGTTTTTATTATTTCGTTCATCTTTTTTCTTTTTCCTCTGATCATTCTCCATATTTCTTTTTGTATTCCGTAGAAGTCGTGTTCCATCTGTTTTGAGAGACTCTGCCAGTGTTCCTTTTTTATTTGTCTAACTAAAGTATTCGTTTCATTTCTGATTCGTTTATAGTGGTTGTATGCCTGTTGTGTTTTATATTGTAAAAAGGCTTTCTTATTTTCTTCACATTTTGTCTTCATTTTCTCTTTAAACCATGGTGTTTTCTTTTTTGATATGTTAGTGTTCGATACTTTCCTCTCTCCATGTAATTCTGTTTATGCGTTAAATATGTTATTTCAGCGATCTTCTCTTCCTGTATAAGTATTCCGTATTTAGTCCTTCGACTTTGATTTTTGTTTGTGTTCGCGCCGCTCTTTTGGGTGGGAAGTATTTCAGGATTATTCGTATTTTACATAATACTAGGCTATGGTCGCTACCTACATCTGCTAAGTTGAGGCATCTTTCTTCGATTATTTTTGATGGATGTATACCTCTATTGGTTAAAACATAATCTATCATAGATCTTTGTTAACGGATGTTATTGAATGTGTATTTGTGTTGGTCTTTGTGGTCAAAAAATATGTTGTTTATTCTTAGTTCGTTATTTGTGCAGAAGTTACTCATCAGTTCTCCATTTTCGTTCTTAATATTCTCGTTATGTTTTTGTTTAATGCCAGGTATTCATTGATTGCCTATTCGAGCGTTAAAATCCCCCAATATTATCATCTTTCCTCTAACTTGATCTACTACTTGTTGTTAAAACTTTAGACTTAAATATTAAAACTTTCGAGCAACCTCGTATACTGCACCTTTAGTTAAGCTCATTTTACACCCCTCGAGAGGGGATGCCGGTGGTGACCAGAGGAGAAGGGAAACACAGCCAGTTACAGTCCACGCTCAACTCGAGTCGCAACAACATCATTACGCCAAGGACGCTATTTTTACATTGATCGTTTACAAATATTTTACATGTGCCTTTTTACTTCAATATAGTTTAGTTTAAGTGATTTGTTTTTTTTATATGTTTACGTGAAATTCTAATAAGATTTAACCTACATTCCCAACACTTGTTGTAATTGGTCGTAAAACGCTTCCTTTGTTGTTTGAGGTTTGTTATTTTCTGGTGACGTGAATAGACATAATTGTCGTTATTGGGATATCAATAGTCCTCATTTATTCATTGAGACACTTACACAAACACTTCAAAAATTAAATGTATGGGTTGACATTTTAGAGACTCACGTTATTGAACCATTATTGCATGAAAGAAATCTTAATGGAACAACCCATTTCTACTTGTCAGAAGACGTTGTTGATCCGCCGACACATTGGAATCTGATAATAATTGTTTAGAGGATGAAATGACTTTCCAACAGGACGGGGCACCCCACATTATGATATAAGCGTAAAACAATTTTTGAATCAACGCTTTCCAGGGCGTTGGATTGAAATAAGAGGTCCAATAGCGTGGCCGGCCAGATCACTGGATATTTCGCCTTTGGATTTTTTTTCCAAATCTGGCAGAATTGCGACAGATGCAGATTATTGACATCGGAGGTATTTGCAATGGTACGAAGAGACTTTGAAAATGGACTGTATTATTGTATGGAGGTCACTTTGAACATATAATTGGTTAATTTGATGAAATTTATGTTTTTTTTGTTATTACTGATGGTTCATCCAATAAATTAGTTAAATCCAAAATTATCTTTAGTTATTCCGTAAATTAAAACAAAAATAGTGTCGCGTAGATAAAAAACTACTGGGGGGTTACATTTGAGGGCATACATTTTGCATGAAAATTCGTCCTCCTCCCAATACAAATTATATTTGAGAGATATTTGTATACAAATCCTACATCCCGATTTTCATGTCGTTGGCATTCTCCAGTTCTCTTCATCTATGTTTCTGTCTCTAGTCTAGTCTATATTTTTATTCATCTCCATATTGCAAAAGGTCTGCTTCTTTTATATTTAGCCAACGTTCCTTTTCCATCATCTTGAACCAAACCACGGCAGTTGTTTCGATTCCACAGAAAAAATGTGTCCATTTATCTTTTTATTTATATGTGCATTAACACGATTTTAAAGGATGGGTTAAAAAAATAGACAAAGTTAATAAATATATCTATATTGCATAAATAAAATCACATACTCTATTCCAAAACATACAAAGACAGCAATAAAATCTAAAATCAGTATAAAGACAGTATTCAATTATGAAATTATAACAGTCCATGAAAGGTTGCTCTAAAGTGTGGAGAAAAAAATGTATATGGCCCAATATCAAAAAAGTACTCATTATTTTTATGATCATAATATACGAGTAAAGCTATCTTAATATGAATAACAAAGATCTTAAGATTTTTCCCTTGTCTTGTATGAATTATCAAAGTATACACAATTCTTCCATGTATACGCACCATGTATAGTACTTAAGTTTTCTGTCTGCTTGTATTGCCTATTTATTTTAGTGATATAGAATGAGTATAGTTTATATGTGGGAAGACGAAGAATATCGGACCTTAAGAACTTGAGGGAATGGTTTGAATGCAGTAGTACAGAACTATGCAGAGCAGCAGTGAATATGACGAACTATAAAACATCTATGTAGAGCATAGTGATTCTGATGTCACTGAATAGCTTCTAGAAAGACTAGACAAAACGCGTAAAAAAAGATTTGATGGAAGCAACTGAGAATCCGAATCTCTGTCAAGTAGACAAGCATGGAGCATATTAAAAAAACTTGGTGAAAGCAGTCCACCTTCCTGCGAAAATTTACTGGTAATGCCGGACCAGATAGCTTGCAGACTAATTTCTCTTTCTAGAGAATTCTCTGGCGCCTTCACCAACAAAGAACTATCAACTGATATGACCGACATCAAACAACGCAAACGTGACTTAGCAAATTCCATTCAAATGCATTTTATCATCTGGAATCTTACCAAAAGCTTTTAAAACTTTCAAGATAATCGGCATATTGAAACCAAACAAGGCAAGCTACACGCCCGAGAGTAACAAACCAATAGCTCTTTTAAGCTGCTGCTATAAACTTGTGAAAAGCCTGCCACTTAATAAAATAGTTCTAAAAATCCAAAACATCATCTCACAAGAACAAGCTGGCTTTAGGCCAAATTAAAGTGCTCAGACCAAGTTTTAAGTCTTATGTACATAGGTTGATTTTTAAAATACAACAAATAACATAAGCTGCCTTCGTAAATTTGACTGATTCTTACGACACAGTGTGAAAGAAAGGTCTTCTTTATAAACTTATAACACAGTGAGACTAATTAACAATATACCATCAAATAGATACTTTCTGGTCATGCAGTGCAACAATATAAGCAAAAAGAAAGTTAAACAAGGACTAACATAGGGATGTGTCTTTGCCCCATTCTACTCAACATTAATATTAGACTTTCCAACACTCCTGCAAGAAAACTTGAATATATTATTGATCCAGCTCCAGATGTCCAACATTAAAGCTACCGAGACAATCTTTACAGATGATTTGTGCCCTCTTACCTAAAATACCTCTCCTAAAAATCTAAATAAGACTTAAGCTAGCTGCTTCTACCTAAATAACAGGGAAGCAAACCAGCAATTGAGTTTCTTTTAGTAATACTGAGCTCAAATACCAAAAGCATCTTAAATATCTTGCAGTAACTTTAACCAGAACCCTATCTTAAAAAAGGTTCAATAGGCATTACTGTAGACAAGCGCGAAGCTTTATATTAATCAACAAAATTGCTGTTTTTACTATTCTCTTTATAATTTCATAATATTTTCTATCAAATTTCTATTCAACAGTAGTTTTTGTAGGTGTATATTTTTTAACCTTTTTCATGCTTTATATTAATGCCCATCACAAGAGTAAGTTTGTTATATTAACAGATAGCAAAAATTCGGTACACACAATAATACAAACTATCATTATCAAATTATCAAGTTCTTCATCAGTAGTGATTTAAGAATTTTAGAAGCGGTCCAGTCATTTACGAATAAAGGTAAACAAATCTCTTTGGTTTGGATTAAGACTTATTATGGAATTAACGGAAATGAAATAGTGGATAGACTAACAAAGGATGCTTCTATAACAGGGGAAACAATATAAGAGCCATTAATGCAAATCACTGATCTAGAACAATGGTTTAAGAAAAAACAAATAGAACAGTGGCAACAGGAATATGACATCTGGTTAAAGCTCTTCATCAGTAGTGATTTAAGAATTTTAGAAGCGGTCCAGTCATTTACGAATAAATGTAAACAAATCTCTTTGGTTTGGATTAAGACCCATTATGGAATTAACGGAAATGAAATAGTGGATAGACTAACAAAGGATGCTACTACAACAGGGGAAACAATATATAAGCCATTAATGCCAATCACTGATCTAGGACAATGGTTTAAGAAAAAACAAATAGAACAGTGGCAACAGGAATATGACAAATGATTAAAAGGTACAAGATTTCATGATATCCAACCAAAAATTCATAGAAAATTGTGGTTTTACTATATTATGGTTTATTATAAATTATCATTTCATTAAGACCTTAAACAGAGCAAGGAACAAACATGGTTTATATCCATCCCACAAAGATAAAATAGGGTTGGTTACTTCTCAAAACTGCACTTGCGGAGGGTTGGATACATTAGAGCATGTGATTTAAATGCCATTCTTTGTACACTGTACATTCTATGTTCTATGATTTAAATGCCATTCTATGTACACATAATATAAATTTCTACAAAATTGTATATAACCATCTAAAAAATATGAAAATTGATGCTTAGAAAAAAAATATTTATAATAAGAATAAAATAATTACAAAATAAAATAAAAAAAATATATACAAATAAATAAAATAAAAAAAAATATATACAAATAAAAAAAGTGAAAAACACAACACAAAGAGGGCCTAAACCTCGGAGGAGTTGAATCGGATTTTCGGAAATCGGAAAAATATTTTCATTATTAATATTAATATTACACAAATGGACTCTTCCGCCGTGACTGTATAAAATATGAAAATGTTTTACTAATAACGCACTTTAATAAAGTAGTCGAACTGATAATAGCAAAAATCATTGCAAATAAATATCATTTGATAGTAAATTTAATTATTATATAAACTAAATAAGATGTTTAAAAATATCAAGTTATATTCTTTAATATAACTTGTTAATTGTCTCGTACAACTTGTTTATATAATAAATATTATGATAAACTCGGTGAACGTGATTGGGAAAAAGGTGACTTAATATCTGGGGATTTACCAATGGTAAATATTGGGAACTGAGATATGAGATATTTTATGTTATTATCTACTGATATTTGTCTTTTTACGATAATAAATTTAAAATATTGTTGTTGATTAAACGAATATATTATTTTCATAAAAACATTCTCAAAAGTTCATAAAAAAAATTTTAATGAAAATTTAGAGTTATTTTTAAAGAGGAAGCGTTATCAAGAAAGTTTTATAGTGCTTTAAATGGATCACTTTATTGTTAGTATTGTAAATTTATTATAAGTCAAGTCATCTAGTTGCGTTAGTTAAACATATTCATTATCAACAATATGTTTTTATAGTACTACCTAACACAAAGTGATCGCGATCGTGTTGTTTATACGATACTTGTTACTGTACGTAAGAGAACGTCACCATTTAAAATCACCGTTATTTAAAAATCACGATCACTGATCACAGCGCGATTTAAAAATCACCACGTTCTCTATGAGTACGAAACCGTACAAGCTGGCATGTATGTAAAAATGCATATAAACAATAATCCAAGACATATATGACACTATGATATGATCCTGTCACAAACAGAACGAGTTTCCTTATATGGAATATAATCTAAATCAGGATTAGGATCACTCGAAACAGATGAAGTGCACAATAAAGAAGGCTAGATACGCATGCCACGCCAATCGCATGTGAAGCTAGCTTATTATGGAGCACGCAACTAGATGTCAACGAACCCAGATGATAAATGCAATGGTATAAAAGCGTAAGCGAAAACACTGGAAATGATTTAACATCATAAAAAGCAGGAACTTTGGAAATGTTAGGAGAAAGAAAAAAAATACAACCTCCTCCACCTACGAATACAAAGAAATATCGAGGATCACTACAATCTGGCAGAAAAAAAACCTGATGAATTAATAGTCTAATACCATTCGTAGTAGACAGTGAAAAGAATTAGATCTAACATTCTATTCAGATAAGTGATCAATAGGATTATTTATGGGTTTATAGTGATCAATAGAAGAATACTTTATAGCTAATATTCAATCATGACTGTAAAACTCTCTTGTTGATATTTTCATTCTAGTTTAATAGGAAAACCATGAACAAATCTAAAATGCAATCATGACATAATTTTTACTTTATTTTACAAACCTAAACAAGTATTACTAAATTTTATATTAATTCTATATCTAAATAAACAGACATCTCAGACAGAATCATTTTGAGTACATTACATACATGGTACATATTCAATTTTCAATTTATCAAAGTAACAAAAACTTTGATAAAGTATTCTTAGGACTATCATAACGAATATTATTGCCACGACATGGCAAACCAATTTAATTGTAATTAAACATCATTAATGTTCAAACTATATTTAAGCAGTAGAAAAACTACAGTTTGTCCATTATTTCTTTCTTAGATTGTTGAAATCCATTCCTATGTTGGAGTAATTAATGCAATTAAACTAGATCAAAAATGTCCGATTTTAAATAATCATTTTGCAGAAGTCACCATAGGTGTAATAAACTTATAATAACACATAAAAGTTCATAAAAGATGAATATATGAATAAATTTGTTGTAACAGTTCTAATAATAATTAAAATAACAACACTGATAAATTCTAACAACAAAATATTCGTAATTTAACAAACGTAATTTAAAATTCACAAGGAATCTACGTTCCTGTAGTTGGCTGTATACCATGTATTAAAAAATTTAATTAAAAATTCTTTGTAAAAGGTATATATTTGAGGCCCAAACGGGCTAAGTTAAAAAGACATAACGTTTTCGGAATCCATGTTCCATCATCAGTGTCTAGTACTCATGTACTCCTAGACACTGATGATGGAACATGGATTCCGAAAACGTTATGTCTTTTTTAACTTAGCCCGTTTGGGCCTTAAATATATACCTTTTACAAAGGATTTTTAATTAATTTTTTTTTTGTAATTTAAAATGATATACATTTTATTGCCGTTTAGGGTTTTGTTTTGTGACTTCGATTGTTAAGTGACTTCGTTAAGAGTTAATTAAGCAATAAAAATGCTTCTTATGATTGTGTGCTAACTTTATACGATAATCTAAAGGTTATTTAATGACCAGTAAAAACCATTTGGTTACTATTTTGGTTTGTTGGCTTTCCCGTGTAACCGTCAACAAGTACCTTTGATTTATACATGTAAAACATTTGAATTTTATACGAAACTTTTTAAAAATATACTTATGTATGCCTTTTCAATACAAAAGATATTGCTGAAAGACTTCGAATATCAAATCATTTTAGAATAAGTATAATACGGTAGATTGGAGTTCGGTCCTGACAGGTATACTAATTAGTGCGAATTTGTCAGCTCCAAACAAAAACTGTTATTTATAAAGTAGTTATTGATTAAATTTTTTTTATTTTATCAATATAAGTGCATAAGAGTGTGTTCTATTCCATCCTGTAAGTACTTGTTAAAATTATATAAAACAGAGTCATTTAACAGTCCTCCAGCGCAAGATGCTGATTCAGAAAACCCAAGTCTAGACCCGTTTGTTAAACCAAATGATGCTCCATCCAAAAAAAAAACAAGGAAAAGACACCAACTCACATACTCATGGAACCGGCCAAGGCATTCATCTCAGAGAAAACCCTCCATTTATTCTTGATTTTAATCAAATTTCCGATCTATTTGGAAAATGTTTATGGTGCACAGGATCCAGTCAGCGTCATAAAAAACTACACTAACGATTTACTAAGAAGCCTTAGAAAAATGCAACAGCAATATACCCTTACTTCAAACAAAGATCCATTAAATCTAGATGTACAAAAATAAGAAAGAAACTACTGATACATTTACAGATGACCTACTCGGATAGTGAGACATCAGAGACTGAAAGTGAGTTATCTCAGGGACCGAGTCATAAACTTCTGTAACAATCCCAAGTTTCAGTTTTTATTTATTATACACGGGCTTCTCTTCAATTTTGCAATGGAACATTAACGGCTTTTACAATAACCTTCCGATGCTCCAAATAATTCTGGGTAGATACAATCCAGACATAATTTGTCTTCAGGAAACTAATTTCAAAAATGAAAAAATACAAACCTGTAGGTCTGTAGGTCCCAGATATATGATAGCAAACGTTCAGTAATTTAAATTACACGGAGACAGAAAACTGAAAAGTATATGATGTAATTGATTCTCTTAGATCTTAGTGTTAATGTTAAGCATACCTTAAATAAATAAAATGAAATCTATATGATATATAAAATCATTAGGTATTTTAAAATCGATAGGCCCCGTAAAAGATAGATAGACGACGTAGAGAGGTATCTTAAAACCATGAACATCAGGCAGTGGCGAAGGAAAGTGTCCGACAGAGCGGAATGGAAGAACATTGTTAAGCAGGCCAAGACTCACAAAGGGTTGTAGCGTCATTAGAATTTAAAGTTTAGTTTATTACTTCTTTTTGTTGTGAAAAATCCTTTTGCATGGATGATATTTACAGAGAATACATTTTTTAAACGTTATTAAGAACAATTTACCTTGTTAAATACTTTGTGATAAATGCTTCGACATAGACTCTACTATACAAAATCTCGCTAATGTTATTTAAAACCAAATCATACAAATTTAAAATAAAATGCACCTTATGGCTTTTAATATATTATTATTAGTTTAAAAACATTTACCTAAAGTGATGTCACAAGATTAGTAAGTTATTTATGCTGAGTTGTAAATAGTAGTCCAGATTTGCTCTTTAGTTAATGATTCAGTTTCCACCTCAAATCTGCTACAAAATCTGAAAATGCATTAGTAAGCCGGCTAAAAGCTTAGACGCGACATAGTTTATTGGACAACATATCATTTGTACCGATTAAGGTACCATTTTGATATTCGCCCATAAAGATCACAAACAAAATTAAAATGCTTTGATGAGTATTTTAACACCTGTTTACTTTATATAAAAAAAACCTATCCATCCAAAGTTTCCTGAAAATTTCGACAATTTTCTACGACCATTGATGCTAAAACTTTCACTCTCGGTGGTACCATTGGTTGGTATATCAATTCTTTGAGAAGACGTAAACCACCTTCTCGTTCCACTAAACCGCAATATTTTTCAGCTAAAATAAAAACAATAAACTATGAATATATTTAAAACAATAATATTTTTTTGCTAATATATTCTTTAAAATTTGCCGTTCGGAACGTAGCTAATTTTAAACAATTTTTCTCTAGTAATGCCAAGATAATGAAGATACTGTGTAATGCCCCTGCCAAAAGGGCACTGCATAGTATCTCCATTATTAATGAATGTATAGCGACATAGAAAAGGTCTGAAAAACTATAGGCCCACAACGCTAGTTAATGTACAAACTGTACATGTAAGGTAATGTACAAACTGTTAACTAAACTACTATCAAACAGATTAACAACTAAGGAAAAAGCATTCAATAAGGTAGAACATTGGGCAGTAAAGAACTCTTTACAAAATGGGAGAATAGACTATAGATATACGGACTTAATTTCCAATATATATGATCAAGCAACAACATCCATTAAAATAGTTGAACAAACGGAGCCTATTAAGATACGGCGAGAAGTCAGACAGGGTGATACTATATCACCCAAACTATTCAATCAAGCTTTTCAACTGTTCAATCAAGCGTTGGAAGACGTTATGAGGACAAACGGGATATTAACATAAATGGCCAATACTTTAATCATTTGAAATATACAGACGGCATTGTATTAATAACAGATAAAAGGGAAGAATTACAAAATATGATGGATGAATTAAATAGCGAATCAACAAAAATAGGTCTACAAATGAATTATAATAAAACGAATATTATGACCAACCAACCAGAAGACTTAATAATTACAATTTGACAAACAACTATAGAACAAATCATGAATGTGTTGCTTGTGTTAGTCTGTGCTAGAAATTTAATGTTTGTTTCGTCCCTTCTAAGTGTTTTCTGTTTTAGTGTGTTTAAATTGTCCTTAATTGATTTAACTTTTATATTTTATATACTCGACTTTGCAATAATCTACCATTTGCCAATAGAACTTTATCAAAGAAATTTGATAATTACAAGTTGAAAGAATTGCACACCCACACAATTTGTACATCTAAGCTTATTCATTGTCATAAAACTGTCACCTTCATAAAACAAATACTCAATAAATAACACACATTTCATAAATATATCTCTCGAATATGTATAAATAACTTTTAAATAATACAATGGTATATAACATCACTTTCATTTAACAAACAATTACACACCTATTTCTACTTCATTGGATCAAATCTATCTCCTCAAGAACTTCCCGTTTACTGTCAAACAACTACAATAGCAGACTTAAGTTCTCCATTCAACAATACTTGATAGTTTCAACCATGTTCTACCATCCATCAATTAATAGAGTACCGACATGTAAGTAATGTTTATTTATTTGCTCATTTATTAATTTATTGCAATCTAATAGACTATTTTGTAACAATTAGTGGGTCTTACCTTGTCTGTTTAAACTTTTTAAACCTTTTTATTCATTTTGAAAAAACCACAGACATGTAATATTGGCATAATTATTGTAATTTATAACATCTAATTTGTTTATCTTTATTAGACAACATCCTAATATGGGTTTTTATCATTTCAGCATTTATTTAACTTGAAGACCTGAAGATGCTTTGCATATTGTAGAAAGCTAAACCGGTCGTCTGAATAGTTACATTAAATTGATTGTGAGTAAGTCTTATTTATTATTTCTTTACCTAACTATAGAACAAGTAAAAGAATATGTATATTTGGGACAACTATATAAATTAAATAAAGAAAACCAAACCGGAGAAATAAAGAGAAGGATACGGTTGGCTTGGGTATCCTTCGAAAAACTTTCCTATATACTAAAAAATAGAAAATACCCCCAATATTTAAAAACAAGAGTCTTCAACCAATGTATACTTCCTGTTCTCACCTACTGTTCTCAAACATGGACGTTTACAAAGAAAAACATGGGAAAATAGCAAAGACCCAAAGAGCCATGGAAAGACAATTACTGGACATCAGTCTATCAGGCAAGAAAAGAAATACTTGGATCCGCAGCAAAACAAAAGTTGCCGATGTTTTAAAGCAGATAGCAAAACTTAAGTGGAAGTTCGCTGGACATACCATAACACAGAAAGACGACAGATGAAATAAGATGATTATACACTGGAGACCATATAGTTACAAACGAAAAAGAGGAAGGCCACAAATGAGATGGTCAGATGACTTGAAAAACACGTAGGCCCAAAGTGGACAATACAAACTGCCTACAATAGAGAAACGTGGTAGAAGGAACAGGAGGCCTATGTCCAAAATTGGACAGCAAGGGCTGTATAGATAGATAGATAGATAGATAGCTACATACAAGATATCATAGGGTACTATTATTACCTTAAAAAAAGGCCTCTGGCTGAGTACAAAATAAACAACTGATCAAATCCTAACATGCGACATAGCAAATGAAAGGGGAGGATATAACGAATATATTCAGATAGAAAAAATAAACAAAGAGACATCCAAAAGGATACTACACATCAACTTCGTTATAAATGAACGTAGAGCAACATACGACATATCACGTATATGGACGATAATAGACATATTTGCTTTATATATAAAGCATAAGGTAAATTTGCTTTCTTGACCGGAAGAAGGCATCTGACTGATTACAAAATAAACAACTAGCATAATACTAGCACGACACATCAAATCAAACGACGTGAGACGTATAATACATATAATCTTGCCATCTTAATATATATACAGAGTATAGTAAAAAATAAAAGCTATAGAAAAATAAATATAACTATCATTTGCATATTTGAAAACGGTCTCTGGATATAGAGATCGAAACGTCAGTAAATTAAACATATGAATAAATATTTTGTGGTTTTTGTCCCTACATTTCCCTAAAAATACAGAATGATACAAGCAAAAAGCTATAAAAAAAACAAATAAATTTGCAGAAAGCTTATTGGTGCTACCCAGCTGTCGAGGAAGTTACGCTAAGACGTCTATTGACGTGACCTGACGTCACGGTTCTAATTTTGTTCAATTGTTCTAATTTTCTTAAACCAGCGCTCAAAGACTTCGGAAGTAATTTCTTCATGATAAACTCCTGTTTCTGTTGACTCAAATTGAAGCAAATCATCATCAAGGAACTCTGTATCACTTCCTATATGGGTAATGATTAAACGTCGTCTCTTTTCTAATGGAGCTTACTGTAAACCAGCCTTCTATAAATGCTTCGCGTTTACTTTTAATGTTTTTCTGACTGTATGAGCTTCGTTAATCCAGGTTATGAAGTACAAAAAATAATGGTACTAATTATACATTCTGTGATTTCTTATGAGAAAACGCAAATTAAACGGATAGTTTTCGATAGTCGCTGTGTTCATTTAAATTTGAGGATATTCGGCGTTTAAACGGTGAAATCACTCTTCCCAATAGTGGATTTTTACTTTAATTAATTCCGTAAGTTTTCCCGTTTAATATGTATAGTATTTATAAAGTCAGTTGAAACATTTCTCTTCGACTCGATTTATAAGGGCAGTTCAGTATTACATTTACCGGTAATCCAGTTGAAGTATAAAAATATCAGTCGTCTATGTTTCAAACGTATTTGAACAATCCCCGTATTTCGTAGGAAATAGATGGAAGAAAGAGGGAATGAAAGATAAATCCCATCAAATAAATATTGGACATTGATATGTTATTCAAAATCACCAATATTAAACACGCTACTTGGAGGTTGTCCAGCCCTCGGCGGTGGGTACAGATCAAAAACGCTGATGATGCATGCCAGTGCTATACAGCTAAAATGTTCAATATTTTACGAAGTATATTTAAATTATTATACTGTCAATATGGCCTATTGCCATTTAATTATAAATTATTTTTGTTGTTTAATATGACATGTTGAAAACTTTTTTATACACTTATGTACTTTATGACAGCTTTAAGTAAATTAAAATTGTTCTTTTCTTGTTCTTCATTAATCTATATTTGGTTATAAAAATAAATGATGCGCCCATGTCTGGTAATATGATATTATTCTTTTAGTGTTTGTCGGCAACCAGTTTTTTGGGCGTTTCAACTGACTTTATAAATACTATACCTCTTACATTCCATGTATCTAAGTTAGTTTTAATTTTCTTTTTGTTTTTAATCCAAATCATCGCTTTGTCTTGCGTTAATTTCGTTTAATTTATCTCTGTTCCTTTTTTAATTGATTTCTGCTTTAGTTTTCTGTTTTTTCAAGTTGTTCCTGGTCTTTATTCCATATCTATACCTCATCATTTATTTTTATTTTTTGGAACTTTACCTTGGCATTTTTTCCTTCCGATTTAACTTTTTTGCTTTTATTCTGATTTTTCCCTGTAAGTAACAATATAAGAAACAATAATACTTACGATAAACTTTTGTTAAATTAGCTAAGGCCCAAACTGCCCAATGCTGACATTCTGGTGTATGATAAACTTTTGCCAGCTGCAGTATTGGTTCGAAAGATCTATAATTAATATTTCTTTGAGAATTTATATTCCAACTCTCGATGGCCTCGACCATTTTGCTTAACACATAATGCCTTGATGGTTCTTGCACCGTCCACACGTCCGGACCATCGGAAGCTATGTGAGAGATGACACCTGCTGAGTTGTAACTAACTTCGATGCCGTCACTTTGAGACTCCAATAGCCTAGCAAATACTGATAAATATTCTGGAGTTATAAGGTAATGCCTGAGTTCTTTGACTTCGGCCACGTTGCCGAGTAAACCCATCATGTTACGAAGGAGATCTTCTTTATTGGGAAACTTCTAAAAATGAAAATAAATAGTTACTGACAGACACCAAGACAAAACTTAAGGTCAAATATCACTTTATATCTGCTCTAAGTATAACAAAAACCTTAAAAAACTGTTTTAGCCTTAAAATGTTATAACAATAGAAATGCTTACTTCAAGACATTGTAAAAAATGTTGCATTCCGTCCTGAGCCAAAAACTTTTTGCAATTCAACGGTGTTTCATCAGTCACGTTCCACATCGTTGACCAAGCTACTTCCAATACATCATCACATATTCCTCTTTCCAGTCTTTCTTTAATTAACCATATCATCCTCTAAAAAAAAAGTAAGAAATCATGACCATGTAATAAAATGATTAACCTAATAATCTAAAGTGGGGTAATATTTTATTAATCATTAAGTTTTTATTGAAGAGATGCTTCTGTACTGGCGTTGTATTATTCTTTTTTCTCCACAGTAAAATGCTGAGGCGAGCGTCACGGAATTGGCGCTACGTGATAACGTCGTCACGGCTAGCGTCATAGAATAGCGGTTCTTGACATCGATTCACTCCTCTCGATGAATCCGTTTCTAGTCACATAGAATTTACTCTAAGCAGGTTTAAATTGAAAACTGCATTCAAAATAAATAAAAAATACAGACATTAAATGAGAAGTAAGAAATTAAAAGAATATCTGTCACTAAAATATTTGATTCGTAATGATTGTCAAAATTTAACAATAGTATATTACATAACGAGAGTTGTAAGAAGCTTATTACATGTGAGTAAAAAAGTTGCGCGCGAGCCGCGTAGCGGCGAGCGCAGTAATTTTACAAGCATGTAATAAGCTTACAACTCAAGTTGTGTACTATACTTTTTCTACCATTATTTTCGTTTATAAAAATAAAAATTAAATTACCACTATATTTACACTGACAGATTAATAATTTTTAATCTGTCAAAATAACGTCTATTAATCCGTTTCCATGGTAACTCGACCAACTGACTTGGGAGGCTTATGTGATATTACACATTTTTATAAAACTGAAGCGTAATTTTTTTTATTACGTGCTAGTCATTACGTGTCAGTATCTGTTATGATGCATTTACTTAGCATCCAAATAGTAGGTAATATACAATTTACTAGTAAGAGAGTAGAAAAAAGTCATAAATGTCATACGATTAATAACATCATTGAATCATCTGCTAAATTTTTATAATAATTCTCGTATATTAGTTTATTATTGCTTAGTTACCAACTACGTAATAGTGTACTTTATTCCCGGCATAACCCTTTCAGACCCGGTGTCCATTACAATGGACATACATTTACGTAAGCCCTACAACAAAATTAAACTTCTGTAAATTGCTGACATTGCTGAATTTTCAGTTTGTTTAGTTTAGTTTGAATCCTAGCCCAGTTAAGTGCTTTTAAAGATAGTGTGACATGGCGAATTTACGATACCCCGGAAAGCGTAAGTAAATATCATGTTTCTTCAAGTCGTAAATTTATTATATGCAACCAAATATTATTTTATTGAATAGTAGACATTAATTTTTATACTGCTAATGTAGGTAAAAAATATTTATTAATATTGCATTGCATAATAATAAGCATTGGTCATCCCAAAATGTCAAATGAAAATTCTCCCCACAATCCAAAAAGACCCAGAGTGGAAATTAGACCATCGAAGGAAATAAGGATAGATAAAATCGATCATTTACCCGAGTATAATAACAAAAAGGAAGCATCCAGATGCAAAAATGTTGGGTGTAAAGGGAAAACGCATGTTTTTTTGTGAAAAATGTAATGTACATTTATGTTTTGTAAAGAATAAAAATTGTTTCAAATATTTTCATTTAAATTAACTCAAAATTTGCTTGATACAAATATAGTATATTTAATAACAATATCGTATGTATTATAGTCCCAATGTTCATTGCAATGGACATTCTGTCAAACGACTAACTGTTAAACAAAAATGTCAAAAATATAATTGTAACCTATTACAATCTGCCATTAAGAAGATTCAATAGTTTTTTTTCTGCAGAGAAAAAGTCGGGTCTGAAAGGGATAAAGTATACTTTGGGTAAGTAAGGGAAAACGCATGTTTTTTTGTGAAAAATGTAATGTACATTTATGTTTTGTAAAGAATAAAAATTGTTTCAAATATTTTCATTTAAATTAACTCAAAATTTGCTTGATACAAATATAGTATATTTAATAACAATATCGTATGTATTATAGTCCCAATGTTCATTGCAATGGACATTCTGTCAAACGACTAACTGTTAAACAAAAATGTCAAAAATATAATTGTAACCTATTACAATCTGCCATTAAGAAGATTCAATAGTTTTTTTTCTGCAGAGAAAAAGTCGGGTCTGAAAGGGATAAAGTATACTTTATGGCCCGCACGGGCGTAAATATACAAACAAAAAGATAACTCATTAGAAACATAGGCATCTCGCGACTTATGTGGTAGTAACTTTTGCGTTGCATTTTCAAGGTTTTAGTTTGACAACATTTCCGTAGCGTAGCAACATAACACGGACGATAGAATGTCTACTAGGAAGTATATTGTCAAAATCGAATTTTCGGATTTTTTAGAACATATTTATTTGTGGATGCAATAACGAACTAGTATGACATAAAAGTTTGTATGCACCGCGGATATTAATAGATGTATATGCCCTCGGGAGATTTTCAAACCCTCGAACCAGAAGCCCTCGGGTTTGTAACATCGTCGCCTTCTGGGCATAAACATCTATTTCAAATGATATTTATTTATATTTTATTATTAATATTTGGCCAGAATTTGACAGGACATAAGTAAACAACGCGTGTAAAATCTAGTATAAATGGTGTTTATAATTGTAAAATGCTCACATCTATAGCCCCTAATGCACCAAGTTTGACTTTCTGCTGTCCATCCACTTGACAGGCCAAAGAATTCAATAAATATATGCCTATCCTTTGCACAAAACTCTCCTGCGCCATTCCATATACTGAATAGAGAAGAATGTCAACTAGCCTCACATAATCAAATAACTGAAACAAAGGAAGTGCAAGTTTATGAAATAAATCAATAAAAATATTGTTAAAATGCAGATAGAAATTTTCCAACATTAACTTCTTTCAACATCAAATACTGCAACAACTTTTCTTATATGTATTATTCTTGCAATATAAATATAAGAAGAACATTTCAGATATTAAATATAAGTGTAACATAATATACGAACAAAATATTTTTACTTACTACATCTGTTGGTATCCTAAACTGACATAGTGTCAAGCAACCATTCCTCATCATGGTCTCATCGATTCTATAAATACTCATACCATTCAAAAGAGTTGTTATTATTTTCCTTTTCACTTTTACATCATCATGTAATTCGTTTCCAGTACCTTTTACAATATAAAATAAGGTAGCGCTACAAAAGAGGGTAGTTCGTAAATAAATCAAAGAATTATATTGGCATGACAGGATAGACAGGGTTATAAAAAGCAACACAATAACAATAGTGAACAATTAATTAAATTAAATTGTACATTGCGATAATTCAGTCCTATTTTGAATGTTGTAACACAATCAAAAGATTTCGAAAAGGAGAAAAAATTCAAGAAATAACCTAAATTGTTAACAATTTTTTGCTTTCTTTAAAAAGCAAATTTAAAGAAAATAAGATCATCTAAAACTTCTTTTCGCCATTTTTGTTACTTCTGTATTATATATAGGAGAGTTATTTATCAGTAATGTAATAAAATTCATAAACAAGATCATTCAAATTCAAACCTCATTTGTCTATGTGGTCTATTTCAAATATTTTCGAAAGTTCTGAAGGTTATGAATATCCTGCAAATTGAACTAAAATAAGAAACTAACTAACTACTTCAGAATCAAGAATTATAGAGATGCCATTGGTGTTTGTGAGAAGCACTACCTTAGAAAATGATTTATTTCTAATGTTGGTTACACTTTGAGTCTGAGAAAAACAGTTCAGCACAGAGGATTCCATATGGAAAATGGGCAAAATATCAGAGCAACGAGTAAAAATGATATGTACAATTATCCTGGAGTAAAGCAAGCGTGGAAAATTACCCACAAGCAAATGGAATGTGGACCAGTTATATAAAGCTAGCTAGAAATCTATTTCGTAGAAGTTTGACTGAGTTATAACTATACAAAGTTAACAAGTTGTTTATTTCTTTGTCAAGTATTTATCTTACCTTCCAGATATTTGAATATTCCTTTCATGTAAATGCCTGTTCATTGCCTCCAATACTATATTCAGTGCCTGTCCTAGATATTCGATGTTTTCTAACCTGAACAAATGGAACAGTTCATTCATGACTTTCTGTAACATATCGGTCCTATCTAAGTATGTTAAAGCTGCGACTAAAATTTGCTCCTCATTTGCGTTACCTCCAATCTAAAAGAGACAGGAAAACATAAGCAACTCTTCATAAAATATTTAAAGCATATAATGTAAGCCATGTTTTCATGACTTACATTTTTCAGTCTTGTTTCCTAATTAAATTAAAAAACTAAATTTATTTCAAGTACAAAAAATTACTTATAATAAACATATACACCTGTAAACCTCATAATTTATTAACCTAGCAGCAGACGCTAAGGACTGCTATACTTAAATATACAAAAATGTTTTAAAATTACTTTTGGAAGAACAAGAGAGTTTGTAAATTATGATTATTGTATAAATAATGTACCTTTAGAGGCATGTCATAATATTAAAGATTTAGGTATAAATTTTGATTCTAAACTAACTTTTAAATATCACATTAACGAAACTTCAGCTAAAGCTTTAAAAATGTTGGGATTTATTCTTAGAAACTGTAATCAGTTTTCAGTACAAACTTTAAAAATGTTATACTGTAGTTTAGTTCGATCAGTTTTGGAGTATGGTTTTCTCATTTGGTCTCCTTTATATAACAGTGACATCTACAGTATCGCGAGAGTTCAAAATAAATTCTTGAGGGTATGTGCTTACAAAATTGGTTTTATTAGACATCAATACACATATGATGATATACTGTCAATACTAAATATCTCATCACTACATAATAGAAGATGTCAAGTGGATTTATGTTTCCTTTTTAAAATTATAAATGGATATGTTCAAGATCCAGAGTTACTAAGTTTAATAAATTTTAATGTTAATACTAGAAGAACTTGTAACACTGAGATTTTCAACATTCCATTCCACACTGCGAATTATGGCCAAAATGAACCCATTACAGGAATTTTACGAACTGCCAATGAGCACAGCAATAGTTTAGAGTTATTTGGAATATCTACAGCAACATTTAAGAAATCATTTGAGAGATTTTGAGCATTATTTAATAACTTAAGCTACTACTTTAATTGAATTTTGTTTGATTTTAATTTTGGTTTGGTTTTTATTAACGCAACCTATATATGAGGCGGTGAAAGGAAAAGTGGTATAAGTCACTTTTTTTTATAGAATAGAGATAATTGCATATTCAAAATCTCCATATTTAAATCTATCAGACGCAATAGTGGTGTCATAAGTCTTCCATTTGCTCACAGATAGCAGCACAAACTTGACAGTCAAACAAAATCTCTGTTGTAGTAGAGGGAATAGTGGTGCAAGTCAGACTTACACCACTATTCCGTCATTCCTATGACAGTTGTTTAGTATTTTGTAGTTGTGATTTTTCAATACAATGGATAACGACAGTTTAAGTGATGTGAGTGTTGAGCCTAGTATTTTCGCTTACTCAGGAGATGAGGAGTGGGTACCTTCTTCTCAACAAGAAAGTATTGGTAAGTTAAACTTGTGTATTATATTTATTTGTATAAAATAAAAACTAATCTCAAAATGTTGAATTCTCTACACTAACAATAAATAAACTTGTATAAATAGAACAACGTTTTTGAGTGTTATTTTAATAAAGTTGGTTTGTTTCAGACTGTGAATCAAATGAGGAAGTCCCTCTGCAAGACCATGAAAGCGAAAGTATTCGAGAAGTAGAAGTTCAACAACCCAAGAGAGCACGAAAACGACAAAGGCATGAAAATAAAAAAGAAAAAATAAAGCGACTTCGCAACTCAGGTTGTGAGTATAAGACAACAAAAGGAAAAGTAGTGGCAGGTAAAACTTTTTCAAACAACAACTGTTTTTGCAATAAAAACTGTTTTGAAACTATGTCATGTGAAGACAGAAAAAAAGCATTTGATTCATTCTGGAAATTGAAATCATTTACAGCACAGAATGCTTTTATTTGTGGTTTAATCAAACAAAAGAAACCTGAAATAAAACGTCCTAGGGATCAGTCACGACCTGGTAAGACAGTGTCTAACCAATATTTCATTCAAAAACAAGGCGAAACCACGAAAGTATGTAAAAAATACTTTCTTGGAACCTTTCAGATATCTGATGGCCGAATGTCACGGGCCATTAATAAGATAAAACAAGGGGAACCACCTGGTTCAGATAATCGAGGCCATGGTATACCAACTAATAAAATATCTGAAGAACGTATGAACTGTGTCCGGAAACATATTCAAAATTTTCCATCTTACCAATCGCACTACACAAGGAATAAGAATCCCAATCGTAGGTATCTATCTTCTGACCTTAATGTTACCCTGCTGTATCGTTTGTACAGTGAGTACTGTCAGGAACAAGTTACTGTCCCCGTTTCCAGTGATATTTATCGCCGTACATTCAATAATGAGTACAACCTTCATTTTCATGTACCACAAAAAGATACGTGCTCTAAGTGTGATGCTTACAAATTAAAAAAAGCTGCAACAACAGATGCTAATGAGATAAAACAGATTGAAGTTGAGCACGAACTCCATCTTAGGAAGGCCGAGCTGGCACGTACTTCTATGAAAAAGGATACAGAAAAGGCCCAGACTGACGATTCTTACTATGCATTCACGTTTGACTTAGAGAAAGCCCTACCTTTCCCAAAACTAACCACATCTATCGCATACTATAAACGTAATATGTACATTTACAATTTGGGCTGCCATGAGCTATCATCTGGCTTAGGCTACATGTATGGATGGGATGAAACAACAGCTTCGAGAGGATCTCAGGAAATCAGTGCCTGTGTCACAAAGCACATAGAATTACGTGCAGCAAATTCAAAGCATGTTGTATTATACAGTGACAGCTGCACCGGCCAAAATAGAAACTGGAATTTTGCCTTGGCCTTGTTACGATTAGTTCAAAGTGAAAACAATACTATCGAAATAATTGATCACAAGTTTATGATAAGCGGACACTCTTACTTACCAAACGACTCCGACTTTGGTTCAATTGAAACTCACTCTAAAGGCAAACTGATTTATGTGCCTGAAGATTGGTTTTCAGTCATAGTTCGGTGTAGAAAGAAAAAAGCTTTCATTTTCACAAAAATGCTTAGAGAAGACTTTAAAGATCTGAAAAATCTCACTAAATCAATTTCAAAAAGAAAAACCAATACTGATAACCAACCAGTGTCATGGTTAAAAATGCAATGGATTAGAGTCAAAAAAGATGAGCCATTTTCACTGTTCTATAAAGAAACATTAAATGAAGATTTTTCCTTTTCACAAATTAATATCCTTCAAAGCAAGCAGAAGGGAAGACCAACATTGTTGAAAAATCTTCAACTGGATTGCCTGTACACAGCACTTCGACCAGTAATGCCAGCTAAAAAACGGGATATGTGTGATTTACTACCATACATTCTTCCAGTCCACCATTCTTATTTTAGAAATCTTATATCATCTGATGAAGTCAATGACGAAGCTGGACCACTTCCTGATGTAGAAGAAAACAATGACTAATAAACTAGTGAATTTATATTTGATTTTCTAATGTAAAAACAATAAACATGTTTTGCTTTCTTTACATTCTCTTTAAACTCTTAAAGGAAAAGTGGTGTAAGTCATTTCAACCCTTAAAAACTACCCTTAACATAGTTTTATTTTTACAAAAATGTTAATAGAGTTGAACATGTTCTTAGTAAATAAAAAAAAATCACAAGCATGTTCATAAATGTTTCACAGATTTAATTACAACGTTTCTAGTAAAACCTTTTATATCTCAAAATGATGCTCAGATGACTTACACCACTTTTCCTTTCACCGCCCCATATAAGCTTTGTAAAGGTTAACATCATATTTCTGTAAAAATGGTATATCCGTTAATTAAATAAATACATAAATAAAAACCTTTACAACTGACAGCCTCTTCCCCCCTTTGAAGCACATTATTAGCTGTAAAATTAGAAATTGAAAGAGAACTTATGTCCGTATGGCTTGGTAAGCCAGTACATAGCCAGTATCAGTAAGTCCTAAAAATTAAAATTGTATCTTTTTCATCAGATTTTTAACTTTAATTGAAATCAATCTAACTTATTTATTTCAACCAAGTCTTGCCAAAAAAACTATTTCTACTGTAGTACTCACCAATTTAGCAGGTATGTCATGTCTCAAACAAGCATCATGGGATGTCTCATAAAGGCCCAAATATTGAAATGGATTATTGGCTCTTGAACTCAAACCAGGGATATCACACATTGTACCATTAGTAGTTTCTGCAACACCTCTTCCAGCCAAATTTGTACCAGAAATATCTAAAGATGTCAACTTAGGTAAACTATCTACAATAGTTTTCAAAATTGTATTTCCTTTCTTATACTTTCCTTGACCATTTCTTGACTTGGAAGTAGATATATCTAAATGCCTTAAATTTTTCAATTTACAAATAGCGGGTATTTTGGATTCAATACCTTCAACATTATATAATATTAGAGAGGTTAAATTTACAAGATGTTGTGTATATAAAAAATTATATAAATCTGAACAATTTGATAAATCTAAATGAGTTAAAGAAGATAGGGGCTGTAATAAAATTTTGTAAAAATCTGGATTTAGTAGATGTAAACCTTTTAACGTAAGCCTTTTAAGATTAGGTGCCATGAAAATGTAGCCTTTTTCATAAAACTCCTGATCTAGAGGTGACATTCCAAATCGCCTAACTGGAAATATATCTGTTTCTTCACCTATACTTAAAGACTGTAAATTAGAGCTGTAGTAACTAAAATAATAGATACAATTTGAAGTTAAATTAGGACATAATGATAAATCTAACTCAATCAAGGAGTGTTTTAGAAGGGTTTCTAAATCTTGGTTTTGTATCTCAGTTTGTCTTAATTTTACCCTTTTTAATCTAGTACAGTCTGTATTGCTAAATAGATTAATAAAATTTGAATCCACGGGTGTTAAACTGTTGTTCCGAACATTTAACAGCCTTTCACATATCTCCACTGGTAAAGATAAACCATCCATCAGTTGCAGTTCCTTTGATGACACATTAGGATTACATATTGTTCCTGGGTGTTTATTTATGTAATCAAAGCAAATATCTAATAGAGTTTCTGGAGTTGTTGTGTTGCAAAATGAACATATTTCATGTGGTAACACAGGAGAATGACGACATTTATTTTGAAGCATCTACAACAAATTTTAGAGACTTTGTAAAGTATTCACGCTATTATCAAATCACATACGAACCTTTGACTTAATTTAAGTTTTGTTACATTACATCACTAAACTAAAAATTGAAAAGCAATTATTATAAATACGATCTTTTGTATAATTTTTCCATATGTAGACAACTTATTTTTGTTAGGTTTTTTTCTTTTTGACAATTCAATCAGAAATACAAGTGCAACCAACTGCTTTTTCAAGAAATTCCAAGATTCTAGACCGCCAGTGGCGTACTAATTTATTATAAAAATTAAATATCAAACGATTTTATATTAAATTTATATTAAAAGTAGTACTTAAACGTAGTGTTTATAAAATACGTTAAATTTTATGTTTTTATTTTATTTTCAAATATGTATTTTGTGTGATAAAATAATCTGACATGATTAATTGGAAGACACGTCTCACATCAAATCTGTCTCTGTCATTTAAAACGTCAAAATTTCTAACCCTGTTTTTCATTATTAACAACGTCAAGAATTTGTCGCATCAACTTAACGACATGAGAAAATAATTTTTTACAATCATAATATTTTCAGATATTAAATCAAAATGGTACTAGCGGATTTAGGTCGTAAAATTACGACCGCCTTGCAGTCTTTAAGCAAGGCAACAATTATTAATGAAGAGGTATGCCAGTCCAGATGGCACATGATGGTGACTGTAAATATTTATTATTTGTGATGTTTTAGGTCTTAAATGGAATGCTAAATGATATTTGTCGGGCACTCATTGAGGCTGATGTTAATATCAAATTAGTTAAATCTCTCAGGGAAAATGTTAAATCTGTTATTGACTTTGATGAAATGGCTGGTGGTCTCAACAAGAGAAGGATGATCCAAAGTGCAGTATTTAAAGAGCTCGTTAAAGTAAATTCCATGTTAATATTATATCAGCATACTATTTGTTTATTTACAAATTAAATCATTTCATAATTTACTATTTATGAATATATTTTAGTTAGTAGACCCAGGAGTAAAGCCATATCAACCCATTAAAGGCAAACCAAATGTTATTATGTTTGTTGGTTTACAAGGTTCTGGTAAAACAACCACTTGTACTAAACTAGCTTATCATTATCAAAAAAAGAACTGGAAATCATGTTTGGTATGTGCAGATACATTCAGAGCTGGTGCATATGATCAGGTAAAACAGAACTGTACAAAGGCTAGGATACCCTTCTATGGAAGGTAGGTGAATTATTATTTTTTTTGCATAGATATATTTTTAAAGGCACTCATATTTGAAATCATAAACTTACAACTACAGGTGTTGCTTATAAGTGTCACATAACTGTCACAGCTTTTAAATATATGTAGTTCAACAATGCATCTCTCAAAATATTCTTAAGTTGTGTGAACCTGCTATATCCAATTTACATTATTTATGATTTAGATGTATAATAATTTGTTGTATTAATAAACTGACATTATATTCTGGAAGTTTCATTCCTTAAATGTTTATGAAACTACAGTATAATCCGTATAAGTCAATTTTTCTAACTTTCATCAGTTGGCGCTACAGCCCTTGGTGAGCCTTGGCCTGTTTCAAAACATTCTTCCATCCTACCCTATCGAGTGTCTGTCTTCTTCAGCCCCTCACTCCAATCTCCCTCAGATCTTCCTGTACATCATCCAGATATCTGAGTTTAGGTCGCCCCCTTCTTCTTCTTCCGACCGGCCTGTTTAGCATAGTTATTTTAGTGGGATCACTCTCATCCATCCGCATAATGTGGCCCACCCACCTTAGGGGGTTTATTTTAATGGTCTTCACAATATCTGCATCACCAAAAAGTCTATAAAGTTCAAAGTTATATTGCCTTCTCCACAGACCCTGTTCGTTTACTCCGCCATATATGGTCCTCAATACTTTTCTTTCAAAGACTTGTAGTAACTCTTCATCTCGGGTCGTCATTGCTCATGTTTCTGAGCCGTATGTGAGCACTGGACGTATTATTGTTTTATAAAGTTTGCACTTTGTTGCTATTGACATACTTCTCGCTCTTAGTTGAGGGCCTAAACCAAAATAACAGCAGTTAGCCAAGCATATTCTTTTTTTTTTTATCTTGTTGGATATGTTATTTTTGTAGTCTACCAGTGATCCTAAGTAGCAGAATTCTTCTACCATTTCTATCGTTTCATGTTACACCTCTAAGTTATTTTGTTGGATTCTTGATATGGCCGGCATATATTTAGTTTTCTGGATGTTAATCAGAAGTCCGATGTTTTCTGCGGCATTTTTCTAACTTTGGTCTCTAGATAATTTGGACAGATTTTTAAGTAATAAATAATATTCCGGGAAATATGTAACTGTATAGTTACATAAGTTAAGAGTTAAGAAGATTTCAAATGTCTTGAGATAAACATTACAAATAAACAATATGGCAGAATTTTCAGTTTTGGAAGCACAAAAGCATAGAGGGCTATGTCAGAATTCTGTCTGGAGAGTTGTTGAGTTGTATAACTTTGTATTTTATTAGAAACTGTGGTACAAGATTCAATAAAAATGTACTCGCACATTATTATGATTAAGAAACTCACTACTTGCACAAAAATGTCACTGTTTTCTTGTTATTGCCGTCTACATGAATGGTTAGAATTTAATTGTTAAATATCTGACTACTTGAAGCACAGTCATGGTGCACAACATAATCAAAATAAAAAAGACAGTCAACATAGGGGCTAGGATGAAAAATTTTGTTGTGAAAATTCTTGTTTTGTTCTAGAATGATAAACTTAAACCATCCAGAGTGACTTTTAAGCCAATCTTGTTCTTCTATAACATAAACAAGTTTGGAATAAGCTTGGGTTATTCCCAAACTCTGGGTATTCTCGGTTATAATTCTCTAAACAAAAGTTTCTGCATTTCCAAGATTACTTTTTAGATCACAAACAATCCAACATCAATTTTTTCAATTTTCATTATTTTTTCAAAACACATATAGCAATTTTTATTCTGACTGAACCATTCTGCTATCTGCGTTTTGCCCATTCTTTTCTTCAAAAAAATTTGGTATCATTAGAATAGTTTTCACTCAACTTTTTGACTGAAAACTCAGCGAAGAAATAAAATTTTGTTTTATCTTTCCATCATTTGCAGTGATACCAATTAATTCTCCACAGAAGACACTGAAAAGTTTAAGCATGAACAAAGCTCAGATACTTTTGTGGCAAATCTCATATATCAATTTAAAGACTCTATATTCTATATAAACTTTAATTTTCTTTTTTCACGCTTTTGCACATTAAACCATTTAAATCCAAAAGACAAACTGAAATATTTATATCCTAAAAAACAAGCAATTAACAAATGGTTGTGGGCATATTTCTTTTTTTTTTTTAATATGATGTAATGTATTTTCTATATTTTTTATTATTTATAGTTACACAGAAGTTGATCCTGTAGTCATAGCCCAGGATGGTGTTGATATGTTTAAAAAGGAAGGTTTTGAAATTATAATAGTAGATACAAGTGGTAGACACAAACAAGAAGAATCATTGTTTGAAGAAATGTTGGCAGTTTCTAATGCTGTGGTAAGAAATATTTTATCTGAAACATCTATAATATCAATATTAGGGCACTATTTCTTTGTATTTCTTATAGAGCCATTTTTCTCTAAATGTTGACAACTACAGAAGTTAGGGATGATTGTATGCCTAGAAAAATTGTTACAGCTTCTATAAAGACCTTCTTCATCTTTGAACACAAACATTTTGCAAAATTTTTATAGCAAAGTGTTCTGTCTCCTTTATCGCATAAGTCAATAAATTATTAAGTAATCTAGTTTTTTTTTAATTATAGAATTCATTTTAATTTCACTGAAGTACAACTAGTGAACAAATTTAAAACAAACAAAAATAAACAAAAAGTAAAGACTTGTTTTCTTGCACTTATCAATGAAACATCGACATTCCAAAAAAAATTGTATACAAATATTATTATTGGTCCATAATATTGCATTGAAAGATCATTGCTGAGTGATCATTATTAAAGTCCCTTCAAGAAAAACAGGCCTTAAACTGCTGTTTGAATTCAGATGTTAACATTGTTGTACCATATTAATCAAATTGTACCATTTCATCAAAAAAGTCCCTTTTGTTTTTTCTTAAAATGTGCCAAGTACCTTTCTCAAATGTTTGTGATCTACGCAGCAACTATCTTGCATAAGCGTTTTAATGTCTAATTCTGGGTGAAAGGTGTGCCAATCATCACCATCAGTAGCATTACAGCTAGTTATGAGCCAAAGCCTTCTTCAAAACAATCTTCCATTTGCCCCTGTCTCTGGCAACTCTTCTCCATGCTTTAACTCCGATGGATTTTAGATCAACCTCTATGTTATCTTGATACCTAAATTTTGGTCTTCCTCTGGACCGTCTTCCCACTGGTCCTCCTAAGTCAAAAATTTTTCTGATTGTTGCATCTTCATCTCACCTAATTACATGACCTATCCATTGAAAGTGTGCCAATACTTTTCTTTGATTACTGTCAAGCAATAGATGATTTCCGATGTAGTTATGAGACATACCTTGCATGTTTACAGCCTTGTTTAAATTAAACCAAGCATTTCTTTACCTATTCACTGAAGATGAACAGCTGCCATACACATTTGTAAGCTGCAAATTAACTCCGTGCAGTGTTAAATTTTCTTTTGTGAATAGTGTTAAGACACAATAGTCCATTTGCTTCATTTTTAACACCACTCGCACATCAACTATCTCAAATGACTGCCTACAATCAACTGCTACTTGGAATGAGTAGTAATTTTACATGACATCTACTTAAATGTATCCCAGGTAATATCAGATAGCCTTTGCATATACAATTTGCATAATAAAGTGTACCTACAAGTAATATAAACCATAATTATTGGAAGTTTGATTTAAAATATGTTATTTTCTATGAACCCAATTTATTTTTAGAGACCAGACAATATTATTTTCGTCATGGACGCCACAATTGGTCAAGCCTGCGAAGCCCAAGCAAAAGCCTTTAAAGAAAAAGTAGATGTAGGATCTGTAATTATCACAAAATTGGATGGACACGCAAAAGGAGGTGGTGCACTCAGTGCGTAAGTATTTTTCCAATAGATTATGACTAAAAATCCTTCTTTCTTCTTTATTGTTATCTTATATGTTTCCAATATTTTTCCGTTTATCTCAGTATTAAACCATGTCAATCTTTCTTCTAACGTGAAATTCATTCATCCCAAATACCTAGGACATCAAAAGGATTGAGTTCTGTCCATATTATTCTTACTCCAGTATACTAGGTTACTTATTGAATCCTAGGTAACCTAGTATACTGGAGTATCTCACGCAAATTTTCCAACACGCCTCGATATCATGAGAAGTACCGCTTTTAGCATGATCTTATAAATATATTGACCAAGACTAAGCCATTTGTTGTTCTATAGGAGGCCCTTTTGACACCAGTATTTTTTAGAATTATAGTTGTGATCTGGTATTTTCAATTGTTTATTATTTATATTTCAAAATCTATATACTTGTTCATTTTCTTGTATTTAACACGCATATTGTTATGCACAGGTATCACCACCCCATTAAGCATTGTTTATTTAGTTAGTTTGTTAACTATTCTTCTTCTACGGCACTACAGCCCAAACTGAGACTTGGCCTCCTTTATTTTTTGCTCCACCCTTGCTTGTCTGTGGCTGATCTTCTCCATACACAGACTCCTAAAAGGGCTTGTGCATCACTGTTTACTGTATTTTCTCAGCGCTTTCTTGGCTTTCCAACCAGTCTCTTTCCCTGAATTCTAGCATTCAGTGCTCTTTTTGGTAGCCTATACTCTCCCATTCTTATCACATGTCCGGCCCATTGCAATCTTTGTATTCTAATGAAGTCTGACAGTGGTGCTCCTTATAAACTTGATAAAGCTGGTTGTTGTATCGACTTCTGAAGATTCTGTTTTTCCTCACAGGTCCTAATATTCTCCTCAGTACTTTTCTATCAAATGTGTCGAGTTTGCTTTTGGATGTTTCTTTCAGGATCCATTCTTCACTGCCATAGCATACTATTGGTCGAATTAAGGTTTTATAGATTCTCATCGTTGTATTTCGGCGGACATTTTTAGAACAAAATTTATATAGGAGAAGGCAAAATGTGCTCTGTTTGCCTGCGTTAATCTCTTCCGTATTTCTCCATCTTCTGATCCGTCGGCATATATTTCTACTACCAGGTATCTAAACTCTCTAACCGTTTCAATGTCATCTTCATATATAATGTTTTGTGGGACTATATTTCTTCTCGTCTGTATCATTATTTTTGTTTTTCTGTGTTAATTTCCAGATCTAGCCGTTTTTGCATTTTTAACTCTGCATATGTTTCCTGTGCTCCTGTTGATGTTCCAATCATAGTATTAATATCATCGGCATAAGCAGCCAGTTGAACCGTTTGGTTAGTCAGTAGGTTTCCTCGTCCAGTTTGCATTTGCCTAACCGCATACTCCAGTGCCAGGTTAAACAAAGTTGGGGCCAGCCCATCTCCCTGTTTTAGTCCCAGCGAAACATGCCTGAGTTTCATCAAGTTTCATTGTAGCTTTAATGAGTCTAATTAGCTTGTGTGGTATTGCCAATTCAGCCAATATATTGTAGAGTTTATTCTGTATACGTGAGGACTTTATAATGCTAAACATAGTAGAAAAATTCTACTGTAGTTTTTGCATTGGAGTTTGTCTCCTTTTTTTATAGATCGGATATACTATACTTTTTTCTCAGTCGTCAAGTATTTTCTCTTCTTGTCATATATCTTTGATGAGCGTGTGGATGTGACTTGCTAGGTGATCGCCATCTACTTTATACAGTTCTGCTGGTATTTCGTCAACTCCCGGGGCTTTATTGTTTTTCTGGGCCTTAATAGCTTCTTCCTCTATGGTCGGAGCTTCTACTCCATTCTCTACTTCATTCTCTTCTACTTAGTTCATAGCCATTTCATCTTCCATGTCTACTTGTGTACCAAGTAGGGTCTGAAAATAACTCTTATGTGCCACTTATTGCTCTGTGAGCACAGTATGGTCCCAGTATACCTTGTATAGTTATAATTCTCAAACATACTATGATGGGCTTATTTATAATGTTGGCTAGATCTTAATGAAGTATCTTTTCCACTGTGTCATGTTGTTTCTTATATTCAATTGCAGAAAATGCTTAGCAGCCCCAGTATAGATAAGATATTGTATGATTTCTTGGGCTTGACATCTGTATTAGGTTCCGATGTGTTTGGTTGTGATTAGCTAATCCTGAATAGCAAGTAGGAAACTGTTTTAAGAAACATCATCAATAGTTCGACACTCGAGTTGTCGACATTTTCTAGCATGCGTAATTGAGATGGTGCACATGGAGAGGTTTCAGCATCCAGATACAGTGTAAAATAGTATTTAATATATAACTTATTCAGATTTAAGTCGTACGACTTTTGCTCTAGGGAAAAAATCACTCTCTCCAGATATCTATAGTATCCAAACAACTGCGCACTGAGGATAACTATTTCATGTAATGAAGCCCTAGTTGACCTGATATGCTGAAGTATCTCCTAAATTGTCTTTCGAATCTGAATGTCGTGGTTAGTACCACTTTTTGTATGGTTTTATAGAGATTTTCACTAAATTATTATTATTTCTATATTCTTTTTTATTCTTCAGTGTTGCAGCCACAAACAGTCCAGTTATATTCATCGGTACAGGAGAGCACATAGACGATTTAGACCCGTTTAAAACAAAACCTTTCATTAGTAAATTATTGGGGATGGGTGACATAGAAGGTTTAATTGACAAAGTAAATGAATTAAAGTTGGAAGATAATGAAGAATTATTAGAAAAAATTAAACATGGTCAATTTACGCTCAGAGATATGTATGAACAGTTTCAAAATATAATGAAGATGGGACCTTTTTCACAAATTATGGTAAGTACTTATTAAAAATACCTTTACTGTTAATTTTCTAATGTAATATGACCAATGAATTATTTTGTTATTCTGCAATTATTTTTTTTTGTATGTGGCACTTGTTTTATTTTGAGCCACTGACGACAATAACATCTATTGGGAAAGGATACAATTTAAATTAATTACTATACTTTATTTGTTTGCAATTGGCAGCTCATTACAAATGAATATCTTCACTAATCTGCAAGCAGCATGTAATGTGGTAAAATAATATCCTCTCCTGTTGAAATGTAGTTTTAGATGTTATTTTTCAAAGTGTCCATGCTGCTCACATAGAAACCCATGTATTATATAGCTAACAGGTATGAAAATCACCGGTCAGTATTGGAGAATCAAAAAGGGACAGATTTATATGTTAAATAAAATTAATGTTAAAGCTTATACATCGTGTTGATATCTAACATTTAAACAATGTGCCCAAGTTAAAAACTTATTGATTTACTTATAAATGATTAATTTCCATCTCTTCCTCTTCTTCTGTGCCAGATTCGTTGTCCGGTCCGATTGGAATGATTATAAATTGACAAAGTTCTTCAATGCTATTATCAACAGTCCACAATCTTTCTTCGTCTTTGTTACGTGGTTTACGGCATTGGTCCAGTTATTATTCATTACGTTTTTTATGGAATTTTTTGTTGCATTACAATTCGTAATAATTCCGTTTTAAGCATAGTGTGATCATACAGTATTGTTTTGCGTTGGAGCCGTCAATTATATCTACTTTTTCCATGAGACCGTCGGTAACTTTTCCACTAATTTTGAGTGATAGCTGGAGTTATCGAAAACAACAGCATTATTTGGTACAAAATGTAATACCTTAGAAAAGTAATCCTCAAAAACATCGAAGTTCATTTCTTCATTCATTTAGTGGATGTTGAAACAAACTCAAATAAACCATTCTTCACAAAACCGTGTTCGCTACCAATGTGCGTGATTTTTAATCTTCGACCCTTTACTACGGGAGCATTTAAACCAGTAGAATATCCTTCTAGAAAGGCTTCTCGAGAACTTATAATTATTTTTATCTACCATTACTTTTGAAGGTGTTCAGGTGTTTTGATGGACACAACGGTGAGCTTTGGGACGTGGATCTATAGATTTAAGAAGGGGTGTATTTAAAAAAATGGGAATTGAAATGTACCAATGAAAATAGGTACTAAACGAAAAGGGAAAAATAAAGGGCGCCACCTAGTCCTTTCTCGAGGGACAAGGAAAACTCTTGACGATTGACCTATGAGAAGATTGGTTTAAGAATGATTAGAAAAAATAGGCTAAACCTATAAAAAACCAATATGCATACATAGACAAAAAACAAACACATTTACCTTATAATATTTCTATATTTCTATCAGATTAACTTTTTATTAGTTACCAGAAGAAAGGAAGATTATAGGAGAGCATTAAACAAATAATGGCTACAAATTAACAATTTTTATTACTTTAAAGTTCAGTCAGATAAACGTATTATGGAATGATAACAAATGAGCCAAGTAATCATAACAAAATAAAACATATAGCAAAAAGACAAAAATACAAATTTAGATAAATCAGGTAATAAGTAAATAGTTCTAAAATTAGGTGGAATACCTTTATAACTGGGTAAAACTGCAAAATGAATTCAAATCGTAAAATTTAGCAAAAATACTTAGGCATTACCATTTATACAATTATTCTGGTACAGATAAATCGAATGCTAATAAATCAACAAAAATTTACTTTTGGAAGTTTAGTATCTCAAAACTTATTTGTTATTGGCCGTTGATGCCTTCCTCCAATGAGCTCTTTAAATTTTTTCGAGTATTACTTTTATTTATTATTCTTGTTCTGAAGCTATTTTCTTGTGGCATTTTAAAGTAATTACTATTTTAGTAGATATATTAATAATACATATCGAGGATCCATCATTTTTGTGTTTTTTACAAAACACTTTACTCAAATACTTACCATGTAGGGATAGTATTATGAGGTTTTTTTCCTCATGATTTACTATGGAATAACTAACAGGAGAACTTTACTGTTATCATGGCATGTGGTTGTCTTTTTAAAAACCAATTACATCCTATGATTTGTTGACGGATATTCTCAAGTTAAAGTTGATTTAATGTAATCGAATGAACTATCTTACAATAAAGTCGTCTCAGGAACGCAACTCAGCAATATTGGCAATATCATTTTAATGTCGTCTACTTTAAAATGTATAATGTATGTCTGAATTGTAAATATAAATAAGTCAGATAAAATTCAATTATTAGAAGAATTTTTCAGCAAGTAACAAAAACAAAAGTTATTTCATTTATTAGTGTTTTTATTTTTGAGAACGATTTCCGAAGTGGAAATTGAAACGTCAATAAACTTACATTAACCTTCAATTGCGGCTTATTCCCATTAAAATAGTAATTACTTTATTTATTATAATTACGATTTACTCATATTTATTGGTTAATTATAAATACATCAATAATGACACTTTTAAGGGTATGATCCCAGGATTTAGCCAAGACTTTATGTCAAAAGGAAGTGAACAAGAATCCATGGCACGATTAAAAAGATTAATGACAATAATGGACAGTATGAATGATTATGAGTTGGACAACAGAGATGGCGCAAAATTGTTTACTAAACAAGTTGGAAGAGTGGTCAGGGTTGCACAGGGATCTGGTGTAACAGGTAAGTCTAAATGCCGGATATTGGTTCGTCTATAACATCGAGAACGGATGAATGCATTGTCCTTCCTGTTTAAAACATTATTACTTTCTCCACCCTGACATTTTTCACGCTACTTGGGGCTCATCATAATCATATATCTTGGATGACAGTAGATTGAAACCACATACATCAACCGCTAAATTTTGATGAAGAGTAATAAAATAATTAGTTATAGATGTAGAATTAGATTAACTTTTGTTATGACATATTTCTTAAGGTTTAGCTTATCTATTGAGTTATTCAATGCATTTCTTACACAGTTGAGTGCTCCTTTTGGACACAAACATTTTGAATTACTATTTAATCCACAGGCCAACGATGAAAAAACTTTTTTGATAAAATTACCTTATTATTATCTTATGTATTTTAGTGTACTGAGTCCGAAAATCTTATTAAAAATACTGTATCACCCACCATTCTGGATATAACTCCAAAAATAAAAAAGTGATTGTTTATCCTAACCTACCGTCTGCTATCCGTCCGGTAGAGCATGAACCTGAACTGCCAGTCCCTGAGCTTCCTCTACGTATTGATGACATTTTAAATTTAGTGAATCAGAATCTGATAGAAGTGGTCCAGGAAGTAGTAAGAGATTTGGGTTTAACAAAGAAAAAAATCAGAATTGCTTGGCTCAAGAATAAAAGAAAAGGAATTGTTGTCGCCCGGTAAATCTATTTACAAGGGGATTTGGTCTACTCTCATGATATTGGTGGTCTAATGAATGAGTTTGTTAATGAGTATAATAAGGATGATTGATTGGAGGCTTTTTTATAGACTCTTCAAAAACAAGTTTAAAAGCTGTAGTCTTACACAATGGGACGACTTATGCTTCACTTTCTATTGTTCATTCAATCCATATGAAAGGGAGATATAAAAATCGTTTTACAATTCTACAGAAAATCAGCTATTCAGCTCACAATTGGATGATCTGTGGAGATTTAATAGTTGTTTGCAGGCTACTTGGTCAACAAAAAAGATTTACAAAGTGTCCATGTTTTATTTGTGGTTGGGACAGTCGAGCAAGAGATAAACACTGGTCCACAAAACAATGGCCCATAAGAAATGTTTTAACACTTGGCAAGAAGAAAATTTTGTACAAAACTATGGTAGATCCAAAAAAGATCCTCCTGTCACCGCGGGGGAACAAATAGGGGTCTTAACTCCTTCTATTGCCTCCGGGTGCTCTGTAGAGGGCTTCGGAGACGTCAACGAATGCACCTCTACCCAAGTCTATTTACTGGATATAGACTTGTGAAATTTTCCTCTGATGACTCGTCTTGAGAAAGACGAGCTATTTCTTACATGACTTATATGTGAGAAAGTCGAAACAAACATCAGGTTTTGGTCTTCGGTGACTTGCCTTGATAAAGGCAAGATATTTCTTACATGAACAAAAGGAGGTAGTCGAAATAAAAAACACCAAATATTGTTGAAATAAAACACTCAACCACAGAGTATAGGGTAGGCTAAAAGAAAAAGCAGAGCCCCGAGAGCACTAAGCTCTCGGAGAGCCCGTGAAGGACTGAACTGATTGACCTGAAAATCGCCTATTTTTATACATTCCGAAGTAGCGATTAGGGATTTCCAGGTCAGGGAGGGGCCAACAAGAAAAATAAGGGGCGGGGCGATGCGTCTCGAACGTGAATTAGTCGCGTCCGAGAACACTTCCACCTCTACACATAAAGTTAGGATTAATGAAACAGTTTGTTAAGGCAATGCCTAAACATGGAGAATGTTTCAAGTACTTGAGTGGAAAGTTTCCCCATCTATCAGAAGCCAAATTGAAAGAATTTGTTTTTGTTGTACCAGATATTCGTAAAATGATGTTCGACTCTACCTTTGAAATCAAGGTGACTAAAAAAGAAAAAGAAGCTTGGATTGCATTCAAAAAAGTTCTAACCATGGTTTTAGGTAATGTGAAAGACCCAGCGGCGGCCGGCCAGGTGAAGTAGGTGAAGGTGAGGTTCACAAAAAAAAATTAAATTGAGAAAAATAAATAAAAAATGAAAGCAACATTATTATATCTAAATTCTGAAATCAAATATTTATTCTCTTTTAATTAATCTAAAAATTAAAAAAGACAACTAGCTTTATTAGCGGTAGGTACTTGACGGTCAAGTCCTGACCTGTGACACTAGCCGTGTAGGATTCAAGAATAGGTGAATATCATTTTGAAATGCGAAATCTGTCTGCATAAGCGTTCACGGTTGCCATGGCAACGTGACGTCAGCCTATCCTTAGTGATAGCTGAGAAAACTGGCGAGTGAAGTTCCGCCAAAAAATATATTATCCGTCTTCACCCACTGTTGGATGTGTATTTGGTATTACTATTTTTCGGAAATTTCTCTTGGCGGTAATATTTTGAAATTTAGTCTATTATATAGATATTTTTTATATGGTATAGTGTATAGTATAGTATTTATTAATTTAGTTTAGTCACAGTATTAAGTTTATTTATTTAGTGCACTTTATTAATACATTTCTCTGTGGTTTGTTTCGGATTTCGGATATAAAATGTTCTCGTGGATTTTGTTTGGACCAAAATAATTTTAGAAAGACATGAATTCAATTAATTACTTTGTGTTTAATATATTGAGACTCCGTTTAGGCGTTAAAAAAATGAAAATAAAGGAATGTTCTTTACATGGTCGATCAACCAGTATTTTAAACATCTGTGTCTGATCCACACTGGTCGGCTGCAGTCAGCATCTGACCCAGAGTGGACGGCTGAATCGAAACTCACCAACCCGTTTTAGCACGCATGGTGTTTTAATCGCCAAAAAACCCTCAATGAAAAGTCAAGGTTCAGAACTAAAATACCCCAGGCAAACAGAACGAATCGTATCTAGTATAAGTGCCCTAAAAAACTGTTTTCAAGTTATTAGGGCCCTAAACTCTATATTCTTTTTAATGAATTTTTATTGAGATTTGGCCACGAAGTAGGTACCAAAACTCCTTTTGGCTCCGGCAAGCTTTCCTCATCTTCACCATTCTTTTAGGCCACGAGCCGCCGCTGGAAAGACCCTAACTACGAGCTTATAGTAGCTAATTTATTAGATAGGTTTAAAGATTTGGGATGTCTAATGAGCCTTAAAATCCACTTTTTGCATAACCATCTTGACTTTTTCCCTAAAAATCTGGGTGATATCAGTGAAGAACAAGGCGAACTAATCCACCAGGATGTCAAGGTGGTGGAGAAACGATATCAGGGACGTTGGAACACCAACAGGATGAGTGATTACTTGTGATCACTTCATCGGGAACAACAGAGTGCCTCGTATGGGAGAACAAGCTCCTTGAGAAGTCCTACTGAAAAAAGAAAAAGAAAATACAAAAGCATTGACTCTTTAAATAATTGTACAGACCTACACTATTACAAGATAAGAATTATATAAAAGCTATTATTCGAATAATGTATCATTTTAATGTATTTCGGTATTTTGTCTTTTTTAAATTATTATAATGTAGAATAAACCAGTGTTGTATTGTGGGAAAACTATTGGTGATACATAAAATCTAATTTCAGATTGTCTTTTAGCGTCAAAAAATACATAGGATTCACATAAATTTGTAAGAAAAGTTTTATAAATCTTTTTTTGTTGGCCTGTGTCTCTGTTATCACATATTGATCAGTATATTGGGAAGAACAACTTAGATCGATGGATTCGTTATAATGATAACAATGTGCTAATATTGATTATTTAATTAATTTATTTATTTGAAGCTGCGTGATCTTGTCTTCGAGATCGCTGCAAGGAATAGCCGAAGAGCAACTTAAGTCGATACATCCTTTCGAATGATAAGTCGTATAGTCCAAAAATTGTAACTAAACAGTATAATATACAGGAGCAAACGGCATACCTCAAGATATTTAAAAAGTAGAATACGATGGTATTGAAAAGTCCAACATATCGCCGTGAAATAGGCAATCAAAGTAAACTTACATACGAATCATAACTTGGAGTCAATTTGATTCGATACTAGTGTTCTTCTTTATTAGTTCCTGCAGGGACATCTCTATAACATATAGGGTACCCCGTTAAGATAGACAAAATTTCCCCACTCCCAGAATGAAAACGTATTTTTTTAAGAATTTCCAAAAATTCACAAACATATTTGAATCTTTTCCAAAAATAATTTCTTTTTGGAGATGGCCGCACTGCCCTGTTAAGAATAGAAGTCGTATCTGCAATTTTGAGATCTTTTAGGTTATAACGCCAACACATTGATAGCCAAATAATCTACGTATATGTTAAAAATAAAAGTCTTATCTGCTGTTTAAAAATAAGTTATTCTACTTTAAAATTTTGTCAGATCTGCATTTTTACAGTTTATCTTAAGCCCATTTGTTGAATCTCGATTTGTTAACATTTTTAGTCGTATCTTCACAAGACGATATGTAGTTACGACAAATTTGCTTAACAATTGTGTAGTTTCGACAAAATATTCTAACAACAGGAAGATCTAACTTAATCATTCATAGTGTTCCCGCCATTTTAGTTTCTTAACCTAAAAATTAAACGGTTGTAGCGTTATTCGGCGTATCTGATTTTCAGTTATTTACTAGTATTAATCTTATTGTTATAGTGTTTTTAAGTGTGTTTACATTAAAGTTTATTAACTGAACCAGTAACAATAGACAGAAATAGCAGAGCATTTAAAATGCTGCATATTTTAAATAACCAACAAAGGGAGAAAATAAATAGTTTACGACGTGTCGTGAAGAAAAATAAACTTCAGCATGATAATGACCCCGATTTTATTTTGCCAGATTCAGAGACGGAAGAAATTGAGGAACCGAAATTAAACAGAAAAGGTTTATATAAAGCGAAGATTGATATAACTTTGAGAGTTATTCTAAGAGAGAGATATAACTAAAGGTGAAGAAGAAGGTAAGGAAGACTGTCTCCCTTTTATTCAAGAAATCTTGGTATATATAATATGTGTATCTGTTTAAAGGGCGAAAAAAGACAATTTAACTAAAACAGGGGAAATCCGTAAACGAAAAAATTTTAAAGAGAGCCTAGCAATGAGAAAAAAAAAAAAGAAAATTAACAGACACAATTGATAAGCACGGTGTGAAACTATCTTGTATCTCTTGGAAGAGAAGATGTTCCGAAAAAATTACAGAAGCGAGACGAAGAACAGAAATAAATGGAGAATTATGGAAATTGCAAAAAGACGAACAGAAATTTTTTATTTTTAATAACGCATTTGAACAAGTAACCAAACGGAAAACCACAGCTAGTGTTGTGTCTAGAAGGTCGAAAAGTTTTTTATATTTTCTTAAAGACAATGACGGATGCAAACTAAGTGTCTGCAAAATATTTTTTATGAGAACGCTGCCTGGGATATGAACAGAAAAATGACAAGAGTTATTAGAGATGCCCTTACTAAAACAAATTCAAAAGTGACGGTCAACAGGAATAAACAAGGAAAGACAGGAAAAATTAAAATAGATCGAAATTGAACTAATAAGTTATTATTAGTTTGGGCATTACTAGTTTGAATGCCCAAACTAGGAATAACCAGAAAATTAATCTTTGATCAGTTTTCTGGTTATTACTAGTTTGGGCATTATGTTTGCTTCCATTCTTTCCACATGTCCCAACCATCTGATTCTTTGTGACTTGACGAACTTGGTATTGGTAGGTTCTTTGTATAAAGCCATTAATTCATTGTTGGTTCTTCTCTCCCAACCATCTTCTGTCTTCCGTCCTCCGAATATGCGTCTCAGTATTTTCCTTTCCCATCTTTCCAGAGTATCCTCTTCCTTCTTATTTAATATCCATGTCTCACCGGCGTATGTTACTGTGGGTCGAATTACTGTTTTATATATTCTGAGTTTACCTTGTCTAGAAACGTATTTTGAGTTCAGTAGGGCTCTTAAACTACCTAATTTTTTATTCCCTTTTGCTATTCTGGCTTCCAGCTCCCATTCCTCTTTTCCATTTTCATGCCTGCCATAATTTCACACTTAATAGTTATTTAATGTCATTTTACTAGCCGGATCAGTTTCATTGGTATACCCAAATGTTTCATTGCTCGATATATTTTGACTCTATCGACTCTATCATATGCTTGTCTAAAATCCACAAACAAAACATGCAGGGGAACTTTATCTTCATAACAAGTCGTTTGTATCTCCTTTAATGAGAAGATTTGGTCTACAGTAGATCTGTCCTTTCTAAAGCCGGCCTGATACTCATGTAGGATTCTTTCCGTGTAGCAATTTAGCAGTGCAGCGATTTCAGCTCCTCTCATACTTCTTACCTTCTGAATGATATTCGTATATTTACTTTCAATCATAACATGATCTATTTGATTCACCGTCCTTCCATCGGGGGGACCCACGTACCTTTGTATATCTCTTTTCGTTTTAGTTGTGTGCTTCTCACCACCATGTTTTTCTCCATGGAAAATCCAATAAGTCTTTGACCATTATCGTTTATTACTTCGTGTTTACTATAGTTACCAGTTACTGCAGTATACAGAGGTTATTTTCCCACTTTAGCATTACAATCACCCATTATTATTTTTACATCACGTTTAGGTAGGCGCTCGTATTCATCATTTAGCTGCTCATAGTAAAGATCTTTTATTTCGTCGTCCTTGTCTTCTGACGGTGCATGAATATTGATTATACTCCAATTCCTTTTCTTACTTTTAATTCGTATTGAACACATCCTATCAGAGATATGATTAAAAGCTCACTTTGTCCTTGATACATTCAGCTACTAAAAAACCAGTTCCAAGCATTCTATCTTTACCTCCACTTTTGAAGAGCACCATATCTTCTATATCAGTTATTTCCGATCCTAATTGTTTTGTCTTTTGAAGAACCAATAATTAAATTTTAAATCCCACCTAAAAAAATAATAAAAACGAAAAAGTTTTTGGCGGTGTGGGAGGGATGGCGGTATAAAATTGTGCTTAGTTTTTTAATCACATACACTTCATCTAATTTACTTACCGATGCACGTCATTGGGCTCATCGCCCGTGACGTCACATGATACCAACACGAAATATTTAGGCGGTAGGTGTGTTCTTTTTTAGAATAACTTTGCCGAGTACACTGTCATTACAGACACTAGACAAATTTTATTATATACGCGTAGAAATAATATTTAAAAATTTCTATTAATAGTAACTTAAAGAAATACACAATAATATGTTTCATTTAATTTGTATAAATGCGTTACAAAGCGTTTTTATGAAGAACATTTGTTCGGAACACACTGTAACTGTAATCGAACGAAGGTGAAATTTTGGCATAAATTGGTAACACTTATTTGACAGTTGCGGTGTTGACACTTTTTGTACTTTATTATTTTGAATTTTAAAGTGAATACCTCTTGTTTTATATTTTTACCTATTTAATAAAATCTGTTGTTTTTAGAACAAAATTAGTTCGTTTTATTTCAAAAATGTCACGTAAGAATTTAAATAGTCGTTGTAAAGAGATGGTAATACTTTTGCAATAATTATGTAATCTATTTTATTTAAAATGGAGTCAGGATTTTTTATACTTTGGCAACTATGTCAACTTCGATCTCTGACGTAGATAATGACGTGCATCGGTATGTAAATTAGATGAAGTATAGAACATACAAAAAATGAAATTTGATTTTTTTGAGTGAGGGCATTTTGTTGGTATTAACGGAGGGTACCCTTTAAGCTTGAAAGATAATGGAGTGATTTACTTGGACTTTTACTAAGGCCTAATCTTATTTCCTCTCCAGTAATTTGAGGAAAATGAAAGTAATCTTTTATCTTGTGTTATTGTAGGGATTACGAATTTTCTCCAGTTTCTGCATCGCCCTAGATAAGGCGTTAATGGTGCTGTTTCTGTAGTCTATGATCTGCTGACCTCGATCAGTTTTATTTTTCAAATAATTGATATACTTGCACTCTAATTATCCGTTTTATTTGTATTTTAGAAAGAGAAGTAAAAGATCTCATCACGCAATACACAAAGTTCGCAGCGGTAGTAAAGAAAATGGGAGGCATCAAAGGTCTCTTCAAAGGTGGCGATATGGCTAAAAACGTTAACCACAACCAGATGGCGAAACTTAATCAACAAATGGCAAAAATGATGGATCCTAGAGTCCTCCAACAAATGGGCGGCATGGCAGGTTTGCAAAATATGATGAGACAACTCCAAGCAGGCGCAGCTGGTGGTTTAGGGGGCTTAGGTAATCTTATGGGGGGTTTTGGTAATAAATGATTGTTAAATGTTTTTTATGATTATTTTGAATTGCCATTTGATACTTCTTTCAGAAGCCATATGTTGTGTTAAGCAACATTTTTTGTTTGTAGAATAATTTATAATTAACACCGACTTTATCATTACCGAAGCAAACTGCTGCAATATATATGTATAAAGAAAGTTAATGGCATTTGAAAGAATTATTGAGTGAATTGTTTCTAAATGGATGAGGAAGCAGAGTATTTTTGTTTTGTTTTGAATGTGTAGAAAATATTTTATATTGACATTGTAAAAACGGTACACTGTTTGTAACTTATTCCTACAAATAAACAGTTTTCTAATAATGTGTTATCTCTTAATATGGCTTACTCTTCAGTTTGACACGGAAATAGGAATTAATAAAGAACTTAGAAAGAAACGGACTAAAATCCATAAATCCACCACTGCTAATTTCAAGATCTCCAATACCAGTTTAAGACAAGGAAATGGAAAAATAGATGGGAACAAAGCACAAAACCACACATTCGTCAGTACTCAATCTTAGTCAATTGGTTTTAGGATTTGCTTTGAATAGTAAGACATAGAAGTAAGAAATCAGATCGATTATATAACAATTACTGAAATATGCAATTACTATCCTAATACACAAAAAAGGAGATATATCAGACCTAGAGAATTATAGACCGATAAGTCTGTTGTCACATCTCTACAAATGGTTTACCAAGATCATCACAGAACGTTTAGAACGAAAATTAGATTTCTATCAGTCTAAGGAGCAAGCTGGGTTTAGGAAAGGTTATGGAACAAATGACCACCTACAAGCACCTAAAATACTAATTGAAAAATGTGTTGAATATAATGAACCACTCACGTTGATTTTCATAGACTTCAAGAAAGCTTTTGATACCGTGGAGTTACCGGCAGTATTAGGAGCATTAGAACAAAGCCGAGTAGACTTTAGATATACAAATTTGATAAAACATATATACAACGCAACAGCATCTGTTAAACTCCATGACTTTACCGATAAATATAGAATTGAGCGAGGAATTAGACAGGGCGACACCATCTCCCCCCAACTATTCACTGCCTGGAATATGCCTTTAAAAAACTAGATTGAGCTAAAAGGGGAATAAATATTGATGGTGAATACATAAGCCACTTGCGCTTTGCAGATGATATTGTCATTATAGCCGAGAGTTTAAATGAAGCTCACAAAATGATGGAAGAACTAAAACAGGCAATAGAACAAATAGGCCTGAACATAAACTTTGAAAAAACAAAATACATGACCAATTTAGTCCCAAGTGATGTTATGAGGGTAGATGGGAACGAAGTACATCAGGTCTTTAGTTATATCTATTTAGGGCATGAAATTAGAATAGGAAAAGACAATTAAACTTGTGAGATCCAGCGTCGCATAGGCTTGGGATGGGCAGCATTTGGCAAGATGCGAGATATTCTAAAAGGAACGCTACCGATTTGCTTGAAGAAAAAGGTTTACAACCAATGCGTACTGCCAGTAATAACATATGGTTCCGAAACAATAACTTTAACCAAACATTCTGCAAATAAACTGAGAGTAACCCAAAGAAAAATGGAAAGAGCAATGTTGGCAATAACTAGAAGAGTTATGGTACCAAATAGGATAGTGAGAGAGAGGACTAAAGTGACAGATGTCATAGAAAAAATTGCACAAGCCAAATGGAGATGGGCTGGACATATAGCACGTTTAAATGATAATAGGTGGACCAAAAGACTCATAGAATGGAGACCTAGAGAAGACAAAAGACACCGAGGCAGACCACCAAAAAGATGGATGGACGACTTGAGAAAAACAGTCGGAAATTGGATACAGAAGGCGCAAGATAGAGAACAGTGGAAGAACATGGAGGAGACCTATATCCAACAGTGGATGCAAGAGGTTGAGGAATGATGATGATGACTGAAAGATACCAAAATTCAATCAAAATAACTAAAACACTACCTGGACCAAATGTCCTCCCAGATCAAAACTCAATATAAACAAGGAAAACGGCAAAAACCAAATAAACACAGACTGTATTTGAAATAGTAGCCCAGAAATTATCCAAGAGATAGAAAAGATGAAATGGATAATAAGGCATTTTTGATTATTTCCACACCGTGAACTAATATTTTATGCATGGTCGGTGTCATAGGGTGCCATCCGTACAGATCGATATACAGTTTCGCTGTTGCTTTGGAATAATTATTGGACGTCAATTTTATGACCGCTTGAAATTGTTTCTAATATAATCTTCAATCTATATATCAATTCAAAATTAACTTTTGTTATATCGGCAGCTAGTTGAAGACTTTCAAAAAATCTTCGGCTAGTATTGCCGTCATTAGTATTCCCGAAATTGGCTTTTGGCATGTCGATTAACAATCCAGTTTCTTTGCTAAATCTTTCGTGAATATATTGTTTTGTGAGCACTTTTATCTTCTTTTCTTCGTCAGTTCTGTTTTCTCTATACTGTTTTATTGGTAATTTGTAAGCCAAATGTAAAACGCTTTCAAGCATTCGGATTCTTCATATATAACACCGACTTGTTGGTTTTTGTATTAGTTGCAGCATTACAAACCTTGCCATCAATCATAGTCATCTTAAAAACATGATCAAACATGAATGTGATACAGTTCAAAACAACTTCAGTACGTGTTAAGTTCTTGGCAAATTCCTTATTGATTTTCTTACTGATCTCCTCGTTCGTTACATCAACTGTTTCTTTCACAAAGCTAAATCGTATAGGTCTACAATATCTAGGCAAGGACGGTATTGCGTTTTGCCAAATTACCATTTTACCTTCTTTGCCACCTATTATTCGAAGCAGAACAAAAGAAGATAGGAAAATATGCACATCCGAAGCAGCGTCATCGCCAAATTTCTGTTTGAATCTGGCTTGTTGAGATCCGTCACAAACCCATTTACAAATAATGTTTAAAGACCTCCTTTTATTGTCGTTTAGAGAAAAAAGGATTTCTTCCAACCCCACTGATAAGTGGTGAACTCTGTTATCTATCAAAGTTTGTAAACTGCTTTCTGCGCAAGTACTTGAAACCTTGCTGAGTACCTGCAATCCGTTGGCGGGTAGCGTTGTTTTTTCCTTTAACATTAAGTCATAGGATGGATAAAAAGATTTATTTGTATTTCTAATGATTTCATACTGTCGCTTGGTTAAATCAGCTTCAAGAAACATTGCTAGAGCTTGCAACGGTGTAAGAGCAGTAATGATTTCTTTATCTTATTTCCTGAACACATCTCTATATTTATCTGAATTTGATATTTATCTGAGAGTTTGTAATCTCTTTTAATATTTTTGAAGCATTTCTTTTTCCTCGAGCCTGTAATGTTGATTGGGCTGCATGAACGATAACTTCTCCATCAAGCGAAGAACGTATTTTTTCTGTTTTTCTTCTTTTCGTTCTTTCTCTGGAGTCAATAAATGATTTAGATGACCGACCTGGTCGCATTTTTTCGTTTTCTACCAGTATAAATGTTCCATCTAACCAAACTCTATTTGTTTGCAAAATGTAGCCTCTTTTCGGTGGGCCTTTAACCATTTCTCTTTTATGACCGTTTTAAAATGCCGAAATCTTCGATTTAAACTGGTTAAATTGTCAGATGTGTTACCATAACAGGCCAGTAAGTGATTTCTAAATATTTCAGTTTATCATCTAAATTAGGCAAATATTGAAGCTTCATTTGGTCGTAAAGATATTTACGGGTCACTATTTTTTTGCCAAAGGCACCAGATTAAAACAAATAAAATCGTAACGTGTTACAGTTAATACGATTAAGTACTTGAAATGCCACAAAAAAATAGCTTAAGAACAACATTAAGTACTTTAAGTTTTGTGATGTCATCAATATAACAAAATAAACAAACACCCCTCTATTTCGGCTATCCGCAGCTAAATCGTACGGCATTATTTAGCCAAATATATGCAATATACTATAAAATAAACAGCATTGTTGGATCTGAGGCGATAATATAACTTAATGTCTTAAACATAAAACATAAAAATTAAACAGAAATTTCACTACAAAACAGCTTGCCTTTGATTTTGGAAAAATTATACAACAGTAAATATTCTTTACATATTTCAAGAAATATGCATTCTTACCTGAATTATTCGATTCCATAACAATCACTTCAAAAAATAAGCTGAATATCACAAAATAATCAAAATATCACGATATTTGATAAGTGTAGCGTAGGCGTAGACAACAACACGTTATTGACAAGCTACCTGCCACGCGTCTGCGCATGCGTATAGTGAACAGTTCTAGAGTTGGGACAGTTATTTTTTGGTAATTGAAACCATGTATCTCTAGGATGTTTCTTTCATTTAGAAATTTTTAACGTCACTTTTGAAATTTGACTTTTGGCCGGCTAATTATTTAAAATCAATGTATGTACGACGGTTAGTGTGTATGTAGGCTTGTTGACCGACAAAAATAGTCGACTAGACAGGTTGGGTAATGGAGAAGTCTTGTTGGTCAATAAGTCTACACACGCCAACCGTCGGGCCCAACATTGTCGGTCATGGCAGTAGGATAGTTTAATCGAGACGTGTCACGGTTTATAAACCAGCTGATTTGTTTATCTTACTTTAACCTTACTTTTTCTATTATTATCAGTGTGGTTTTTTATACCGAATATTACTTTTTTGCAGTAAATTTATACTTGTTTTATTATTCTTCACTACTTTATAATTACCTGGTACTGTCAGTTATTATTTAATTTTGGCAACAACTCTCTAAATGTTCAGGATTATCGTTGGCGAAAAATCAAATATTTGAACACTTTTTTAACACAACTAGCCAAGTTGCCAGTTCACAGAGGAACTACATCGCGAGGATAAACAATTAAATAAAACCATAAACTAATTCCAAAAAGAAAATATATATTACAGAACAGTGTAGTCTCTACAATAATTTCATTTTAAAGCATAATTATTTAATATATATTAAAATCTATATAATAAAACTTTCACACTTATGTACTAGACGGAAATTTTAGTACCCTCGAATTCAACAAACTGTATGCACCTACTTAGTATAAATCGATACTGACAAAAAAACAGAATTGTTTACCTAAAAGTATATTTAAGTAAAAACCGTAATCTATGCGCTATTCAGGAAGTAAACTTTTTAATTTGAGCACGAAGAATTTTTAAAATTATATGTTTTTCGTGAATGTGTCCAATCGTCTACTATCCCTAGTTTACACAATACCGCAAATAAATTATACAGAATTTTTGCCCTTCGACGTATCGTTTTCCCCAATCTAAACTAATTTAATTTTGTGAAAAGTCTTTGCTTAACATAGTTTTCTTTTTCGAATTCATCATCTACGCTGAATTTTATCCCTTCGAATTTTTAATCTAATAAAAATATATTACACAATACATAATTTCGTCATATTCTTCAGCTATAATAATAAGAGAATAACAAAACGAAAAAAGGATGAACTTATGTCAAGAGGAAGATCACAAAAATGTCAGATCAGTTATGGTAATCGCATCTTTATTTTCGACTGCTACCGAGAAGCCGTTGTTGATTATATTCTTAATAGTATACAGTATAGTACTAGTAATAGTACTTCTTCTTCTTCTTCAGCCTGTGATCGTCCACTGCTGGACATAGGCCTCTTCCATTTGCTTCCATCGATTTCTACTTCTGGCAATTCTCATCCACTGCTTGCCCGCGACTTGTTTGATATCGTCTGTCCACCTCTTCTGCGGTCTGCCTACTCCTCGCCTGTTCTCTCTTGGTCTCCATTAACAAACTGGAGACCAAGAGAGACCAAGAGTAATAGTACTACACCCGTTTTAATTTGACATGGGGATTCATCTATAAGCCAATTATATACTAAAACACAAAAGGAAATAAAAAGCTATTTGTACTGTATTTCACAGAAGATGAAACTAAATAAGCAATATGAATGTTCCCAAAAATGAGAAATGGTCAAACGTCTGCAAGAATTAACCTACGGACAGAACGTGAAAAAAACAGAAAAATAATGAAGTGAGCTATGTGCCGAAGGGCCAACGTATCAGTAACCAAATAAAAGAAGATATAATGTAGCTACTTCATTATATCGTAATATACGTAGTCTATCTGTTGGCAACTGTTCTTTTCATGTATTAAATGTCGAGTGATCGAGTGATTCTCGATCATATTTTCCCGCAGAAAATATTTTACATCTTTTATATTTTCCTATAAGAATCGGAAAGGAGAAAGATATCGTGAGCACAATTAAACAAAGAAACCTTTGATTTGATTGTCCAGGGGAAAATAGACAGTGAGCGAGGGCCAGACAGGAGAAGACACTCGTAGCTCCAAAACCTGCGGAAGTGGTTCGGGCTCACATCGGTCGAACTATTCAGAAGCGCCGCAAACAAGATCAGAATTGCCATGTTAACAGCCAACGTTCACAACGGACAGGGCACTTGAAGAAGAAGAAGATATTTTCCTATGGTCTCTTCTATTATGGCATAAAACCAAGTCTTACGAAAATAAATTTATGTACAAATAAATTTTCTTGGAATAATTATTCACAAAAAATCTGCTTTCTTTATTCTGTTTCGCTTTTTTAAAAATATCCTCAAATTCAAATTAAAAAGTCTATATCCCGCAAATGTAACTGCTAATCTTACTTGTCTCATCTGGAATAGTTTCTATATAAGCTGAACCTCAAATTTCAGAGGTTACCAACGAAAAAGATTCAACAATAATCAGAAGACATAATTTTTGAATATACATATCGACCACTAAATTTGGAAATATCTTCGTTCGCGTGATAACCTCCGGATTTTGTTAATAAATATATAAATTCAAGTGTTTTAAATAGTAAAATATACAATATATCTAAAGTATTCTTAATTAACTGCTATACAATAAACATTTAAAAATCTCACAACTTCGCAAATTGGTCATGTAAAAATTTTAAAATCCAAAATTGAAAAAATAAAATACAGAACAGTATTCAAAACAGAAATTCAACAATATCATATCGGATGAAGCATAGTTTTCTGTGCATGTGTGCGTGATATCTTTGATTTATTATAACCAAATCATATTTATTTGGGAAACTCGATCCGGGATTTCAGGAAAAAGGTGCTTGTATTATATTGGCATGGAGTATTATTACCAGAATCAGATAAACGTCAAATATAGTACATTGTACTATTGTTACATGTTCCATGAATCTATCTACAGAAAAAGTAATCCGTATATGATTCAATATTGGAATTCAATAAGAATGAGAATTTTTAAGATTGTAAATATACAAATTGCAAAAAAAGACTACGGCTGAATTCTTATTTGGGAATGAGCACTCAAAGGTGCATAATTCGCAACCCCTTTAGCCAAATTTTTAGCTCCCTAGATGGTCAAAGGGGTCCCCTATCGGAAAGAATGAGTTTTTTCGAAAAAAAATTGTCCGAGCAATCCTTTGCTTAAAAAAATTATTTTTCGTGAATGTTGTTCCGTTATTTTGAATTACTGGGTTAGATTTGGCATTTACTCTCCAGAAAATCGTCATAATTAAAAAAAAAACATTGTTTGGTATTTCCCCATGTTTTTAACACATAAACGCAACTGCATGTCAATAAATATTCATTTTCATAGCAGAACATGCTCAAAATACGAAAAACACTCTTTTTTTATACTTTTTCCTATGCTTTTATCACATAACCTCAACTGCATATGAATGAAGGATGATGTTTCATCTATTTTTTCCATTTTTTTAATAGTGGGGTCATGTAGGGTCAAGATTTTCCAGAGATGACTGAAACAGACCTCAAAGTATTTTTTTCAGGGACCTATCAGTTAAGTCAAGCCATATGCTACTTAGCCGGGCTGATGGATGATAATATAACGTCAATTTGAAGTATATTAGGATGAACCCCAATATTAAAGTTTTAATTAGGTCAGGACACAAAAATAGTAAGACAAAATGTCGAATACAAACCTAATTCAATGGAGTACAGCTGTATTTTGCGTTATGTTTGGAATTGTGCCCATGGATTCAGAATTGTAGGGTCCTGTTTTCAGATTGCCGCAAAAGGTATAAGTCAAACATTATTAGACCAGTAAATATACTTTCAGACTTATCACATCAGACACTGACCTCGTAATAAACCAGATATTGACGAAGACTAAAACTATTACTGTAATGTAATTTTGACCACTTTTTACTATTTTGTAATTGTATACAATTTCATTATCAGTAATAAAAATTGAAAAAAGGTCTAATATGAAATTAAATATAATTATTTTATTAATTTAATCCATAAATGATATTTAAATGGTAATCATCACTCGAATAAAGGGCTGGGGGAACAAAAACCGTTATTTGTCAAATTTAATGAGGTTATGAAGTTGAAATATAACAGAAAATTAAAAATTATCGAAAAATGCAGTTTTTTCGAATTTAGAGAATCTTTCAGTCTGAAAATGGCCAATATAACCCTGGTAATAGAACAAACAAAAAAATAGATAAAAAATTGTTCATTCACCTAAAAAATATTAAAAAAAGATAATTTGTCATATTTTGAGCATGTTCCTATCTGAAAATGACAAATCTGATCTCGTTATTAGAAATAACAAAAAATATATCAAAAATCGTTATTTCTTTATCGTTATCCAGATCTATATCAATAATAGTTATTTACACAAAAAAATAATTATTTAGAAGTTCGTTACACATTACCAGCATAACCTAAAGTTTTTTTGAAAAATTTAAATATTTTTCCTGAAGTCAATTTTGATCCAAAAAATCTAAAAAATCATACTGTTTTTGGGCATTAAAAATTTGGTCTGAAATTTTTTTTTTTTTTTTCGAAAAAATCACATTTTTGCGATAGGGGATCGCTGGGGCCATCTAGGAAGCTATAAATTTGGCTAAAATAGGTCCTAATTATGTACTTTTGAGTACCCAATCCCAAATAAGAATCCAGCTGAGTGCAGATTTCAGCATCTTATACCGATATAGCCCTTGTGTGTGGCCTTTCTGATACTTCACATTTGTTTATGAGTTAATATTGTTTGGGTTAGACCGTTGATTAAATCGAATAAACATATGAAAGTGAGGGGATTTGTATGGAGGAACTAAAATCTTTTGCAGTAAAAACATTAAAGAGAGAAAGGACATTAATCTCCTCATTACCTAAACAGTTAACTGTAAAAGCTGTTATTGACTGTTTATGCTGTGAAGGATCTGTCATTAAACATATTCTTTATTAATTTGAATTAACTCGATAAAAATTACGATTTGGTTAAAAAATGTATCAACTACGATTTGTTACTTCCAGTATAATATGCCCGTTTTGTCAAATCCCTGATCGTATTCTTAAAACTTTTTCCCCCAAATAATTTAATTCATAATATTATAAAGGAACACAAAAGTTAAGATCAAGCAAAATATAAGCATATTTCGATATTCTTGTACTTTTTTTAATTTGATTGTGATTTAAACTTTAGACTGTTAAATATTATAACAGTATTCCTTATAGATCTACAATATTAAATCAACATACATTTTGATTACATTTTTAACCCTATATTCTAGTTTGTTTGAAAAATTTAAGAATATTACCCAAAATATAATTTATACCGTTTGGTTCCATTTCAAATTCACAAATATTTGAAAAATGTTAAAATATAGTAATTTAAATTCACCATGATGGGTTTAACTTTATAAAATATTTAATTTATTGACTAAAAATGACTGTACAGGAAGGTAAGAGGACATACTAAAATATAGAAGAATATCTGTTCAGGTTTTTTTTATCTTTGAGCAGTTTTAATCAAAGTAAAGAAGGCTTCACAGTACGTAATTTATAGAGCTGTGGCTAGTAGGTATACATATAGGTGACTGAAAAAGAAGAAAATTAAATGATACCAGTTTCAAGACTGTCTTTGACAGATAACTGATATTACTTCCAATCTGTAATCAATGTGTACAGTATTTTTAATGTTGCAGCAAACGCATTTTGTCAACGACGTGGTGAATCCCATGAAAATGTGGGTAAATCGAATGCAAATTACGTAGGTAATTGTCCAATTGCTCGATCTAAGGTCGTAGAACGTAGAGGTACCATCGACTATGATAATAGTGGATTCAAGACATAATTAAACATATTCGAAGATTATATATTTAATAAAAAAATTATATATAGTAATTTCATACCTGAGATAACGATATATGTTTTATCTCTAGATTTCCAGAAATTGTGTGGCTTGAATTGTCAAGGTCTTTGATTATCGTACTTTTTCTGAAAGAATTATTATTTTAAGCTATCTCGCTTAAGAAATATATGCTCTAATGTACCATTTTTTTTAAGAATGACAAAGGGATGAGGTAGTATAATATATAGTTAATCAGTATTGTTTTACAAAGCAAATCACCAGACGGAAACCTACCCACGTAAAAACTATATGCAATATTTTTCTGAGTATTATTTTGTGGTTGAAAATTTTATTGAGATCATTGATTAAAAAATTGATTATTCTTGAGTAAAAAAAAATTAATGAATGCTTCTTCGTTTCTTCTTATTCTTCGTTTTTTAATGGAAGGAATAAAATGAATAGAACAGCATTTGAAAAATACAATATTTGTTATGCTATTACAAAGTTATTACAATTTAATATGGTGTTTAAATTACATATTCAACATTTTTAAATATTTCCGAAAAAATAAATTAATAATAACACACATGCACTGGCGTGTCGAATATTATTGAAAATAGTTAGTATGAAAGTTTGTTTAAGTAACAATTATATTGTCGCGATAACGAAATCGAAGTGCCTAGTGGGGATGCCTCTCCTCTTCCATGAACTGATCCAGTGTGGTTTGCATTGAATGTCTCAAGTCAGATTCGTTTTGGATAGTTAGTGGTGATGTAATGACTTGCGTGGCTGTTTTGATCGTTCTTGTAGTTCTGAAAACGTGAAGACAAATATTAATTGGAGTTTTATTATTGCATCTATTTACAAAAATACGTCAGGTAAAATGTGGCTCATTTTATGCGAGTGAAAATATTGTTTTCTTTTTAGAGAATTGCAGTTTTTAGATATTATATGGATACTCATTATTTACAAAGAGGGCGTTTAATGCTTTGATTACTTTCTCTATTTGTAGTGATCTTCTGTCTAGTATACCGCATGATAGAAGATAAGTATCAATAGTACACTGATATATACAGCTATAAGAAGTAATAGAAAAGAGAATATAAGGCAGTTATTTGTACACAGTAACTAAGAGTGAAAATTTCAAAAATTTCGAAAATCTACTTCAGCATATATCACACTTATAATATATATTTTCACAAGCTAGCAAACCACACATTTAGAAAACCATGCTTTAAAACAATATTGATAGTAGAATAGTTTTAACAAATCAAACTATTTATTGAATCTTATAATTTTCCTAACAAACAATGTGGCAACGATTGAAATAGATCGAAAAATCAATTTCTACATAATTCTTCTGGTTTTATTTCCATATATTTTGTTTGGTTTCCAATGATAAGAAGATCCTTTTAATTTGCTTCTTTTTTTACACTTATGTAAATATAATACGTAATATAACTTATAGCTTAGGTCGAAGATTCGAGCATTTTTACCAAGATATTCGTCCATTTTTTTTGGAATATCGCAGGTAATACTAAATTACATAATGTGTACAAGAAATAAATGAAAAATTTCTGTTGTAAGACAATATTACATGTTTAACCTCACTATAAGATTGTATCTTAACATCTGAAGAAGTACACAATATGCAAAAGTTTCTTCAGTTCTACATTTAATATAATCTACATGGTTTCCTAAATTCTCATTTTTACATTAATCTAAGACTAAATCTACAAAATTGATAAAAGCATCTAAATATCGGACAAACAGCTAACAATTTATTAATTCTTCTAATAAATTACCATTGCTTCAAATTAAAACGTACATAATAACATCTTCTTAGTCGTTAACTTGATATAGGCATCGTGATATTATGACATGAGTTGATCTTTTCAATGTTCCTTCATTCCTCTCTATCTTTTGACATTTCCGCACATTCTGACAATGGAACAACTAATATTATAACAATGTGGTCCCTGTATCTGTGGAGAAACGTACTCGAAATACCTGTTTAACTTGCGTTATTGGTCTTTTCTTAATGTTTGGTTGTCTTAGTACACATTCTTGTCTTCTTTAGAACAAGTCTCGAACGAATCTACGAATCTTTTATCTTTCGTCTTGAGAATTCGGCAATCGGAACATTCGGTAGTATACAGAAAAACTATAGTAGTTTCGGTAGTATACGGAAAAACCTTACTTCTTTAAACCGATTTTGTCAATTGTTAAATCCTAGTCGGTACAAAAATTTACTGTTGTTTAAAACCCGCCTTCGCGTCGTACTGATTCATTCGTTTCCATTTTGGAGTTTTGAAGAGAAAAATTGTATCGTGTGAATATCTCAAGTTGTAGATCTTCCTTCCGCCGATAGTGATGCCGTCGTTCCATCCTTTAATGTCTATCCCCATTATCCATTCGTCATACATATTGAACAAAGTGAGACTTGTCTTACACTTTTAAAAACCTGTAAATTTTCAGTTAGTTCTCCAATTACTCTAACTGCCATAGTCGTTATTCTACAGATTTTGTATAAAAAAAGTGCATTGTAATTTAAATTCGCTGGTTTTTCTATAATCTATCTTACGTTCAATATTTGCTCTTTGGGACTCTCCTGCATTTTTGTGCTTCTTATCCATTGTCGGAAAGAGGTTTATTGTCTATATCAAGTTTCTCTAGTATTATACCATGCGGTCCATATGTATGGAATAAATTCTATTTTAGCGTTATTATGTACTATCTGAAAAAAAATTTGAAACAGGTCGATTTTTATTTTTAAATTGACAATTCACGGTATAAAATATTATCCCCCTCCAGCACCCCCTTTGAATTATAAGCACCCCCTCGAAAATTTTAAATAACAAAGGGGGTCGTGTGACACCTTGTTAGAAAGGGATTTTAGTCCTCTGTTTAGCAATAAAAAGTTTTTTAAGTGTAGTGCAATCATAACTGAGAAAAGTGCTTTTTAAGATGTAAAATTTTTGTAATGTCTCTATCACAAAATATAGGTTGCAATTCTCGTGCAATATTTTGTACGAACTCGGGGGTTATTTTGTTAATTTCTTCCGTTAACCTAACTTTTATATTATCAATACTATTTGGTCTATTAAAATATACTTCAGATTTTAACTAACCCCATAAGAAGTAATCGAGAGGAGTCAAATCGGGGATCTAGCCGGCCATTCGATCGTTCTACCACCTTTCGATCTTCCAATCCACCTATTAGGAAAAACCTCGTTTAAATAATTTCTAACTAACGGTGCAAAATGCGGTGGAGCTCCGTCTTGTTAGTAGTAAATAGATCGATTTATCTTATTTGGATAATTAACATCAGGAAATAATCTTCGTAATGTATTCACTAAAAAGTTAATCAAAAAATCTAGATAAACATCACTATCCACTGTGCCCTCAAAAAAAGGACCAATAATTTTATTGTTAATAATACCCGCATAAACGTTAACTTTTTTAGGATATAGGGTGTGAGTCTCACACACCCAGTGAGGATTTTCTCTGCTCAAATATCTACAGATCTGTTTGTTAACCGTTCAGTTTAAATGATACGTCGCTTCATCAGAAAAAACAATTTTGTGTATGAACCGCAAATCTGCGTTCATTCTGTCCATCATTTCATACAATTGTTGCTTTCTATCAGGATCATCTTCAGTTAACTTCTGAACTAACTGAACTTTGTAAATGTGGTATTTTTCTTTATGCAAAACTCTCAAAATAGATGATTGACTCATAGCACTGACGGCGGCAAGTTCTCGAGTTGTCTTATGCCGGATTTTCCTCGATCTCTAGAAGTACATCTAACTTTTTTTCATCAGTAAATTTAACACTTCTACCTGGTTTTTTAATATTTTTTACCTGTCCAGTATAACGAAACTTCTTTTTAATTTTGCTACCTGTAAACTGCGGCACTTGTTGGCCAGGGTATTTATTAAACATTTCACAAACTTTTGAGTTCTTGTTTTATTACCACAAACAATCATAATTAAAATGTCTATTCTTAGAGTTTCAGACAAATGAGCCATTTTAAATTTAATACGCGAACAAATATTATACTAACGTCTTTTAGTAACTTTAAATACCTAAATGACAGCAGCCTACTCGATTCATATCAATTATTTATTTGGCTTTTTGACTAATATTTTATTAACTTCAATAATGTTTAGCAGAATAGATACGAAAATACCTGATTATTTCTGAAGTATATTTTAATAGACCAGGCAATATTGCTGATTTAAAAGTTAGGATAACTGAAGAAATTAACAAAATAACCCCCGAGGCCATAAAAATATTGTATGAGAATTCCAAAATCGTCTCGGTTATTGTCAAGAAGTGAATGGTGGTCATTTTGAACATTTAACTTAATTGTAAAATACATTTAACAATATATTCTAAATATTATGTGATATTATTATCGTTTTTCAACCTAAAGTTTTGTGATAGAGACGTTATCAAAATTTTACAACTTAAAAATCACTTTTCTTAGTTATGATTGCATCAAACTTAAAAAACTTTATATTGCTGAACAAAGAACTAAAATTCCTTTCTAACAATGTGTCACACGAGCCCCTCTGTTATTTAAAATTTTCGAGAGGGTGCTTATAATTCAAAGGGGGTGCTGGAGGGGGATAATATTTTTATACCGTAAATTGTCAATTTAAGAATAAAAATCGACCTGTTTCAGGTTGTTTTCACATAGTACATAATAACTCTAAAAATGAATTTATTCCATACATATGGACCGCATGGTATGTAAGAGTATTTTGCTGCAATGTATTTAGAGCTGTAGTGTCATGATTGTTACATGAATTCCTAGTTCTCTTTTGGTTATAGCTGTTTCACTTTTCTAGTAATAACTAACCTTAAATTTTAATAGTGCTGTACCACGATACACCTATAATATTTTGTAGACTTTTTTATTCCGTATAACTACGCCTTGTTTTCACTTCCCCTATAATTAATTTAGTCTAGTTAGAAGTACGTAGTACTTTTGCCATGTAACCAATTTTGTATTATAAATACAGAAGCACTTTTTTTCTCTAAGTACCTATTAAATATGTTTATAGTAACATTTAGTTCCAAGTTGTCCGTCTTTAAGTTATACATAATGTTTCGATGCCCAGAATTGAGACATATTAGTTTTGGTGTACGATGGCTGCACACATTAAGTAATTCTTCTTCTTCTTAATTAATACCTCTATGGAAGGTTGTTACTCCATGTTTTGCGCGATCGTCCGATACTACTTTTACCGATTGGTGACTTGCGTTGTGGCTGTGTCGGGTCTTATTTCTGAAACATATGTCATTATTGTTTTTAAACTGGTTTTACAACTTCTTGACTTCATCTCAGTGTTAATGTGTCTGTTTCGCCATATAGTGTTAAGGCAACCTGCCAGTCTATTTGCTTTTTGTACTTGATCTCTCACTTCTTTGTTCAGGTCTACACAGTTAGACAGTGTAGTTCCCAGGTATTTTATTTCCATTACTTTTTCAATACTGATTGCATCAATTTCTATTTTATATCTGGTTGGTTCTTTGCTGACTAATATTGTTTTAGTTTTCTAAAATGAGATTGTCATATTAAATTCTTTTGCTCTATATTAAATCTGTGGAACAGTCTTTGCAGAGTATCTTCATCTTGGGATAACAATATTGGGTCATCTGCTTAACAGAGTATTTTTATTTCTTTGTTTCCCATTCTGTATTCTCTTCCATTGTTAACGCTTCTGATGATTTTGTCCATGACTAAATTAAAGAGCATGGAGCTCAATGAATCCCCTTGTCTTATTCCGCTGCCTATTCCTATACGTTCTATAAGTTGTCCATGTATTCTGACTTCCATTTTGTTGTTTTGGTAGATGTTTTTGATAGTTTTTATAATATTTAGGAGAACTTCTATTATACAGAAGATGGATTACAGCTTTGAGTCTTACTCTGTCCAGCACTTTCTTTAGGTCAATCAGACACAGAAATACTGATCTATTCTCTAGTGATTTCTCAGTAATTTATAACGAATATGTTCCATGTACACGATCTTCTACTATGAAAACCCTGTTGTTCATCTGCAACATTTACTTATCCTCAGATTTATTACCACTTGTAAAATTTTAGTTGTAAGTTTTAGGGTAATATTAAACAAGTGTATACCTTTGTAGTTTTCTGGCTGTTTTTTATCCCTTTTTTTGAATAGTAGAATTAGTTCGCTCGTTCTCCATTATTCCGGTATTTTATTGTATTTTATAATTTTATTAATTATTGTTGTTAATTGTTCTGTCATTGCTGCTCCACAATATTTCGGTGATTTGTTTGGTATCCCGTCTTTCCTGCTGCTTTTCTGTTCTTCAGGTTTACAAGTATTTTCTGAACTTCATGTACATTTATATTCATCATTTGTAATTTCTGGTGTTTCCGGTTATAGCGTCATTTGTTTTTCCTCTGCAGAGAGCTTTTTTAGGTGATCAATCTACGTATCCTTTTCAATGTGTATTGGTTCTATTAGTTCCTTTACCTCCATTCTTTGACCTCTTACGAAGCGCCATATTTCCTTTTGCAGATCGTATTAAGTAATTAGCCTCTTAAATAACGTCATTATCATTATATATCATTATCATGTCACCACCTCTCCTGTTCCATTCCCTTTGGTCGTGCGCCCTGCATTTTACTATCTAGGGCACTTTTTGATAAACTTCTACTCTCCATTTTCACTACATGACCAGCCCATCGAAGTCTCTGAAGTTTTACGAATTCTGAGATCGGTGCCTCTTTGAACAGTTGGTAAAGGTCATGCTTGTCTGATGATCTCCATACCCCGTTTTCATTAATAGTTTCAAATATCTTTCTTAGGACTTTTCTTTCAAATACTTCCAGCATTTGTTTTGTGTCTTCTGTCATGTCATCACCCACGTCTCGCATCCATAACATACTATTGGTCTAATAATAGTTTTGTAGACTTTAGACCAATGTCCTTGTATTACGATCGGCTTATTACCCACATAAAGCCACTTTTTGGCCATATCATGATATACATGAATATATACTGATTTTGACCAGTCCTTAGGACCCAAGTGCATATATTCCATACTTTTTGACACATTTGTTTTATTTTTTCCCTTGTTTGCAGTTTTTCTGTCTTTGTTTCTTTTTTTTTGTTAATGTTAAATTAATGCGGCACTTATTTTTGTTACTAAGTAAAAGAAAAAAAAAACTCTGATTGATCAAAACACTCGGTATTGATATATTTAGGTACGCTAATTGTTAGCCCTTTATCTTTAACTACACTAAATATTCTACTTACTTAGCTCCTGTAACAGGATCAACAACCTCTTGTGTGACGATTGAAAACTGAGGTTCTTGCTGATAGAAGTCTTCTACAATACATTCAAAATTATGTTCTAAACATCTAACTAATTCTATTAAAAAAACTATTACTATCGATTCTAAACAGAAATGTATTAGTCAATTCGTTATACAACAGGTACAAAAACTAAAATTGTTTTATAGAGCCAATGTAATACTTGTATTATTATAAAAATGAGTAGACAGTTTACAAAAATATTAAAATAAAATTGTTATAAAACAATACTCAAGAATTAATCACAGTCCAGGATGAAGAAAGACTTCATGGTTGAAAAACTTGCGACATTGGTAAGGTATTGATACAAGCATGCCATTTAGAGTGGCAAAGAATAAAGTTAAGATAGCAATGATGGTAACCAACGTTCTTAAAGGACATGGTACGTGAATAAGAAGAATTCATTTGGATAAAACAAATAGCATTTATCTTTTTACACGATTGTTGCTGACAAAAGGTATGTTTTAACATTGAAAGGAAAGTAAGGGAAATATACCCCCGATGTCAAATTCTAGAATAGATAATATACTACTAGCTTGGAATAGGGTACTGCAAATATGTAAGGCAATGGCCCGTTTCTTTAAGAGTCTTTAATATATAAGCAACTCAGACTTGACCTCAGACATTGGAATTTTCTACCCTTATATATTATTGGTTAATTATAACCTCCAAAAGGTTATTGACCTTTTCACTCAAAATGAAAAAGACACTAATCCGAAAGTCGATTTACGTGGTTTGATTGACGGTATGTCCATCATTTTATTCAAGAATGATAATTTAAGTAAGTCTTCTGGTAAGTACTGAAGTGTCTTCTTTAAAATGGGACACTTCGATTGATAAGCTTAAGTAGTAGGTAGTTGAATATCATACTGCCCTGGCTTTTTAAAGTAATCGTACTCCTTAAAGCGCCACCAATAAAATTACTAACAGTAACAGTACCTTTTGTTTTTGAGTTAAATACAAATTTGCTGTATCCTGAAATTTTAGAAAGGTTCTTTCCTTTGTGCTTTGTTAGCAATACATTCAATAGAATTGGTAATTTTTTTGTAGGGGCTACCATAAGGCTAGTTTTACGAAAAAGTTATGTTTCTTTCCAGGACGTAGTATTAGTTCCATGACTTCTTTCATAATAGCGATCTGTTCGAAGTAATACACGCTTAACCAGACCAAAGTCTCTATCATTCGGGAGGAATGAATAATCTCTTAAAGGCAATGTATATATTTAAAGTAACAGGTAAACTAAAAGTATAGTTTGAAATTTCTGTTTCAAATAAAATCTATATAAAAATATTACTGCACAATTGAGAATCTTCAATCCAACTTTACACATATTCAGGGTATTTGACTTTTACCACAACGGATTATTCTGCTTCTTCTAGTGTCTTACGTCATGGAATATGTCTTTCTCTGTTTCTTTGGATATAATCTCCACATGCCTCACTCCACAGCAGTTCATTATGTGTTTCAGCCAGTATTTTCCTTACTAGTATTAATCTTAATTAATAGTTAATATTATTTACCTTTCAGAATGAGGCCAAAGTATGAGACTTACGTTGTTTCTTTGCGAAATTTATTGGTTTGTGATGTGATCAAATATCCATGGGACTCAGGGAAGCTTCCGTAATGTCCACATTTCAAAACCTTCGATGTCAGTATGAGATCTGACCTTTATTGTGATGACTACTTTAAAAGTAGACAGACGCAGAGATGGAAAAATATGGAGTTTAAAACTACACATTATTTGGATTTGCAACATGATGGTAAAACCAACAAAACATATGCACCAGTACAGCAAAGATGTCAACCTCAAATTAACATGGGCTCTGAGAGGCACACCAACAGCAGCAATTGTGGCCCTGCTGGATCTTTCTGTACCGCACATCATTATTAGAGAGAAGCGAGAGGAGAGAGAGTAGGAGAGTAACTTAATGATTAGATCAGGAAATTGGGAATACAGTATGGATGATAACTTCTGACCAGGTGGTACCCAAATACAAGCCAATAGTGACTTTTTAGGTAGTCACCTGCTATGAGGGGAATGGAGTAGAAGAAACACAAGCCAGGCTACAGGGTTGTATGTGGTACACATAGGGGTCTAAAAGTGCAGGTCGGGTGCAAGAATTTACAGTCGTCGTGGAAGTGCCAGCATTTCTATTAAACGACTTGGAGAAAAATTAAGGGCTTTTGAACTCAAGCGGATCAATATATGCACATATATGCGGATATGGGGAATCTCAGGAGCCCTTGGGTAGTATCTAGGCTAATTAGCGAACGCCGAGAAGATCAGGTTAAACTGGCGGAATATAACAGTTTCAGATTGGTATTAGTGGCAGGTCATCGAGGAAAATACGAGACAGCTAATGAACTTGTTAAAAGAAGATCATCTATAAAATACTTCGGCCTCGAGTTGGCTTTAGGAGTACTACAAAGCACTGTACGCGTGATACGGCTGAAGTACTGCCGAAATCAAGCAGGGTCAGCTCCGAATCATAACAGGCTTCCTGCAGCAGTCAACTGACTCCTGCATACCTGCAATGAAGCTATTTCATAGAGACTTTGGCTGCAAACTCTGTGAAAGAGTCCTGAAACAGTCAACCGTATTTTTCGTAACTGCAAGGTATTAGATCGGAGGCGGCTAACTCTTTTTGGATACTACTGAGTTCGCTAATAATCAATGAGATCATAGACGAAATAGTAAAGAAATAAAAAAATATAAAAGGATATAAAAGATCAGCATATCCAGACAATATATTCCGATGACTATGAATGGTGGAGACTGCAAATTACCTATAGAGACTAATTAAATAGTGACATGGTGATTTTAACAGAAAAAACTAAAATCTAAAATTATAATTTAGTGACATCAAGAAAATGTAGATTTATTGTTAACAAAAAAATTATAGAACTACTGATGGAAGTGGATTTGTTAATCTACAGAACAGTTAACATACTAAAAAACAGATTAATAAGGTAAACAGACGGGAAATAAAAATATTACAAAAGATATCAAACTAAACGTTGAGAAATAGCATAAGAAGGAAGGAAATTAGAACGAGGTAGAAGTGAGATAGAAGAAATAAACCAGTCGATTAGAAACAGAATAATTGGATGAAGTCAACTTATGGAAAGAATGGCAGGCAACGCATACGTAATTAAGTAATCGATGGGAAAATGAACGAATGGCAGTAGGACTCCGAAGAAAAAGGCAGCCACGTAATTCAGAAGGTTAAATCGACAAAGATATCAAAAAAACAGGAAGAACACTATACAGAAGGGACCAGTACTGTGCTCTTAATTGTTTATTAATATCTCTGATTTTATCGAAAATACCTAGATTTAAAATAATTATATTATTATATTCAGGTGAAATATTTCCACTATTAGTCCTGTTGTAAAAAAATATATACTATAATGAATATAAATATGTTTTTCTAATTTTATTTTACTCAATTTTTGTACATATTGTAAAACGAACTCTCTTAAACTCATTTGTCATTAAAAATCAGTCTTATATACACAATGCATGCATATCATCCACACGTTTCAATTTACAAGAAAATTACCATATTATATACTGACAGAATATAAATAAAAAAGATTATGAAAAGCAATTTTAAAACAATTAAAATTGTGATGAATTATTTATGTTGTGAGTTACTTTAACACTATTATTTGATTATTCTGGATTATTTGATTATATTTTAAATTCTACTTTGTACTTTTATATCTCATATATGATAAATTTAAAGCCTTACTGTCTCTGTTGTCGTCCTAGGAGCAGGGTGACTCACTTAAAATGCTTAATTACTTAATTACCATATATTTGGTTTTTACTAAGTATAAAACTATCGAGGGGAGGACAAAATAAAAAAAAAACTATCTATGGATGTGCAACTACTGATGCAATAATTTGAGAATAAAATAAGAAAAAACTTTTTACAAAATATACTAAACCGTGCTGACAGTAAAAAAACTACGAATATTAGACTCCATGATTTCTATTGTAGTAACATAGTAATCTATGTAAGTAGTATGCATTATTACTAGCAAATATTTGGAATAGCTAGGCTAAATAATAAAAAAGTTTAAAATGTTTAAGTTTATTGAATCAATTTGCAACTATTTCCTCATCCTCCTCAATATATGACGGAGTTCCGCTCATTAGATTCACCGCCCGAAAGCCCTACTATCACAAGAGAGCTTTACTATTGTGTAGTAGCTACATTATCGTAGATAATTTGTCGAATGCTAATGTCAAAAAGTCTGTCGAATCGGACTCTTACTAGTAGTAGCACTTGTAGCTTGGTAGTGTTTTTTTTAAGTATTTTAGAAAAATGTAAAAAGGGGCAATATCAGTCGGTGATTTGATAGGTCCTGTTTTTGGAAGGGAAATCGCGCAGCGAAATAGAGTACTTGAATGTTGTGTACGGTGACTGTTCTTCTACGATGGTGACTTTTGGTGACGTCAAACATTGGCCAAATTGGGCTGCGAACTAGAGGTGTGCTTATTAGTTCTTTTAGACGAACTAGTTCAACAGAACTATTTCACAAAAATGAACTAGTTCAGTGAACTAGTTCGCAATAGAACTATTTGTAGGACCGACATCGAAATCCAACCCTAACAGAACTGGTTGCCAGATGTCTCGTCTCAATCATCACACAAGCTCGGCGCCAGCCGCCCGTTTTCTTTCAGTCTTTCACTAGTTCACTTAGTTCACTACCGTACAAGTAGTTCAGAACTATTTCTTTCGATCAAATGTTTAGGTTTAAATGGTTTAAATTATTATATGATTAGTTAGTTTTTATTTGCAAAAAATTATTAAGATTTGTTTTTTATTAACTGTTTTAAATATAAATATGGTTCAAGTATGATTTATTTTTACATTTACGTATATTTAAACTCATAGGTATTTATAATTAGGTTATTTCTACAAGAACCTTTACAAAAAAAAATCAGTCAATTTTCTAGGAACATTAAATAACAGATTTTCATTCTCACTATATTTTATGTAAATGCCTCAATCATTTTAACCACAACTAAAATTTTTATTTCAAAATTACAATACAAGAAACAACATAGCATGGCAACATCCAAGCCAATACATGGGCATAAGATCCGAACCATTATGACATTAAGATAAGACTTAATGTTATTGTCACATTCATAAGAATTATGAATCTGTTATCTGAGGCTAATCGGCATTATTTTTAAATTAGTTAGTCCATCCATTCACAAAATACTAAATATATGTTCTAATTTATTCATTAATTATTTTCTTCTTTAGAAGTTGAGACATAATTTATAATGCAAATCGTTCGCAGTGAACTAGTTCTATGAAAATTAATGAACTAGTTCAATTAGTTCAGTTGAAAGAATCGTTCATTAGAACTATTTCGATGGTGAACTACGCATCCCTACTGCGAACTGCTGCCCCATTTACGGTATTCTCCAGATTTGGCTCCGTGCAACCTTTTGTGTTTCAAAACTTCAAAAAGTCACTCACCGGATAGAAATGAGCATCGCTGGGTCAATTGTAACGAGATAAAATTAGACTATGTACTTATCAGACCGTACTTTACGAGGGCGTATACATTCTATATATCTGACATATATAGCCAGGGAAAAGTAAAACAGTCGCAAATTGGTTAAATACATTTGTATATAAAAACACAATAAAAAAATGAGAGTATATATAGATGCGAGTATATAGGACCACAATATACAAAATGATAAACTTCCACGGACGTAGAAAGACAGTAGAGGCTACTGTTAAGATTACAAATTGTACATTAAGGAGTTACATAGGTCTTGTATTTTTAAAAAATTGATTCTTTTCTTATTCCATATGAAAGTATAGTACTTCAACCGTATTAACAAAACAATTGGAGTAAATTCATGCAATATTACCGGAGCTATAGAGATTTTCACATCGAGCGCAATGATTTAAAAACGATAATAATCGGAAAATGCAAAAAAATATGAGACGAAAATACATTCAAACTTATTTAAAAACTTTGATCTTCAAATTTGGTGTGAATACTCTGGAAGTACTATACTTTTATAGAATAAAAAAAATTTAAAGGTTTTTCGAAAATACAAGATCTATGTAACCCCTTAATCCTTTTATACCTATATACTAATCCATTCTTTTATTAAAAAAGTTTCTTGCACGTACTTCTCATGCTTGAGGTTTTAGCTAACATCAGCGATAAGTAAATCAGCTCAATATATTTACCTCTACTGTTAATTAAACTAATTCTGTACAACATGACAATAACTAAATTATTTATTAAAACTGTTGAAGCGTAGAAAAAACACTGCTTAACAGTATTCTAGCGTATCTAAAACCTACTGCTTATCTCTGTTGTAGTTCATATTAAAAACGGAATAAATAGATACTTTTAATAAATTATTTGATTATATGTACATATAAACAGATTGGTACAATTTTTTTTACATTACCAATCTATTATAAGTTTTTTTTTCTAAAACAACAGTGACTTTACTTTAACCATTATGTGACCGTTGGAAAAATTTTTGAACTTGTTTTATTTTTTTTTATTTGCAAGGAACGGGAATACGTTTTTTAAACGTTGTTAAGTCAATACAAATCCTAAAAAAGTTTTGATAAAGTAGATAAATTATAACTTTTGAAGTATGTCTACTATATGACGTCACTCTTGTTTTAGATATTGATAAGATGAATTACATCTGTACGAAAAGAACGAACACAAAGTTTAAACACATAATAGAAACAAAGCTCTAAAGGTTCTAAAGCTAAGAGAAGTTAGAAAGCGTTTAGTTATTAGAAATAAATCTATTCTTTGCATACAGATCAGTGTGACAAGTGCAAGCATATCATAAGTTGTGTAATAGTAAATATTCATGCCTCATTTTAATATTTTTTTTAAATCATATTTTTGCAGATACAGAACATGCACACTACTGCTAATCACTAAATTTTCTATATTTAATACTCATATAACCAACATTTGACGATGGTTGTAATCATGAAATGTTTTATAAACTAAATGTGCAACTATGGAGCGAAAGACATATCAAAAAGAGTTTGTTTACTTTCAAAATATCTTTGCGTTATTAACAATTATTTTGTATCTCTAAAAAAATTCAACAAGGTATAAAAGAGCAATAAACCGCTAAGAAACATTCATGTTTGGAACTGTGGTTTGGTGAATATCACATTTACTAAGTGAGGTTCTGAACTGAACGCATCAGCCGGTAATGCAGATCTACGAGTCCTAACAACTAAATGTACGAACAAACGAAAATTTGTTGAAAACGTTCATCTTCACAACTTTGCTTATTAAAACAAAGAATGAGATCAACAATACATTAAACATTATCATTAATAACAAACTATTGAAATGGTCCGGTCTATATAAACTTTAAATTGCAGCGTTGGCGGCAAAATAAACGAAAATGTTGCATATCATCATGACAAATAAATGTTCGGACAATTCAAGAACTTCTGTTCTACAACCGCAGCAATTCTGTCTCGCATTGTTCGTACTAAGGATTTACATAAGTCAGGATCAAAACTATCCCATAATTCACCCAATTTACTCTTCAAATCGGCGAAAGTTCTCTGGATATCATTACGCAATTTCTGTTTCATCTTATGCCACAATGTCTCAATAAAATTAAGGTCTCAACTATTCGAATGCCATAAGAGCTCTTTAATATTATTGTCTCCAAACCATTTTTTAGTTGTTTTAGCTGGAAGACATGCAGCGCCGTCCTGATGGAATATAAAATTCAATTTCTTGTAGAGATCGTGAGCACATGATGCAAGACTATTTTTCAAAATTTCTTGACACTTTAATTGCTGTGTTAATTGCTTCTTACACTAGCTGATGACACGCACCTCCAAGTTATAATTCCTTTGGATATATAAACCTCCAAGTTTCACAGCTCTTTTAAGGCAATCTTTATGGAATGCTTCATTTTTATTTCTGATAACCTGTTTTCCAAAGTCTCCCATACAAACATCCAATTTCGATTTCGTCACTGAATATGACTCTGGATCAGTCATCAACGGTGTTCCAAGATTATTTCTTCACAATCTAGATCACTAGGAATGGGTACAGTAGTTAATGACACTTCATTTATCTTAACGCCGAAATTAGCCAGATCTTATTTAAATATGTGATCAGAATGTAGGTTGGAGAGGCGATAATAGACTTCATTAAGGATTCTAAAGATCAGCCACCATCACACTCGCTAAAAAAACCGTGATTTCTCGAAGAAAGCGATATGGTTCACTTGACTGCAGAGATATTTAAACCGTTCTCAAAAGAATGAGAAAGACGATTTATATTGTATAAAGTCAAACCAGAATATACTCAATTGAAATAGGAAATTGAAACGTCAATAAACGTATTTTTATCTATAATTGTGGCTTATTCCCAGTTAAATAGTAATTAGAATATACTCAAGTTGCAACAAATTTAAAGGATGGTCCCAGAATGGAATTTACTGTTGTTTACTGTATCTTATACTCCGCAGTCTGCAGTGAAAACGAGGTGACAGGTTATTACTTATTTAAATACTTCAGTTAGTTTACATATTTTGATAGATACAGCATTTTAGCTTTATCCCCTCCTTCAGATACCGTTTTAGCGGAATACAAACACGAATATGAGCGGCAGAAAAAAATAAGCGGGACTTGTATCATCCACTCAAAACTCAAAGCTAGTTTAATAAGTCCTTTGAACATCAGTAGGAATGAAGGATTAAACAGTAATCTTTTGACAGCCGTTCGGCTATCTGTATTGGTTTTGGCTGATATTTTTTTTGTGATTAAATAAATAATTATTAACTATTGATCATAATTTTTTACTAAATTACTGTAAAAAATATTTTTGATATGTCTTTCTATCGAATTCGTGAATGTTCGTATAATATATTGTTTGTGTAAATAAAAAAACGCAAAATATCTGCATACCATTGTCAATTTTGTGCGAGCAGTGCCAACACGATCATGCTTGTTGCCAATGCGATAAACGACCACACTAGAGGGTAAAGAACATGCCAGGTCTCTAAGGTTTTTGGATTTTTTGATGCTGGGCAAAAGATTCTGTCAAGATGCATGTTCAAACATCGTTAAAAATAAACCATTTCAATTAACATTAAGTTACTTTCGCTGATCTGTTCAGTAAGTCGAAGGCACTTTTTCTTTAACTTTTGTTTTATAAAACGAGGCTGTGTGTTGGTGCAGTAAATTAGTGTTTGTTACTGTTTAAAATGAAATCAACTATAAAATTAATTGGAAAATCCCAGCAGTTGGCTGTATACCATAGTTAAAAAAAAACTTATACAGAAGTAGAAAATTTCAAAATTTGTTTATTGGTATAAAAACATTGAATTAAAACTTGTTAAAAGTGTCGTCCAAAATTTATAGATACATAACATTTTCGATCTAGCTCAGATCATTCTAAGTGTCTTCTTTTGGTACTTGTAGTGGAAACAATTTCGATAATTTTAATGTTAGCTACAAGTACCAAAAGAAGGCACTGAGGATGATCTGAGCTAGATCGAAAACGTTATGTATCTTTAAATTTTGGACGACACTTTTAACAAGTTTTAATTAAATGTTTTTATACCAATATACCAATTTTGAAGTTTTTTTACTTCTGTATAAGAAATCAACTATGATACAATAGATATAAGAGTATAAACAAGAATATCATTAAAAAACTTTGATACAAATTTGAAAATGTTCCACATACAAACAAATAATACTTTATATAGCAGATTTTTGGAGATATTTTTTGGAGTAGCATCGATAATATATGTTCTAGAACCTTGCAAACCTTAAGCAAATAGACTAAATAGTGAGTGAAACCATCAAAAATTTAATCCAATATTGCTTGTTCAGATTCCGTTCTAAACAGTCTATAATACAACAAGTATACAGAGTAGTACAACAAATAAAAACAACTTCGATGACAAGTGATACTGATCTGCGACATACTTGGACATGACACAGGCATTTAATAAAGTATTTTGTAATGTACGAAGGCCTATTGTACTCTTCTACAGCCTCTTGTACAGCTGTACTTGCTGAAGTAAAAGATGCAATTAAATCGCTAAAGAAAAAGAAATCCCTAGGCACTGATTCAATACCAGATGAAATACTATAGTTACTAGGTAACAAAGGATTACATATAATCCATTCTATCTGCGTTGCTGTTTGGAATTCAGGAAAATGGCGATCTGATTGATGTACCTTAATTTATATCCCGCTACACAAAAAAGGAACTACTACCAGATGTGAATAAAAATTAGAAGAAATCTTAAAGATACAATACATAATAGTAGATGATAGCGTAACCCAACAACTTAGGTGGTATGGATATGTTCTCAAAGCAAAATCTAAGGTAGATTCCACATCGAAGAGGTAAAAGGGGAGACCTAGTTTCAGCTGGAGAAACGAAATAAACGGGAATAAAAGATGGAAAGAATACATGCAAGAATTATTCAAATATACAAAGAAAACAGACTTAAGTAGATCCCTATTGCTCAGAAATAACAAAAGAAGAAGTAACAATGGCCATTAAGCGAATTAAAGATGGAAAATCAGCAGAATCTGTTAAAGCAAATGGTGAAATTTTGAAGCTATTAAAGATACACCAAATCACAGTTCTCACTAAGCTATTAAACAACATATATCAGACTGGTCACTTAGCAAATATTGGCTATTACCAATATACATTTCACTTCCCAAAAGGCCAACGCTAAGAAATGTGAAGAACATAGATTAATTAGTTTGATGGGCCACGTACTTAAAGTACTCCTTACTATCATTAACTCAAGAAAAGTTCAATTTGGATTTAGAGCAGGACTCGGAACAAAAGAAACACTTTTTAGTTTTCAAGTTCTAATATAGACAGTCAAGGATGTCAACTGCGATGTATATGCCTGTTTCATTGATCTCGAGAAGGCATTTACCAAAGTATCACATAAGAAACAAATCGATATCCTAAAAACATCAGGACTCGATGGTATGAATATAAGACTATCTCAAACTTATATCTTCAACAAAAAGCAACAGTGCGGTTCGAAGATGAACCAGAGGCAGATAGTGAGCAGGAGCTGTAAAGGTTGATAGATAATGTTGTGGAAACATGTTATAAATACGGCCTAAAGCTAAATTGGAAGAAGACAAAAATAATGTTCGTTAGTAAGAGCAGCAACATAAACGCCCTAATTACACCAAATGACGCACTGTTACAAAGAGTGGAGAAAATATGCCATCTGGGCTGCAATATTAAGGATATTAGGGATATTAACGGTTATAGCTACGAAATAAAAACTAGTATTGAAAAAGCCAGAAGCTCATAGCAAGCTCTTAATGGTCTTGGAAGATTCTTTGCAACTTTTAAGTATCAATATACGCTTTCTACTCCTCTACCGAAAAGATTCGTACTTCTTACACAATAGTTACAGGCACTTGAAATGTGGTGCTATCATGTGGCTTACTTCGACCCTTATTATGAGTAATAATACATACCGACTTCTACAGTTAATTTTACAAGGCGATATTGAGGACAAGAGAGACCCTGGACGCAGACGTATATTCTGACTGATCCATTTCGAGCTGCTGTGAATAGAACAAGATGTGATAAGAAGATAGGCACCTTTAGAAGAAGAATATCCAAGAATATTTTGTCTTATATCTTAATCAATTTATTGGGATTTGTAAAATTACAGCAGGATTTACATCTAGTGCAACTCTGGAGCATGTTAACATAGTACTTCCTGTAACTTGACTGTGTATTGCTTGGTTCTAATGGACTTTATTAAACTATTGAAAATGCTATTAAACTTCTTCAATGCGTATACAATGAGGTCACTATGAAATGGAACATCTATTTTAATTAAACAGAGACTGGCGGCTGTAACTCAGTGGCTAAGATACTGGCATTCTAAACCGGAACTCACGAGTTCGACACTAGGGACCAACAACGACATTTTCAGTTCTAAAAATTATACAAGCCGTTACCGAGCTAGATAGGGCGGGTAAAGCCGTCTGCCCCGGCTACGTAAGTTGTCGTTAAGTCTTGTTAGGGGCGCTTGCACGACTGAAACCCATAACACTAGACTTAGCCAATGAGAAACATAAAAAAACACGACTAATTAAAAAAAATGGTACCGTAAAATCAATAAAACAGTGAAAAGAAAACTTTTCATAAGATTTTTCTTTTCCGTTCCTTTGTTAATGTACACAAGTGAGATTTTGTGTGAATTTAGAGTAGATGAAAAATAATTAACTGATATTCTTGTTGTTTTAATAGTACTAGTTGATTTCATTTTTTATTATAATTTATTTCTTTTAGAGTACTGGAGAGTTTGAGTAAAAATCAGAGATTTAGAAGAACTATTCTAAATAGTTTTAGTACAGTGCTATTGTTAGTTTTTAATATTTTAGTTTCGTTGTAAGGTAAGTTAATGTTAACTTTAATGGTTAATAAATAAGAGAAAAACAAACGACAAAAAGTTGCATATTAAATATAAAAAAATACTCTACATGCACAATAGATAACAACAGAAAAAGACAAACAAACATTCGTTATTAGTTTATTATTAATTTTGTCAAAATTAGTCAATTAGACATTATATTAGATTTCACTTAACACGATACGTACATTTATTGAGTACAATTAGCTAGAACAATAACAATATATAACAAATTGATTTCGAAAAGTATTATCGTTGATAGAGAAAGTTCTATGTAAACCTCAAATAATATTATTCCATGATAACGAGCATGTTATATAGAGACAAGTCAAATTATCAAATCTTCTTGGCTATAAAAAGACAAAAAAATTCAAAACATAGTTCTTAGTAACTACGTGTGTGAATAACAGTTGGCTTTCAGTTCGTTGAACGCCAAAAGATACCTTTATGACATTGAATAGCAGTCATCAGTTGTTGAACAATCGGTTAGCTGATGTTGAAACCCAACAAGATCATTTAATCGATCTGTCCGTATTGGAAATCTCTTCTATTTATTTGCGCCAGCGTTTGGGGTTCGTCGAATAGTCAGTCCTTTCTGCGTCACTTAAAAATTTAGCCCGAATGAGCATGTGGTCCCGAGCATGCACGGTCACGCCCCAAATGAACACTGAGCCGAAAATAGAGGCTCAAATCCCAAACATGGAATCCAGTCTGCCCTATGAAGTCATGGTAAACCGAAGCTAAAAGCTTCTAGTTGACAGTTTTGCTACATTATATATACAGCAAACTATAAAAAAGAAACAACCGAAAAGCGAAAGTGGCAGAGGAAACTATACAGGGAAAGGAATGTCCAAATGTTAGCAGCTATAGGGCACAAAACAGAAGACAATTTCAGAAACTTTACTCGAATGTCACGAGTGGATTTTGACTTTCTTCTCAATAGTATTGGAGCTAAAAAGGGAGAAAGGACACTGTTTTTAGAAAAGCTATAGAATTTTTAAATTTTTGCTTGTTCTCTCCAGTATGAACCTTTTGGACTTTCTACTTTTTTGTGGCAAACCTATTTTGTCAATTTATTAGGGCGAAAATTCGCTCCCATGCATCTTCTATGATTTGAATTTGAATTTATTTTGAATTTATGTTTTGAATTCTAAAGCTCTTCTTCTTCTTCTTATGGTGCCTATCCGTTACGAATGTTGGACACTAATATGGCTATTCTGACTTTGTTGACTGCTGCCCTGAAAAGTCCGGTAGTGGTTAAGTTAAACCATTTTCGCAGGTTATGCAGCCTGGCTGCATATGGCATATTCTATGGCTTATTTTGGACACGTAGTAAGGGGAGACCGATATAATATTCTTCAACTTATTATGATGGGTAAAATCGAAGGACGCAAGAGGTATCATCAGCGTATCTTATGTTGTTCAATCGTTCTCCATTTATAAGTATTCCCTCGTCTATGTCCGTTTGCGCTAGGTTCATAATGTGCTCTGAATATGTATTGAACAATAATGGGGACAATATACATCCCTGTCGCACACCTCTTTTTATCTTTATTTCGTCTGTTAACTGACCTCTAACTTTAACAGCTGCAGTTTGTTCGTAATAGATAAAGTTCTTTAAATCCCTTCATACTTCGGAAATGGTCGGTCTGTGGACTGTGTCTACGGCAGCCTTGTAGGCCATGGGTATGTTCCGCCGCATGTATCAGCAGTGCAAAGAAAAGAGCTACATGAGAGAAGATATCTAGACATTATTATGCCCAAAAGAAGACAGTAAAGGGAAAGGTCAATTGAAAGATGGCAAGAAGAATGGAGTACCACGGAGGATGTGGTACAGTGCTAAGATGCCGAACATAAGGGGTACACTAGGACACTGTGACACATAAGATGTTAGAGTGCAACAGATGGACAGTAGAAGAAACATAATGGAAAAAGAGACAGGTATTGATTTTGTTACAGTGACAGAATTTATTGAGATAATGATTGAAAATAAAGTAGTTTGGACTAGTGTACACAACTATATCCATGCAGTGAACAAAAAGAAATAAAAGGAAGAAAGACAACCTGCCCAAACGGCAAAGGAAAGATGTTATAAGTTGACGGTAGTAGGGAATACGTTTTGATAAGAGGCGAAAAAGTGAGCCATACTAGGAGCAACGTGCTGAAGCGCTGAAACCACTGTAGCTGAAGCGCTGAAGTTTTCGAAAATATCTTGTGATGTTATATTATTCAAAATTATATTTATAAATTGAAGAGATATATTTATAAATATGCCTTATTTATTTAATTTATTAATAGTATTTAGAGGAGACAGCACTGTAATAAGGTAACATAAGAGTGAAATTTATTTACCGGATGTGCAAGTCATCAAAGGTGTATATTATAGGACACAAACAAATTCTAGGGAGCTCCAGAATTCAGTTTTTGGTGGAGATTGAAATTGTGAAATTGTGATTGAAATTGATAAAAATATATGGGACAAAACAGAAACTAATTAACACACATCAAGACAATACACACATTTGATTTAAAATATTTGTAGTTGGTGCACAACATTACTTTATTGTAGGGAGGAACTGAATTAAAATTCAAATTGTCTCTTTTTCACATTTGGGGGTATTTCCAAGATTGGTTTGGAAATTGCTCTGCATAATAACCGTACTGTTGGCAGTACATAATGTTAGCAGTATCTAATTAAAATTTTCATATTGGTGAGTACTCTCCAAAGTAAAAGCTAAATGCAAGAAGAAGTATTCAGTAAAAATACAAATTGAACTTACGTGAGCTTACTTAATGGGTATAATTGATTGTAAGGAATCCCCTACATAGTAGGTATCACCTTAATAACTCATGTTATAATACAGCTGAAGATTATTTGAGGTCTACATATTCCGTCCTATTTAAATTCTACTTTTGAACACATTTTTAAGGTATTTAAAATAAGTCGAAATATTGAGTTACGAATAAAATTCTATTTTTTTGTGTAGAAATATATTATGTATCTATTGTATCTAAAAAGCATATTTGCAAAAGCTGTAAAATTGTAACTAACATAAATTGGAAAGAGACAGAATACACATTATTTAACTATATTTTCGCTGACTTTAAATTTTATCACTTATTTATCGCTAGGTATAAAAATAAATCAATTATAAAATTACAAATACTGCATTTTGGCTTTTCAGACTCCGGAGTGTTTAAAAATTAAAAAAATTTGGCAATTTGCTGTTACCACAATATTAACAATAATTTATTTGCCGTCTACATTTTCAGGTCGAAAATCGTTTTCAAAATATACATTTTAAGTTTTGCTTTGAGTATTTTGAGAAAGGATTTCCGAGTTGGAAGTCGAAACGTCAAGTAGAGTATTTTCAGTTTTGCAATTGCCATTGGGTAAAAAAATCAACCTCCACACGAAAATAGCTTAAAAACTATACGGATTTTTTTATAGGAATAAATACATTGAAATAAAAAAAAAAGCAAAACAGTTATAAATTTTACTTCCATTTAATATTGGTATACTGCTGACTGCTTTCCGAAAGAATCTAGTAAACAGATAGCAGATGTAGTGGACTATTGCTAGAGGTATTTAAAGAAGAACAAGTTTTTTAGTTCATTATTATTGGTAGTAACAGCAAAATATTTTAAGTATAGAACTTTATGTTGTGTAGGATTTAGCAGGACATTGGGCCAGGTTTAGACATAAACAAGTTAGCATTTATCCAAGAGCATAGGCGCAAAATTTCGGACCAATGCTTTTTAAATACATTCATTTTTTTTAGAATCCTGAGAAAACTGATAAGTATTTTAAAAAAATTTAAATGCAGAATGAAATAATATCATTACTGAGGGCCGAAAGTCTCTGAAAACTTCTATAATGTTTATTTTAATAAGTTACAGGGGTGAAAAAGAAGAGAAAATTAAATGTGATTTTTAATTTCAAATATCTCATTCAAAAAAACTTTTTGTTTATTCTAAAGACTTTCGGCCCTCGGTAATAATGTAATCTTTTATTCTGCATTTAAATTTTTTTAAAATATTAGTTAGTTTTCTCAGGATTCGAAAAAATGAATGCATTGCAAAGCATTGGCCCGAAATTTTGCGCCTACGCTCTTAAGATTTAGCGGTTAGTAAAAATAAACAAGTATTATTTTGGTAAATGAGTAAGAATGTATACTTTGAAATCTACAAGCCAGAAAAACAAAAGATGGCGTCAGTCATTCAAAAGTATAAAAAAACTGTATACATGAAGGTCTTGTGATGGAGAAATGTCGTAGATTCTTTTATTTAAAAACTTAATGATCCGAAGCAACCATGTTTAATAAAATGTTGATTATAATAAAGATACAGTTAAAGATACAGAAAATTAAAATTATACATCTATGAGAAAAAGTTGAGACGTGAGTTGTTTTTTGTAGAAAAATCATAATTTGGTACAATACTTTGAAATAGGTTTTACGGGGAGTCACATCAGTCATGTAATCAGTCATGTAATAGTCACATCAATCTTGTAATAGACAATACAACGATTGAGCGTGTGCCCTGTTATAAATATCTAGGTGCTTGGATCACAGACGATACTGATCAAACAAAAGAGATTAGATGTAGAATAGAAATCGCTAGATCAGTCTTTAATAGAATGCGCAAACTCTTTTGCAATCGTGATATCAATATAAAGTTACGAATACGAATGCTACAGTGTTATGTCTTTTCTACCCTGTTATATGGAGTTGAGGCTTGGACACTAAAACAGTTGACCATAAAAAACATCGAAGCTTTCGAGATGTGGTGCTATAGGCGCATTCTCAGAATTTCAAGGATGGACCGCGTCACTAACACGCAAGTACTCCAAACTTTAGACAAAAGATGCGAAATTCTAAATGAGATAAAAACTAGAAAGATGGAATACTTGGGCACATTATGAGAGGTGTAAAGTACGAACTTTTAAGAAACATCATGCAGGGCAAAATTAAGGGCAAAAGAAGTGTGGGAAGAAGAAAAATATCGTGGCTTCGTAATCTACGTGAATGGTTCGGGTGTAGTTCGATTGAACTTTTTAGGCGCGCTGCTAACAAAGTCGCAGTGGCCATGATGATTTCCAATCTCCGCTAGGAGTGGCACGAGAAGAAGAAGAAGACATCAGTCATAACCGATGATGGGTTGTTTACAAACAACAAAAAATAATAAAAAAAAGGTGGTATAGTAGGCGGTACTGTAGACTAGCAGCTTTATACTATGTTTTCTGTATTTTTAAATTTTAAATATTTTAAAAATTTAATAAAGTAATTTTATTATTTATTTACGATAAGGAGCTAGTATTTAGCGTTTTTGGAGCCCAGGCTGCTCCGGGATCCCATATCTGCTATAAAATTCTGCATTTATATAACACTAATATGACCAGTTTTAACATACGGAGCTGAAACGTGGTCACTTGCACAGAAGAATCAATCGTTGCTTTAGGGTTTCGAGCGAGATTCTAAGAAGAATATATGGAGGAGTAAATGAGTAGGGTTTGTGGCGTAGACGCAGTGAGTATAGAGAAGCTCTGGGAAAGCTGACGTTGTGAAATTCATTAAGGTAGCACAGATGAATTGGGCATATAATCAGAAAGGAATAAGATGGGACAGTGAGAAAATTATTGGATCGTAAAGGTTCCGATGGACGGCGCACTAGAGGAAGATCGAAACTTAGGTACCTAAACCTAAGTTAAAGGATGGAGAAGAGTTGCTAGATATAGGTCGGAATAGTGCAACGCTCTTTAGAAGGTTTTGAATCTTTTATAAAGGGCTGTAGTGCCAATGATGATGATTATGTTGAATAATAAAATGATTGTGTTTGCCTGTATACTACACTTACTCGAGAAAAAAATCGACTCACTCGATGAATTCTAGTTTATGCTTAGTTATTTTATGTTGTCTTACTTTGAATTAAAACAAATACAAAACAAAACAAATATTGCAAAAAATATTTTTATGTTAGTTTTATGCTAATTGGGAACGTGCTGTAAAATTTGCCTACTTCTGTATGGCATAGGGAATTCAGCAAGCATTGTAACGAATATGTTCTATGCAATGTTATATGTTATATGTTCTTTATGAATTTGACGGTGGTTTCAGTCGCTTTTCAAATGTTGACGTGTGTGTACATTTCGAAGTGCAGTATGTGAATATTTTACAAACGGATACGTCATCCATCGGATATTCTCCAAGACCATGTCTTTACGCTGGCAATATAGGAGACGGCTTCATGATAACGCTCGATGTCACACAGCGCGGATTACAAAAGATTACCTGGCCTACACCAATATAACAACAATGGAATGGCCTCCATTGAGTCCGGATATGAATCACATCGAGAGCCTATCGGATGAGCTCAAACACACGGTTCGGGTCCGTAATCCACCACCGGCAACAGTGGCGTAGCTAAAAACTACATTAGATGAAGAGTTTGAAGCGATTCCTCAGAAATCAGTCAGAAACTTAATAAGGTACTTCAAGAAATCACATGTAAAATCTAATACAACGTAGAGGAGAAAATACTCAGTATTAATTTTGATTTTTTTTTGTTAATTTACTTTCATATTCATTACATAATGACCTTTCATTCATAACATGTTTTCAAACATAAAATATTAAGCTATCTTTGTTATGTTATTAAGTTATGTTTGTTATGTTTTCTATCTACTAACTTAATAAATATTGGTGTCATTGCAATAAAAATACTTCTGTTTACAATATTTTACTTCTAATTTTACACATATGTGGATAGACACTTGCCAAACTCTCTCTCATCAATCCTGACCCCCCAGGGGAGTGTAGTGGTCCACGTGATGTCGTGTATTGTCCGTCTCCAGAGATCTCTGTCTCTGGTCATTTCTTTTAATTCATGCATAGGTCTTTGGCATATTCCTGTAATTTGATCTATCCATCTTGTTGGGGATCTTCCTCGTGATCTTCGGCCTTCTACCTTTCCTTGTATTATGAGTCTTTCCATGTTTTCTGTGTTTGCTCTCATAACATGTCCAAAATATTTTAATTGTTGGAGATGGACTTTACTAGAAAGTCGTTGGCTAACTTTTAGCTCTCTTAAAATTGAATTATTTGTTCTACGGTCGGTCCAAGGAATTCGTAACATTCGTCTCCAACAAAACATTTCAGTGGCGTCTATCTTTCTTCTCTCCGATTGTCTCAGAGTCCAAGATTCACATCCCTAGGTCAGTATTGGGAATATTAAGCAGTTGATCAACCTCATCTTTATCGCTCTTGAAATTGGACAGTCCTTCCATATTTTGGTCATTTTTGCTGTGGCAACTTTTGCTAGATCACATCTCCGTTTAATCTCTTCTTGTAATGACCCTGTGTTTGTGATTAATGATCCCAGATATAAGTATGAGCTCACAACCTCGAACCGGTCAATTGTGGTTATGTGTGGATGATTGTTGTGTAGTCTATCCACTATCATGATCATTGTCTTTGATATGTTTAATTGCAGACCAAATATTTGACTTTCGTTTTCGATCAGTCGTATAAGTTCCATCAGCTCTGCTTGACTATTTGCAAGAAGGGCTGTGTCATCTGCGAAACGTAGGTTGTTTAGTTTATGACCATTTATTGAGATGCCCTTTTCCCATCCTTCAGGTGCTCTTCGCATAATATACTCCCCAATATGTTGAATAATTGTGGAGATAGTATACATCCTTGTCTGACACCTCGTTCTGGATGAAACTCGTTCGAAAGTGTGTCAAGTACTTTAACTGATCCAGTAGTGTGTTCATATAGTTCAGTTATAAGCGTAATTAGATGTTGTGGTACGCCTACTTCTTTTAGTATTCGCCATAATTGTCTCCACTTGACCCTGTCGAACGCTTTACGGTAATCTATAAAACAGATGTATAGTGGGATGTTGAATTCCCTAGATTTCTCGATTATCTGTCTTATATTCAGCAGGTGTTCTCGAGTGCCTCTACCTTTGGTAAATCCAGTTTGCTCTTGTGGAATTTCTCTTTGAAGGAATGTTTTCAGTCTCTCATTGATTATATGTAGCATGCCAAACAGCGTAGTCAAAATATATATTTTACTTTTGAGTCAATTTTTTTGCTCGCAAGTTTAGTAATCTTTTGCCAAGAAAACGGTGCTATCAAATCACGTATAGGAAAGCCGAATTGCATAGTAATACATAAAGGCAAAAAGACATGCTTATAACGATGAACATGAACAGGAAGAACCAAATACTGAAGCTTAAATTTATGCCACAAATGTGGCTTCTGTGGCACACCTTAAGAGGGCATCACAATATGTACCAAAAAATTTTTTCTTAAACACAAAAATCTTATTTTTCATTTTTAATGAATAAATTTGTACAAAAACGTTATTGTAAAAATACAAATTCAACTTGTGAGTTGGTTGGTTCCAATCGTAATATTATCAAATAATAAATCTACTATATTTCTATGAACAAAAACGTAAATGCTTAGATAAAAAACCCTTCTTAATATAACACTGAATATTGTTGTGTTTTCATTTTAAGGAGACTAATTAATATTTAAATTAAATAAAAAGTCAACAAACTACTCTCTCAACTACGTAATGTGTATTCTGTTTGGCTCGAAAAGCAACTAATAAAGAAAAGAAAGATAAGAGAAAATTTAAATAGTAGAAAATTTACCTGAATCGTCTTCGCTCAGTTCAGCTCCCTCCTCGTGAAGAGCTATATCAGATCCGCTAGAGCTACCGATGGTTCTGACTGTGGTTTTCTTCAGTATCCCCTTTAGAGGACTTCTTCTACTATCATCATCGGATTCGGAATCTAACGTGCTGCTTTTGGTTGACACCTTGGATCCAGGTGATGCTATGGTGGTGGTAGTTTCGACTATTTTGACTCCATCCGGCGATAGAGTAGTTTTTTCTACGTGTACGGTTTCTGGAGAATTGATTCTAGTAGTTTCTGTTCTCAGAACTGGAATTTTACTTTTCGGTGATGCTTCTAAATCTATCGGTTCACTAGTCGAAGTCAAATTTAAAGCATCCGGATGCGGTATCGGTATTTTACTTTTTGTTGGTTCTGATGTGGTTTCTGTTGTTATTCTAGTGACTGTGGTTTTTACTATAGGATCTGTCGTTACTGTTTCGATAATTTTGTCTGTTTCAAGATCATCGTCCCAATTTACATCCCTTGAAAGAGTAACGAACTCTTTTAAGGGATCTTTTGAATGTTTTTTAATAGTTTTGATTTTACCACCCTTTACTACGGGTATTTTTGATAACAATTCAGGATCTGTCGGTGATACGGCTCTTTCATCCATAATATCGGACCTCTCTTTTTCTACACTCTTTCTAGGCTTTGCCACTGGTATAGAACTACGAGGTGTCTTAGGAGACTTTTGAGAAACATCGTCAAATATAGAATCCTCAATTTCTCTTTCTATAAACGATCTACTATCATCGTATTTACTAGTTAGAGGACTTGATGCTTCATTTTCTAAAAATTTAAATGCTTCTTCACTCTTTTCCTGTATTATAGAAATAGAGTCATCCTTCAAGCTTTCTAAGTTATCTAAAGAATCTTCTGTGTTGGTTTTTACGTCATCAAATATACTATCAACCTTTTCTTCTATATCCCTATTTGTGAAGTTTCTACTGAATTTTTCTTCTAACAAAGTATCTGAATTACTTAATCTATTATTAACAACCTCTTCGGCCTCTTTTATCACGTCATCTACCTCACTTTCTACGGTTTCGCGAAAACTGTCATCATAGTCACTAGTTGAACGTTTTGGAGTTTTCAAATGAATACTATCTAAATTTATCTTTTTGGAGATATGATCATCCTTCCGGCTAGGAATAATTATATCGTCTTCAGGAAGAAAATCGTTTCTTTCTTGGTGTAAGAAAGTCAACGTATCGTGAACATTTTTCTTTAAAGTAGCTATAGGGTCTGGATCAGGATGATCGATCTTGAAAGGCGTAGAGAAGGCTGGCTCAGACTCTTGATGATTCGGAGTGCCTTTTGGAAAATAGTAAGTAAAACAATCTACGAAAGTTTGGAAATGGTGTCGCTTAGCTAACATGCGCTTATGTGATACGCAAAGAAAACCAAAACCCCTAAGCTCTAGCCCCCGCATTATATAAAAAATGAAAAAAGAAAACCCTACACCAACTGCAAGTGTTAAAAAGCTAATATTAAAATGGGCATGACCTACTGTTGTTACAGTGATTTCTTATTATAGGTTAGAATAAGCCGAGTCAAAGTGTCAACATGTTTTAATTCATAAAGTAAATGACATTTCAAGTTTTTATTACATTAGTAACTAATTGTAATCCTTAAATTACATCATAACTGTTAGAGTAAATTAAAATTAAATTACCCATAACTGATTAGTCAGATATTTGGTTGTATTATATAAACAACTGTCGAGACAAATCGTCCGTAGAGCCACCGCAGTCAGTTATCAAAAATGATGCGGTAAACCTGCGATTAAATATAAAGGAACCGCTTTTCTATACAGCCAACCACGGGGAAAATATCCCATTTTAACTTAATTAATTTAATATTAGTGAGAAATAAGCGCTTCACGAAATTGCATAGTAAATGTCCACAATAAACATGTTACCTGTAGATAAAAGTATTTGTTCAGTGGTCTCCATAATACACAACTTCTGGAAGAGAGTGTCCAGGAAACTTTTGGATAGGGGGTACCGTTCTTGAAGACGCACGTGCGTCTTGAGGCTAGTTTATTATTTACACAAGGAATTATCTAGAATTATGCGCGAAACTCACAAACTTAACATTACACAAATAGCTCAGTTGAAATCTGTACCAAAATAGCTTAGGTTAGGTTGGTTATAGTGAGTCACACCTTTTATTTTTTATAAATATCTCTGTTTTTCGTAACAGGTTCCTATTTTTCAACCTTTTACCTCGAATATTTCGGAAACGGAAAGTAACTTATCTAGAACAAAAAGGAGTGTCGAAAGAAGTGAATACTTCTTATAGCGATTACTATATGTGGGTTAATGAAATTAAATGTGTGCTTATTACTGAGTATTGTTTTTTTTTGTAGTAACACATTTAGTTTCTTTAAAATTTAAAAAACCTTTAAAATCTTTTTTTATTATCTTGTACTTCTGTTTAATTACTTCATTCTGGTTATCATTACATTTCATTATAATGGATTAAAAAAATTTGACCAAATGGACGAAGAAGTATTGGCAGAAGAAGAAAAAGATGTTGCGATAATTTAAACAAATTAGGAGTCTAATATTGAAGAAGAAACAGGCTTTAAAGCCTACATACAAAAAGAAAGAAGGAAGGATAAAAAAAAAACAAAAACAAAAACCTGGCACTCTGTGAGTAACCGAGGAGAGAAAGCATAGCTATCTATCGTACGTTAAGTTGGTTTTTAATTTATTTTATTTTATTTTACTTTATTTTACTTTATTTTATTTTATTTTATTCGATTTGTTTCGATTCGATTTTATTTAAATTCATTTAATTTTATTTACTTTTATTTAATTTATTTAAAATATTATATTTTTTTTTATATATAAGTCTATATATGTATGTATATTATCTATATTACTGTATACTGCAAGGTTACTGCACGCGTCTCGATTTTTCGAGGCACGCTAAATATGATTTCGGGCTCGTGCAAAAACATTATACCGAACGCTAAGAAGTATTCACTTCAAAAACTGCTTGCTTAATTAGCAAAAAAATTCTAATGCGTCAAAATGAAGATCCGTATGTTCCGGGTTGCAAATTTCCTTAAAGCAAATTTTCATTTACCTCGAAATATTATTTCTACGCGCTGGATTCTTTTATTAGCAGCGCAAGTACCTTTTGATAGAAAATTTAATTACAAACAATATTTTATCCATTTTTGTTGTGTATATGTGGTACTTTCGGAGATACTTCCTCTCCTTTTTCGTTCTCTTGGTGACGATTACAAATTTGTTTTGGCAGTGTTTGTCTAACCCATGCGTTGTACGTAGCCGTAACAAATTAGTTGTTTAGTTTTGATATTGGCTAATAATCAGAGTTTTACATCCATTATCTCTCTAATTCGTTCGTTTGTCAACTTTTCTATTTTCGATCTTGCTGCTGCTCTTCTCCAGAAATCCATCTCTACAGCAATAGAGATCTTTTCTGTTTTAGCTTTGATCTACCATATGTTATTATACTCTTGATAATGGAGTTATAGATCTTTTTTATCTTCTTTTGAAATGCTCTGGTCCCAAAGGATACTATTAAGCATAGAAATGGCTTGTCTACCCTGCATATTTCTTTTTTTTTTGTGGCTTTATCAAATGTTCCATTTTTAGTTATCTGTAGGGCTAGGTACTTATATTCTGGACAACATTCAACTTCTCCATCTTCCAATATTATGTTTTTGTCATCTCCCCCTAAACAATTTTTTTTTTGTCTTCTCTATGTTGACTGTCAGACCCATTTTCGATACTCTTCTTTCCGAGATAAAATTTTGAAATTTAAAGGTCTGCCAAGTTTGTTTTTTGTTCTAAAAGTTTCTTAAATTTTCACAACTTTTTCAGGCTATAAGTAACTTGGAGATATTTCTAAAATTTTTTTCGATCCGACTCACTAAAAACAACCTTAAATAAACCCCGAATGGGCTATAACTGATATACAATAAGGTAAATGTCTGCTCCACTGGAAGCTACATTATAAGGATGTGATGAAGGTTTCTATATATTTTAAAAGGTATTACTCAAACTAACCTCTAAACGTCATACCTAAGTTAGAAAGGTTATAATTCTTTTTAATTTGTGTTGAAAACATACAAATATAAAATTTTTAGTAACAACTAAATATCAGCAGCAAGATTAAAACAATGCGAAAAATATTCCCATGAGATTTTTTTGCACAATCACTTTCATGAGATACCCCAGACGAAACATTGTTCAAATATTTTTAAACAAATGTTAGCAATCAATTTTTTCGGATATGACATTTTTTTTAATTATTTGGATCATTCTGAATAAAATCAAGGTCTCATGTAATTTTTCCGTAAACTTGATCATTTTCGAGTTATAAACAATTGAAAAGTGAAAAAAGCGCAAAATTAGGATTTTCAAGGCTCAAAAGTAAAGGTAAAATAAGATGTTAAAGTAGGCGGTACAGTAGACTTCTTCTTCTTATAGTGCCGTGCACCATACACAGCATTTAACCATCCTGTAGCGGAGATTGAAGGAAAGATTGCGGTTACATAGTAGTTTAAATTTGATAAAAACTTGTCTTGCTTGTTCAGTACGGCATTGTATTTCTTGTTGAGGATCCCATTGGTCATTCATCATCATTCCCAAGTATTTAAATGTTTTCACTTGATTGATTGGAGCATTATCTACTTGCAGTTGTATTCTTAAAAGTGTGTTTTTTCTTATTGCCATGCATTTAGGTTTTCCAGCATTATCTTCAAGCCATATATTTTTCCTACGGTGTTTATTTTATTTAACATCAACTGCATATCATGTTCGTTGTCTATTATTATCGCGGTGTCGTCGGCGTAACGAATGTTATATATCGGGAACCCGTTTATCATTATTCCACACTCAGAGCCTTTCAGTGCCAGCTGGACAGTAGACTAGCACTAAGCTTTATACTATTTTTTCTATAAAGTAATTTTATTATTTATTTATTATTTATATTAAATTATATTTATATTTATATATTTATAATTATATTTATATTTTATTATATTCAAATCATTCAATGAATTATTATGTTTAATTCTAACGCCACCTGTTGACGTATTAACAAAGCATACGTTGTTTACTTCTGACAGACATGTCAAATTCAAACGGAATATTAAATTAGAATAAAAATACGAATAAATAGAACAAAAAGAAAATATAATTAAATATCATTTGATAGTAAATTTAATTATTATATAAACTATATAATGTTTAAAAATAATAATTGTATTTATCTGAAATTATTTTAAAACGAGAAGTTTGTTAAACATTTGAAGAGATGATTCAATATTTTTATTAATCGGATGACATTTGTGACTTTTAAATTTTGACAATCTTTGCGAATAGAATCTTTTATTGACAAGTATTCTTTTAATTTTTAGTTCTCATTTAATGTCTGTATTTATGTTTCATGCAGTTTTTAATGTAACCCTACTTAGAATAAATAAATGATGACTAGAAACGAATTGATTGAGTGTGAATCGATGTGAAGAACCGCTATTTTATTACCCGTGACGATGCCATCTTGTGATGTTGGTTCAGTGGCGCTCACCTCAGCATTTTATTATAGAGACGCTAAAATAATACAACGCCAGTGTAGAAGCTCTGATTCAGAAATATTATTTTGAATTCAACAAGGATCTAAATTCAAGTTCAAACCTTGTTCTATCATTTCCCGATAAGTACTTGGGGCTTTATTTTAATTTTAAAACATTGTTTTTCAATGGAGAATGAAGCGCTTATGACAAAACGGGCGCTTGGGATGCAGCGTGTATAAGAGAGAGAAACAAGATCTGTAATATAAATGTTGGCTGGTTTGAATTCACATTGCACAAATGAGCACCCGCCTTGCCATATGCGCTTCATTGACACTTAAAAAACAATGTTTTGAAACATACCCAGAATTTTTATCGGGAGCTGATAGAAGAAGGCTTAAATTTGAATTTAGGCACTTGATGATTTCAAAAATAATATTTTTCGCTAGTGCTTTTGAGCCTTGAAAATGGTAATTTTGGGTTTTTTTAAGTTATTTATAAATTTCGGAAATGACCAACTTTAGAGAAAACTTACAGCAGACAAAAATCCTAAAAAAATGATCCCGCCGAAAAAATTTATTGTTAAAAATTGGTTATTTTAGAGTATCTTAGGAAAGTGATTATGCCAAAACTCTTATGGGAATATTTTTCCAAACGAACCCGGGCTTTTCGCCTTGTCTAGATTCATCTTACATCGAATGAAGTTCCAACACTACTGTGAATAAAACCAAGCAGTAGATTAGTTCGGATATCAATAGCAGGAAGCATGGTCACAAAAGAGCAGTATGGCAGCTATCTCTAGTATAATTCAAAGCCGCAGATCCCTTTTGGATTTTATTGCTAACTACTCACTTCAGCAAGCTTCAAGTTTGTCGGCTCATTGAACCATTGAGGGTGCTGGTTTCATATATTTCATTACAATACACTTTGCAACTCTTTGAAGACCCAAAACAGCAGATAAGCAACTTCGAATACTTCGCATTGCATCACTGCTAGGATAAAAAGCAAATTGGACTATCATTACCACGATTCTGAGTTTAGAATTAGACAACCCCAAATATTCGATAGTTTTACTTGATATTTAGAACTACACTCGGTTAATATATGTTGACAAATTGACTCGTATGACTACAAATTATAAACTGCAACAGTTTTCATAGGTATTGGTTAAATTTGGCTGAAATTAAAATAAAAGAAGCGATAATGAAATAAAATAAATAAATGAGTTTGCACAAACAAATAAATCTCTTTTCACATACCTTCTGGAGCTGATTCGTCTATAAGGACATGTTTGCTATTTAAAATCGGCTCAGCTACTCCGAATTCAGCAGGGCTCGGAGGAGGAGTTCCGGCATGTGGATCGCTTATCTTCGGAGTTGAATGCAGTTGGTTCAACTGCTGAGTGATCTCTTCTATGGCTTCGTTCTGTATTTTTACAGGAGTCGTCGGTTCTATTGGTTCGGAAGGTTCGTTCGCAGGGGGCGCTTTGTTAATAGCGTTATGATTTTCAATATGCACTAAAAGATAAATAAATTAATAATTTTTTTATATAGTGAATAACTACCGTGGATAAGGTTTAAATAATTTGAATCTGAATATCTTCTTTATGTTGCAATTTTATCAATTAGTGGGATAGTTACCAAACGTATTCTATTCACTACTTTTATCGTTTTTTTTGTACCTTATTCATGTGTACCTTAAGATATCGGATTATAAAATTTATCTATAATAAATACCCTACATGTAGTGAAAACAGTGGTAGAGCAAATGTAGATACATAGTATTACAGCATGCACAATGGGTAAATATTGAACCACTTTAAGGCATAAGTCCGGCTCGAAGGAACCAATGTACAATATCGACTTAGTAATGAAGTTCGGTTCGGTTCGTAATGTCCCTTTGTCCGCTTCTCGTCGGATCGATGATGATAAGGTTAATAAATGTTGAAGTTGTGGAGTAAAAGTGATGATTTATTGACATGCAACTCGTAATTACACAATATGGTGTTCGTTCGGTAACTACTCAATATTGACTGTGTTCATTTGAACTCAAATCCCCAATTTATAATCTCACACATAATAGATACATAAGCACCTTAGGTCATTGCTTCGTTCATATCACACCACCTAACTTTTGCTTATAATACAATTTAATCTACGCCTTAATTGCGACACTTAGGAAGTTAATTAGAAAATATTATTATTCGGCAATTTATTTAGTTTGTAGGTAAATGAACTAATTATTAAATTATCATACGATATGGTTTTGCAATATATATAATGCAAACTTATACACGGTGAAACTATAAAAGATTCAGAATTAAGAATAATGTGAATTACAATTAAGGGGTTAATTTGTGATTGAACAGTTCGTAATGAAAACCCACCCAAATTCGTAGAAAATACAGAAAGACTAGAACATTCAAGAAAAAGTAAAATGGATTTGTCTATAGAAGCGCTATTTAGAACCTCAAAAACAAGAAATCTCAATCAAAATAAAATCAAAAGAACATCAAAATCAAGGAACTGATTTAATATACATTTGAAAAGTTATTTCGGATATTACCTCAAATGTTTCAAAAAGCCATCAACGATGAAGAACTACCTGAAGAGTGGACAAATGCATTACCTCAATATTCACAATAGAATACCCAAGAAAATGTGAAAATTACAGGGTAATTAGCATAATCTCATCATTGGATTGATTGTATGGCAAAGTTGTTAAAACAAACATATATAGAAGAACATATTTGTGGTAAAATTGGCGAAAATGCAGGATTTACTGCAGGCGGTACCTGTATTGCAACATGTCCTAGGACATGTTGCTAGGTCAGAGATGGAAGATGGACAAAGAAAATTTTAGAGTGGAGGCCTAGACACGATGCTTATCGTAGTCGAGGACGTCCTCCAACAAGGTGGTCGGACGATTTAAAGCGCATCCCAGTCTAACTGGATTCAAGTTGCTCAAGATCGGAATGCAATGGAATTATTTACGGGAGGCTATTTCAGCAGTGGACGCAAAATGGCTAATGATGATGATGATGTCCTGTCTTGACACATATACACGTTCCAAGAAGTAATCGAAAAGAAAATGGCAAAAAATGCATCTATATTTAAAAAACTATACATATGACTCAGAACCAAGAGTCAAGTTGTGGAACTCTCGGGAGGGTTAAGAGCAGTGAAAAACATGTATAGAAGTTGATATAGTAAAAGTAAAGATGGGGACAAAATTTTCCAACAGACAACAAAGGTATTGCTACAGGCCTTCTCCAATTTTTTTTTAACATATTTTTTGAACAGACCCCTGAACCATGGAAGAGGAAATATGAAGAAATGTGAGTCAGAGTCTTTGTAGACGAGTTACAGAAGTGGATAAAATCAAAAACGAGGAAATTTGAACGAGGAAAAGACTAAATTTGTATGAGGACTTCAGAAGAACACACAGGAATAGGCGGATATGCAAAATAATAGATTGGAGTCCCATGGGGAGGAGAAAAACAGACAGACCAGGAGCCCATGGAGGGATGAAGTAACGAGACAATGGAGAGTCGATACTTACATGGCGGAGAATGACAGGACAAGATATATTGCAACAACGGTTGAATATAGAAAGAAATAACTCAGGTGTTCACGCTATTCACACCTGTACGAGGCTGCTAAAAGGGGGGAGAGGAGGAGTCTGTTATGTGTGTATAACTGAAAAGTAAAGTTCAAAGATTATGTGGTGCACTACTGGGTTTAAACTCATTAATTCGGCGAGAGAAAGACCAAGGTACGAGATGGACATAGGCGACAGAACCACAGTGTTAGAGACAGCTGGCATCGTCAGCCGGAGGGTGGAGTTACTTCTTAACGGGTGGAGATTTTTAGCGGGTAGAACATTTCTATTATTATTAGGTAAGGATAAAGAGATTTTTCCTCCCTCATGATAAAAGAAATAAAAAATGAATAGTAGCCAAAATCAATTCTGCCAATATGAATAAGAATTTAAAGAATGGTACAGGACTTCCATCCAAGTAAGATAATCAAGTTGGATAGTAGCTTTACCGATCTATATATTGGGGTTCAAAAAGCTGAACAGAATCGGCAAAGTTTTTGAGAAATATAGAAAAATATACACAGGGAATCATTTTTTATAAGTCAATAGGTGAAATAAATGAAAAATATCTCAGTTTAATGCGTGTTTATATATTCTTACTTTTTATTGAACACATTTTTTTTTTTATTTCAAAGTCAAATTTCAAACACGACATTAGTAACTAAATAGTGTTTAAATCATTTTAAAGATTATTTCTATTAACCTATTAACTCTTATTTTCTGTGGAAATTATTTTTTTATTATTATTATCATCTAGCTCATAGATATAAGACGACAGAGGCAACACCAGCATTCAAATTAGTGTTAAGAATGAAATATATAATATACTTACCTCTTTTTTTTACTTTTTCACTTTTATCTAGCTCATCTTGACTGTTTTGGAAAGACTTGTCTACATGTGCATCTCGTCTAAGAGAGGCATCCCGAGAAGGTCCTAATTCTTCTTTCAGATTTTCAAAACCAGATTGGTCGAGGTGGATCTTCGCTAGAGCTTTTTCCATATCATCAGTTACTAATTCGACGTTGCATATGCACTTGTTTACAATATCTTGCCGTCCTATTTTGTTAAGCGCTTGCTCCAGTTTATTGCCTTTAAAAAAAGAATAGGTAGATAACATATATTAATGTTACAAAAATGCTTGAGACCTATATATTTCACAATAGTTAAGACTAAATTCTTCTGAATATAGTTAGGAAAACAGATATAGAAAATATACAGATTTCTTAAAACATATATACTCAATTTTATTGTGGTACAAGAAACATGAACTTGAAAATTAGTAAGGGAATAAACTTTCTTTATAAACAGAATTTAAAATGTGGGTGTTTAGAGGCTAATTTCCAAATTCCATGGATACAACACATATCAAATAAAAAATTTCTTATAAAAATGGGCAAATATGTATCGAAATTCAAAAACGACAGACGTATGAGACAAGGCGTGAATATAATTGTGAAATCCATACAGTTTTTATGTAATTTCGCCAAGAGTGACTGGACCTGATAACCGACCTCATAGAAACCTATTATGGAACTGATATACATTATGACACACAAAAGAAATTCAATAAATTCAAATATGTGGGAAAATACAGAGAAACTGCAAAATACATTTAGGAAAAAGAACCTAAATGACGGACCTTTTAAACCAGCTAGTATTGACGTCCAGAAAAGAAAATCGGCCCAATTATAAAAAAGTACAAAAGTCGGAATTGAAGCTTCTTCTAAAAATTAAATTTTTAATAAAAGTTAACGGTTCAACTCAAATCAAGATCTCAGCACCTTATCCCCCTAACATCAAATATGAAAGCGAAAAAAGGCACAGAAGAAAACCTATCAGCGTTCAGTCAGTCTTCCTGAAAACAAATTATAAATGTCATACCTGTAGCTTTGTTAGCCTTCTGTCTCAACCACAATCTAAACATAATCATAGCTTGCTGAGGATGGTTCTCAGGATATTCTTCTTTGATGAGGTCAATATCAGATGGTGGAATATCCAGTTCCAGGGCTAGTTTCTCCCAATCGTCGTCCAACAAATTACAAATATCTGTTAACCGGAAATCTGCTCTATGAATGGTGTCTGGTTTACCTATACACAAAAAAAGATCACAAAATATAAAACACATTTTTTAAATTATAAACTTCGTATGTTCCATTATAAAGTAGATGTACACCTTTTCTATATTCGTAAGGTAACGAAATTCGTCAAAGAGGTAAATATGATGAATAAATGATTGGAAAAAAGCCGTGTTTGTAGCATATTTTCCTAATATTTGATTCAGTATATTTTTTATCGCGAATGTCAGTATTTTTTCATTATATTGAGGATATCTATATTTCTGCCGTTGTTATAGTTTGTGGCATCTCACTTTTTAAACATAATACTGCTTTTGACCATTCTTTTCGGCATTTTTTCTTTCCTTCATATGTTTTTATTATTATGTCAATTACTTACTTATTCCTCCATGTAAAAGATAGCTGTGATCTTTGTCCAAAGAAAGTAAGTCTGATTGCGAATCTCTACTTGGAATAACATCTTTTGGTAGGACAAGGTTGAGAGTGCACAATGGAGTTTGATTGGGTTCTCCTCTGGCAACTTTAGCGTCGCTCATGAATATAATGCGGCCAGTTGATTCCTCGTCCTAAAATGAGTTTTATGTGTAAAGAATTTTATCTGTAAACCAGAATAAATGTTATTACCTGATCCCTAAGTCTTACTGTGAACGCCAAACGGTTTTCTCTGAAAGCTTTGAAACCTAATTTTGGTTGATCACCGGACTGTAGTACTGGTACTATATTTCCACCGAATTCCATAAATACATCTTTACCTTCAAGAACCTAAAAGAAATTGGAACATTATGATAAAATTGTCCAGGAATTGGTTTAAATATATGAAGGCTATTTATGATACTATTAACCTGTATGCTTCCTAATGTATTCGCTAGTATTGTTGAATATGAGCCTATATTTTTCACTCCGGTACCAACATACTCGGTACCAAGATATTTAATATAATTATGTATCTGTATAAAAATTCAAGAAACCTATTGTAAAGCTGACAGTTCATCAACTTTTGCGTTTAATCCATTAACCACACATAATTCATTATCTTTTATTGCTGTTCCGTAGTAAAAATAAAAATACCCACAATAAAAATACCAAAACAAAAAAAACCAAACCCAAGTAAGCATCTAAAATAGAAATATAATTACCTCGATGTCTCTACTCTTTGCTATTTCAGTAAAGTTCTCTTGATGTTCGAGCGTTTTATCTTCTTTATCATCTGTCATGCAGAATACTCTCACTCTTGCTTCAACTGGTGAAACTCTCTTGGCAAAAACTACGAATTTTGCCATAAATGGAACATGCATTGCCTAAAATAAAGAATTATGTTTTAATTGATTATCAAAAAATAAAAATAAAGTTTACATAATGCAGGCCAGATAATGGAAATGAGCATTTGCAATATTTGTGCTTCCATTGTAACGTTCGTCACTTTCTAAGTATAATTTAAACATCAATAATCTCTTATAACCCCTAATAGTTAGACAAACCATATTTTCCATAAAAATTTCAATTTGATAACTACAATGAGTTTGGCATGCGTAGAACAAAGATTCATAGCGACTAGGAGAAAGAGAACTCAGACTTCACTTCGTTTCAGACAGTCGAATTAAGCTGATGAGCAGTTAGCTTAAGATGACAAGTTTGTTTTATTTGAATTAACGTCATACTGTCAATAATACTGTGAATTTGATTTCACTTGCATATTAAATAAATAGTACAAAAGATTGGTCTGACTTGATACAAATATGTCGAATAAATAATATAGAAATAAAATTACTTACAAATATTAAGAGCATAGTAAAAAAGGGACAACTTTATTATACAGTAAAACCTCGATATAACGGACCTCTACTTAACGGATTTCTGATATAACGGACAAAAAAATCCGGTCAAATGTAAAAAAATAAAAACGTACTGTTAATATTATACATGCTTAACCCCCCCCCCCCCCCATACCAGTGTATTTTACAAAAAATTCAATAAATTTAGCATAAGAGGACATATTTCTAAAGAATACTTGTATATGTATATATTTTTTTGCTGGAAAATAATAAATAAAGCATTGTAAAGAAACATAAATTTTATCTACAATATATATCTTAACACACATGTGATAAATTAACACATTTGTATGCAAGAGACAGAAAGTGATAACATCGCATATTATTAGGGGATTCCTGAATAATAACGCGTAGGTTTCTATGATTGTATGGGTGTTTACCACGCAGGCCAAGGATTCATGCAACTCTACAGTAGTTTGACTTGTTTATTAAATAAACGGTCAATAGTTAAAATTTTCGCAATCCTACCCTTTAAATATGGACAAACAGAAAAGAATCAATCTAACGATCAATTAAAAAACTAGAGATTCTACAAAACTTGAACGTCTTGAGAGTCTGGAACGTCTGTGTCTCATATGTGATCAATATGGCATATAAAAGCTGGAGAACATGTAGCTAAGGAAGATGTTTTACAATGGCTAAAAGTAGATCGAAAGTGACCCCGGGTATAACATCATGACTGAAAGTGAACTAGCAGATGAAGTTATAAACCTAAAAATGAGAATGGAAGTGAATATAGCGAAGAAGACGAAAAAACAACACTGTCAAAAATGAAATTGACAGAGGTAAGATCGCATCTCGACGGTCTAATAACATATATCGATTAGTGATGTTCTACATGGTACAGCGAAACTCCTCTGTTATCCGAAATTTATCCCACTTTTTATCGGAATATCCCTCCCCATAGGTATCTCGTTTATTGCGCGGATTATGGCGCAGCGAAGTCGCGATAAACCAGAGATATGTAAGCGATAAACGAATATACACAATATATTTATATCAAATTAAACCAAAAAAAAATAATACATCTTTCGTAATTTTTAAAAGATTTAATTGAAATACGAATATAAAAAATGTACATATAAAAAAGTATGTACAATAACGTATAACATGAAACAATGTTGGTAAACTAAAAGTGGTTATGCTGAAAATTTATATTTTTGGAATAAATCACAATTACTGTTATATCAAAAATACGTTTTTTTCTTGTCAATATATAACACTAGAAGTTTAGAATTTGGTTGATACCTCAAACACCGCTTAGACATCGTAAGACAGCTGTCAATTATTCATTGACACTATGACAGATAACAGTTATTTGTCAATGTGTGGCCACTTTATGCTAAGAACTCAACTAAAAAACTGTAACCTAGATAAAAATCTCCATTGAAATTTAAATTACTTACAGGTTTTGCCGATAGATGTCACATGTTGTAGATATTAATTAAATAACTACTGAAATAAAGTTATTTTGCTTAATATGATAATATCCTCATTTTTGATTAGAAAAATCCCTTTATCCCATTTGCTGTCAAAAAATCCCTCGAAAAAGGGATAATCCCTCCCAAAGAACATCACATTGATTATTCATCAGATAACGAAGTTCAACTGTATTCTATGCATTTTCGTAATTTTAGAAAATTTATCATAAAAAACAGCAAATATCGAAAGTGAAAACGAAATTTGATTCCTTTTTCAAAACAGGATTACCGACAGCAAGCGATTGAATATGGTCTATAATGTGTCTGGCTATTTTTGTTGATATTTTGTCTGTATATGTAAACGAGCAGAAGGTAATGGGTTTTTTTTTCTGGTCGTGAAAATACTAATTTCAAGGCTTTCTTATGCAGTTTTTGATTTAAAATTGTATTTATTGTTTGTTCGTTTTACCCATTATTTACTGTTATTTGATTTGAATATTATTAAGCAACAACTACATTCTACAATCCTGTCCAACTACTTGAAGACAACAATATTTGCCATAATTATCATTTTAAAATATTTCTGTAAAGCTGTAGGTAAGATTTGCTGTTTTTAATTTAATATTAAAACTTCAATTTCATATTTTATTTATGTACAATACATATGATTAGTTATTATCTTAGTTTATTTGCCCCAGCCAAACTCATTTTTTAGATTTACTCTCGAGATAAGATATTCTCACACGTGGGAGATTGAACTAAACGAGGCCTAACCATTGGCTCCCAAAGAAATTTGTGAGTTTTATTGTTCTACATTGACTGCCATTGGCGCCCACCATTTTTGACCATACGTTGGCTCCCAACGCCTAAAACTTTGATCTTGAAATCTTATAAAATAAAAGAAAAATAATATGAGAATGGTACAAGTTCACGCTACCACCTAGCTTATTATAAATTAATTAGTAATTTACTTAAAGAGCATGTTAAAAAAATTAAGAATTTAAAATACCTGATTATAAAGTTCCGTGGCCATTCTGGCAGCATCCGCTACATTTCTGCAGTCCATCAGCCAAAATCTTGCAGATACAGTAGTTGTGAATGACACACAATCTTTAACGAAGGTAAGAGGTGTGGATCCTGTGACATCTTCCCACACAGCTTTATTTTGACCCCCTGTTCAAACGAATAACATTAACAAAAATTGAAATTAAATTAATATATATATAATAAATAGTATGTGTAGTTGATAAATAAAAAGAATCGATTAAGACATATTACGAAAAATGTCATTTTTTATATAGAATAATTAGTGTGTTTAAAAATATTAATATAATTTTGCATACATATCGACAATATGCCAAGAACTATGAGCAATATAAAAATAATAGATTATATAACTGAATAAAAATATCATTAAATATAAAAGAGTGCAAAATAATCTACTCAAAATTATTTTGCGAAAGTACGTCTCCTGTTTCAATCTAAACAGTGTAAATTTAAAATATTTAGTGTACAATCATTAACCTCATTATTGAGTTTTAAAAAAGTTTTGTTTTTTGGTGAATTGGATGACGTATTACAAATAAATAATGCAACATGTAGAGAGGGGGGTCAGAATTTGACTCATTGAAATCGACACGCAACGACCTAACGCATTCGGTTAACATCGTACGCATCAATTTCCATAGCAACCCACTAATACATCAGTCCAGTCATTTAAGTCACAACCTTAAGTTCGCAATTGCATTACAAATGGATACCACATCCGTTAAAACAGCTCAAGGAGTAGCATTGAAGTACTGAAAGAAGGCCTGAGCCAGAGGGCCGTGGCAAATCGACTAAATCCAGTAATCTGCTGTGTTTCGAGTGTATCGTCGGTACCAAGAGGAGGCCGTAAACGAATAACAACGGCAAGAGAATCGATTTCTTGTATCGAAATCTCTGAAAAATCGACATTTGCCTGCTTAAAGAAAAGCTTAGAGAGGTCCGAGCCGAGGTGTAGTTACCAGCGTTTGGACAGTTAGAAGGAGACTGAAGGGACATCAAAAAGGACGACTACGGGTTCCAAGCTAACTGCAGCCCAGAAGCTAGGCGATTAGAATTTGCTCGTGAACATCTGGATTGGAACGACTGTCAATGGAGTCAGGTATTATTTGCTCAATGTTGTATACGAGAAATTGTGATATATGAAGGCGATTCTTGTATGTTTTGGGCAGATATTTCCATGAATGGGAAAACCGCTTGGTTTTCGTGCCTGGTGGAGGAGGTTACACCAGAGACATTTTGAAGGAACATGTGATTCTATACGCGGGATTTATTGGCGATGCCTTTATTTTAATGCACGATAATGCACAATGACATACCGCACGAGTCGCCACCACCTATCTGACTGAGATTGGTATACCTAGACTAAATTGGCCTGCGTTGAACCCGGACATAAATCCAATAGAGCATATTTAGGATGAGCTTAAACGAAGAGTCCAGGATAGAAATCATGCACCTAGGAGCATAATGGAATTGAGAGCTGCACTTAATGATGAATGGGAAGCAATGCCTCAAGAATTTATTAGAAAAGTCATCTGATCCATGCAAATAGATTGGAATGTGTAATCAGGAGTAGTTGTGGTAATATCAAATACTACTAAATAAAGAAATTCATTTTGTAATTGATGATTTCTGTGTTTATAACGTCTTTCTTGCGTTAGCTCCAATAATGAATATTTAGGAAACTCTATTCGTATTGCATATTGTTTTTATTATTTGTCTTCCAAATAATGCAATAACAGTTTTTGTAAGTTTAATAATAAAGATATTGGTTTGCACATTACATCTTTTTATTTTCATACTTCTGACATTAAAACAGAAGGTGTTATCTAAAATATCGCTTTTGAGTCGATTGTTTTGCACTCAAGTGTATATAGCAACATATATAAATTTGATATATCTTAGCAATACAATCTAAAAATGCTTGCTTCGTCTTCTTTCGATATAATCTATAAAAACCAATCCTACTGCACAATGTAGTAGGTAGATATTAATAGTATTGTGAAATATTGACCGTTAAGTTTTAAACCACAATAATGAAAAGATAAATTGTTTGACAAGAGTAAAGGTATTACAAGTAAAGAAATAAACAAAAAAAAAATGTGACACCAATTAAATTATACACTCAGATGCAAAAAAACGCAACAGAGAAAATATTGGTCAAATTAAAAGTATTTCAGTTTTTTTATTTTTAGTCCTATATTGATATTTTTTTAGCACACTTTGTAAAATTAATAATTTTAATTTAGTATGAGTGAGTTTTTTAATAAAATTTTGTATTTGATTTATGGTACGGGGTTAATGGAAAGGGGGTTTTTTAACTTAACTTTGAAACATCTGTGGAATAATTCCGTTAGCGGATTTTCGTACAGCCTTGTTTTTCGGTTGCAACCATGTCTTCTAAATATTAGTTTTTTGTTTCATATGAAAATATGGATTGGTTCACTTTTAGGAGCGAAATGACTTTGCCATCCACAATTTACGACTTTTCCTATTATTACCAGTATCTTTTGGATTAATTTGTAGTACGACGATGGGGGCTTTGATGACTGATATCGAAGGAATGTCATATCGGCATCCCAGAAGCATTGTATTTAAATAATGATTAAAAGCAACTACATGATCTTGGTTTTAATGAACAATGATAACAATAACAAAACATAAAAAAACAACTTAAATGTAACTTAACAAGTACGCAAATAACAAAGAACAACTACTAAAAAATAACTTAATCTTGTAATGCCTCCCGCCTCTATAAGCCTGTACCGTCGCTATGCGGTCTATGAGCTTGCGAATATCATCTTGCTGGATGTTTTGCCATTCCTCTTCTAGAGCCAAGCGAAGTTCGTTAATTGAGGCTGGTGCGACTTCGCGACCTCTAATATTTCTACCAAGCATGTCCCAAACGTGCTCTATTGGGTTCAGATCTGGCGAACACGCTGGCCAGTTCATTTTATTAATACCAACTTCCTCTAAATATTGCGTGACACACATTGCAGAGTGGGTTCGCGCATTATCTTGCATTAATAGAAAATCATCGCCGATATATTGAGAAAAGGGTACTACGTGATTCTCTAAAATTCCTCAATATACCGGTGTGCAGTCAACGAACCTCAATAAATACCAATTCAGTGCGCCTCTCGGATATCTGACCATCACCAAACCCCCTCCATGGCTAATGCGGGACTGAAAGCGCACGCAAATCTCTCTCCAGTTCGACGCCATACTCGTTCTCTCCCATATCGATTAGTAAAAGAACATTACTCCATTGTCTAAATTCCAATGTAAATGTTCCCTGGAAAATTGTAGTCTAGCCACTCTGTGCCGTGGAAGTAATTTGGGCCCAGTTGCTGGTCTGCAACTTTGCAAACCAAATTCATGTAATCTTCGACGAACTGTAAATACACTTACATTATTGCCTCGAACCTCTTGAAGCTGATTTCTTGTTTACACCGCTGTTAAATGACGATCCCGCAAAGCGTTGACTGTATAAGACACGGTAGTTTCACTTCTGCACTTCCGTTAAGCTTGTTGTCTAAAACGTTCCACTACCTTTGATGGTGGCGATGTGTATACCTAGCACACATAATTCGCCACTTAACAGGCAACGGCTTTCCACAATCTCGAACTAAGAACCATATCAATCATAGTAAACAAAAGTAATATGACATAAATAACAGTCACCAAGCCACTCGTCGATACAAAATAACTCCAAATAATCATAATAAAAAGTCCTAAATTGTGGGTGGCAAATTCATTTGGCTCTAAAAAATGAACCAATGCATATTTTGACATGAAACAAAAAACACAATGTTTACGAGACATGGTTGCAACCGAAAAATAAGGTTTTAAGAAAATTCGGTGTTTAAGAAAATAAAACCACGTTTTAATTAACCTCGTACAATAAGACAAATATAAAATTTTATCAAAAAACTGACTATACTAAATTAAAATTTATAAATGTATACACAGTGTGCTACACAAAATCATCAAATAGGGTAACAATAAAAAATTGAAATTTTGAATTTGACCAAAATTTTCTGTTTCGTTTTTTTTTGCATCTAAGTGTAGTAATATTGTAGTCACTGTAATCACTGTACCCAGAATTGTTTTTGGATTAAGTATCCGGCAATTTTAAAAACGAAGTTTTTCTCAAAATCTTTAATCTTCGAATCTAGTCGGTTCATTTTAATAAACCTTGATGAATTTTGTTTATTGAAGTTACACTTTTATACGCGCGTTCGACGTTGAAATTTGTACGGGAGTGAATCGGCAAAATCATTACATATGTAAGATATAGATAAGAGAAAGACAGAAGATATATTTTCTCTATCGAGAATAAAAATGTTCCTTTTGTAAATATAATATTATTAATATTATATTATTATTTTCCTTTTATTCAGATTTGTCTTGAGCCTCGTTAGGCACGTTAAATTATAAATTAAAACTTGTAAATATCTCAAGAAATACAAATGTGTACTTATATCACACACACAAACAACAATTAAATTTTGTATCTGTCAATGTCAGACAAATTGATGTATCACGAAACAATATTTTTATTTATTAATAATATTATTATCATGATATATTAAACATATGCCTATATATTATATTATATATATTGAAATATATATATATATTATTATATTTATATATTAATAACAAAATAAACATTGAATTTTACTGCAGAGTATGTGTAAAAAATTTTTTTTGCATTATTAGGCAATTATTATATGTATCACGTCAATGTATAATTACAGTCCCACTGGACTACCACACCTTTTTTTTAGTTTTCTTTATGATAGTTTAACACAAATTGCCAAAAGAGATAATAAAATTTTTGTGAGTGAAAAAAGTCGAAAAAAAAAAGATACATTTTTAAACAATTATTTCAAATTTCCGCTATTTTGGTTTTTTAAGGATTTCCAATTTTTCTGAAAAATTAGGAAGTGAGGGCACTTCTTTTTTAAACCCTTCTCGAATTTTATATTTCAAATTTGCCGTTCCTGAGATTAGCGGTCCGCCATGGAGTAGTAATTTTTGGACGAAAAATTTTTGGCGCCCTCTTTAAAATACACGAAAATGGTAGCATTCTAGACGGTAATAGTACTTAATAAGCTGCGCCATTAAAAACATATCGGAGAAAATCATTCAAACTAAGATTTAAAAAACTATTCGTTGGACAGGGAAATATTATTCAGAGAATTAGCTTTCCAGTAAAGAACGTAAGTTAGAATTTTTTCAAAAATGGTCGATTTTTGCAGCTTTTTCGATTTTTCTCTGCGAAAAATTCACCGGTAAGGTTTTATAAAAAAACAATAATTGATTTTTGATTCTCTACAAAAATCTCATAGGCAGTATTGCGATTAAATTACTATTTCCTTAAGATTTTTCACTCTAAATGAAAAAATTACGGTTTTTTTTTAGATTTTTTCATATAGAACTCAGGAAAAGCTAATTCGTGTACCAATTTCGGTTTTTGATTTTTATGAATCACTTTATAAAAAGCTCTACAGTTTCGTCTAATGGTTATCCTCATTTGTACTTGCAAAACATTGTTTTTCTCCCTGGTCCTCTTTTTCGATACACTTTTCCCGAAGAACGAGTTGCAACAAGTTATATCGCTTCTCATTTTTCATTGAATGTCCCATGTATTCTACATACAACCTCAAAATTAGACAACTTCTTAAGATGCGTACTATACCACCACATTTTAAAGGCTTCAAGCAATTTTAAAGAAGTGTCAGAAATCGTCGATTAAGACAAATGTGCTCTAAATACTCGTATCGCCGTTGAAAAAATACATCCTTGCAATATAAGGATGCAACCTAACTTGTAGCTCTTCAAATACAGTTTGAACATAAAAAGGAAAGACCTATCGCTACTGCCTGATCAGAAGTCACCAGAATGCAGTAGAATATAAAACCGTTGTGAAAAATTATCTAGTTTTGAATACAAATGATACGGTAGAATGACTGTATTAAAAGTATTTAATGGGGTTCGTTACTGTAAATACCTTTAAAATATTATCGTAAACTTACTAGTGTACATATATCAATAGTTGTGACATTTTTCATAACATGTATATACTACTTCCACATTAAATAGAATCAAAGGTGAGTAAAAAATAAAAATAGAAATAAAATAAAAATTAAAATATAAACGAAATCAAGGACTCATACAATAATATATCAGTTTATGAAGTAGTCGTGTTAGTGTTTTTTTTTTTTATTTTTTGCACTATATTTTATGTAATATTTATTTATAATTTACTAGCTTATTGCTGCTCATATTTTTACACACTGAAAGAAGTTAAATTTAATAAATACGATGTGCTTGATACAATTTTTTTGGGTTATTTAATATCTATTAATAGGTTATACCTTTTATATTTTTTTGTTCTAAATGATATGCACATTTTGTTAAACTTTGGGAATCTAGGTCAACGAAAGCATATGTTTAATTTTAGATAAAGCTTGAATAATAGAAGAAGCAGAATACGCTCAGAGAGACGTACATTTATAGAAAAGTCCAGTACTCCATAATTTTATTGAACATTGATTTCGCGCGCGTAACTGACATTTAAAATCGACGGTCGCTTCAAGCGTTGTTTCTGAAAGGACGGTTCATTCTACACATAAACTGCTAATAACCATTTTTGTTTAAAATTATTTCAGCTAAGTTTTTATTTGAAACATTTTTTCTACGACTTACCTAACCAACCACTAGAGTGTAATTATTAGTAGCTGTCAATAAAACTATAATTTTACTCCACGATTTCAACATTTTATTGTATTACCATCGACGATCGAGAAGAATCGGACAAAGGAGCATCAGAAAACAATTCGATCCTGATATTTACATCGATCTTTCCAAAGAGTAAGGCGATGAATTAGAGACAGTAGGTTACCACATATTATGTATTAGGGAAATAAGAGCTAGATATAAAAATATGAATATTGAACGATAGCTAGAAACAAAAGAGAATAAAACAAAATGAAAATAAAGAAAAAGAAGATCAACCAATAAATACACTTAAACCTAACATTACTAACTCATTTGTGTCTACAAATAAATGAAAAATGATCCAACAGGATTTTGAAATAAACTCATGCGGATCTGGAAAATTTCTGCTGCCTCGATTTTAAACAATCTCATATCACACTCTCACACACACAAAGATAAACCTTTTCGCCACATATTATTTATCGAGCTATCAGGTTAATCGCAAATATTTCATAGACTTCTTGCGTTACATTTTCGTATAATTTGTAAACGTAAACGTAAATCATAAACTCATAAAAAATAAAAAAAAATCTAACACCGAAGAAAAAACTTGTGTTGTAAGTGGTATAATATTTATTTAAAACATTAAATTAAAAATCCAAATCGATTATAATAAAGTTCAGAACGTTTTTGGACTTATCAGTCCATATTCAGTAAACTTTGGAGTACTTGCACTACTAACGGTAAAACCAAATAGTGGTTAGGTTTAAATTGCAGATAAAATACTTAAAACTACTAATTTAAACGCCATAATACCGATGGAAATAGATATATCTATCCGGCAACAGTATGTCCCTACTCGAAATAAAATTTCACATCCGAACTGATATGCGAGAGTTTGCCAACTCCCAGTTCCCAACTCCCCAGTAGCCAAACAAGACTTGACGGGAGCTATTTAGGTAGGACGTGTTTGTAAAGGGTATTAATATTGGTGTGACCCAAGGTACAAGGTTATGAGGAAATGTTTTTATGAAAACTGACCTCGCATATAAAGGCAAACATAATAATGAAAATGTCAGCAAAAACAGCACCAAATTAGTAACGAGAAAAATAAAGAATGAACGTCAGTTAATTATAGGTATTTTAAGAGTATAAATTTTGTTAGTACATTTTCAAACACAGTATCAATATGCTATTATTAACAGAACTTAATCAATACTTCTCACAGTTATTAAAAAATATGTAGCAGTAATAATTTCGCTAGTAATTCATCAATAATCACATTTGTATCGTAAATACATACGGACGATTAATCTAATTTAAAATTAGATGACACAATCCTAAATTTTATAATAAAAGTATTCTAAACAACGAACAAGCATACTTCAATGACATAACATATACGGAACTAAATTTACCTGATTTAGTTCCTATTGAAGCATGAATACGAAAATAATAGTTTGCAACAGTAAAGACAACACTGATAACGGTTAACTAAGTACATTATATCGGGGACAACCAAAAATGACATATTTGCTCATATATTATGATTACTATTGAACTGTGTTAGAAAGTTTATGTATACAATATACTATAGGTGGTGTGCAAAATTAGCGTTTCTATTGTAGTTAAACTTGACAAGCAAAGCTATTTTGGGAGAGTTTTAAGTATCAAGATTGTATCGCTTGCATTACCAATTTCAATTAGGTTTAATTAAAAAAATTGTTAGTAAAGTTTGAACCACATCCCTCAATAGGTCCCGGATATAGTGGCGCTACTAACCACTATGATTCATATGATTTAGAAAGTAGGTTCAATTGCCATCTGTCAAAATGTAAGCTACTCAGACACTCATTTGACTGAGTTATTAAACCACTGATTTTGAAGCAATATTAAAGATGATGAAATGGTTGCCGATGTGAATTCATCTAAATATTGTGGAACGAATTATCTACTCACAATTCTTTAAATAATATTAAAGATATAAAAACTTAAACCGGCGTTGATATAAACTCAAATAATAATTTACTCTACTCCAAAATACAAATTAAATTAAAGTAATTAACAAAGCCAACCAAACATAATAAGGTATATCTCGATTCCCTTAGAAACCCCCAAATACGTGAACACATATTACAGGAGATAAACAGAGAAATACACAAAACAAAGAATATACCAGACGAAAACAAAATCATCAACTAATGTTGGTACGACATACAAAACTCTTATTTAGAAGTAGAGAGTCTCTGAAAACTCCTAAAATTCTTCTCCTTCTTCTTCCTTCTTGTATGTAGGCTTGTATAAAGCCTGTTTCTTCTTCAATATTAGCCTCCTAAATTGTTTAAACTATTGCATCATCTTTTTGTTGTTCTGCCAATACTTCTTCGTCCATTTGGTGACTTAACTAGTGTTATTCGTACTACCATATCCTCTGTCATTCTACTGTGTTCGTTCCACTCCTGTTTCCGTTTTGTCACCCATTCATGTATGTCTTGCATGTCTTGAATGTCTATATTGCATGCTCTTCTTATGTTTTCGTTTCTCTCTATTCAACAGACTTTTCCCTGATATTTGTCGAAGTATTTTTATTTCTGTTGTTTCTAGTAGTCGTCTCGTTTTAGATGTGTCGTGACTTGTCTCCGCCGTCTATATTAATATAAATCTAATTACTGCTTTATATATTCTTGTTTTTGTGTTTTGCCTTAGATGTTTGTTCTCCAGATTGTGTCATTAAGAGATCCGCTTTACTTGCTTCTAAGTTTTGCTGTGGTACTTCTTCTTTAACATCTCCGTAATTAGTTATATCTATTCCCAGATATCTAAACCTTGCTTCCTGCCTAATTATTTTCCCATCAAATTCGGTTTTATGTCGTAGTGGCTATTTAGATGTCATACATTTGTTTTTTTCTGCTGATATTATCATATTGTATTTCTTGGCTGTTGTATTGAATATGTGTGTTAATCTTTGAAAATCGTCTTCTGTCTTCGCGATTAATGCGGCGTGGTCTGTTTAACATAATATTTGGATTTCTTTATTTTCCATTCTGTTACCATGACCTTTACGTACTGCTTGTATTATTTCGTCCATTAATTATTATATTAAAGAGAAGCGGGCTTAACGAGTCACCCTGTCTGACTCCGCTTTATACTGGTATACAGAGTGTTAGTTTTCCATTTATCTTTGCCTGTATTTGATTTTGGAAGTAGATATTTTCGATGGTTTGTATAATATTGATTGGTATGTTTCTTTGATACAGTACGTGTAAGACGTCTTTGACTTAGATGCGATCGAAAGCCGTTGTCAGGTCTATAAAACATAGATATGCTAGTTTATTGTACTCGATGGCCTTTTCTGTGTTTTGTCTTAGTACAAATATGGCGTCTACGCAGGATCTTCCGGATCTGAAGCCTTGTTGTCCATCTGATAAAGTTGTTAGGTTATTGATTTTATCGGTTGAGACTTTTGTGGTAAGCTTAAGTGTGGTGTTCAGTAGATTTATACCTCTATAATTGTTGGGGTCTTCTTGATCTCCTTTCTTGAACATTGGTATCATTATGCTGTTTCTGAATGCGACTGGTATCTTGCAGTACAACATTAGTTTTTGTATAAGTTTTGTCATCTCTAGGGTTATACTTTCTTCTTCGTGTTTTAGAAGCTCGTTGGTTATTCCGTCTGGTCTTGGTGACTTTCTATTTTTGAGTGAATGTATGGATATCTTTACTTCCTGAAAACTGATTTCTATTTCGTGTTTTAATTCAGGTACATTATTGTGTTGATTATTATTATTTTCCTTTCTTTAAACAGTTCCGTCAGATATCTTTTTCATTCGTTTACTGGTATGTTATTGTATTCCTTCAATTCTGCCATTTCTTTCCGTTGGTTTCTTATAAATCTCCATATTTATTTTTGTGTACCGTAGAAGTCGCTTTCCATCCTTTTTGTAAACTGTTCCCAGTGTTAATTTTGTTCTTCTTATCAACTGCTTTATTTCATTTCGTATTCTTCTACAGGTGTCTCGGGATTCTGGAGTATTTGATGTTTTGTACTTCGTGTAGTCCTCTCATTTCTGTTATTTCTTTTCTAAACCATGGTGTATTGTTGTTGTTTATTTTGTTTAGTATGACTTTGAGTTTTCCTCATTCCTTCGTTTGCTTCTGTTGCTGCTTCTTCAATGTTGTTTTTAATTTTCTCTCAGCTCCCGTTTATATCTTCGATGTCGCCTATTTGTTTTAGCTGAATCTTCTGTGCTAGCCTCCTTTGGTACATTTTTCCAGTTATTCCACAGTAATTCTACATTACATTTTTCTTCGGTGATTTCCCGTAGAAAATGTTTTGGTGTTATTTTCATTCTTATTTTTGCTAGTACTAGTTTGTGTTCACTCTCTGCTTTTGCTAAGTTTAAAGTTCGGATATCTAGAATCTAGAAATTCCTAAAATATTGGCAAAAAGTCCTAGACCTGATGGAAATAATAAGTCAACAAACTTATTAAAAAAACTAAAAAAGCTAAAGAAAATTGGCTTGAAAATTCATGCGAAGAAATAAAAGAACTCAAAAAAACACGAAAGTTTCAACCTCCACAAGAAACTTAAATATACTTGCAGACGGAAAAAGGTTATGTACACGAAAAATAGTACAAATAATGGGAAAGATACATCAGTGAACGTTTGTCAATGCTTCTCGAGAAAATGCTACATATATACATACTACATGTGACAATCAGATAGACATAGGTCAAAGTATAATGAAATCAGAAGTCAGAAAAGAAATACAAAAGCCAAAAGTAATAAAGCACCTGGACCAAGTCAAATCCCTGCTACGTTACCTAAATTTTTGGAGGAGGTAAATATAATGTAGTTAACCACTTTCTTTAATACAATTTACAACGAATGGAAAATACCAGATGATTGGTTGGAGTCACTGCTCATAACATTACCAAAGAAAACAGACCTACCAAATGTAGACACTTTGGACTTTTATGTCAAGAATGAGCCACACACTTTTACAAATTATAAAAAATCGAATATTCCTTCTATGCGAAATTAGAAGCAATAATAAGCAAATTTGGTTTTAGAAATGATCTAGAAACTATAGAAGCACTATTTTGTAAGCGCGTTCTAGTATAAAAAAGTTGTGAGTTCCGAGAGAACGTTTATGTTTGTTTCATCGACTTCGAGAACGTATTCGACCAAGTTCAACACGATACACTTTACGATGACCATTGGCAGCAGGACTTGACCACTACGATTTAAGACTGCTAAATTACTTATATATTACAATCAAGTAGGCTCTATCCAAATTGGAGATAGTCGTACTGAAAAACTGCTTATCAAACGTGGATTATGACAGGATTGTGCTTACTAGAGACGAAGTCTCTAGTAACCCCTCTAAAACCCATTATCAGTAGCAAAAAACTAGTATTGAAAAAATATGATCCTTTTAATTATTATTTTATTTCATTACCCAAAGAACTACCACAAATAATCCATATATGTATGTTATAAATACAGGTAAATACAGTTTTAATCAAAAATTTATTTTGTCTTTTTTGGTATGTCCATTATTTACATCTAACATGCTGAGAATGTGAAATTTAAGCATCTAGGGAAAAGTGCAAGACTTATATCATTTAAAAATTATATAGGTAGCTAAGTTAGTTAAATATTTCTTTATGTAGGTACACATACTTTGATTTATTGACTAAATAATCTCTAAGAAACTATTCTAGTGTGATTACTAATGCATCAAAGTGAAAGTGAAATGATAAATCCGGAAAACTATTTGAAGGAAATCTTGAATCTATCAATCATTTATAGACGAAAAAATAGGAATAGCTTATATTTTATTAAAATACTGAGTGGGGAAATATAAAAGAGGTAAATTTAATAATAAAGGTGTATTGTAGTCTGAGAATGTTATAAATATACTATTATAACTATAGTAAAATCATGTATTTTCGTAACCGAAAACTGCGTAACTAAGCTTTTGTTGTTAAAGCTGGAAAATATTTAGAAAGTAGATTTTACTAGGAGGCAAGGAGGCAAATTGAAACACAGAAAAAACACATATAGAATTGATAAAACAATTGAAATCATATAAAAATAACGGAAATGACAGAAAAATAGAAGTATAGTATTTGATACATTTAATAAACACTTTTTCTTTCTTCTTCTTCCTCTTTATAAGCAATTCTGCTTTTTCATTGGCGGATTAATACCTCTATGGAAGGTTATCACTCCATCTTTTGCGCGGTCGACCGATACTTCTTCTGCCGATTGGTGATTTATCTCTTGCTGTTTTGACGATACGGGTCTCACGCGTATTTCCTGTAATACTTCTCAGTACTCTAATCTCTGCCGTTTCCGCAAGCCTTTGAGTTGTGGCTGCGTCAGGTCTTATTTCTGAGGCATATTATGTCATTATTGGTCTTACCCTTGCTTTATAAATTCTTGACTTCATCTCAGTGTTACTGTGTCTGTTTAGCCATATGGTATTATTAAAGCATCCTGCCAGTCTATTTGCTTTTTGTACTTGATCTCTCACTTCTTTGTCCAGGTCTCCATAGCTAAACAGTCTAATTCCCAGGTATTTTATATCCATTACTTGTTCAATACTGATGCCATCAATTTATATTTTACATCTGGTCAGTTTTTGTAGACTATCTCCATCTTGGGCTATCAATATTGCGTCGTCTGCATAACAGAGTATTTTGATTTCTTTGTTTTCCATTCTGTATCCTCTTCCTTTGGTGACGCTTGTGATGATTTCATCGATGATCAAATTCAAGAGCATATGACTCAATGGACAAAATAATTTTGAATTTAATAAAAGAAAAAACGTGACATCAGAAGCTCCCAAAAGGAAGGAAAGATAATTAGAGAAAATTGAACGATGGAGTGAATATGTAAGCGAATTTTTTGAAGATAGCAGGGACAACATTGTTCAATTAAATGGTGACACGAAAGGCTAATAGCAAAATACAAAACGAAGCATTTCAAGAAATAGAAATAGGCCGATGAAACGACACGATCGTGTTGTGTCACCATTGCTATTTAATGTTCATGATGAAAGCATCTGTAAGGCAGCTCTTGTAGAAGAAAACGAAGATAATTGTTATCAACGGACATATTATAAACAATATTCCATATGCAGAGACGATACTGTCCTAATTACAAGAATAGCAGAAGACTTACAACTACTGCTTATAAATATAAATATTGCTTATAGTAATTACGACAAAAATGAATGTCCAGAAAAACAAGTACATGGTCTTCAGTAAGAACATGATACAATCAACGCGAATTGGTATAAATTACAGTAGGAGTGGCCCTGCAATTGCCAGTGCCATTGTCATTAAGATAAAAAAAAATTTCTGCAATATAAACCATATTTATCTCTCTGCGATCAAGAATGGTGAGAGGCTATGTATTTAACACCCTATTATACAGAGTAGAGACATGTAAAAACCACTGAAAGTTTCTACATAGATGTGGTGCTGTCGTTGTATACGTGATAAGTTAAACTAACAGAGAAAAAAACACGGAAGTGCCACGTCATATAGAAAAAGAGCCGGATGTTACGTTCACCATAAAGCGAGGAAAACTCGAATATTAGGACCACCTAATGCGAACACAAAATACGTATATATATATATATATATATATAATATATATATATATATATATATATATATATAACGTACTTATAACAGGGAAAAATAGAAGAAAAAAGTGTCGAGGCGGTAGGAAATTGAAATGGTTGCGAAATTTGAGAAAGTAGTTGGTGCACACCATAAATGAGTTCTTTAGATTAGCTGTAAATAAAATCAGGATAGCCTTTATTCCAATCTCCGATAAGAGTGGCACAACAAGACTATAAGCTTGGCCATAACATACAGTACTAACAATGAACACTGTATTTAATGATTATTTATTAAAACTGATATGTTCCAACAATTACGTCACTGCAGAAACATCATGAATGGAGACCCCTCTATACTAATGTCTTTAGACAACTCCTACATGCCGTTTTTGCTTATCTACTAATGAATTCGCATACATATGTAGGTAAATAGTGCATGGCATACATCCGCCATGCTAGCAGCCAACATCCGTAATGGATAGGCACCACAAGAAGAAGATACATTGTAGCATTTTCAATTTCATTGATTCTTTGAAGTATATTGAAGTCCCCTCGTATACGAAATATTAAAATCACCTTATATATTTTTGATAGATCTAAAAATATTTCGTACGTATTTCTACCCCCGTATTAATGCCCCCTGTGGTAGGCAAAATATCTTCGTTACAACATCCGCATGTCAATAGTAATTCAAGTGAGTTAGTATTTAGTAAAGTGTCCTTCAACATCTACTACACTTCGAAGACTGCTCCAAAAAACATTGTTATGTTTAGGTCTATAATATCGAAGAAGACTTTCGAAACATAGGCTTTGCCACATAAAGATGCCGTGCTTTGAATGTAGAAAAATGGAGAAAAATAAAAACAATAATAAGAAGTGAGCCTATGTACTGTTGAGATAGTCTAAAACTATGGCATAAAAGACAATGGAGTTAAGGCACCTAAACAATACATAATCCGTTTAGCCACGCGAAAAAGTGCCATTCAAGACAATACAAGTTCCAGTATTTTCCAGCAATAATTCGCATAAATAAATCTCATAGCTATTGGAAACTATTGGACTATTGGAAAAACTGTGAATTATTAATAACTTCTTCTTTAGGTGCTGTGTCCATATTCAGAAGTTATTTACTTACTTACTCCGTGGCGTTACAACCCTTCATAGGTTCCGACTCGACAACATGCCTCCACTGTTTTCTGTCTTGAGCAACCTCCATCCAATTTTCCACGCCCATAGTGGTTAGGTCTCCTGCTATATTATCTCGCCACCGGAGACGAGGGCGTTCGCGTAGTCTCCTTCCAGTTGAGACTTCTTCCCACACCAGTCTTACTGTTCGTTCGTCAGAATGTCTTCTGAGGTGTCCTGCCCATTGGAGTCTTCTGAACTTTATTTCTTTTATGAAGTTGGCGTCTGGGTAAAGTTCTTCGAGCTCTTTGTTAGTTCTTATCCTATATTGTCCTGATGCTTCATCCAGCACAGGACCAAAGATCTTCCTTGGAATTTTTCTTTCCCAAACACATAGTCTCTCTTCGTTTGCCTTTGTTATCGCCCACGTTTCGCTTCCTTATATCACAACGGGTCGTATGATTGTTTTATAGACATGTATCTTCGTACGTCTTGTTAGTTGTTTCGATTTTATAAGATTCTGTAGGACAAAAAGACATCTGTTGCCAGCCTGAATCCTGTTGTTTATTTCTTGAGATCCTTTATTGTCTTCAGTTATTGTTGCTCCAAGATACTTGAATTCTCTAACGCGCTCAAAGTTAAAGTCATCGATGGTGATGTTCTGACCGATTCTGTCCTGCTTTGGTTATTGCGGCTCATATACATATATTTCGTCTTGTTTTCGTTGATTTGGAGCCCCATCTTCTCTGATTCCTTCTCGAACCAAACGAAAGTCTCCTTCATCCTTAATCGTGTGTTTCCTATTAGATCGATATCGTCTGCAAATGCCAGTAGTAAGTTTGGTGCTTCTCGATGAAATTCTGTATTCGGTTTTTCGATTCTTGCACTTCTGATTATGTCCTCCAGAGCTAAGTTGAAGAGTTGTGGTGAAAGTGCATTTCCCTGTTTTAGTCCATTGTTTATTTCAAATGTCTCCGAGTATTGTTGTCCAACTCTCACCTTACATCGTAACCGTTCCATACACATCCGTATCAACCTGACTAGTTTTTTTGGAAAGCCAAGTTCCTGCATCACTGTCCACAGTCTGGCCCTACATACTCTATCAAATGCTTCTTTAAAATCTATGAACATCTAATGAAGCTCACGATCAAACTCACAGCATTTTTCCATTATCTGTTTTATTGGGAATATCTGGTCAATAGTAGAGCGGCCCGGTCTATATCCCCATTGATAATCTCCAAAGATTTCTTCTGTATATGTTTTGGTTCTTTCTAGCAGGATATTTGCAAGGATTTTGTAGGTGGTGTTTAGGAGTGCTATTAAGTTAACACATTGCTTTTTAATATAAGATTGAATGCTCGAATAAATGAACTTTGAAAAATTAAGGCAAATATCGAGCACAAATTTAATAATCAAATCTTGCCCAAGTACTTTCACTTTCTACAGCATCATCGTTCATTTACAATAGGCAAGATTTGATTATTAATTTTTGCTTTTAATTTTTTGCATTGCTATTTGTTTCCTTTTTTGTTTATTGGTACAATAACCCCTTCTTTCCATTCATCTGGCTTGTTTCTTCTCGCCAAATATCTTGAATTAGCTTGTACATAGAACTGTGGAACACTTGTGCTGACTAATATATGGGCTAATATATTCAGAAGTTGGCCATCATCATGTTTACAATTTTCTAAAACAATATTTTCTATCGGCTGCAGCGCGAAACAATTCTTCTACTGTGATACTCTTATAATTCTTCTACTGTGGTATTAATAACTACAATATCCTATTCTATGAAACAACAGTCCATTAAAAATCATCTTATTAAACAAATTTCTTCATATTAACCAACTAGTAAACAATTCTTCATATTAACTAAATAGTAATGAGTATTATCTAAGATCATCAGTTGAGAGTCTGATAAATAATTCAGATTTTTACAACTTCTGAATAACTTCTGAACGTCACACAAATTAGATTGAAAGAGAAATATATTATAACTTTGACAATAAAAAGCAAAAAGAAAAAGAAAAGATAGTAAACAATACTGCAAATACAAAAAGCCGGCAAAAAACATCACAAAGAATATTCACAATTTCAAAAAATAACAAACGTTTTGTTTGAATCAATTCTCTAAAATAGGGATCACATTTTTCTCATTTCAGCAAACACCTTAAATAATGTAAATATATGATTACGAAGCTCACTAATATAAATATAAAGCATCCAACATACAAACGGATAAATTTTTTTGCAATGTGAAGCAAACGGGAAGCTGTGTCAAGCCAGTAAGTATATATTTTAAAAAACTGATAAAAATTAATCGTTTAAAATGTTAATACACAATCCGAATATATTATTAAAATTAAAAGTTTTATCAAAAACAAAGAGCAAAAAGCTTGGTGACACGAGTGAATTTAAAATGCTTAGACAGGTGCTAGTACAAATGTGCTCTGAAAGAAGAGTGTCTTAGTTAAAAATAATATCTTTCGTTCAAATAGTTATACCAAAAGGTAAATACGATGAAAGTAGTTATTAAAATGAACTCATTTTTGGTAAAAAAGGTTTTTATATAATCATATAAACTAACAGTTATATCTATGTCTAGGGAAACGTAATGTACAGAAGAGGATGGCAACAAAAAGATCATCTTTGCAAAACCTTTTTGAATTTTTTTATATTAAACAAAAGAGAAATTCTCATGTCTAATTAACCGGTACTCACAGTGACTGCAACGTATTCTAACGCAAAATATGCAACCCCAAGGCACGGAGTTGTAGATAATGGCAATGTTTTCTTGTCATTAGTCTTGTTCGGTTTTTTATTTGAGTCTCCTTTATCTTGCCTTACACCATCTATCAAATTAATATTTAATTCATCACGTTTTATTTGCACGAGTCCTGTTCCTATTCTTTCTCTATTTCTCTGTGTCTTTAATTTTTTATTCTTTCTAAAGATATGTGCCACAGTCATCCATTATTTTTCAGTATTCAATAGTACTTCAAGAAATGCGTAGCCAGTTATGGTCTTTATTTAACGCAAAAATTTTTTCCTAAACTCTTGCTATAATATTAATTTTTATGATCAAGTTCTCCATACCATCTCTGCTTAGAATCACGTAGCCAGACTACAATAACATTGCCGTGTTCACAATATCGGTAAATCTAGTTTTGACGTTGAGTCCTAGAAAGTGGAGTCAAATACGGTTGTATACCATCCCTTACCTATTGCTTCTTAAGATATATTTGATAATGAGAAAAGTAACTGACCATCAAACAGGCATCAAATGGAACTTATTCACACAGTTGGAAGATCTGGAATTTGCAGAAGTTACTCACTTGTCAATTTTACACAGTAAGTGTACACCTACATTGGAACCGTATTTCTCCCGATCCGATATCGGGCGACGTCGGCCGACGTCGGATTGAAAACAAACTCATGGTATTAAATCATAGTGCCTATACTGCTTACATGACGAAGCAGTATAGGCACTCTGATTTAATACCTTGAGTTTGTTTTTAATCCGACGTCGGCCGACGTCGCCAGATATCGGATCGGGAGAAATACGGTTCCAATGTAGGTGTACACTTACTCAACTGACAAACTTAAAAATATTAACCACCCAAATAATAAAATATTGATATCATATAAACCTAAACAAACAACAAAAACCGGTAAGAAGTAAAGAAATAGACAAGTTCACATATTTGGGATCAATTATGGAAAGCAAGGGGTCCAAAAACGAATATACAGACAAGAATAATTAAGGTCTTGCATTCAATGCTTTAAATAAAATTTGGCACAAAAACTATATCGGAAACAACAAATATTAAAATCTTTAATAGTTGGATAAGAAGTATACTACTTTACGGAGAATAAACATGGAAACAGGCCGAAACTACAACTAAACAACTACAGACTTTTCTAAATAAATCTTTAGGAAAAATCCTGAAAATTTATGGACTGACAGAATAACTAATACAAGAATACAAAGAACAAAGAAAGACATAAAGACCAGAAAACAATTATGAAAGAACTACAACGAGAGCACGAAGAAATTTGACTAATATGGGCTAAGATTTGACTAAGATGGTGTCAAAAACAGAGTAAGAAATAAAAGAGAATGGAAGGAACTAGTACACAGTTTGCCCAGAGAATGAATAAAAAAGAAGATGCGCTGACCGGTCAGTCAGAAATCTTACACTTTTGGCCAAGAAATATCTAAGCGCACAATATTCCACAAGAAGGACACGAACTAGAGAGAGATTTGTGTACATACACTGCTATTGTGCATTTGGGTCGAATTTTTAAGTTCTTTGTGGCTCTAGGGAGATCACTACAATTATGAAATGTAGTTAGGTTAGTAATGGCCCTAGATGACACTTCTAACGAAGTCTTAGAGCTTGGATTGATAATGCTCAAATGTATTGATCCTTATCCTATCCAACCCTGGGCAGTTGCACAAAACGTGTTCAGCCGTCTCGTCCGATTTTGTTCATGTGCCCCTTGAGGCGACAGTGTCCTAGCAGGAGACCTACGATAATTCGCAGATCATAGTAGATCTTTGGATCTCTTCATCGAAGGTTCATGTATAAAAGCATTCATACATATGTTTGAGACCTGTTTGTTCGTACAAGTGGTTACGTTTCATTTGATCCACCAGGTCAGATATTATTCTTTTGGCTCTGCTTCTTGCTTACCAACGAAAGGATCTGGTCCTACGAATGTTTCTTTTGTCCCTTTCCTGGCAAGTAGGTCCGCTTTTTCGTTCCCTTCAATACCAGTGTATCCAGGCACCCAGAGTAAACTTACTTTGTTATTGTTTCCGATCAAACTCAGATTCTGAACGGACGGAATGCACTGATCGGTGAAATAGATCGCACGGAGGTATAAACAATAAAAACAAAATAAGAGCGATGATGAAAAGAAATGAAACGACAGATCGTACGACCACACACTACCTCGTGTATTAAACGCAGTTCCAACTGTATTTCTTAGTAAAATAAAATAAAATCGAATTGAATCGAAGCGAATCGAATCCAATCGAAGTGAATTGAAACGAATGAAATGAAAATAAATTAAAAACAACCGCTTGATGCACAGACGATCAGAAAGCTACGCTTCTCCACCTTAGTCACTCCCAGAGTACCACATTCCGTTTTTTTTCTTTTTAGTGGCACACATAAGTATTCAATGACCCCCAAATTCTAAAGTGCTTTCAACGACAAAATCTCTCTCTACCTTTAAATAAATCTCTTAACATAATAATATTTCAAATTAATAAATGTAATCAAATCAAAGCATCTAAACTTTAAACAAAGAACACAAAAATGTTTATCATTTAACAAAGCAATATTAAACCAAGAATTATAGAATAGCATAGACTATAATATGGCATAGAACTGTGAAGACGTTCTTGAAAAATACAAATTTTAGGATAACAAATAAAACTGATTAATTGACGTTACATAAGTACAAATAACACCTGCCAATAGTCACTGAAGCAGTGATTAATGATCATAGTAATGATCAGAGATTAATCATAATGAGCAGAGTACGTAGCTCCAACATAACTGAAGAATCATAATTATATTTCCGATTGTAAATTAATATGCAATTTTATTTAATGGACAGGTAACAAGATTGGAATTGTATTTTTATTTAAAACTGGTGAAAAAGTTTGTATTATTGTAAAGTAGTCAGCAAATAATTATTCATAAAATCAAATTTACATGTAAATGAGTTCATTTTTATAAATCATCTATTCTATTGTGAGAATTTTGGATATCAACGTGGTTTGGGAAACAGAGGAACAATTAGTACAAATAATTTATTCTTAAAAGAAAGCTTCAAGAACTCACCAGTTATTGAACATAAAAGTCGAAGAGTTGTATTGGAAGCTCCTTGATATTGGTTAATCATTCCTTGAGAGTGAGCCTTGGGAGCTGGCATGCTGAGGGTGATGGCTTTGTGGAATTTGCGTCTTCTTGGCTCGACAGTTACTATTGGCGATACAGCTACACCATGACCTAGGAGTTTGGATACGAGTTCGGGTTCTATGGCCTGTGCCTAAGAGATAGAAAAAAATCAAAGCATTTACATTTTCAAAAACGAACACTTTTATATTTTAACAATGGAGCTTGAAAACTGCCAAGGAAAAGATTGTGAATCGAAGGATAAAAACTAACATAAGTTGAACTGATAATATTAAACATTTACCTGTAAACCAACTCTTATTTTCTTGGTTAGAGCATTCGGAGGGAAGACTGCTTGTACAAGCGGCACTGCAATGCTGGACACAGTACCACCGTCTGGACCAATAGCGTGGACTTCTTGTCTGATACGAGAAATAACAGCAAAGTAATGTGGGAAATCATTTGTTAGGATGCGAGTTATGCGACTTGTGTGTAGATCTTCTATCTGACTAAGTTCTATAAAATAAAAAAATATATAAATAAAGATCGACTGCAAAAATATGTAATTAATACAACTAACTCAAGGCTAGAAGTCAAAGCTAGACTGACAGTACAAAGATGACATCTTAATAAAGGCAAAAACATTATTAAAATAGACAATAAATACTGTAAAAATTAGATAAACATAATAACATGTACTACTACATCTCAACAACTTGAAGTTACATATAAAAATAAAAAGAATTACAGGAAACACTTTAAAAAATCTATTCCAATTTAAACTAAACTAACATAAATATGTAAATAGAAATAATATCAGATGAGAATACGCTCTTTAAAACGAAGCATGCGAATTTTAAAACGTACTTTACTTCAATTTTGATTTAATCATGGGCCTAATTTAAATATCCACCAGAAAAATGAAATTCCTGTAGTTGACTGTATACCATGAATCTCGAAAGTTTTATTTAAAAATCCTTTATAAAAGGTATATAATTAAAAAGAAACATCACAAAACGTTTTCGGATTAAAAAGTCCATCATCAGCTTATTACCAGGTGTACATGAGTCAACCTCCTAAATATTTGGGTAAAAACCCTTAAAGTGGTACAAAATTTATTATGTTTTTATTTGTATTTATTACATTTTTGTTAAAAAGATGGTGTGATGTTAAATTTTTTAACAGATATCGTGCGTGGCAACATTGTCTCAGATCAAAGACATTGTCTCAGAACCCCTATTGGGAGTGTTACGTTACCATATAGGATATCTGTTAAAAACTTTAACATCACACCATCTTTCTAACAAAAATGTAACACATAATAACTTTTGTACCACTTTAAGGGTTTTTACCCAAATATTGAGTGGCTTGACTCACGTACACCTGGTAGTACACTGATGATGGACTTTTTAATCCTAAAACGTTTTGTGATGTAGCCCGAAGGGGTCTTTTTAATTATATATCTTTTATAAAGGATTTTTATAAACAAACAAAACTTTTGTAATTCATGGCAGACAGTCAACTACAGGAATTTCATTTCTCTTGTGGATATTTCAATTAATGTAACACATAATAAATTGTGTACCATTTTAAGGGTTTTATCTAAATATTTAAGGGTAGGAAATGGTCTTCTTAATTATATACCTTTTATCAAAGATTTTTAAATAAAACTTTTTTAATTTAAATATGTTAAGAACAGTTGTCGCCAAAGTGATAAGATTTTGTACATTTCTTTAAAGCAATGTACCGTATATTACTGGGTGAATAGTTTTTTAGTTTTTTAATAAAAATTTCAATGTAAAAAAGGCAGTTTCTATCAAAGACGAAGATAAGAATATTAGAATGTGTCAGAAATATAAGCTATTTCATTTAGTACTCATTCTGAGTTGAAATTGAGCAAGCTATGAAAAATAAACTGGTACTGTACCTTCTCCATCAAAACTATGATTTAATACATCTTGTATAGCTTCTTCACTAGCCTCCAAAGTATGTTCTTTCCATGTTTCGCCATTGTCGGATCTCAGGACGATTATTTCCCTTTGTTTACCTCTTAGTGAAGCAAAATGCGGCACTTCAATTATCACCGGCCTAAAAATGTAATTATGATAAATATTGTGTAGGCAAATATTATGTTTATGTGGGATTATGTAGTGTTTTATGAGTTATTGAAGTATACCAAAAATGACATATATAAAACTATACTCAAGGTTCTGAAACTACTTTTTTGTGGAATGTCTAATTTAAATGCAGTCAACTCCCATTTATCCGCGAGCGGATTATCCGCTGAGTGGATTATCCGCTGAGCGGATTATTCGATGAGCGGATTATCCGCGACTCTGTAGAGCTTTCTTAATACTAATGAAAACCTATCTAATTATATAAGATTTATTATTATCTAATACTATCTGTATTATCATTATCTGTTATCGTCATCTGTTAACTTGCTTATGTTAGTTCGCAGTTCCTTCAGTTGATCGTTGTTGTGAGGTAGTGTTTTATTTAAAGCTAAATTACATTTTTTATTGTTTTCGTACCATGTCCCAGCAATGAAAAGAAGTTGTGTCAAGGATTAATCAAAAGTTAGAACTCATAAGGAAAATTAAAAATGGTGCTTCCCGTAAAATTATGTGCCATCAGTACGGTATCGGTGAGTCGACAGTGTGAGACGTTTTAAAGCAAAAGGAAATACTTCTATCATATGCAACAATGTCAAAAAGCTCTTCTGCTATGAAAAAATGTGTTGTAAAATGGATAACCCAAGTTCGTAACATTGGTACATCCATAGCAGGTCCAATAATTACTGTAAAAGCAAAACAGTTTTTGCTTTTACAAGCAAAACAAAAACAAGCAACGCCGTGGCATAAAGGAGATAGGAGTTCATAGAGAGAAGATAAATGATGAGTTAGAAGAGTTACTTTCTTCAAATAATCTGAGCAACAAACAAATTTATGTTGCAGACGAATCGGGCCTCTTAAGATAAATCAGAGGGTCAGAAATCCACCAAAGAACAAATGAACTTCTAGAATACCTAGAGGACTAGGACGTGTAACGTAGAATAAGGAAATACGTTTTCCACTCAAAGAAGCAGAAACAAGACAGACTACTTTGAAAAAGTGTAAAAATGTATGTACAAATTGAAAATTGTAAATTAAAGATTTATGTGAAACGATATTTTTTTTTTGCATTTATGTATTTGACTTCCAGTTACGGTTCATCCGAGATTTTCATTATCCGCTACAACCGTGCCACTCAACCCGACGGATAAACGGGAGTTGACTGTAGTATGTTTATATGGGATTATAAAAATCGCTCTGTAAATCATAAAAATCAAAAATAGTCACATCTTTTTGTGTTTTAAAAATATTAGACCAAACAACAAGAGTCTGTTTATATCTGTTGAGTGCTGCTTTCAAGGAGATTTGTTTGCTGTCTAGCTCTTCAATTCGTCTTTTTTCTGTTTCGCCTATAGAGATTTTAAAAATAACTGTTGAGTTCTCAAGCGAAATGAACTGGCAATCTATGCAGGAGAATAAATAAAATCCTTTAGGAAATTTCCATTCATTCTGGTCGCAGAATGAACTTTTTACATCGCTTCACATCTCTTCTGCCGTCCGAACCCAGAGAAAGGCTCGTAGATCGCGACAATTTGTACTTCACCGGTACAAGATGGGAACAATATTATCAGAGTTCCGATAATGACATTATTTAAGTACGCACGTTAAGAGTTTCATAGAGAAGAAATTAGCAATTAAACAGACATCGAATTAAGTGGTTAAAGTAGTGACAAATGAATTCATCTCTAATGGTGGTAGAAGCAGAAGTCCTCGTAAGTTTTTAACTTTATTTATAACCTACTAAAGCAGATTCAAGCACAATGCTTAATATTTTCTAATGATGAACGAGGGAAGTATACCTGGTTTTAGTTTGAATTTTTCATATATGTATTTAGTGCAGTGCTTCGTTTTTTTGTATTGGGTATATCCCATTTTTTTTACTGTTTCTGCATAACCTTTGTTTTTTATATACAACATAAAACTTGTATAGATTATAAGAAACGGAAATTCTTCTACACGCATATCATGATATGATAATGACCAAGGTAAATTTTAACGCTTTTTTTTATAGCTTTTGTCTATTTTCTATCATCGGGAGAAATTAATATGTAACATTAGATAAAGATGTAAACAGGTATTAATTTGCAATGAACATTTGTTTGTAAGATTATGTCCATTTTATGACCGATTATGTCCATTTTATGACCGATTATGTCCATTTTATGAAATTTTATAATATACATAAAGTGTCAGGTAAGCTTCGGATTGTCTGTAGGTTTCCTTTCAGATTGGGTCTTTTCCTTTTGTCAGCAAAGTGTGAGCATTCTGTAAAAATGAGATTAATCGATAGTAGAGTTACAATTAAACACAGTGGTGGGTTTTTAAGAGACATTAAATGTTGGTGAAGTGGTCTTGATTTTTTCTTCCCATCTTGGAGAATTTAAAACTCTTTATGGTTGGTTGGATTTTTATCAATTAAGAAGGTGTTCCACTCGGTTGGATTTATCAAATATGTTCTTGATGATTTTTTTAAAGAAAGATATAAATCATTAAATAGTCGTATATTTTTGATATTTTAGTTTGACGCCGCAGCTTGCGTTGCAGTGCAATCAGCAGTCATATTTTTAGGGACATTCACATGTAAGGTGGCAACTATGAATGTTATCGATATTCCCTTCAATGTATGGTGATAATAATGGTATATCTTGTACAATGGATTTGATTGAAAAGGTATTTCGTAATAATAAGTGATAAGGAATGACTGCAAATAGCTACATTCAACTATTTGTTACAAAATTTCAGTTTATTGAAGTTAGTGCTAAAATAATTGATTATAATTTACCTGTGTATACAGTAGCTAGTGAAGGTAGGACAGTCGTTTTAATAAAAGTTGTGTCCAAAAAGTTTTAAAAAAGTTTGTCGTGGAACTGGTTTGGGGAGTATTATGTTTTAAATAATTAAACAAAGTACTGATAATTTTCGGTACTTGTTGAGTATCAAGATCGCATTGGAGTCGAGAAGATATTTGTTAAAAGTGATTGCTGTCACCAAAGGCATAAGGGCAGTTCGTTGGTTTCGCAGTATAAGCTATAAACGGGAATGGATTTAAAAACTCTCAGACAGATTCGCAAAACCGTATTATGCACGCTGCGCTGTTTAATGTCAAATTAGCGATTCCAGTTTAGTTGTTTGTCGAAGGTAAGTCCCATACTTTAAGTTGGTTACAAACACATGATTTTAAAGAATATTAAATAAAAAAAGGAAAAAAACATTTGGTTACAAACACTTAATTTCAAAGAATTATCCCAAAAAAAAATAAAAAATACCCTTCAAATAATTTCAGTTTCTAGCGTACTGGTTATTCTCCTAACAAGTTTTATTACTTTGGAGTGTGCAGTCGAGTTGCACACTCTACTGTTGCAGCTACCAAAACAGTTTCAACTTTTGTTCTTTTCTATTTTAGCTCATCATATCCCAATAAGGTTTCTCAACACAAAGAGATTGATATAAAAATAGATAAATTGCTTCTAAATTATTTAGTTGATAAATACTGAAAACTTACCCTAAGAATTTAGCGCCAACAGGACCAAGTTCCAGCAATCTGCTAGCCAGTGCTTCCCCTTCCATCAGTGGTGGTGGAGTTGGAGTTCTTTGAGGTCTTACATAGCGACAAGTAATTCTTGTAGGACTAGAAGCACATCTTGGGGGAACGATGACTCTGACACCGGAATGACGACATCCTCTCATGGCCCCACCTCGAGCGTCAACAATGAAAGACACCAGGAAACTAAGAAAACATTATGTCGTCAGTAAATTTTTTGTTAAACTAACTGCACGAAAATGAAAGAATGGTAAAAAATAAAGTGCATTTTTTATATTGACAGAAGTATACAAAAAAATAATGTAAATTGTGCATTATTTTTTACCATAATATACAAATGATTCTGAAAATGTATATCAATCAAATTTATTTTATAACAATTTTTAACAGAAGAAAACACATAAGTAAAAAAATAGAGTTTTAAAATTATCATGGCTACTATCAAACATGGAGAGTTTTGCTCATTATTCAATACAAACCTGTCTAATAAAGGAATACCTTATATATCAATGAAAAGAATATATCAGAATTTTAAGGAAAGAAACTAAAAACTTTACCAACGTAGATTGATAGTAATATTTAGGTAATCCAATGAGTGGAACAAGTATTGGAAGTAGAATACTGTCATGGCTGGAAAAATTAAGGGAATAGCTGTTCTATTGCGGTTAAAAAAACTATTTAAAGCAATAGGGGTTAAAACAATAATAGCCAGGGTGCTATTTAAACTCCGTTAGGATACAGCCCTTGAAGAAGAAGAATAATGAGAGGTAGATAATGCAAGTTCGTGAAATTAATAATTTACAAGAAAATCTAAAGAAAACGCCGAAAATGATATCATGATTTCTTGTTTTCAGAGACTGATGGTAGCAACCTTTGAAAAAGGATAATGGACAGAAAAAATGACAAGAAAAAGATCACACACCCTTCATTTAAGTTGTAACAACAAGGAAAAATATTGTCGGATAGCACCGTACACAAACTGCTCATCCATACACATCGATATATTGGATTGTATTAACACAAGTCTTGAAATTATACAATTTTAATTTTCATTTGATTGATATAAATTGCGGTTAAGAGAAAACTTTTGTGCCATTACTGATACAACGATGTAAATTAGTCAGTTCGAAATGTAAAGTCACTAAAAATGAAAATGAAAAAAGTTTAAGTAATAAAAAGCATGAAACTTGTCTTAACAGTTTCAATTACATACATGATAATATTCACACTTGGTTATTAATACTATACACAATATAACAATGTACAGTGTTTAAATAAGTAAAATAAAGTAAAATATTTGACATGTTAGTGAAAATATGTATATTTTTTTACAAATATGTAATAAAGATAATAATATAATATTAACTATTGAAGAAAATTAAAGCATCACTCATAGTAAACAACAAAATTCACCAAAAAATCTATATTAGTATAGTATTTATAAAGTCAGTTGAAACACCCAAAAAAACTTGTTGCCGGCAAACATTAAAAGAATATATAATATTACAAGACATGAGCGCACCATTTATTTTTATATTCAAGTATTCCTTGAATATAATTGACAATTTTAATGTACGTAAAACGGTCGTAAAATACATAGTGCAAAGTGTCATATTTAGGAACAAATATAATTTAATTTAAGTTAACGTTAAGTTATTTTAAGTTAATGTGTACTGTGCGTGGCAGCGACGTGTATGGACATTCAAGATAGAGTGCGTGATGTATTATGACAACTCAATTTTGCGGCGTCTTAAAATAATAGTAATTTATGCAACAAGTGCATAAAGTGGTACTTTTTTCACGAATGGAAAGAATAACTTCACTAGCCAACAGGCAAGTGCGGTAATTCCACGAGTGAGAAAAAGACATCTTATGCATGTGCATCTTATGTTATATATATATATATATATATATATATATATATATATATATATATATATATATATATATATTAACTAAATTATCATGCTTAATTATTAAACGCATAAAAACATAATTAAGTTTATTTTAATTACCATTAAGACTTTAATGTTCTAAATATTTCTTTAAAAACTGCTGATCAACGTAACATTAATAATTTAGATGTAAATATAGAAAATAGGCAAATTTCTGTACCAAAAACGATAGTTTTCTTGGTTGGGTCAACTTCACTGAGACGGGGCTCATATAACTAAAACACATTTTTGTATAGTAGACAAAGTTGTATTCCGAAATCATTTAACGAACTGAGTTAATAAACAGACTATGAATACATACACTAGTTATAGTCAAGGTATGATTACATGAACAACTATTTCACACATACCTTTAATCAGAATTATAATCAGAACTAGAATCGGTGTCCAAATTAGGCTGAATAACAATTGGGATGGTGGTACGATCCACTATGGGATATTCATTTTCTATGTCGATAACATGGGAGACACAGTTCTTCCAAATCTCACTATCGAACTCATTGACTGCTTGTCGTATGTTGTCTAGTTGGACTGCATTCAATGTCGGTGACTCATTTCGTTTCCTTAAGCGCGTCTTTAATATGCCCCAAATCATTTCTATAGGATTAAAAATGCAGTAATAAGGTGGCAAGCGTAAAATAGTATGTCCTTGTATCTTACATAGTTCGTCAAGTACGTATTCTTTGTTAAAACTGTGGGACTTTACAATACTTAATAAATCTTTCTTTAAAAGGACTCTATTAGGAATACGTATTTTATTATCTCTCAAAAAAGTTATAATATCATCTTTCCTAGTACTACTGTTGGGTATTTTTCTTAATAGTCGTGAATGATAAGAAGCATTGTCCATGACAATTACAGAGTTGGGCGGAATATTAGGAAGAAGTTGTTCCTTAAACCATTTTTCAAATAAATGAGCGGTCATGTCTTCATGATAATCGGCAGATGATTCATTGATGTTTTTGGCAGATAGTAGCAATGCATTTTGTACAAATCCTTGTTCACTACCTGCATGCAAGATTATTATGCGCTTTCCCCTTGAACATGGTGTATTTAAACAGCAGCTCTGAGAGTTATCTACCCAACCATACTTAACGACGTCGTGTGTGTCAAACCACGTCTCGTCTAGATATATTATTAATCTATTGGACTGTCGATATTCTTTAATTTTATGTAAATACTCCTGCCTAAGTTTGACTATTCGCTGCGACTCCATTATTACCATTCTATTATTTAATTTTTTATATCTAAACCCACAGTCTATTAAAATATTTCGTAATGTCGCTAAACATCGGTAGTCATAATCAGGGTATTCTCTTAGAGCATCCTGGATCATATGCAGTGTAGGTACCTTGTTTTCCTTGTACAAGTTGTACACTGTTTTTCGAATAATATTCTTATCCATATCGTCTATTTTTCTGAATTTTTGATTATTTCGTTTTCGTTTTAAACAGTGATTTATTACGTTCCCTTCCCTCACAATACGATAAATTGTTGATAGTGATAGTTTGGTAAGTTCACGTATTCTATTTATAATAGTTCTGTCAGAGTTTTGTTCATTTTCTTTTTTTAAACACTCATATATGTTTAAAACAATACGTTGACACTGCACATGTAGGTCTTTGTTCTTAAATTCTAAACTATTTTCAACACAATTCGGTTCTGGGTTAATATTTTCCGCATTTTCAAATGGTCGCCAAAAGGCCATATTTAGAGTATAATAATTATTTATCACTTATAACAATAACAGGTCGCGTCGTAAAATACTAAACTAACATTTAGAATTATGCACAGCACTGGCATAATTCAATAGCCGGTTCTTATCTACCTGCATAATTGCCGGCGTTAGCAACCGGTAGCGAACGTCCAAGCAGTGCGTAAAATTTTGGTGATTTTGGATAACAAGTCAATGTCCAATATTTATTTGAGGGAATGTAACTTTCATGCTCTGTTTTTTCTATCTCTCTTATACGGAATATAGGGATTGTTCAAATACGTTCGAAACATTGACGCGTGTTATTTATAACTTGATTTGATTACCGATAAATGTGATATTGAACTCCCCTTATATATGGCATTCAAATAAAATGTTTCAACTGACTTTATAAATACTATAAAATTATGCCACAGGAATTCTAATAAATTGTTTTTTAAAAACTTTAGGAAAAGTATCAACCTAACGTAATGCTAATTTAATATAAATGTTTTATATTATTGCTCAACTTAAAAAACGAACATTCGGAATTTGACTATTATTTTTTGGTAATAATGTTTATGAGTAGCTACTATATACTATATTGGTATCATATTGGAGCACAACCTATATGCATCGTCTAATTAAATACTACAACAGACCTAAAACATATTTTTTAGCCTGTCTTCTATTCGTTTGGCCCAACAATATTCCTCTTCCAGGTCACAGTCTTTTGCATATTGACCCTAAGAATTTTTGGGGATGTCGTCACTTCAACTCACTTGAGGATTCCCTTACGTTTTCGTTTCATAAGATTACCAGTTCCCCATTTCCTTAGTCACTCTTGAAACCTTCTGCCTTGTGTCCAGCCCACTTCCACTTTAATTTGGCTGCTTCTTAGGCACCACCTTTTAGTTTTATTCTATTACGAAATGCTTCATTACTTTGTGATCTTTGAGTCATATATCCATGTCACTTTGATTCTTTCTTTCTTCTTTACGTTTGATTTATTAAATGTTCATTTCTGAGCCCGGTTCTTAAAAATAGAGAGAAAATAAGAATTGAGCATCTTTCAAGTCTTACTAACGTAACCCATTCCGTCCTTATTAGTCTACTTCCTTTCATTGTGGTAAATATCCTCAATTTAAGTTTAGCTATATATTCTACGGATAACAACAATAATTTACAGAACCTAATGCAACGCCTTAATGAACGCTGTCATGAGTACGGACTGAAGATAAATTTAAAGAAAACTAAATGCATGATCATGACTAAATCTGCACATGCAAATATCCAATTGACTATTGAAGATACTGCAATTGAGAATGTTAATAACTATAAATATTTTGGAACATGGATAACATCATATGTAGACCAAACCAAAGAAATTAAAACACGTATTGAAATGGCACGTACATCATTTATTAAACTTAAGTTTCTTTGTTGTCGGGATATAAGGTTAGAACTACGCCTGAGAATGCTTCGATGTTACGTGTTCTCTACTCTTCTTTATGGTCTGGAAGCTTGGACACTCAAACAAGTTCATCTGAATAAGCTGGCCGCCTTTGAATTTTGGTGTTACAGAAGAATCCTACGAATATCATGGATTCAAAGGATGTCAAACATGGAAGTAACTAGAAGGATAGGAAATGAGGCGGAAATAATATTAACTATTAAAAGACGAAAACTTGAGTACTTGGGACATGTGATGAGAGGGCAAAAATACGCATTATTACAACTTATTATGCAGGGCAAAATCCGAGGAAAGCGAAATGTGGGAAGACGAAGAATATCCTGGCTTAAGAACTTAAGGAAATGGTTTGAATGCAGTAGTGCAGAACTTTTTAGAGCGGCAGTCAACAGAGTCCGCATAGCCATGATGATTTCCAACCTTCGATAGAAGATGGAACTTAAAGAAGAAGATATATTCTACACCAGTTCTATGATTTTTTTCGTTTCTTACTCCGTCTCTCAAACATGTCCAACAATGACCTCTTTATTCACTATTGCGTCACTTGTAGTACACGTTTGGATGTCTTTGTGAGAATCAGTGTTTCTGCAACGTATGCAAGAACAGATAGGTCATGTTGATTAAGGGTATTTTATTTAAAATGAGAGATGCTGAATTACCAATAAAAAGAGGAGTTCGTCAGGGCTGTGTACTTTCTCCAGTGTTATTTAATATATATTCCGAAAAGATATTTCAAAATGCCCTCGAATATATTAAGGAATAAAAATCAATGGAGAATACGTAAACAACTTAAGATACGCAGACGACACCGTCATTATTGCGAACAGTGCTGCGGGTTTACAACGATTTTTGAATGTCATAACCAGAGAGGGAGATAGCTTGGGACGAAATATAAACACAAATAAAACAAAATAGCTGTTACACGTGCACCAAATGTCGACATTAATATTCGTATCTATAACAAACATATAGAACCAGTACAAAGATTCCAGTATCTTGGTTGCTGGATAACAAACGATCTTGACCACGAGATCGAAATACGTGCTCGTATAGAATATGCTAGATCCGCATTTCAACGAATGAAACAATTTCTAATAAACTCTACGTTATCGTTGGATATCCGATACCAATTTGTTAAAACGATTGTTTATTTATTCCATATTGCTATACGGAGTGGAAACATGGACTTTCGGAATTATAAGTATGAGGCGTATAAAAGCCTTTGAGATGTGGATTTTTCGAAGGATGCTGAACGAGGTGCTAAGAAGAATATGTATTGAGAGAGAACTCCTAAATATTGTAAAAAACAGAAAAAAGAGTTATCTAGGACATATTTACAGAGGACAAAAATACAACTTCTTACGACTTATAATGGAAGGGAAAGTGGAAAGAAGAAGTGGTCCAGGAAGAAGAAAATGCTCCTGGTTAAAGAATATAAGAGACTGGACAGGCATGGACACACATTTGATACTAAGAACAGCTCAAGATAAAGAGAAATTTGCTGTAGTTATAGCCAATCTTCAGTAATGGAGAAGGCAGCTTAAGAAGATTTAAAATAATTGATACAGCGCTCTTAAAAACGTCAACAAATAGATGATAAAAATTTATATTTTAATGACAATAATTTTTATTTTTTTGCAAAGTTTCCACATAATATTCCCCTGTCAAACATCTCTTCTTTATCTTGATGGTAAGACAGTGCAGATTAACGGTTGTTGTACCATTGCTATATATTGTTTTATAATATTGGTGACTTCTTCTTTTTGATGTGCCTATCCGTTACAAATGTTGGCGATCATCGTGGCAATCTTTATCTTATCTGGAGCAGCGCGGAAAAGCTGCACAGATGTTGTATTGATCCAGATTCTGAGGTTTTTTAACCAAGATGTTCTTCTTCCTGGAATTTTCCCAAATATTTTTCCTTGTAGGATGGCTTGAAGGAGATCATATCTGCATTCATTCCGCGTAATATATCCGAAGAATTGTAACTTTCAAGATTTGATGGTAGTCAGTACCTCTTGGTTCTTATTCATTCTTCTGAGAACCTCCTAGTTTGTGACTCGGTCAGTCCACGGGATCTTAAGTCCCAAAGTTCTTGTAACTTTAAACTGACTCTTGTTTCCTCCAAAAACAAAACTTGTACTATGTACTCTACTCTTTAATTCTACGTGATTAAATCTTCTTCAGAGTCTTCGTTCAGAAATATCTACATTTTGAACTTCTGCTAGAGCTCTGCTTAGCTGCTTAGGAAATGGTCGACCGTGACTCCGTGACAATATTAACGCAAATTGTCTAGGAAATCGATTATATCTGGTATTTTACCACCTTCGTACTGTCGATTTAGATAACGTCGGTCGCAAGTTGATTAAAAAAGGTTTAACTCCTCATATTCACTTAAATGGAGTTGACTAGTCATAAGCTCGACTACAACTATATTAGCTACTTATTATACGATAAAATATATTATATTATCACAATAATGATAAAGAAAGTTAAAGAGACCCATTTTTAATTAACAGCTTTTTTTAGCACCAGGACACTATATTTCGTAAACTAAAACAGTACAAGTACAAAATGATGCGTTAATTTTGCGAAGGATATATTAAAAACATGTTAATGGAATATTACATCATATTATAAAGAAAAATAGCTACATTGAATCAAAAATACTGAAAAATATCAGCAACATATGACTAGACGTAATATAAAAAACTATAAAGACAACTGAAAGAGTTATTTTTATTTTGTATTTTTTATTTTATTCTGTATTTTGACATTTTGAAATAATGTAATGGAATAAAGTACTTAATTGAGAAAGACAATTTAAGTTTTACCTTGAACTTGGAATTCCATAACATCCCTATCCTTATTTCTCTTTCTCATATACAATATCACACACAAACACGCACACACATTCCTAGATAGTGACACTCCATCCACTCTATACTTGGAATGCACATCTCTTCATCTATTAAATTTTCGCAATAAATAATGATATGTAACATTATCGTTTTCCGTCCGAGAGCCGTGAGACATTGTCGTGGTGAAGAGGTTCTTGGTGATTGGTTATCGCCGCCAATTCTGTAAGGTAAATACAACGGAGAGGCTCTATTCTCATTCAACCTATTTACACAGAAAGCCCGGGACATGAACGTCAACACCAGAAACTAGCAGAAATACTTAGAGCAACGGATGTAGATGAGGATGACTTAAGAGTCATTACGAAAATCAATTAGCATCAGGTAGCTCAAGTAAGGGTGAAGAGCAGCACATCCAAGGAGTAGCCATATGAAAGAGGGTACGATAGGGACGCATACTATACCCACTACCCTTTAATCTGTATTCGAACAAACAAGCACTTGGAGTCAAAATCAACGACAAAACAATTAATAATATAAGAATCCATATGGATTCCCAGTTTAAGGTTTTTTTAATCAAATTTCTGAGAATCATACGTTTCCCTACACGTTGCTATGTGTTTCCAATCCTTCTCTAGGGTTGTAAATGGAGGACCCTCAATCCTTGGTTAGAGAAACGTATCGACGATTTCGAAATGTACCTTTATAGGAGGGTACTACGCATTTTCTGGATGAAAAGAATAACAAATGTCAAAGTTCTTAACAGAAAGCAGAAGAACAAGAGGCTGTAGCCAAAGATCAAAGAGCGTAAGCTAATGTACATCGGACACCTAATTCGAGTGGATAGATATGAAATACTTCGGTTAATCACCGGATATAAAATTCAGCGGAAGAGGTCAATAAAAAGAAGACTTAATTGATGCCTCAAGGATCTATCATTCGAAATCTTCAGGGCCCACATTTCACGTTTAACTATTGCCAATTGGATCGCCAACCTTCAAAGGGAGATGGCGCAATGAAAAGAAGCACGACCTAATGAAAGCTAAGAACGGGACAACTCAGTGTACCAGTTGGCCATAGTTTCACTAGCTTGCTCCCGGCATGCTGGACACTGCCTAGAGTGCCGATTCATTCCACAGTTCGTAAGACAATACTGGGCTGGCGTAGTAATAAACACAAAATTCGTGATGGAGCTCAACACTAATAGAAAAAGGTTCAGCAAGCTAGCATGAGAAACGCATCTATTGAAGTAAGACATCGATTAAAAGGAGCCTCTACAGTGAGCGCTAAGCCTATTCAAAAGTTATTTGTATATTCCGTGCATAGATGCAAGGTATATACAAAAAATCTTTACGTAGTAGTGGAAAAGTCATACGACTTTTGACTTAAGGCCAAAAGGTTCTTTACCTACAATATACAAACGCTTTGATTTCTTTATATCGTTTTTGTTCATTTTTTCTTTATGTATTCTAATACTTGTAATGTTACAATTTAATAATTGTTATGCTCTTATTTACACTATGCATTTCTTCTTCGAGTGCTTATTCTCTTTAGAGATCACATCACATTCAACCACACAACCTTAATCACAACTTACAGAAATAATTAAAATTTATCACCATATATCATGCATACATACTATACAGCTTAAATACATTTCACGACAGGCATCTCAAATCTTTTATACTTTAAAATTATAATGACCTCAGCAAAACTCTGTGATTCTGTAATTCTTTTTAAACTCTTCCTAAAAATTTTAGTTCAAAATGGTAAATAAGTTATTTTTACTAATTCAGGTGAATTTTTAATCAAGCTAAAATGGTAATTTATTCGAGAGAATCATTAATACAGTTATACTATTTGCTGATAACAATAAAAAAACTGGCATTACACCATAGTGATTATGGTTTTGTTATATCAATTGATTCAACGTAGTCACTTTTCTTAAATGTCTATTTTATTAAACCTATAGAAAAACTATATAAAGTAACCAATTGATACCAACCTATTGTGTGGTTGATCGCACATTACATTGTAGATCTCACGGCGTTGTAGAGAATTCAACATAACTCATCTACTTTTTCATTAAGCCAAAAAAAAAATTTTGAAAACAATGATCTAATATTCAGCCAATTGAGTCGACATAACATAAAATAAAGCGGATAATTTGGTAGGTTTTTCTAAATTAACTCGTTTTTCTATTTAAGTTATTAAATCAAAATCTAAGTACATCGCAACAATATATAGGTCTTCTAAAAAATCAATTTTGAAACAGGAGGAACGAAAGTAGCACTCTTGTCATGAAAATGAAACAAGTGACATGGAAATCGAATTCTTACTATGGTTTAATCATAATTAATTTCCACAACTTCTAAAACTATCAAACTAATTCATAAAGTTACATTAAACGATATCCACCAACGTCCATACAATTATAAAGTTGGTGTTCGAACGAGTCCAGGGGAGTTAAATCGGGGGATCTTGTTGGTCATTAAATAAAATCTCTTCGTCCAATCCATTGCCTATGAAACCATTTATTAAGGTATCGACTCACATTTATCTTCTGAGTACCTGTTATCACTTTTTGTCTTTCTGATTATATCTGTCAAAATGTGTCTTCTAACAATTCTAGACATGCTTCTTAGTTACAAAAAGAATGACCCAATAATACGATCCCCATAAATCCATGTCCATATGCTTAATTTCAATGGCTGTCGTGTATGTGTTTCGTGGAAAACTCTAGGATTTTTACAATCCCAATAACGGTTATTGTATTCATTTACCATTTAGAAAAAAAAAGCATATTTATCTGAAAAACAAATATTAAATAATAAGTTTGCATTGCTATTTATTTGCTGTAGTCGCATGTTCATCATCTTCTTTTATTTTCTAAACAAAGTGTATTTGGTAGGATTAAGAGTTAGTATGAAAAGAAAAATCATGGATCCCTGAATGTTTCAGCGAAATACTTGTCTAATGATGTGGTATATTCAGTTTTTAAAATTAGGGATTTCTGGTATTGGAAGAAAGGAAGTTGACAAATGCAAAGGTCTATATCGTTAAAAGATAACCTCTTCAGAATAAAAATCGATTTGTCTTAGCGTTTTCACAGAATCCAATTAATAATGTCAAATATCAGATGGGCAACAAAGTTCGCAATAATATTTCTATGAAAACATGTAAAAATAATTTTATAATAATAACAATAGTAGGTTACCACCAAACGGAATGGATACCACCAGGTAAAAGAACTATAGGCAGACCTAAACTGACATGGTGACAACAAGGGGAAGAAGACAATGTATTATGGAAATTAGAAAATATAAAAAGGACAATCAAAGAGAGAGAAGATGGAGAAAAGTAGTGGAAACAGCGAGGTCACACCAGAAACTGTAAAACCAAACCCAGAATGAGATGATCCCCCCACAAAAAGGATATTCAAGTGAAAACAACTTCAGCTTCTTTGGGAGAGTATAGCTTGTATATATAATAGTAGGTTCAATATTTGTGTTAATTTCTTTATATTTTCTTCTATGACTTTGTTAACATGTTTTATATTACAAGCGATGACTTTCATTTTGATTTAATATATTCTGTCATGCCTACATTTCAAGACAAGGTTACATGCTTTTAAAAATGGTAACAAAAAGTATGAAAAATTATAAAATTCTGATGTATCTGCTTGAATCATTTCTGAATCGTTCATTAAAAATTAAATTTTTATTAATCTTAATTCTACTCCATATAGTGACTTTATTTTAGTAAATATGATGAAAAATGTACAATACTTTTATACATGACATTTTATTTATTGGTTAAAATAGACATATTGATACTTAAACAATGACTCAAAAATTTTCGTTAAATACTTTTTGGTTACGTATATTTTTCTGCGTAGTGCCTGAGAAATAAACAAAAAGTAAAAATAAATTAAGATTTATTTAAGACATTCATTTAAATTAAATTAAAATGTAATATTGAATATTCAAAATTTGGTTCATATTATTTGTAAAACTGTTTCTGTTGCAGCTATCTCAGGACCAGCATATTCATGCTAATGATATTGTTCTTTGTCGTAGTACATCGACAGTAGTGGTCGTAATAAAGCTGCAATACTTTTAAAATTATTTCTTCTTTTAATTTGTAAAACTAGTCACCACTTAACTTGTCAAGACTGGAAACGCCTTTCGAAATCGTACAGGAATAGTCCACTGGACTATTCCAATTGTTATTTCGATGGGTTTGTGCCTGAACTTTTATTTAAGTTTTGTTTCTTACATATATTTTCAGTTTAATGATATCCAATGATACTTACTGAATAGCATCTCATACTGTCTATATAAGTATATAGATTATATGAGCTCGTTCGCTATGCTATCTTTACCCATACCCTTTCTAGTTTCGTTAGAGCTTCTTCCACTTGACTTTTTTTAATTGCGTTAATTCATTTGATGTTATTTCCCGTGTTTCTGTTAGTTTCAGTTTGGCTCAGTTGTTTGAGATAGTTTATTCACTCATCAACATGGTCCGCGTTTATTAAAATGTATCATTTCCGTTCTTTGCCATCTTCTAAATCTCCACATCTCTTTCTTCAAACCGTATACAGAAACGAATCAACGCACGGCTCAACATCTTTGAAAATGACAACGAACGTACTTTTTTTGCTTCTATTTATATGTTTTTGTGGACTATATTTAATGTTTTGTTTGTAAACTGTTTAGGCATTTACTGCGTCTTCAATGAATCTTTGCCCGTGTTTCTGGGTTTTGAGATTAGCACTGGACGATATAATTGTTGGTGACGTGCTCGTGGTCCAAGTAAAGAGAAGAGAATCTTCGCTCTTCATGACTTTCCGTTTTGGGAACAGGAAAAAGTCGCAAAACGTACTGCCATACTAGGAGCGATGAGGATCTTCCACGCGCTACTAGCGAAGCTAGGCGCGTAGACTCGGCCACGCGAGGGCATTTTAAAGTACCTCTGGAACTATTGCCGGTAGTACAAAGAACGAATCCTGCACTAAGTTCAGTCAGGCGATTTCCTGGACTGGGATGTCTTGTGAAGATTCCAGACCCCCGCTATAAAGGCGAAAAAAAATACGCGTGCGGTTGATTTTATAATATCAAGCGTTGAGGAGGTTACAAACCTTAGGTAACAAACCTAAGGTTAATTAATTCTTGTTTGCCGTAATAAAAGCAAAACTTGGGATGCCCTAGAAACGATGACCTGTGTTTTGTTTGAGTTAGGAATGACTCTTTGTCTCAAACATTATGTTTCCATGTTTGACGTTCCAGATAAGTTTGAGAATATTATTGATTATCATCGGTAATTGTGTTGGAATAGTGTAACAGTAACTTTGATTTTTAAAATAAAACAATTATTATTTTAAATTTATTACATTATTACTAAGCGATTTTAGATGCTACTACATATTGTATTTTGTATCACTTACTTTTACTATCATATTTTAAAAAATGTAAAATATAAGTAACCAAATACACAGGAATATTATTCACTTTAATTATTGAACTACTGTGTTATCATCAAGTGAATGTAATATGTGGATTATCATGTAATAATTTCGTTTTATTGAACGTGGATGATTTACTATTCTAGCATTTAAATTAAAATAGTAATAAAGTACTCCAATTCCCCAATATGTGTGTTTAAAAAAATGAAAAGTGTATATTGCATAAAATAGATAAAAGCACACAAAAATGTTAACACAAAAAATAGTAAAAATGAAAAACAGATACTACGGGTTATACTATACAAAAACTTACTTTTTCCAGTTGGAGACACTGTAGAACACATGACAACACAAAAAACCATGTTAATTTTACTACTAAACTATCTTAACCCCCATTTTTTTATTCAAGTAGATTATGTCTAACCATTTTGTGTCAATTGAAAAAGATTTTACTTAGTATATCGGTTTTGCTAACTAAAATATTATATATCAAATTAATAAGTACAGTCTGTCTGTAAGATGGAAATAACTTAACTGGTGGAGTATATAGAAATCTCGATTGCAAAAAAAGAAAACAAAACTGCGACGCAAGATGGCGTGGATCTCAAAATGCTTTGAAGATGTCACGATAATTATAACGGAAACCGATCTATAGAGACAATTGCATCAATACCAGATACGTGGCGAAATCAACATAAACATATCATGGCAATATTGCCAAACTAAAATTGGTTTATTTTTTAACTTGCTGTTCTAAACAAATCAATCTATCTATCAATTCAACCATGAGTTCTGCCTTCGGCCAACAGATCTTCTTCCTTGAATCTTTCCCTGTATTATCAGTCTCAAAATTTCATATTTTGGTCCCTCCATCACGTGGCCTACGTATTCCAGTTTTCTGGTTTGTATAGTGGTGATTAGTTCTGTTTCTTTACCAACCCCCTCCAGTGCGTCTTTATTTGTAATTGTATCAGTTCATGATATTTTTAATACTCTGCGCTATAACCAGAGTTTGAAAGCCTCGATTCTTTTTAAATTGCATTTTTTTAATGCCCAAGTCTCAACTCCATATAATAATATTGAAAATATATAACAGCGAATGGTACGTAGTCTGATCTCCAAATTTAGATTTTTGCACGTTAGCTTCATTCGTATAAATGCTAATCTGGCAATATCTATTCGCCTGTTTATTTCTGCAGTATGATCATTGGTTTCATTGATCAAAGTTCCCAAACACTGATATTTTTCTACTTGTTCTATCACGTTACTATTGATTGTCAATAGGTGATGTATATTTTGTGGTCTTTTTGTAATTGGCATGTACTTCATTTTTTAGCGTTTATAGTAATTCCCATCTCAGCACTATTCATACTTAAGCTTTCGATAAGATGTTGTAGATCTTCTATGCTCGTTGCTATGATCACAGTGTCGTCTGCATATCGTAAGTTGTTAATTAATTTTCCGGTAACGGTAACTTCCGCTTAGATATTATTGAGCGTGTTTTGGAAAATTTCTTCAGAATATAAGTTAAACAAAATTGGCGATAAAACACATCCCTGTCTAACTCCTCTAAAGATCTTCATTTCTTCTGAGTGTTGCCCATCAATTTGAACTATGGCACTTTGTTTAAAATATAATATTTGCACTATATTTATAATTTTACTGTCAATGCACTTGTTCATACGTAGTGATATTAGTTTTTCATGTCTTACTTTATCGAAAGCTTTTTCGTAGTCAACAAAGCACGTAGATCAACGTTTACATCCCGACATCGCTGAATAAATATGCTGATGGCAAATAGTCCTTCTCGAGTACCCATTCCATTTCGGAACCCGAACTGTGTCTCGCTAATATCCTCCTCTAGCCTTTCGTATATTTTCGTATGTATTACTTTCAGCAGTACTTTTAAAGAGTGACTCATGAGGCTCAGTGTTCGATAATAAACGCAACTTACATAACCATAACTAGAGTTAGCTATAATAATAAGATCCCGTCGTCAACAATAAAAGTAGAACATATGCCATACTTCAAATATTAAAGAATTGACGTTTTCCGTGACCTTAAGACCTTAAGTTGTAGGTCCGTACATTCATTTTGAAGTTCCTTCTGCTTTTACTGAAGTATTCGTTTAAGTGAACAAGGTAAAGAAGTTGAAATTGAAGATCAAACAACAACAACAAGAAAGAAAATGACAAAAATCAAAGTTAAAAAACTACGTAGTGTAGAAGAAGGAATAATTGAAGCACAAGCCATTGAAACACATAACAATATTACCAGAAGGTACTTTGCCTGCCAGGAGTTCTGTCGTTATGTTCCCAATGAAATTTAAACTAAAATATTATAAAAATGGCTCACTACGGATCCAATTAACCCTTTTTGCCATGAGGGACATGCTTGAGTTTCTATTATATTGGTTAAAGTTCCATTTTTATAGATAATATGTGAATTATAAAAATATTTTTCAATAAACACTGGTTTTAATAGAATTATTAAGCATATACAAGATGTCTACAAATATTTTCCATTCATGAAGATTAAACATTTGAACAGTAAACGAAATCAAAATTTTCAAGTCTCTACTGCAGAAAGTTTCCAATATAATCGTGTATAATACAGTTTTGGTTTTGTTTGGTTACAGTTTGGAAAATGTTTTGGGTGTAAAGTAAAGAGCAGTTACCCAAAAAAAGAAGTAAATCTAGCAAAGGAAACAATTCCCAATCTTTCTATAGCCTGGCGTGATTAACAGTCAGGGATGTATATTGAAACCAGAAACCAGGTCACAGTTCAAAATGTTATATTTCAAAATGGAACAAATCGATAAAGACATCTTGTATATCTACTTCTGTCTTTAGTTGTGGTCAACTCATATTAATCTAAAACTATCCATTTTGGCTTTTATTAATATTTTGTAATATATTAATAAACTACGTCATTAGTCAATTTTAATAAACAAATGTTCTCCTGGAATTAATATTAGTTTAATTGCACCTTGTATTTTTTTAATTGTTCAACAATTGAATAATCTTAATACTATAAGTATGCGAAAATTGTTTATATAAAATATAACTTCTTCTTGCAAGAGTATGTCTTATTATTTCGTAGCTTCCCTTAATGAAACATATTCAATGTTAAATTACTGTTCTCGGATGACTTATTCCTTTGGCTCGCTTTAGAGTCAGGTGTCAACTGTCATCTACCAGACAGACGACAGCTGTCATTATTTAAATCCGTCCAAGACTGGCACTGAGCATTAACAATTTAAGTTCAGGATTTGCATAAAAAATGCAATAGAGTTGAAATTCACCGATGACAAGAACATTTTGATTAATAATAGTTACTTCACTCTGGTACCTAATTAAGAGTCATTATCAACATTAATGCTCCAAAATAGCGAGAGAAGATAAATGAAACGATTCAAGGAACTTCTAAACTTTGGGGTTTCCAATGTTTAACGGCTACTGGGTCGTTTAATCCATATTTATTTTTAATTTCTATCTACTTTATTCTGTTTCTAAAAATCTTTTCCGTTCTGATTTTTAGACTTCGGCCCAGGCGTCTTAATATATTTTTAGCAACTATACAGTATGGCTCTGATTTTGATAACACATGCTTGCTGTACTCACATCTCACGTTGTGATGTTTAGCTTACTAGATTGTAGCTGTGAAAAGTGTGCTTTACGAGTAATTTGAGCTGTATTACTTACTTTTATAAGTAAGTAATACTTTTGTTATTAATAACAATTTTATAATGAAAAGTATGGGACAGTTGTTTGGCTGATATGGTAAGGTAACAGATAAACTGCTTAGTATACGAATAATAAGGAATCAGACGATAGGTAAACATTTTCTGAAGAGAAAAGGTTAAGCAAATCAGAAAAATTGCAGAAGCAACACACTAGGAAAATATATAAAAAAGATGGAGGGGAAAATGAAACAGTATATCTCATCAGTATTAAATATTAAAAAACTGTTGAATAGAAAGTATAAAGCACAACAAAGCAGACAAAGACCAGATAGGAATAATTATAGGTTAGTTCTCATGAGAATATCAAAAGCCCCAAAGAAAAGTTACAGTTTCTATGGGCTCATACGAGTATACACATTTGGAAAATTTAAGACGGAACATAGGGATTTTGAATACAATTTCTAAGATCTCCTGTCCTGCAATTACCCAGTGTAAATTTCAATATAACGTCGCGATGTCTTATAATTAATTCATTTGTTCGACTGGACTCCTTCTCCAGTCGATATTTTTTGACTGCTGGGCACGTGCGCACCTTACCAAACACAAACACTACTTTTATTTCAGCTTATGGCGTTATAATGAGAAGCAAAGGGCATATGTATTTGTTTTGCTCGGCCAGTGATGTTTCTTGGGACTGTTGCCAAATCGGTAAATACCTTCGGCAAAAATCTGTAGATTTTGATGTATCATATACATCCTTTTAAATTTTAAATTATCAACAATATTTGAAATAAGAAATATATTAAAATATACACTAACCAATTCAAATAATATCTAATGAACACAAAAAAATTGTTATTAATAAAACATTGTTATTATCTGCATAAAAACACAGAAAATCAGTGGACGATAGGCAACAGTGTCGACGTACACCTGCCTAATACGCTACTAGCAATCGCGAAGGAGCAGCAATCCAGTCGAACAAATGAATTAATTATTAGACATCGCGATGTTATATTCAAATTTACACTGGGTAATTGCAGGTCAGGGGATCTTAGTAATTGTATTAAAAATCCCTATGTTCCGTCTTAAATTTTCCAAATGTGTATATTGGATATACGAAAAACTTTATAAATTAATGAAAACTTCATAAACCTATACAATAGTTGAAATCTTATCTATCTTATCTTTGAAAAGTATGAACAGGAAATAATCATATTCATATTTTATTACCCCTCGCCTCTTATTCGTCTTTAGTGTAGTCAGTTCTGAATTTTATTTCGGAATGGGGTCTATGAGGTGCTAAACAAACTTATACACGTATCTACATATTTACAACTATTAACTATACAATATACAAGGGTGCATTTTGAGGGTTACACCAGAAAACCATCAAACTAAATAATTAAAAAATATAAAAATTAGGTAGACATAAAAACCGTTTCCCAAAAATTTCAGATAAATCAATGTAAATACTTTTATTTAAATTCTTAATATTAATACTTACACAACTAAATTGACATTAGGTTAAGTTTCTGATTGAAGCCACTAACATTTTTATTCTATTAAAAATATTAATTTTTCAGATATTAATTAATTTTAATTGTTCAGAATATTTTTTAATAACTCTACAGTTTGTTCTTTTCTAATTCTAATCTCGTCTAATCCTTCATGAGATTTTTCAGAGGTTTGTTTGTTTTTTAATGTATTTCCTCTATTATAATTTTACTGTCTGTTCTTATTTGATACCTTCGTTAATTATTCTCTTCTATTCGGTATTACGGTCACCTATCTTTATCTATTTCTTCCATAATATCTCTTTGGAATGTCTAGTTCTCACTTGCTTAGGTCTATAGTATAACTGCAATTGCATAGTGACCCTTTCTTTTAATTTCTGTGTCCATCTCTATATGTCCAAGCATCTATCTATCTCAGTTTAATTCGCGTAATATAAGACATAGGTACACCTTCGTCCATTCTTCTCTGTTTCATTCTCTTATCTTCATATCTGATGTTGTATCCTGCAAACTGTCATTTAAGTTTTGCTATTCCTCTTCCGACATATATTACGTCAGTCAGTTTGCTCTCTACTTCACTTATTTGTCTTCTGTTTCAACAATTTTGTAGATATTTTTTGTTTATAATCCAATTTACCAAATTCATCTTTACGTAGGGATTTTTCCACCAGTTTTCCATTGGTCTGCCCACCATATTGGAGATCTTCCTCTTGGTCTTCGGCCTTCTGCCTATCCTTTTACTAGCAATAGTTCCATAATCCCCTTAGTTCACCTTTTTTAGTAGTTGTCTTTTATATTAAGCTCTTCCAGAATTGACAAGTTGGTTCTGTGTTCTGTCCAGGACTTTTGTAGACTTCTTCTGTAGATCCACATCTACATTGATTGACTAACCTGAGCTTAGTCTTCCTTGTTATTCATGTCTCTCAATATTTTAATTAATTTAGCTGTTGCGGTTCGGGTCACTGCTAGTCTACGATTGATTTCTGAGGAGCCATTGTTGGTAACCATGGAGCCCAAATATAAAAATCTCTCTACTACTTCTAAATTCGCTACTTGGCTTATGTGCAATATGTTATTATTTACCCTCTCTACGATAATTATTCTAGTTTTTCCGGTGTTGATCGGTAGTCTGAATTCTTTGCTTATCCGGCTTAGTCGTTCAATGATAGTATAAGTGTGTCATCTTCGTACCGTAGGTTACTGATTTTTCTGCCTCCAATAGTGATTCCTCCATCCCTTTCGTTTAGTAATCTCCTCATTATACATTCAGAATATATGTAGTATGTAGCTCTGTCTAATTTCTTTTTTTTTTATCAAGGCTTGTTCAACCAAAAATTTTTTATTAAAAATAATGTGGAGCGTTCTTAAGAATTCCCACTATGATTCAGTATTTTCTAGGAGTTTTATTACTTTTCGTTTCCTCTAGAGATTCTTGTTATTTCCGATTCGCTCAAAACTCTGCAAAAGCATAAATTAGCTTATTCTGCAACCTAATTTTTTGACCAGTTATTTAGTTCCACTACCACATACCATTTTCGTCAGAATGTTTCCAAAATGTATTCGTGCCTAGTTAATATTATGCGGATTTTTTTTCATGGCAGAAAACAATTGTCAGCACTTGCTTGACAAAATAAAGAAAACTACAAAAGTAGCGATTTTTTTATTCTTCATGTCCCATGTTAGAAAAAGTTGGGTCTATAAAAGAAATCACTTGTAGTGTTACAGAAAAAATATCTGAATCAACAAAAATGTTGGCTCATCTAATATAAAGTAGTACCCAATATATACCCAATTTACCCAATTATCATTTATACACAATTTATTTGAAATATCAAAGATACCTTATATTTCTCACAGCTTTAATTGCAGTTTTCTCGCAGAAGTTTTTGATTAGAATTTTTGGGTAACGGTCTGTTTCAAAGGTAAAATAATGTATAAATCACGCAGGTTAATCTGTTGTGCATCATTCAGTGCTAATAGATTCGTGGTACCGAAACAATAAGTACCACTATAAAAGTACCTTTCTCTGCACAGGCTAGATCCACGGCTTTTGACACCCAAACGACTCAAAGTTTGCTCTAGGCGCGCCCACTCTCCACTGCTTAAGCTTGAATACATACACTAGCTACTTAGGTTTCCGGTAAAGGATTAGGGATAATCACATGAAGAATATACAAACAATTACTTTAGTAAAACAACAATCTAGTCGAATCAATCAAACATTTTTTGCCAGTATGCATATTGGGTCACCGCTATTCAGTCATTGAAAGATGTGATATATTTTATGATATACCATGAAGATATGTTTTAACTGTGTTTGAAAATAATTGTTTTATTCACCGTAAATACTTATGAACTTAATGAATTTTAGGCTTCAGCTAACATGAAGCTTAATAACTTAATGAAGCTTATCACTTAGATTGTAGATTTATGATTTCAAAGGGATCATTTGGCTTCGTAAACCTTTTCACACTGTCAAAGATCGTTTGTACTTCTATGTTTTAGTCCAGAAGACCCAATTTTCTAAGAAACCCTACTATTCATTTCGAAGCTACGTTTATTACCTGATCAGATCGTAAAAGACATGTTTCAGGTACTCTAAATGGTGCGCTCAGGCAAATATCCTAATTACAGCCAAGGCTCTGAACTTTTCCACAGGCGATTAAGCATGCCCTTTCTGGGATAGATCTACACACGCTAAGATAGTGGACGTGGCCCTAAACAAAGCGTACCGAATAGCAACAAGTGTCTGAAAACAAAGCCATTAGAGAAACTATATCATTGTGCGAGAATCTATTGAATGGACCTGCGAAGACGAACTACAGAGTACTCCGAGCGCTTCAAACAGTAATTTGACGACAGACACGTGATGGATGTTCGGTGCGCAAGAGTACTTACACGACGGCTTGCGGTTCAAATCCAGGAAATGTTTTCTCAGTGGCGTTCACGTGGAACCTACAACCTGGTATACTTCCAAACCAAACGCACCCACTGGTTTTAACTGCTTTGGACAATACTGAATCAAATGACGTTGGGCATGGCCGCTGTAAACACCAACAGACCAAGATAGGACCAGTTTGATAAAAATTATACCTTAAGTGTACGTGCGGCCAACAACAGGACATAAACCACCTGCTAATGTGCAACCAATGTTCGTACCCTAGCTTGGACGACCTATGGAAGACCAACACCAATGTAATAAACTGCGACCTATTCTGGGTCGAACACCTAAAATGATCTCGCTTGGACACGAAAAAGTAAAAGTAAGTTCAGGTGGATTATAGGCGGATTATACGCATTTATTTTCAGAGAGGATGACGGGCTCGGACATACTTAAATCCGAGGTAGAAGAAGCAATAAAACGGATGAAAAGCAGGAAAGCTCTAGGGCCTGATAATATCGAAGCTGAATTTTTAAAACTCTTGGAGGAAGAAGGAATAATTTGGATCACGGCTATCTTCAATAAAATATACAATACAGGAATCATCCCTGATAAATGGCTAGAATCAGAATTCATAGCGATACCTAAAAAACAGGGGGCTAAAAAGTGCGAAGAATATCGAACGATCAGCCTAATGAGCCACATGTTGAAACTGTTTCTTAGAGTCATCCATGGAAGAATTTATAAGAAGTGCGAGGAACAAATATCGTACAGACAGTTCGGCTTCATTAACGCAGTGGGTACCAGAGAGGCACTTTTCGGAGTACAGGTACTGATTCAAAGATGCAGGGACGTTAACTGCGACGTATACGCGTGCTTGATCGACTATGAAAAGGCATTTGACAGAGTTCAACATCAAAAGATGATAAACATTTTAAAAGAGGCAGACCTGGATGACAAAGACCTCAGAATAATTTCAGAACTCTACTGGAATCAGACCGCATACATGAAAATTAACGGAGAAGAAACAGATCACATAAAAATACTACGTGGAGTTAGACAGGGATGTATCCTATCTCCGTTGATATTTAATATGTACTCAGAGAAAATTTTTAACGAGGCTCTTTACGGAATAGACGAAGGCATACTTCTAAATGGTGAAAGAGTAAACAATGTTAGATATGCCGACGACACCATGGTGATAGCAGATAGTTTAGAGGGACTTCAGAGGCTAATGGACAGAATAAATGAGTACAGTCAACAGTACGGACTAAACATTAATACCCACAAAACGAAACAAATGATTATCAGCAAGGAGAATATAAACGGAGCTCATCTATACATTAGTGGGACGCAGATAGAGCGAGTAAAACAGTATTGTTACCTGGGAACTATTATTAACGAACAGTGGAGCAATTTACAGGAAATAAAGTGTCGCATGGGAAAGGCAAGAACGGTCTTTAACCAAATGAGCGCCATCTTCAAAAGTCACAACATATCCCTTGATACAAAAATGAGACATTTGAGATGCTATGTTTTCTCTGTGTTGTTGTACGGGGCGGAGGCATGGACGCTTATAGACACCACTATTAAAAAACTTGAAGCATTTGAGATGCGGCTTTATAGAAGAATGCTGAGAATATCATGGACAGCAAGGATCACGAACAAGGAAGTTCTAAGAAAAATGAAGAAGGAACCAGAGATTGTGTTTAAAATCAAACGCATAAAATTGCAATATCTGGGACACGTTATGAGAAATGAGCACCGTTACTCCTTGCTACAGTCTATATTGCACGGTAAAGTCAAAGGTAAGCGAGGACCCGGTAGAAGGAGAATATCATGGCTGCGGAATTTAAGAACATGGTTTAAGAAAACCTCAACGGAGCTGTTTCGAGCCGCAGCGAGCAAGGTTATGATTGCCAATATGATTTCCAACATCCGAAACGGATAGGAACCAGAAGAAGAAGAAGAAGTTCAGGTATTTATGACGTTAGCGAACATTTACTTGGCAGCTGCAGACAATATACATATCTAATCATCTCCTCTGAATTTTCAGAGAGCAACATTTGGAATCTGCTTTTTGTTTTGTCCACTTTGTCCATTTAGAGGACCTAATGAGAAGACCTGTGAAACCAGTATTATCAAGCTTTTAAGGTAGTTTGTCGTAGCAAGCGGAAGCATGTAATAACGTTTTTGCTTGCTTTTGGCCTGAAATATTTTCTCAATTGTGGGACAAGATTGGATGAGAAAAAATGTCCAGCGGACTTGCATAAGCGACAGCGATGAGAGAGAAAAGAGGCTAGGCAGCAGAGGCAAAATGTTATCTAAAGGACACCAACGACCCTTTTATCTACAATCTACAAATAAAAGTAATATTATTCACGTGAAGCAGATGTAATGTGTAATTTTAAAATACTGTGGAAAGAGAATTTTTATTTTCTGGTATTCAAGAACTAGGCTACAAGTGGCTGCGTTTGTATCATAGTGTTTAAAGTAATTATTTGTACCCTTCATATGAATTTAAGGTATGTTTAACATATAACATTAAGCAGAGGGACGCATTACAAAATTGTGGAGAAAAGTAAAAATATTCGAGATAAAATTCCAATAAACATCATTTATCTATTTTTAAACTTTTTATGGATGATAAACTAATTAATACTACTCATATGTTTCATGTATGCAGGTAATATTAACATTTTTTATGAATATAACTGTAATGCGTCTTAAAAGTACTTTTTTTCAAATTGTGACATATAATTTTGTTTTTGCCTCATATAACAAATAATATCAAAGGCCTCTTTACCGATTTGTTATCGTACACCAACATAAAAAAGCATTAAACAATTAACAAACTGATAAACAAAGATTATGGTAAGCGGCTGGTTTTATCGTAATACCCACACTTTTACTTATTTCAGAACTAGGTCAGGATTTTGTATCTTGAAGATCTTTCTTCTTCAGCACAACAAAGTTCCAACATAACTTATTACAATATATAACATATTGATCGCTTTATAGGAAAAGTTTATAATCAGAGGAAAAGTATAAGTTTACTTTGCATTTTGAGTCTCTATTCGTATTAAGTTAATAAATTTTATAGTCTGTTATACATAACGAAAGCCGGCCATAGAAGGATGTGCTGTAGAGCCAGTTTCTTAATACTGCGCAGCTCAGACAAAGTCGAATGCACGACATGGACTATAAATCCAAGGAAAAATTTGTAATACTTTATAACACAGCGGGGAATATGGGCTTGATGATAAATTTAAGTAAAATTAAGTTCATGGCATTAAGACCAAATATCAAAACTAGAAACATGATACTTTATTACTTGGACTATAAATAACGCCTGAAATGAGCGGGACATCTAGATAGAGCAAGTAGAGGATTCTCTGCAGGTCTTATTCTATTAACGAAATCTTGAAAAGTCTAGAAACAAGACCAACTTTGAGATGGAGGTAATAATGTTGGAAAATCCACAAGACTATTATAACAACAGGACCGAATTGAGAAATAAGCTAAGGAAGATCGAGGCTTACCTGCAAATATATACACAGCCAAGAAAAAGAACGTTAAATGCTTGAGCACTCTGTAATCATCACTCATAATTTTGTTTGCGGCTCGAAACAGATCAGCGGATGTCATATCACCCTCAGAGATTTTCGAGCCATTATGTTTTTCTTCCGATGATTTTTTCCTTTATTATGGAGGGTACACGGTTATACTTTAGATCTTGGATTTATTAATTCCATTGATCTTAATGCCTCCTTTTATTTCATCTAAGACTCCTTTAAAGATACATTCTGAATCGATTTTAAAGTACAGGCGACAAAATATCCCACTCCCGTGATATATCCACTACTTGCGTTATGCTTTGATCAATTCGGATATTGGCAGGTTGATGTCATTACAAATGTTTGATGATGCAGAGGTCTTGGTCATCAAATCCCATCTGTTGCAAGAAAACCATAATTTTTTGTCCAATCAACTTCTTCTTAAAGTCGATAAAACCCTTTTTTGAACTCTAACTTACAAACTGAATATTGCCTCTTTGAATCCAAGATTGTTTCTAAAACCAAGCCACTCGAGTGCACTATTCTTAAAAAATATTTCAATGCGTGAATAACACTGATGGTTCGATAATAGTTGTATTGTTCCTTTAGAATAAACCCTGTATTAAGGAATTTACAGCGAAACGTGTTACAATATTTAGGCTATGTCAGGACAGGTAAAACTTGGTCCTTCGGGCATTTTTTTTTATTTTTTATTTATGATTGTCAGAGCTGGGTCGGATACAGAAAAAAAGTATCCGGATACCGGATACGGATACTCAAAATGTATCCGGATACTTTTTAAAAAAGTACGAATACTTTCACTTCAAAATGTATTCGGATACAAGTATCCGGATACTTTTTTCGGATACTTCTTAGGATACTTTTAAGGATACTTTTAAAAGTGACCTAAATTGCTAGTGATAGAATTATGTGATGAGCATGTATTTTTATTGTATATAATAATAAAAAGAACGTGCATAAAATACTGGAAACAGAAATCAAAAAACACTCAAGAAATTGTTTATTACTTATGAATAATAAAACAAGAACATGATTAATCAAACCAGAACATACTATAATATGTAAAGAAAAATTAAATAAAAATAAAAACGTATTAATAAAGAAATTGCTGAAGATTTTTTCGCATATATTTACAGAAGTGCCTTTGAATTTGCCTTTGTAAGTACCAATACCTCAAAGTGTTCATCGCTTAAAGCTTTTCTTTTAGGTGTATCAATCATAGTTGCAAAAGAGAAAAGTCTTTCAACTGGTGCTGACGAAGGTAAGCATGTGTTATATTTTGTTGACACCCTTTTTAAGGTTGGGTATTCATTTAGGATTTGTAAATTGGTTCTTTTGTCCTCCAAATATCGTAACAATTCTAACTGTATTTTTGAAGTTTTATTATTTACGCTGGAACCCTGTTCCTGTTCATTATATGTAATAGTACAGCTATTGTCCACTTGCTGGTCTCGGAAATCGCTAAAATCAAAAAAGTCATCTAAATTTTGATCTCCACTTTCGTCTGATTCATTGCAACTTTCCAACTCCATTTGTTTTTTTGCAACAGTTATAATGCATTTTTTGATATCTTCTAAAGTTTTTTTGGGATTATGTACTACATTGTACCACTTTAGCTTAAATTTAGGAAGAAGAACTGCAGCTATAATTGGATCTTCCCATTCCAAATTTAAAATGTTAGCAAAACGAGTATTTAAGCTTTTAATGCACATTTTTGCTAGATGTTCTCCTCCATATTTCAATTTTGTTTGGGCAAGAAGTTTCTCATATTTATTAATTAATGAAATTAAGCTGGGTAACAAATATCCAAAAGATACATTCTCTTCACCTTGTAACAAATCTAACGTTAAAGCCAAAGGTTTCATAACTAAACAGTATTCCTCTAGGTATAATAGTTCAGTTTCCTTAAAAGGTTCTAATGTTAGATTTTGTAGCAAAATTGGAAGTTTTTCTTTTGCTTGAAGAATCTGTGAAACTGCATCAAAAGTGGAGTTCCATCTAGTGGCCCCTGGAGAACTTAGAGTATGTCCTAAAATTTTAATTATAACTTCATTGCTTTTTGGTTTATTCGATTTTTTCCATAACTGAGCACATTTACTAAATGCATTCTTTTCTCTTATGCGGATAGTTGGAATGTTTATAACAGTATTTTTATAATCTGTTGTGGCTATTAAATTTAAAGTATGTGTGGCACATCGCATATGCTTGGGTAGCTGTATATCCTGGTCTTCTAACTCTTTGCCTTCATCAACCTCTAAATGTAAAATTTGCAATTCATTTTCTTCTTCGTCAATTTCCTCATCGTCGTCCTCTTCATTTTTCTCGCCGAATACTTTAAAAGCTTTAACGAAATTGCTACCGTTGTCTGTTACTGTCCCCACAATTTTATTTTCTGTTAAACCAAATTTTAAATTTATATCTTCTAGCATCTCAGCTATGCTTCTGTAGGAGTGAACACCTTTAAACCTAAAATAAACAATGGTTCTTAAATTTTTGTTTGTACATCGTCCATGTAGAATGTACAAGACTATGAATTTGTATAGTGGGATGGCCGAAAAATAAAGGCTGTAAGATGTATTTTCGTTACAAAGAAAAATTTTAAAGAAAGAAAATAGGGTAGGACCCTTTAAAAATATTTAAAAATATAGAGTGTTGCACAGAAACGGTGGATAAGCAATATACATATTTTCAATTGAACCATCCTATATATTTTTACAATTTTGAATTCTCCTGCATTATCTGATTTCGGCATTTTGTTTAAATATTTGGGTTTAGGAGGTATAGATATTTGAAAATCACAATTTAGCTGTGTACCTGTTTTCACATGATAATTGTTGAAAACAGAAAATCGGCTGTCTTGTAAATATCTTTTTAAGTAAGTACTAGTCAATGCGATAAATAAAAAAGGGTGATAAAAATCAATAATTTCGGACAATAAACTATTATTAGTGCATTGAATAGTACTTCAAAAGGTAAGATAGGAACTTAAGCAACGATTTTCTTTATTTTTAATTTATTGCTTCCATGCAAAAAGGTGCTAGGTCCTAAATCTAACAAATAAATATATTGCTGAAATCGGAAATCAGATCATTGACGAAACTTTACAAATGTATAAAGTTTTCCGATTGAAAAATGTATCTTCGCTTTGCCTTATTTCTATAATTCTTTACAACATGAACATACTGTATATTTAAAAATAGTTGTAAGTTTAATAATTGTATAAATTAAAGTGTTTCATCTTTTTTCATAAAATCATTCCTTTTTGGATTTTGGCTACCCCGTAGAATGATTAAATACTTAATATTTGAGATTAGGTAGATCGTAGCGTTTTAACCAAAGAAATATCGAAAAATATACAATTATAATTTATTCACCTTCTACAGGCAAGTGCAGCTGATTTGCGGATAAAGTCCTCATCTAACCAGTGAACTGTAACTCCTAAGAAGCTTCTTTTTTTATTTGACCATATGTCAGCTGTAGTGCATACGTAATTAACACCCCTAATTTTATCTTTAATAATTTGCATATTTTCATCGTGCGAATCTATAATTCGTTTCATTACTGTCTTTCTTGTTGGTATTTTCAAATTTAATCCTTGGAAGATATCCTTAAAACTTTGGTGTTCTATTATAGATATTGCACTCATTGTGCTCACAACAAAATTTATTATTCTTTTTTCAAACAGAGATTGGCTTAAAACTGATTTGCTTCCCTCTTTGGCCATTCCAAAAATGTTTGGTTGAATAAGCTTAGCTTGTTTGGGTTCTCGACTTTCGAAATCTTGAGTTGCATTAAGTCTTTTTCTGGTCAAATCTTTCTTTGAAATTTTATACTTATTATACTCGTCAATTTTATTAGGATGAATCCTTTTTAAGTGTTTAAAAAAATTTGAAGAAGAACCTTTTATCCCTTTTATGGTTTTCTTCTGTGGAAGGCAGAGTTGACAATCAGCTGTAATGTTTTCGCCGTCGTTTTCTTTTATTTTAAAGTATTTTCCATCTAGTATGGAGGAACTACAAGCAAATTGCGAACTTTGTGGATCATCAGATTTTTCTCCCATGTTTTTAACAAGTCTTGTTAGAGGTTCGGATATCATACAAACTTGGTTTGGTTCATTTTTTCCTTTTAGTTTGAAGAAATTCATAAGAGAATTTGTCTGAGATTTTCGAGGTATACTTTGGGCAGAATCGGAATCTGATAATTCTTCTTCTAGGTCTAGGTGATAATCGGGATCATCTGAACTTGTAGCAAATGGATCTTCTGGAGTGTCATCACTTTGTTCTGGATTGGAACTGGTAGATGCAACTGCAGGATCAATTGAATTCATGTTGCTCTATCTGGAATTAAAAAAAGCTTGTCTAACTTACCCCCTCATACTATCATTTTTTAAACGAAATGAGCTCTCCTATCGAAATTCGACAAAGCTAGTTTGAAAATATTTTAAGAATATCACAATTTGTCATGGCACACGAATTAAAATGAATGGTCTGAAAGGACATGGTATACAAATTTTAAACGTAACTCCATCGAAATTTTGTTATTAAATGATAAAAAAACAAAATACGGCATAAACATTATTGTTGTAGTTATTTAGTTGTATGAAATAGACGTTAGACGGGACTAAAAAATTGTGAAATTCTGTGTGTTTTAATGTAATTTAGTTTTTTGTTTTCTTCAAATTCAAACACCACGCTGTCATTTAAAAACTTTACAAAACATCTTCATGTATATGTCTATGATGCCTATGCTAATAGAAAAAAAATTAAATTTGCAAAAATTTGCAATTTTGACACCCTGTATCTCAATAAGTAATCATAATCATTTGCTCAATAATAATGATCGCGTAGTCTTTTTTAACAAATAATTATAACTTTTTTACTTACTATCCGATATATATTTAATAACTAATGCATTCTTTAAATTCAAACACCACGCTGTCATTTAAAAACTTAACAAAACATCGTCAAGTATGTCTATGCCTATGCTACTAGAAAAAATTTAAATTTGCAATTTTGACTCCCTGTATCTCAATAAGTAATCATAATCATTTGCTAAATAAGAATTATTTACTCCGGTTTCGTAGTAACGCTGCGTGATCACGTAGTCTTCTAACAAATAATTATAACTTTTTTTACTTACCATCAGATAGATATTAGATAGATACCTATTTATTTAATAACTAATGCATTTTTTCTTTTTTTATTTCTAGAAATCTACTAATATTAGACTACTATTAATAATAAAACGCCAGTAAACTTTAGATATCTACTAATTAAATCGAAAATTAAATGCAACTTACCTTTAGAAAATTCTGTTATTCCGAATAGAAAAAACTATACGCATATAAACGCACTACACCTTTTACACAAATGAGCAATGGACTACTGAAATAATGAAAAACTTTTTCTATCATATCACCGTGTCTGTACTCGGTAGACAAGAATTTGCAGGATTTTTCCTGTAAAAACGAAACGTGTCACTGTCTTGAGCTTTCGATATTGAATTTCGCCAGCGTCGAATCAGCTGAGTTTTTAACTTTTAAACTTTAGGGGAAATAGGGACACACTAAACCAAAATTATAAATATTAAGAATGACTTTATTCTAATCCGAAAAAATACTTTATTCTAATTATACAGGGTTCTTCAAATTCTTCTAATTATACAGGGCTCTTGAAGATTTTTAACTGATTAGGTAAAAACAAAGCTCTATTGGCTATAATAATATATTATAACGATCACGATCACGAGTATGGAAAATGGGATTTATCATACTTCTCACTCAACGATCATACTATGTACACCTGGATTGAAGATAGGGCAGTGTGGTGCGTAAAGTAGTTCCATTATCGTCGAACATTAAAAATTTAAAAGCATCCGGACATCAAAAAAAGTATCCGGATACCGGATACTTTCAAATTTGGTCACGGATACGGATACCGGATACAAAATTTAAAAATTATCCGGATACAGCCTTCGGATACACAAAAAGTATCCGGATACTGTATCCGGATACAGAAGTATCCGGATACTACCCAGCTCTGATGATTGTTAAAGTTTTAATTGCCTGTTGGTTTTACCGTTGATGCAGGATATCAGAAGTTTTTGAGTTTATTCTTCTTTCTTCTCAATATTAGGCAAATTGGTTGTTTTATCTTCAGACATCTGACCACTACATGCGTATGTCATTTATGTTATCGCTACACCTCTTTCGCAAAGGAAAGGAAACCCACGCTCCAATGTGATGGCACGAGCTGTGCAGCTCGTTAATATAACGAACTAGTTACTCTCATTTCAGTGGTTTACTTGGATTGAGCCACAGTATAAAATATCAATTGGGTATGTGATTTTGAGATGGAATTGTGGGTGAAACAAGTCAACCAATGGATAAGTATGATAAATACTACACTCACTTGAGTGGTTTACTTGGATTAAGCCACAGTAGCACCAGAAATGTTTCAAACGACACATTATAAAATATCAATTAGATATGCAATTTTGAGTTATAATTGCGAGTGAAACAAGTCAGTCTATGGATATGTATCACAAATAAGATCTCACAAGTAGCAAGATTATTATAATTCGGTGATACTTATTCTTTGATCACTTCGTAAAATTTTAAACGTATCGTTAAGAAACTAATTTGTTTTCTAGATTTAAAAGTACATATCTCAAGTCGACTTATTGTTCTAAAATATTTTTTGCAATATTTTGTTTATTAGCTAAATTGCTTGTGCTACATGCACTTTAAAATCCTCTTTTTATAAACTTCCCTGAAAATTGATTACTAAATAAAGATTACCAAACAAATAGTACTTTTTTTAAAGATTTTTTTATAAGTTTAAATTTAAATAGCTCTTAATAATGCTTAAAAAAGATCTGAACCGCATTACAGCATTTCTAGTAACAGTTTTTCAAAAAAATCATCCAGCTTATCATAACCTTTTTTCGTTTTTCAAATGTTTATTTAAAGCTGCCAGCTTAAAGTTTTAAGTAAAATCACCAAAAGAAAACTTACCCAACAGTGATTGGCTGTCGATTGATGTCAACATTATCGGGAGCGGAATACGCATTTGTAGCGTAATATTCTTTGACATGTTGCGGTGTAATGATGATATCATTGCTGATCTGAGAAGGAGCTAAAGAAAAAAATAAACTGTTTAATATATGATTATTACAAGAGACAAATATTTAAAAAATGGTTTTTACGAAATTATTATTGTTACTTTAATCCAAAAAGATTCATAGTCAAGGTTATTTAATATGTGAATATCTCTTCTGTTAATTGCATCAACGGTTTATGATTTACTATATCTAATGCGTTATTTTAATTTAGAAAATAAACATACGAGAAAGTATTGAAACATTGTTAGCCTAGTGTAGAAGCAAACAAAATTGAAAGTCATAGTATTTTATTATAATAAAATAATATTCTCCTCTTATAGGCGAGTGTCAAACAGCATCCTGTTTCATACATCTTAAAGTATAAAGTGACATACAATAGCCAAGTAAAAAAGTATTTATAACATATCTTGTATGTATAACTTTAAAATTTTTCATTAGCGGGAAATTATTATCCCACTGAAATTTAGGTGAAAGCGAAAAGCATTCTAATTTATTGGGATAAATATTTCCCACCTCAAAAAATTTGTTTTTTTTTTGTAATTAATTGAGTAAACAACGGTTGTTTTATATTCCTTGTAATCTTATTTCACAATTCAAGACAAAATATCTTAAAAAATATAATTGCCAGTCTCTTGCCACCTAAAGGGTTAACATTAATAAAAACCCAATCTTTAAACTTTGATGATGTTATTGATACTTTTGCGTAACAGAAAGCTCGGAGAAAAGAGTTTTATGAATAAATATCTCAACATTTCCCTTTATTTTATAATACTCGTAAATATGCGATACCTTTGCTTTCGAAAATGAGATATTTAACTAGGATTACACAATATTACTGATGGGTTACAATTAAATTTAAATTACAATGTGATGATTTTTGGATTATGCAGAAGCAAACCTACTAGCATGACATTATCTGTCCATTTCCTATAATGGGCACTAAATGGAGTCTGATATTTTTCATAAAATATCTAAGAACGCCCATCATGTAGAAATAATTTGCACCTTTCTACTTTAAACAAAGCATACAATAAAGTGTAAATAATATACGAATAGGAGTATTCACAACTCGCCAACCTGTCATTCTATTATACGTATTTCGCTAATATTAGCTCGTCAAATATTCGCTCCGTGCGTGACTGACGCGACACCTACCGCCTTCATCTGACAATTTTGGAGTCCCAATTTTCAGGTTAAACATATGACATATGTTTGACATTGTTAAATACATGCGAAATTGACAATTATTAATAAATTAATTTTTTAACTATATTTTTTCAGTTTATGTACAAAATAAATGTAGTATTACAAACTGGGTTTCTCAAAATTCATCATAATATATCTTTTCAACTCCAAACGGAAAAGAAAGGGAAAAATCTAGTACTAGCAAATCAAATTTTTCACGCAAAAGAGCATATAATTAAAAACAATAATAGTAAAAGTTATGATATAAAAGCTAAAGTCATCTGCAGTTAGCTTAAAGCCTTATGAAATATCATTCAAGGTAAATTATTTAAATTTTTCCTATTTCAATTGCATAAAAATGAAATTATGTGATATTTACTTTTTCATATTAATAGCATGAATTCATCTTTTTCTTTTCTCTAATTTATAAGTAATCTTTGGGAACCTATAAAAACTACACTCACTGTTTTTGCTATTATTAGCACAATTAAATACGCAACATGTATTTGCACACATTTTTGATAAAATTTATGCGTAAAAATATTTTGTCCAATATTTCAATTTTGTCATATTTCGCCGCTACGCACGCTGGCATCGTTTCAATGTATCCCTACCATGGTCACGCACGGAGCGAATAACTTATTGGTATAGAAGAAATAAAGAACATATCCCCTTGTATATTGTTGTTTAGTTCAAAACATTTCAGCCAGTCAATGACTAGTGCAATCTGAATTATGCAGAAGCAAACCTAGTATTATGTCATTCTCTGTGGCTTTTCTATAAAGGACACTAGATGGCGCCTGGAATGTTTTTCTTGGTGCCCCATCCAACAAATTTTCCATAGGCCTCAGATACTATGGTTAGGTCACTGCATATTATCATGTCAAAAGTTAGTTAATTCCCTTAATACTTGGCGACTTTTGTCATTTACTACACGTGGAATATTAATTTTGTCCAGAAGTTAATTAAGAAAGAAATATCGAACAAATAGGAATGAACAAAAGATCTAGAGAAATGACAAAATGCAATACAAGAGATAATACACAGATAATGTTGCAAACAAAAGCAAATAATAATTCCATTTGAGGATATGCCATTAATTAGGTTTTTATTTAGCCCTTTATCTTATGATTAATAATTTTATCTGGTTGGAAAATTTGTTGACTATCATATTGCGCATGCCAGGCTACATTTCTTCCTACGGTTATCACCCATTCTAACCGCTGGCTGCCGTTATCTCCGATACAGGTATTTTCATTACGTTAAATTACAGAATAAAATGTCCATAAAACAAAGATCAATATTGAATAACACTTATTGACACATTTTATATCTAGCTATTTATATCTTTATTTGCGTGTTGTATTGGCAGACACTAGAAAATCTTTTTTAAACATTGATATTTAGGTTAAACACATATTTTTCAGTACCATAAACAAGCTAATAATGCTTATATTGTGAGCAATACAAACAAATATAAAACTTGTAAAACTAATTTATTCTATTACTTGCTATGTTTAGAACTTTTAAGTCAGAGAAGGTATTGTTAAAAATAAATATATTACATAGTTTTGTTAGTTATACCAGTAATTAAATTAGGATATCCTTGAATATCCAAAACAACTATTCTAAAATCGGATTACTAATAAACAAACATCTTTATTGTGCTATATTTAACCTATGTGGAAGCGGAAAATCAGATCTCATTTTATTTCATAAAATCTTACTTGCAATATGTATAAAAAACAACAAGCAAATGGGTTGTTCACATTTTGTTAATGTACTAAAATATCCAGTGGCAGTTTCCTATAAGTGACTATAGTGTTTTCGCAATGGCCACGGAGTAATAATTATTAGCCTATATTATTATTTACAATATTTGTTTCGAATAGGTAATAGCCCAGGCTGTGGGGGAAAAAAGGGTGATTTTACACTGTAATCCAGGAATTTATGGAATCCCAGTTCATTCAACAAAAAATTTTTGGTTATTGTTTATTTATGAGCGTTTATAGGTGCAAAATACGTATTTTTGAGTTTTTCCATTTTTTGCCTAAGTAAGTGTTGTAATAGGTAATTTCTGTATCAATTATAAAAGTACTCTAAAAGACCTTCAATTTGAGCAGGTATACCCGGCAAGGTAAACTTTATTCGTCATTTTTAACAATAAATAATGATTTTAATTTAAGGAGAATACAAGTACTTGAAAATATAGCTTTTAAGTAGTAAATGACGCCAGATTCGTTTCTTAATTGTTATTAATAAAGCCTCAGTGATTAAAAAAAAAAATATGCTAACTGGCTCCTATTGGTGGTAGAAAACTCTTTTTTAAAAATCTTCGTCTCGAAGCCAGCTACAATAATCTACAAACAAGAAATTTGTAGGGTACATAGGGGGCGCTGTAGCTCTAAATGTTTATAACAACTTCAAAAATAATTATTTTTAACGGGTTGAAAATTTTTTTCATTATTTTCCAGTGGATTATTAAAATTTACAAATTTAAAATTAATTTTATAAAAAAAAAATTTTATTTTATAAAAAATAAAATTTAAAATAAAAAATTAAAATTTAATTTTTTTTAATTTTGACCTTCATTCGTTATTTTTGCAATAACAAATAAATTAAATTGAACGTATACCGGCTCAAATTGAAGGTCTTTTAGAGTACTTTCATAATATATACAGAAATTACCCATTACAACACTTTTAAGGAAAAAATGAATAAAACACAAAAAATACATATTTTGCACGTATAGACGCTCATAAATAAATAACCAAAAATTTTTTGTTGAATGAACTGGGAGATTGAGGTTGCCCTTTATACCTAGGCCACATTACATAAATTCCTGGATTAGAGAGTACTTTTTCCCCACAGCCTGGACTATAACTGTATTATTTCGGTATATACTCTACATGTTTTTTCAGTTGTTTGTTTAAATTTTGTAAAATAAAAGTGCCTATTATAAAAACTTATATACAAAAAATCCTTTATAAAAGGTATATTTATTCTAAAATTGCCCTTTCGGGTTACATCACAGAACGTTTGGGACTAATAAGTCGATCATCAGTGCAGTTGCCAGGAATAAAAGAGGGAAACCACTAAATATGAGAGTAAATAATGTTAACTGTTAATTAATACAAATTTGTTGTAAAATTTAAATGATGTAGTTTTAAACAGATTTACATCACAGCAACGCAAGACTCCCAAGGGGTTGCCAACCCAAGAGAAGATATCTCTATGGGTCCTCAATAGTAACTGAGTTAGTTCACGTAACCGCTAATATGTAACGCCGGCTACACACATGGTGGCCAACGTTGGTCCCAACAGCGTTCGTCCAATGTGTGTGTACCGACAAAACTGTGGTACTATGGCTGTTGGAGCTAATGTTGGCGCCAACGTTTTTATGACTTTAACCAACGTTGGAAGTTTTCCGTGGACTGTCAGTTTTTGCGTACACATCAAAGTGATTGGCGCCAATATTGAAATTGCCGACCATACATTGGTACTACAGCAGTGTTCCAATCGGCGTATAATTATGCTATTTGCGCATAATTTATATTTAAAATAATATATCAAACAAAAAGCAAAAGAAAAGAAACCAATGACAAGCCACAGTTTATAAAAAGAGTCATCGTTTTCTTTTTTCTTTTAAATCCTTGTGGTAATATTTTACACAGCATTCTTTTTAGAAAATAAAAATTACTTTATCCAAGAAAATTTTCATTCAATGACGGCATTAACAAACAAATTTACAATATGTAAGAATCGATCTTCGTCCACCTGAGTCACCTCCGTTGAGTTGTTTAGAATCGACACTCCCATACATGTCGGTGGTCTATCAGAACTGGGTTTATGTTCAAAAGGGTATTTCTTACATAAATAAATAATATACATATCTGGTTTTTTCAGTACCTTTCAGGTACAAAAAAATGTACTTATCTAATACACCACCGTCGTATGGTCAAGTAACTTTTAAAATATTTCCTTCCATATATCGGCTGAGGATTTAAGTCACGTTTGATGCAGAATATAGCCAAAATAGAAGGCTAAGAAATTTGGGAATTGAGTTTCAGATTGAGGGATTCAGAGCCTCGACGTCAGTTTTACATTCATATATTCAGTCTGCAGTTACCAAATACGGCATCTCTAAAGATCTAGTAGCTTTAAGTAACGCTGTAGACAAAATGACATAAAATTCGCCTTTTTGTAGTAAAATATTATCATATGCACTCATTATCACGACAGACGCAGTCGCTGCAATTTCCATTTCGGATATTAGCCCAATACTCAAACCAATGTGTGGATGCCTCACGAACGTGGGAACACAGTTGACCCAACGTTGGCGCCAACGTTGGATCCCATGTGTAGAGCCGATCGAAATGAATCTCATCGCTCATGATAATTGTCGATGAAAAATACTCCTCCTCTTCGTTGAGATTCAGGATGGCTGGAGCGTAGGTTAGACGTGTTTCGCGGTCAACAGCTAACAACTGATGCACTGTCTGCACTTTGTAAGGGAACAACTATATATCTTTCACCAAAATTCTGCATAGGCTGATGCCCAATCGAGTAGAACGTCGGCGTCGTCTTGTCGATGTTATGAGGTTCTCTTTGACATCTTGCCATCCAGCAGCGATATTCTTAGCAGAACAGCTGCTTAGGGACCAGCCAACCTTGAGAGCATCTCGTGTTGTATCAGCCTCATTAGGACAAGTGGCTACACGCCGCAGTGTTTGTCTAGTACTCCAGTTGAAGTCAAACCTTCAAGAAATCTGGGATGAAATTCTACTCGCGCTAACGCAATTGACGAAAAAAGGAAACAATTGTGCATGTTCATGCGGAGTAAACCGATTGCTGGCTGATTGATTTGTATTCTGCGTTTGTTTATTTCGTAAATGTCAAAACCGAATTGACATTTGGCGCTATTTGTAAAAGTTAAAACGTATTCCAATAGGGTGATTACTTTTGTTCAATCTGTTATAAGCCAAGAGCAATAAAGACATTGTTTAAAAGAACAAATATTCATAGAAAAAACTATTTCTTTGCAGTTATGAACTTGTATAGACAGAAATTTTTGACATTAAATTGATAACAACAATAATAAGAATCTGTGTTGAAGAACAAAGTGCAAAATAAAAAGGTACTCGCAAGTAATAATTATTAAGTCATTAAAATATTGTTAATAAAAAAATGCGGTTTCCAGGCACATTAAAAATTATAATTTTTGTTTTTAAGTTGGTGATTTATCATACATGGTAAATATATTACATCATACCGTTGATTGAATAACCCAAATAGATCTGCAGCCGTACACAAATTAAACGTAGCAACTATTCTGTTCTCAAAAACCGTGTCGCCATCTATGTCCGAGAGAGAAAATTACACTACGGTTAAACATAAAAGATTTCTTCTCTTCATCTTACCTCCCCTTAATTCTCAACGTAAATATTGCTTCCCCACTTTAATTCCTAAATAAAATCATACATTCAAACTGTGCATTTTGAAAATTGTATTGTAATTTATGTGTGTCCTAATCCAGTTCCTTTTAAATACCTATCGAGTGGTAAGTATTTATTTTATGTATACTTTTTTGTTTTTGGCAAAATCGCTTTCTTGTAAAATAATGATTTCTAACACAATTAATAAAATCTATTTTAATATCTTAAGCTATTGATTATATATACTTTAGAAAGGAACTACAACGATCTGGGGGATTTATTGTTTCATATGGTCAATGGACCACAAGCAAAAAAAAAACACGAAAGAAAGAATTTTGTTTTTTGCCTTATAACTTTTTTCACGGAGATATAAATAAAGGTATTGATTGACATAAAAAAACTTTCATCCTTTCTCTTTAAAATGACGTTTGGTCGAAATGTCTATGATTTATAGTTTTAGAAATATGATTTTTGAAAGATCGTCACTCACAGCATTTTTGGGCCATTTCCCTTATTATTTCGCAAACATTGTTCTGTAACTTTTTTCTACGAACCTTTAGGTATATAGAATGGTACATTTTATAGGAAGATAAGTCAATTACCGTTACGGTTGTATTCTATTGTACGAGGTTGTACGACTATTTTTAAGCAATTTATGGTTTTTCAAAGTTTATACTTTTAACGATTCTTGATATTTTTCACGATTATTTTTTTAAATTCGCATTATACTTTTTTTCTGGTACCTTTGAGTATATACCTGACTCAAAATTTTTTATTCAGCAATGTATATATGTACCAGAAAAAAAGTTATGAGAAATCTAAAAATAATATCTAATAAAAAGTATCAAAAATCGTTAAAAGTATACAACTTTGAAATACCATATCTTGCTTAAAAATAGTCGAACAATGTTTGCGAAATAATAAGGAAAATGGACCAAAAATCCTGTGAGTGGCGAACTTTGAAAAATCATATTTCGGAAACTATAAATCCTAAGGTCTTCTACCAGAAGTCATTTTAAAGGGGATGGATGTACGCTTTTTTTTTGTGAAGCAATGCCTATACCTATGTATGAATCTACCTGTATTGAATTGAAAAGACCTGATCAAATAATGTTGAACTTGAACTTAGGTACTTCATAATTTCAAAAATGAAGTAAAACTTATGATTCTAAGCCTTGAAGATCATCATCTCTCGTATTTTTCAGTTTTAAATTGTTTATAGCTTGAAAACGATCAGCTTAAGAACAAAAATTAAAAAAGCACTTTTTTGTTTTGAATGAATCTAAAATAATATCTGTCCGCAAAATTTTCTTTATAAATAAGTTATTATTAAATTATTAATTAATTATAGTCACAACAAAATTATATCAGGCACCCCTTGATTTTATAATTATTAACATTCTAAATTACATATCAAATAATTTTCATTGCAGTTCGATCTTTATCGTATCTGTATACAAAATATAATATTGACAAAATAAATTCAAACGTTGGTGAAGTGCTAAATGCTTCACAGACATATTTCCTAGAAATCAGAGATAACGCTGATGTGATGTCCAGTTCTCTGACTCACTACACTTCGTAAGTACTGACATAAATTGGTTGTGGAAGGGCACGATAGGGGAGGTAACGGCACCTCTTTCTAGGATCATTCTCGTATGAGCGCAAATTCGTAACTAGTTGTTTCCCGTAATATCCACTAGAGTCGCTGATTCTTGATGAAATTTTAATTTTTTGGGTTGCACGTTTCTCTCCATAAGCGTTGCGGATCTATTTGGGTTATTCAATCAACGATCATACTTACAGAAATACTGAGAATACAAAAAAAAATAAAACCGCAGATGGATAAAGAAAAAAACAAAAATGGAAATAGGTAATACTAGAAAATCCCAAAGAAACAAGGTAGACAACGTTGTAATAAAGAAAGATACGAGCAATTGCAAATAGAGCGGCATAGATAGGTAAAAGAGTTGGAGCGACGGAAGGCAATGAAAGCTGTGATATCTTTGAACATTCAATAATTTAGTTTATATAAAAAATTCAAATTTCAATAACATCAAAAACCATAAATTTTTGTCTTGGAGCTAATGAGTTATCAATAGTACATTAGAGCAGAGGTTCTCAAAGTGGGTGAAACGGCACCCAGGGGTGCCTCAAGCATTTGCCAAGGGTGACGTGGAACATTTAAGAAAAGTTGAACAACCGGCCGCAGCACCACTGTATAATCGAAACATATCGACTATTTGTACTTCTGTATTCTCGATAGCGACCGAGAAACAAACAGACGAATTCGACCGACGCGACTGCTACCTGCATTTATTCCAAAGTTTAATTCTTGCAGCCGATAAGTGAGTTTTGCAAAACTTAGAGTTAGATTTCAAAGTGGAAGTTTTGGATATAACTGCAGAAGAAAAGTGACGACGTAAGTAATTATATTCATTGGAATTAATATGTACTTGTGTTGCTATTTTTGACATAAAATATGTCTTGTACTATTACGGTTGGAAAATACCATTCATTGTTGGAAATGTTTGGCTTTCTTTTATTTAGGACATTTTTTTCATTCCAGAATAATGGAAAATTTTCTGAAATCTGGGCCTTTGAAAAAGAAATGTAGTGAAGTCACTAAAGCAGCTGAATCGACTAATTCAGTGACAACTAGTAGAAATGGAGAAGATGCAAATGTTCATGAGATCCATTCGAGTCCAGCTCATCCAAGTTGTTCTCCCTCAATTCGTGGAAAGGAGGTTCCTTACCAAAAAGAAATTCGGGGAAAAATAAGAAGATATGATCCTAGTTATCTCACGTTATATGGCTTTATTCAAGTTGGCAACGAACAGGTATCAAAAGGCCAATGCGTTTATTGTCACAAAATTGTTGCTAATGGGTGCTTGGTTCCATCTAAATTAAAAGACATTTGGAAAGTAATCAAACCTCTAGCTTCATCACTTCGGGCAGGGTCATGCATAATTGAAAGAGTCTGCAGAATGAAAAGCATCATTTATTGTTGGTTTGCACATTGCAAAAGCTAAAATAAATTTGGTAATTAATTATCTTTTGGACAAATTTTGACTTGTACTTAAAAGTGGCAAAAACCAAGAAGACGTGTTCATAGGCAATACGAATTTTATCTTAAAGTACACACTTACTCAGATGCAGTTATCAATAAAATACAGCTGCATCACTTAAATAAAGTTTCTTTTTTTTCAAATAAAGAAGTCTGCATGGTTTAATTTTATTCAGATATGAATAAAGGGTGGCAGGAATGTTTGCATTATATGTTTTCGACAATGATGCTATCAAAATATTCCCATATTGAGTAAACTGACGATATCAGGGCTATAAATAGTGCTACGCTTCAATCGCCTTCAATCTGGACCTTTTACGTGATAATCAGATACTATGATTTTTACACTATTTTTACTGACGTCGTATCTCCACCAAAGAAAATGAGACGATCTATATGCCCAATAATAGTCAACCACATATCGAATACCCATAGAACCAAAATGCAATGCTTTCTCCACTTTATAAAAAAGTGACAGATCGAATCGTCAAACTAAACGTCCATCCTCAAAGTCCAGCTTCAAACCAAACGAAGACTGTACAGGAAGACCTAAGATTGACCAAAGATCTGTGATATGTACCCAATAATTATTCACCGCAGGGAATCGCATTCGTACGAAGTACCTATTGAAATATGAGAACTAAAAACGATATCAATATTTTCTATTTTTAAATTAACATACTCATAACACTATTACCCAAAGTGAGTGGTCACAGATTAGTGGCTATGAAGATACCAGGACACATCCTACTAAAGAGACATACATATTGATGCTCCTCTACGAAAATAGGTATATTTAAAATATTAAATATGTCACTACAAACTATACTAAATTTATTTGTGACCAAAGGTATCACCATTGGTAATATGTAAAGTAAATAGGAAATAAGCACAGATCATTAATGTTTAAAACAGACATAATGATCCTGACGAACATACAAATACATGTTTGCTAGAATGAACTAGATTGAAGTCAAAAACAGCTGAATCAATAATCGACAGATTACAAAGAAAGTTAAAAGTTGGGAAAATAGCTTATCACGTAAAGCCTTAGAGCAACCATTCGATTTGTAATGCCACATCCTCAAGAACAGTCATCTTAGAGAAGATAATATTTCACACAATTCAAATAAACAAACACCAATAGGAAGAAACAAAAGAAATCGAATACAAGGAAAAGGAAACTACTCAGTAAAGATTTTATTACAAATTAAAGATATAAAAAAATAATCGAAAAATGGTACAATAAAATGTGTCAAATAATCAAAGCTAAAGAAAGAGATCAAATAATGTCACTCGTTAAGGAAAATTATCACACATATGAAAACTTAGGACAAATGTATTTGCAATGTCAAGAAGTTAAAAAAGAAAACATGACCTGTCATTGATCAGGCCATCAAGGGCTAAAGCAATGATTATCAACCTTCTTTTGGCCTGAATTGGATGATATGGACATCAACGACATGTTAAAACAGCACTGTGCGAAGCAGCAGCGGATATTTGAACTGTTATATTCCATAGATAATGGCATTGAGAGAAGGCCCTTTAAATGAATTTAAAAAATCGATGATATCACACACACACACACACACACACACACACACACACACACACACACACACACACACACACACACACACACACACACTGTTTAATTTTAATTTAAAGATATGAAGCTCTTAATTAAAGACGAAATAGAAGAAATATAAGTAAATATACTTTCCCTTCTACACCGACGATACAACTATCTTTATTTCAGCGTAGGATAATCTTGTTCATCTGAAGTTGCATAAAACTAGACCAAAATGCAGTTACAAGCGAAGGAAACTATTTTAATAGTGCGATAGTAACATAATAAAAACAAAAACAAACTTTATCAAAATAACACACCGATTACTTCTACCTGCACTACTGAACTAATCTCTAAACGTTATCACCATATTTGATAACTTCTAAAAATATTTATTTAAGTAGTACAATATTTATTTAAGGAATAAATTTAAAACACAGCTTTAAAAAAACATAATTTTTAACTACAAGTATATTAATATATTATTTTAAATTAAAAATTAAGTAAACAGGTTATTGTAAAAATATATGCATGTTTTTAATATTTATCGATTTGCTAATGTAATTGATTAATATACTTATCAGACAATCAAGTACTTAGTCCAAATTGATGCCAAAAAACTAATTTAATTTAATTTATATTTTATACGTAAAGTTAATCTTTATACTGTTCAACTCAATGTAAAATAGGAGAGTCCAGAAGCATTAAAAAAAAATTATTTCCTGGCTTTGTAGGTTGTTGTAAATAAAAATACTTAACTATTGCTTAAAAGTTTCGGCTGTTTGTCATTTTCAATAAGCACTTTATTTTATATTCATTACATTATACAATTATATGTCAGGTTTACATTCTTTAGAACTTTAACCAGTTTAACATGGATGAAAATATTGGTATCTGACATTGACAGATATGACATCTGGCATGTATCTTAAAACAGGAGTGGTTCAGTGAAAAAATTAAATGACACAGTAGAGAATATATCTGGAAAACTTCATGACATGGGAATGTGTTTGTCATCTAGCAAAAGTCAAGCGATTTCAAGTATTTCTGAATCACTTTAGATTCTGGAGGAGCAAATACTTCCCACCAATACTAGCTGCCTTCCAGAATAGACTACATGAGATTCATGGGGTGGCACATAACTGCTTATTTCCTTGTCACTCCTTCCCGCTTGATTCTCAGATTTCTCCTATGGTTTATGAAACTCTAAGCCTAGGGAAAGAAGGTAACCAAGACAAGTTTGTATCCAGTTACCAAGGTACCTTGATAACTGGTCTGAATATAAACTTATCATCACAGATGGATCCAAAGATGAACATGGTAATGTGGGCATTGGTATATATTTTAATGAAAACATCGAATTAACACCAAGATTACTATCTGCTAATTCAATTTTTTCAGCAGAATTATTTACGATAAAAAAGGCATTAGATTTAATTCAACAGAATAAGCCTTATTTGTAGTGATTCAAAAAGTGCTCTGGAGAAAATTACGAGACCAAGGTTTAAGGCTGCAGCAGACACACAAACTCTTCAATTAAAACAAAAATTTAGTCAACTTCATGAACAAAATAAAGAAATTAAATTCGCATGGATTCCAAGTCACACCGGAATCGTGGAGAATGATAGAGCTGACCATCTTGCCAAACTTGGAAAAAAGCTACCTGTTACTGAAGAACAAAGAGCTGCCTTTAAAGATTTTCAAACTAAATATAAAGAAAACCTGTGGATCGGTTGGCAAAATCGGTTCCAACAAATAGGAGAGTATAACATGTACAATTCGTTCCATAAAATAAAATACAGCATTTCGTAAGGTATAATATAATATGTTTGTATCTACTTAACTGTTGATTAATTTTGTAGTATGTTCTTGACGAATTTGAAAAAATAAAAGAATCAACGAAATATCGAACATCAGAAATAAATGGAACCGTAGTCCTGACATTTTAACACGATTTCGTAGTATTTAAATATACCATATACAGGGTGAGTGGAGAGAAATGTACCGAACTCTAGCGTGTATAATATACGTAACAATAATTAAAAATAGCTTGTATATTGTTATTAGATTTTCATTTGTTTTTGAGTTATAGCGATAATATCACAAAGTTGTAATTTTTGATTAATTTAATATTAAATGTTGTTGTAATACATTGAATTACAAAATTTGACGTTGTTGTAATAAATGGTTCTAATTGCTATATATTTTCGGGTTAATACCTTAAAAGAAATAAAAAGATTAGAGTAGTTTTACAAAAACACAGTTATTTTCTGCTAATTATCACATTTCTGTACCAGGTATCTGTGATTCATTTGTTGACTGTCATATTATGTGATAGTGTAGTGTCAACTTGACTTAACATTTCTTTGACAGCGTGTACAAAAAAAGTTGTTATAAAATGCCACATACTTATTCAAATCGTGATTATGCAAATATGGTGTCTGTTTATGGATTTTGTAAGGTAATGTAATTATAATAAACAGAATCAAACCTCGAGAAATTAAGGAAAGCCCAAAACTGGGAAAGAATTCTGGCAAAAGTCATCACCAACCATCAAGAAGAAGAATTTAATTATTGAAGAAAGATCTATTAATACAAGTTATAATTGCACTCTAATACCAGTTGTATTTGCATTAATTTAAATATTAATCAACTCAATACTCTTTTCTATTGAAATTAAGATGCCAAAGTACCCCATTTTTTAATTATCTGCTAGGTTTAGAGCAACTACATATTTGACATTTTCCAATTAAATACTTATTTGCAGATTTATCAATTAACAAATACACATAACATGTTGTAACAACAAAAGTAAATGAGCCTTTTGCTCCCCTTTTTTTGCCATAGTCATATAAAATCCAATTAAATGATTGGGCAAAAGTTGAAAGACCAACTATATCCGAATATTTTATTCCATTTTGCTGCTAGGTTATAAACGAAAACGAATCAAATTGAAGCATTATGGATATGAAAATGGAATATATAAATAGCTTAGGCCGCATATAAAACTAACCAAGAAGTACTGAGAAGAATAGAGTAATTATAAACATAAAATTAGAAAAACATAATAATATATATGAAAGAAAATCGATATCGATAAAACTTTTATTCTGAAAAGAAAAAAACTTATTATCAAAGGAAAAATAGAGGGTTGAAGTGGCCCAGACGGTAAATAAATATCTTGGATGAAAAATATTGCTCCAAAATTCCAGTGCATAATACAGTTTTTCATATGGCAGAAGGCCATGCACTTTTATCTATCGTCAATTTTTGATTTTTTTTGCTATAGCACATAAGAAAGAAGACTGACAGTTCTTTGCACACACACAATAATAAACCTTTACAGAATATCAGCATCACAGGACTTCGTAGTTCTTAAGTTTACTTCAATTGGGATTCAATAGCTTCCCTATTTGCTATCTTCCAACTCATTTCTGTTAAAGGTTTATTATAATACTTTGTTTTCCTACTATTTCCAACATATATTGATTGGGTCCTTGGAAATCAAATAATAAACAAACATAATTAATAGTAGAGTAAATTATTGAGATTCTAAAAGCTATTAAAATATGGAAACTTCAATGCATTATTATAGACATAGAGGAGAAATATGTAAGATGTTAATTATGAACTATAAAAGAGGAGCGATAAAAGGAGGTGAATCTTAGGAAGATACACATTATCCCACGCAAAAGCTCATTGGAGCTCGTGAAAAGTGGAAATAAAGTTAACATTATTGGTCCCATCTTCGATTGGAGAAGGAATCTTAAGAAAATAATACAAAAGATATTTTCTGAAAAGATTTGTTACAAAGTTCATTTTCATATCTCGTATATTTAGCAAAAAAGAATATTGTGTTCTTGAAATATCAAAAAATAGAACATTCGTTTTTGTCGTATCCAAAATTTTCCCTGTTTTTTAGTGTCGTAAATTACTGTTACCGATATATAAAGTGAAGTGAATATTTAATTTACTTAATATCTTACATAGATAAGTGTCATCGTATAATCGTCGTGTAATATTTCGATAATCACGATAGCACGACAGCACGACAGCTGATTTATTCGACTTTTGACAGTCCTATCCAACTCTCAAAATATTAACAAAAAATCCTAACCTGTAAACTCCTAGAGTACATACAAAAACGGTACCTACTTACCGATAGAATTTCTGTTATATTCACTCTTCTCGTCGTTGGTAACGTCCAGCCTCATGGAATCGTCGCCGTAGCTCTTCATATCGTCCACCGTCATGTATTTGTACTGCTGTTGATCTAGTAGAGGATCATCACCTAAATCACAACGATTTTTTACACTGAAACCTCTCACAATACTGAAGATAATACACACTCTCGTACTGATATCGATGGTTAGCTGATAAAAAAATATTAATAGACCGATAAAGTTGTTTCAATAATTATTTCGTTTTTACGATAAGGTTCCATGCGGTGCGGTTATGTTTCGTAATGTATTACACTGATGTTTGCTGTGTAGTTGGTTTGAAATTAAATTTTAAGTGTTTGGACTAATGCACGCTTTGCAAGATGATATAATACGTGTTTGCATCGGGAGAGGATGTGTTAGTGTAAGAAAAACAAACGGTAAGACTGCTCGTTAGTGTATGTTTTTGTATCGTAATATAAAGAAACATTAAACTATCTGTTCGAAGATACTCTAAATGGGAAATAAATTAAATCTAATAATATAGTATATACAGTGATGAGAGGAAAAGCGTAAGATGAAGTAAATACATATGCGGTGATTTGAGATATTGCAATTTTTTATTTTTATCTTTTTGATTCCGTTTTGAAAGTCAATTTTAAGGTTTAAAGAATATTCCGTTTACTGTATTTTGAATTAAAACAATTTGATGGAAATTCATTTTTTAATAAAATAACATAAAAACAATTTTTCCAATAAATCTCTGAGTCAACTCGACGTGTTTTTTCTTTCATTAAACATCAGCTTCGTTGGAAGATATATTATTTATCCGATGTATATCTATGCTAAATAAATCATGTATCATGCAAATCATTCGTTTAAAATTATTTTTTTTTCTGAAAAAGCTGATGTTTCAGCGAAACATGTCAAAGTGTCCAAGACACTCTGTGGTAATTAAAAACAGTTATTAGGTATTATTTCTTTACCTAATTAAAAACAGTGCATTAATTGAAGTTATATAAAATGTAGACAAAATCATACAATATGATTTGATTGATGATACAACTGTTAATGATCAGTTGTATCATCAAATGAATTCTTCGTTTGTGTTATTCCTTGTATGATACTGTCATAAGTTTTTTATGTCCTTTTAAATTTTGCTTTTTTGCAAAGAGTGTGAAGTATCATCTTTACCAGTTAATCTAATATTTTCTTTCACAGTTTTTAATATTTTTGTCCTCATGCTGTGGCTGAGTACTCATGTTTTGTACTTATCGTTAGTGTTAAACTTTTTTGTTAAACTCCCTAGTAGAATTTATGAAAAAGTCATTTTTTAATTATTAATTATAGTCTGGACAAAATTTTATTGGACACCCCTCGTTTTTTATATCTTTTGACATACTAAATTACATGTCAAATAATTTTTATCCAATAAACAGATCGGTGAATTTCTTTGTTATATCGGATCCTCTACTAATTGATTATAGCATCATAATTTTAATTGTTATTGTTTTGGTACCCGAAAGCGTTGATTGAATGTCAATCAGCGCCGATAGTCAATTCAGATATTAATTTTGGGGACCTTTGGTATTATACAAACCATGTCGTTATATTGAAAGAATACGAAAATTTAAAGAAAAAAGAAAATGTCTAGAGTTCGACTTTAAAGTATTAATATTTTTTTAGTATTTTTTAGTATTAAAATTTTAACCAAAATCAGTCTAATATTTGGTATATTTCATGAACTAAATAGAAATGATAGTTGGAGTGAACTATTGTTAAGAGATATGAAAAAAACTACCATAATTTTGGACATTTTAACTTTGTTTTAAGATATGATTTTTTCCAAGATAAGTTCTGTATATTCTTGAACCGAAGACGACAGCGAGAAATACGGATAAGCATAATGCTTGCTAACAAAGCATACTTCTATCTGTCGCAGGGTGTCGAATCATGGATCATGACAGAAAAGACAATAAACCGTATTAATAATTTTGAAAGAAGGATATTAAGAAGAATATTGGGACCCATTTGCGACAATGGCATGTGGAGAATAATAGTGGCTTCCCACGATCGGCGATTCTACAGATCATCGCGGACAGCCGATCAGCACGGACGAGAACGCACCGCAGACAGAGCTCTTCCTACGGTCCGTGACAGTCTGTGTAGGTCCGTGACAGTATTGTTTGATAATATCATAAAAAGGCCACTCAGGCTTGTAAACATTAAATTCGGCATTAAATTATGTCTCTTCTTTTTTAATTCTTTAATCGAAATAGTACTATTCTTCAATTGATTTTTTATTCGGTTCCATACATCGTATATATAGGTTCCGTTTCTTATGCTCTGGTGCCGTAGAATTCCATAAATTTGTTTCATTTTGATACAAATTTAAAAAAATCAAAAATAACTTCGTTTATCCATTCCATTTTTTAGCAAAAAACTGCAAAACAACAACAACAGCGAATGAAAAACTTCCGACTTGCACTTGTCGTCTGTTAAAACACAGACGCGCTAGGATCGCGTCGCACGAGCATGCACCGCACCTTTGATGTTACCGACTCTAGATGGATAGGACCCTTCCCACGGTGCGTGGTGCGTGCTGGTCCGCTTACGTCCGTAATATCGCCGACCGTGGGAAGCCGCTATAAGATATCTGTTCAACCACGAGATACACCAATATTACAAAGAACCATCTATAGCAAATTATGCAAAATTACAAAGATCGCGCTGGGCAAGTCTAACTGTACATCTAGTAGTAGGCATAGTGGAACTATCGTGGGACGTCGGCTAGTAAGAAGACCAAGGAAGAGGTGGATAGACGAAATGAGAACCGATGCTAAAGTAATATTAAGGGTGGATAACAGGAGAAGGAAAGGGATGTTTGAAGGAGGATACTGGGGAGGCCAGGGCTCGACTTGGGTGTAGCGCCATAGAAAAAAGAGAATATGCTTGATTAAAAGTATTATGTTACTTGTTTACGACGAGAAACTCTTTTATTCTACCTGACTTTAAAAACTGTAGATTCTATTGGAAATACATTTTGTAAAATTGATTTTTAATATTTTTTTAAGAGAGATCACATCACTCATATGACATTTTTTAATTTAAAAGCAAATTTTATATTATATTCTACAGCGTTTTTCGATACAGACTTACATTTTTTTCTTGTTAAGATGCTTTCTATGCGAATTTAATTTTTTGAAACAACTTTATTGGTTTTATTAGACGAACACAATGAGTTACAAAAGCTACAAGCAAATACTAATGGATGTATGATACACATCTTTCACCGGTGGACAACTAACCTATTTCAAGGTATTAGATGGAAAATTCAGTCTTGGGGGAGGGGGGTTGATTTGAGTTTGTCTTATCGAAATCTGTACTGTACTATAAAAAATAATTTTTGAAATACTATTTAAATTTTTTATAATTAAATTACAGAATGACTTACTGATTGTAATATAATTTATTTTTGATACAAATTTAGCAAACAAACAAAATAATAAAAACAAGAGAGACAAGGAACTGAAGATAATATCCATATAAAACTGATGAAACAAGGTTGAAAACATTTCAAACAGATTATTTGGTCATTACAGTAGGATAATTGGGTCGAAAGAAAATTTTTATAGGCTCTGAATATAAGCCGATTTCATGTTTGTCTAAAGAATTTTTTATTTTAAGGACTGCACAAACGTACATATTTTAAACTTACCAAATGTACAGGAGGGGCCGATAAAATTACAAGGAATGATGTGAAGTAGGACTAAGACCTATACTTTAAATATTATAACTACGGTTTTCGTAAGAGTAACTACATACTCCTCTAAAGAGGCCAATGAAATTAGTAAAAAAATAAGTCTTTTTTGTCACAAGTGTATAGACGGGTTAGATTCATCAATTTTTTAATGGAACTATTTAGCATATACACAAAATGAGATATTCTAAATTAAAATTGGTTAATGAACAAAAAAGTTATTGTTATATTAATAAACTTTTTATTATTTATTAAAATTTGTTTTAATGTACCCGACCTTGAGGGTCCCGGCTTCTTGAGATCCATTTAGTCAAATTATCTAGACCAACCTTAGAAATTAGCTCATTTTTCAAAAATTGTTAAAAACAAATTAAATTTCGCAAAAACTATTCAACCAATCTGGCCTATCTTTTGCTCAATTCAAACACGATAAGCACGTTAAGTTGAGGTAGATTTTAAAAAATTTTAATAAATAATAAAATAGTTATTAGTAATTTTTGCCCAAAAACAGCGATTTTGTTATTAATTTTGCAATAACTTTCTTGTTGATTAACCGATTTTAATTTAGACTTAATCTCATTTTGTGCATTTTCTGAAAAAGTTGTCTGTTGACGTCAAATCTCTTAATAGACAAGTCTTTAAGTTATGAGCAAAATAATGAGTTTGACGTTTTTATTATTTATTTAAAAATAGTTACACTAAAATATTGATGATGGTATACCCTCTGAGCTGTTCAAGTATGGTGAAAACGCCCTAAAAAAAATACATAATAAGACTTGTTGCATCCATTTGGAGAGATGGAAAACTCCTAGACACTTGGAATGTAGCTATTATAATACCTATTCACAAGAAAGGGGATCCACTAATATGTGACAACTATCGAGGCATTACCTTCTTAAATATGGCTTACAAAGTACTGGCTTATATACTTTATAATCGTTTACTAGTATATACTGAGGAAAAAATAGATAAATACCAATGTGGCTTCCGAAAAGAAATGTCGATTTTCCTTCTCAAACAAACCTTAGAAAAGGCATATAAATATGGAATTGATACCCACCACCTCTTCATAGATTTTAAAAGCGCTTATGACAGTGTAGACATAAGCGCACTTTATAATGTCATGGCAGAACTAGATATTCCGTCGCATCTAATAACATTGGTAAAGGCAACTCTTTCGAAAGTTGATAGCAAAGTCAAGGTACAAAATAGAGTGTCAAGGTCTTTTCAAACACATACTGTATTACGCCAGGGAGACAGGCTATGGTGCCTATTGTTTAACATCGCGCTAGAAAGAGCCATAGAGAAATCGGCCATAAAAACCAGAAGTACGATCATCAATAGAAGTGTACAGATATTGGCCTTCGCATATGACATTGTAACACGGACAAAAAGGGACCTGATACAGGCTTTTGAAACATTAGAAAAAACCGCGAAGACAATGGGACTGCAGGTCAACGTATCCAAAACAAAATACAGGAAGGTCACGAACAGCACACAAATAGCGGCACCAAAAGATCTGGTGACAGAAACACACACATTCGAAGGGGTAGGCAGGCCAAGATCTAGATTTAAAACTCGAGTCGAAGATGACTTGAGGAATCTAGGAGTCAGAACTTGGAAAGTCAGTTCGAAAGATAGGGGGGAATAGAGACCAAATCTTGAACAGGCCAAGACCCACACAGGGTTGTAGAGCCAAAGATGATGATGAGAATATTGATGAATCCCTTGATGAGAGTTTTTTTGTCATATCTCATACACGTTTGAACTGTCAAACCCAATGGGTTATTATAAGATTTTTTCATACGTTAACACTTGCAATAGTACTGTAGCAAGTGTTGTACAGCAACTTATCGTTGTTCTTAGAAGTTAATGGTATATTTAAGTATGACCCAAGAAAGTAGGTTCATGATCATAAAATCGGCTCACAACGTGTTCACTGCAACGATTATTGAAAATAAAAGCAATCCTAAAAATAAAATGTCACGTTTTTCCATGTTTTTGCTTAAATATTTTCTTTGGGGTTATTGTAGACACTTTCGAAATAGACATTTTATTGTGATTTCTTATTACAAATAAAACAACTGATCTAAGAACTGATTAGACAAGACAAACTCAATCAACGTATACTCAATACAATGTTTTGATTTCATTTGATTAATACGAATTTCAAAAGATCAACTATATTGGTAGCACATTACTGTAGCGCAAAATGTAGAAATGAGTCTTATTTTCTTATTTTTTATTTATTTACTATTTGTTGAAAATGTAAAAATAAATAATGAAAATCAAATAATCCAATCGATAAGTAATTGATGATTTAGCAGTTAGGTAATAATACATTATCAAATATATTCCAGTAATATACTATTCTAAAATCTCGTGTTTTTAAAGAATTATGTTAATAATATGATATAATATACTACAAAACGATGAAGTAAACTGACAAAAATAAACCAGTCAAAGATCAAGGGGAAAGTTTGTATTCGGTAGTACAGTTAATTAGATACTTTAATTAACATTCCTGGTAGTTAACCTTGGACTGAACGAAATTCATTTTTTTACAATTATTTGCGAGTACACCATCCGATTGATATAAATAGCAATACCGATAAATTATATATTACGTTAAAAAGCGACGATTTTTTCGTCGCGTCTATAATATTCGCCCCTTAGTACTACTTTCACTCATAGAAATACTCCATAAAATTTAACCGTGTTCAGGACTTGACTCTTGGCCAGGTATTTGAGTTTAAAAATTTAAAATTTTTAAATTAACTGATGAATCAGTCTGAATGAATGATGAATCAGAATTAAAGATTTAGTCTTATTTTGCTATTTGTAAAGCAACAAATTAATTTAAAGTTTTTTAGAAGACACCGTTTTGAAGGTTTTTCTATTTTTTATCAAAAAAATGTTTATATTTAAGTATACAGTGGTGAGTGCTTTATCATCCGGCTTTTTAGCTTTAGTAAGAGATAGAAAACACAGTTACCTTGTGAAATAAAAAGAGATGAAACTCGTAAAGGTGGGGAATAATCGATAGAAACCTATAATTTACATTACATTACATTAGCACCGTCGATAGTCCCACACCTTTAGACGTTATTATAGTATTAGAAGTGTTTAAAGTCGCTTTAAAACCCGGCAAAATAGCTGGATAGCCAAAAAAGGATAGAAGATGGATTTTGTGAGAAAGAATGAGATAAAGCTAGTTCTTAGACGTGGCTATTTGACTTCAGTCATAATTATACGAATGACCGCGAAAATATTTTATTTTAATAATTTCTGATGTAAGAATAAATGATTGAATAAATTAAGAATTAAAGTAAAAAACATTAATTAGTAGCGATTTTAAATTATAAATCTTTATTTTAAATTATAAATCTTTTTTATAATAAAAATAACTCAACTGAAATATTTGACTAAACTAAAGATAGATATGTTCTGTCCGAAAACGTTTATTGTATGTGCAGTTGGTGTAATTATTAGACACGTGGTCTATTGAAAAGAAGATTGGGGTTCAATTCCCACCAAGGATAAAATTTTTGTTTTACTCAATCAAAAAATAATAAAAAATATTATACATATTAGGTAACAAGTTTTCGAAAAACTCATTATTTACAATTTACTCTTATTCCAATGTTATAAAACGGAAATACAAAATAATTCAAATTCAAAAAGATATTTATGTGTAACTTTAAACACTTCTAATACTAGTAACGACTGACATAAATGTTTAGTGATTCAAATCAAAACGATCTCTGCATAATTTCAAATTATTAAAAAAAAAAAAAAGAAAACCACATATGGGTTTTTAACTCTAATCGTCTGCGTCGCAGTGTCGAATTCTTACCACTAATCCAAGAAGGACTGATGTTTATTTCCGTGACAAGAGTGTATGAAACTCCTTAAATCATAGAAATTATTTTTGGTTAATAATTTAAAACTTTAGATTAAATAATCACTATTAATTAATTTATTTTATTCACATTTTTGCTTTATTGTGGTCAATCATTTTTTACTTTATGCGAAATTAAAAAATTTCACTGAAATACGTTACACATACGACGACGTCACAAATAATAATTATGACCGAGGTGATTTAGCTGGAAGCTAACGTCTAAAGGTGTGAGACTATCGATAGTGTTAATGCAATGTAATGTAAATTATAGGTTTCTATCGATTATTTCCCACCTCTACGAGTTTCATCTCTTTTTATTTCACAAGGTATCTGTGTTTTCTATCTCTCACGTTAAAAAGCCGGGTGATAAAGCACTCACCACTGTAAATAGTCAAATACCTGGCTATTGCAACGTGCTGAGAAATAATTTTTATGAACTAAAGTCGACTACTGAAAGATACTATGAACTAAAAACGTTCAGCAGAGGTTTGTATAGAATAGTCTTTTCTAAATTCAGTTTTAAGTTAGTTTCTTGAGTATTGCCTACATAGAATATCTATATTTGGACATTTTAATTAATGTTTATTCAGATATAAACTAAAGTTTTCTTTTTCCCCTTCTGTTTCCAATCGCTCTAATGTTTTCTAACTTTGTTTCTTGACATTCGACTTGAAAACTATTTGTTGTATCATCAACTTTCATCCTGTTAGTTGTATTTTTAAGATCGCGGAATATTATCATGCACGTATAGTTTCCGGCACGTAGCGTTTCCAGTTCAGCAATTGGACTGCACGTTCACATTTTTCATACATAGAACCTTTCAGTTTGGTTCGGTGAAGGTGGGATCTCGCTTTTGGCGACAAAAATTATGTGCAATTGCTCTTCTACTTAAATGTAAAAACTGTAGTAAAATGAAGGTTTGAAGTACATCCAATGCTAAGAGAAAGGAAAAAGGAAGGCGAATACTGGACTTTATACAAAGAATTAATTGATGATGAAGAATATTATGGATATTTTAGAATGAATAGGATTCAGTTTAAATATATTTTAAATTTAATTACACCTTTAGTTAAAAAACAAAATACTACATGTAACGAAGTCATAAATATCAAACCAAAGAGTATTTAAAAAAAAGAAGTATCATTTCCATGCAAAAGTCCTAATTGTTTATCAGTTCCGTGATTAATTGCCACAAAGCAATGAAAACAACACATGCATAAATGACAAAATAGCCTCGAAAATTATTTTTTAAATATTCTGTATCAAAATCAAAATATCTAAATAAACAACGAGGAGAAAACGACGGACCCTAAAAATGACAGACCCCTAATTCTCATTATCCGTACCAACAGGTTTCGACTCGTTCCGTGGCTGTCAGCATCTGTAAAATATTGTTTTCGAATATACTGAACGGATACATAAGGTGTATGATACGATTCGTTCCAGATAGTGTGAATTGTTCATATTTAAAACCAATTAAATTATATTGTTCGGAAATTAAACGCTACGTGTTGGAAACGTAACGTGTATGATAATACGCCACGACCTTTACCTTTATTGGTTGCGAGAAATTTTTTATTCACTATTCTCACTCAATGGCTGGTTCCATATCATTTGCGGTCAATCTGTTGATATCCACAAGGAAACTAAATTTCTGTACCATGTATCACAAAAAAATTATTTAAAAATTTCTTTATAAAAGGTATATATTAAAAACAGTCGAATGGTTCAGTGGATGTGGGATTGAGCCCCAGCTCGGTGTACAAAAAACAAAAAGTCTAACGCAGCAGTTTAAAATTCAAGATTAATCTGGACTAGGATATGCTGGGATCTGATCAGCCTATGGTGGAGCAGTACGGCAAGAGATAAGGGCTTGCGGCTCGGTGATACTCCTCCATAGATCCCTACCGGACGGGCGTAACGCCTAAAAAACCGGATATATATATATATATATATATATATATATATATATATATATTAAAAACACCCTATCGGGCTACATCACAGAACGTTTTCGGAATTAATATTCCATCATCAGTTTTATCTGGATGTACATGTTTTGAGCCATTAAATACTTGGGTAAAAACCCTTCAAATGTTGTTAAATTAAATTTGAGTTACATTATTTGGTTTCATATACTAGGATGTCTAAGTTACAACAGGAAGAGAAAACATCTCTTCTTCTGTTTGTTATCTAGTTTGGCTATTTGCATCTGCCCTGATATCTCCTCCTTTATCGTTGAGTGTTTGCGCTCTTATTTTCATTCGCTTATTGCGATTAATCACGTAATGCATGTATATATTCTTGTGTATTGTCAAAGTTTGTTATGACTTAGGTTTCGTTACAATATTTGTCTAGATGTCTCCAGTGTTTCACTTTCAGAATTTTGATATCTATCATGACCATCTCTCTCTAGATTTTGCCATTGGTCTTTCAGTTTCTGGCTTCTGTCTGATGACCTTCTTAATTATTATATCGTTTTCCTTCTCTATATGTTACTCAGCCGTCTCAATCTCCGTGTTTTAATAAATTTAACTATATCTGGTCCCTTCATTACGTCTCCTATTTTATGGTTCATTTTTCTTCTCATTTCTCAGTTTCCATAATTCTGTTGATTATTTTACTTTCAAATATTCTTAATCTTTCATCTAGGTATATCTGCGAGGCACACTATCTCAGCTCCGTATGTATCTAATGGTCGGATTGCAACTTTGTATATTTTCAGTTTTGTCTTTCATTAGCTTATGGTATCTCTATCAGTATGTTTTGTTGCCTGATGGTATGGGCTTGGTTACTTCATCACTTCTATTGTTTTTCCATTCACAATTACACCCAAGTACTTAAACTGTTGAACTCTTTCAAAAGTGTGTTTTACTATCTTGATTTCTCTCGTCTTGTTATCTTCTCTTCTAGAACAAATTAAATATTTTGTTTTCCTTCGTTAATCTGCAGACCTCTTTTCTGTGCTTCATTTATCAGAATTTTTATTGCTTCTTTGAATCTTTCCTTATCTCTTCCCATAGGAGCTATGTCATCTGCATATGCTACTATTTACGTTGAAGAATGGGCTATAGTTTCCTTAATCTCGCTGACCTTGATCTTCTTCTGCATGTTGTAGTGTGGTTGACATGGAATCACCTTGGCGCACTACTGTCTCTATTGCAATTGTGTTTGTGCTACCTTTTACTGTTGTTATTTTTTTAGCTCGGGATCCACCCATAGTCATTTTTATTAATCTGATTACCTTTGCCGATATACTTACAATGCAGTCAAAGGCTTGTCTGAAGTCTACGAAGAGGTTGTGGAGTTCTAGGTTGTGTTTGTGGCATTTCTAGATTGGTTGCGTAATTATGTGAACAAAAATACATGTATGTTAAGAGTGTTTAAGAAAATCCCAATTCTCTAGAGAAAACTACCTTCTTTGGTAAGATTTATTGAAGTTGAAGTGTTGAACAGTTATCCCACCAATGAGGGTTGTTTTGTTGTCAAATAATCTTAATATATATGTGTTCTTGTGCTGATATCCTGTAAAGTTTTTACTACTGGGCCTCAAGAGTATATATTGTAGATCACAAAAATTGGATATTGTTACCAACAATAAAAATTTAATTTTGATTGTGAGTAGCTATCTCTACGTTTGCAACGATTAATAATTTCGTGTTCTTAAGATTCATTTTTAGGTGCGTTACTTACTTAAAATGTGGAGCATATCTATAGTTAGACTATATCTATAGTTAGTTGTTTATCAATATTTTATTAGAGTGGTTCAACTTTTTTTTTTTCTATACAGCAGATTTCTCAGCAGATCTCAAATTCTTAAATTTATTTATCTCTTTTCATTTTTTGTTTCATTTAAACGTATTTTTTTATATCTAACTATTAAAAAATGTAACTTAGATTTGTTTATTATCATTGTCGTTTACTAACTACTAAACCATCAAACATTGAACGATGTTATGACTTACTCGGGCGTTTTCATGCTAAAAATGACACCTATTTAAATTAAACATCGAAGGAAAGAGAACAGAGAACATTGAGAGTAATATTGGGACTTACGTGTATAGGTCATGTGTCCTTGGTAGAAGGGTAGATAGATGTGCTGAGCATGCGTCGGTCGGCCATAAGCAACTGGATGCTCGTCCACTCCGCCTGCATGCAATCAACCACCACCCTTAGCGGACACGCGCTTATTTTTGTTTATTTATCTTATACTTATTCAACAACACTTCACGGTTGTTACGTTATGGCCAAAATGTATGAATTAATTTTATTGTTGATCAACTCTAAGTGATTTAAAGGGTACAGTATGAATAGTTTTTAATTAAAATATCTTATTATCATATTTAATGTTAGCAATCATTATATATAGGAGTTAACGAACAGGCTCTGTAGAGAAGTCGATATAATTTCGGACCTTTTGGTGATGCAGATATTGTAAAAACCATCAACATAAAGCGCCAAGATAGGTGGGATAGATGTGCAGCACAATTTAAAGCAGATTGGATTAAGAGGATGGAGAAGACAAACACTAGACATGGAAGGATGCAAGAATGTTTTGAGGCAGGCCAGGGATCACTAATGATGATAATGAATAATGATATGGAACAAAAATACTTCTAAAAGAATAGATAAAGGAACAGAGACCAAAATACAACTATATATAATTTTAATTTAAATGTCAAAAGATACAATAAGCTTAGATATATAAAGTGGATAGGAACATTTCTACATAAATATCAGTGGATGTAATTAATAAATGGGACACAAAGTTTTTCCAGTACAATTCAATGATGCCAACATCATTAAAACTCTAAAAAAATTATTAACTCTAATGCAAATCGGTGACTAAACAAAAAAAGATAAATAGGAAAAGGAAATAAAGTTACGTAAAACACAGGAACAACACAGAAAAGAAAATATGATACAGTTACAGCATAAATAGACCAACTAACATCAGAAGATAATGGATGATAAACATCTCAAAAGGAAGAGATAAGGATTTTCCACCACGAAGTACAAAAAAAAATAGAAAAAAGGTGCCAAACAAAAAAATAACTAGAATACCAAATACCAAAAAAAGCGGCCATTCTTTTCTGAAAAGAAAAGAATGGCAGCTGTATATATCAGAGTTGTTTGAAGATGACAGGAATATCAACTCATGAAAAATGGCTGGAGCAAGCTTAACAAACTTTTCAAATAGTAAATATAGCTACAGAAAGATATTTTAACTAAAACTATCCAAAACTGCCAGCGTATTTTATATTTAATTAGATTAAAAAATATCTTTATTTTTGGTTATATTCAGAAATTGTTATAGATAAAATTCATTGTGCTTAATCAATGTATATTCCATATAGTTTAAGTTTTTAGTATGAGAAATTAAAAATCATATTTTAATCTAAATATAACGTGTTAAAATTTGTTAATGAAAAGTCTAAAAATATTACTCAAATTACTCAATACACAGATCGTGAATATGTGACAATAAATACTTAGCCAACAAGCTGCTATACGCTATATAGAAAAACGCAAATAAAAACAAAAATAAAACTAGATTAATTGTCTAGGAGGCAAAGAGATATCATTTAGATTCGACCAGTTAGAAAATTTTGATATTTTAACATGTTGTAAAGGTTTATTTCGACTGATGCAGAAATCCACACTTTTATTTTTCTTTGAGAGGTTTCTTAAAGTTTTAAACACTATAAATTCCTTTGGACACAAGGAATTGATAGTGGATAAATACACTCCTATGGTAGATCTATATTGTTTTTGTTAAATATGGTATACAGTCAACCACATAGAATTTTCCTTTTATAAGGCACTTTTTTATTCTGTATCCAGAAAAGGAACAGCAGATCTGTCAAAAAATAAAAAAAAAAACTGACATTGTTATTTTCTTTTGACTGCATTCTTATACCTTTGCACACTATAAATCCCTTTGGGCGCTTTAAAATAAGAATTTATGGTGAATAGATACATTTATTTTATTCTGTATTCAGGAAAGGTTTTGTCTCTACAGGAGCAACATATTTGTTGGTATCGCTTCAACTTGTTCACAGGTTCAAGTGCCAGGCAATTGAAATGCTAGGTGGTGTACTCCAAATCCTTCTATGGGGTGCCTACTCTTCTATCCAGGCATGAATACAGGTTTTTAAGATCATAAAAATTGTCTCCAAAATTGGAGGAATTCAAAGAAAGGCAGTTCTAGGGATATGTAGTTTTATCTACTAGTTAATGATTTCTTTTGGAGTTGTATAAACAATTGGTTTTAAGGACGGATTATCAAAACAATTTATGGTTTAAGTACATATTGGGACCGCTAGTTAATTTTCTTTCTTGCTCCTAGATAACTTTGCTGCTGATTGTATAGAGTATAGAGTATACCGGACTCTTCGTCTATTTATCTTAGGGATCAAGGTAAACAAGAAATGAGTAGCCTCTGGACTGGCGCATATGAAAGGACGGGATGACGATATAACACTTGAAGAATGCAAACAAGCAAGATGGGCGTAAACAAACTAAGCGTTTACATCTTCTGTGTGGCTGTTCAAATTAGGAAGCTAAGCTTGAAATAAAAAGAAAATTCCTAGCGACTGGAAAACAGTGAACATTTACCCAATTTTGTAAAAAATAGGATAATGTGAAACGTGAAAATTATCGCAGTATAACTTCAAAGAGAATTATCGCGGCCTAACTCTGAGACTTCGATGAACTGGTTATGTAGTGAGGATGGATGACGGATAAAAAAAGCCATAGGCAATAAAATGAAAGGCTAAAGAAAAAAACGAAGCCACAGAAAAACTAAAAAAGAAATGGTTAGAGGTTTAAATTATAAAAGACCAAATCCCAAGTTCAGTTGTAGCACCACTGGAAGAAGAATAATATGTTTCACTAATCAGAACATTGCAAAATCAATCAGTTTTCTGCGGTATCTTATGTTGATTGACCAATACCACAGAGCTATTCCACGAAAGAAAAAGCAGATTCTATTCCTAGATCGACACATTTAACATGTTGTTTATATACATAAATTTTCTTTAGTTTACTTTTTTACTTAATTTTTTGAAAAAGTTCTGACACACTGAAGTAGGCTAAAGTCAGTCAATATCAAAAAATAATAGAAAAAGTACAGTTGCGTTGGATTACAGAATTGATACAATGGATATTTGTATATGCCTGTTAAGAGTTGGATTTCCATAATCAGTTAAAACTCTTAAAACATGTTAAAAAATCTCATTAACTAATCTTTGTCATCTTTGAAATTAGTTTGTCTCCCAAACCATAAAAATAGTTGATACAGTTTGTGTAAAATAGGCGTAGCTTCTAGGTAGTAATTAATCAAATATCCTACTTTCATTGGTCATTTTTTTATCTTAAATATTCACTGACTAATAATAAAAGGTTACAAGCTAAATAATAATCAAGATCATCATCACCACACATCCTCTGAATAATGACATTATTACATGAATTGCAGAAGTACTTCAGGCATTGCAGAATATTTAATTTGAAAAGGAAAGTAGTAGTTTATTTTTATAATCTTCTCTTTGTCTTTGTCGGTACCAACAATATGATTTTGGTCTTCCTTTTTTTTTCGTCACTTGGGAATCAATTTCAAATTTTTTCAATTATTTGCTAATGTATTTATTTGATTGATTAATTTGATGTGGTTAATTAAAATTAAAAAAATGTCTTTACATTAAAAAAAATTTTTCAGTAGTTCTTGTTTTATCATGTAACGTGTATCAACAGTATCTTCGTAAAAACTGTTTTCCACTACGGTTATTGGTTTTAGAATGTACTACCAATGTTACTACCAATACTTCTGAGTTACAAGTTATAGTCCAAGATTCTAAATATGGGTCGAGTTGTTCCTTTTGTATGTTTTTATCGCATATAATGGATTTAAGTGACTTTTAATGGTTTGTCCTTTTATCTATGTTCCCAATATGTTTGTCCTGTCGTTATCATATTTTCCGTCGTCTTTAATTAGATATTTGTATTATTGAAAACGTTTTCATCCATGTCTAAAATCTTTTTCTGTAAAGACTACTCTGCCATATATTTTCTATTAATATTCTAACCAAATATATAGTATTATTAAAATCTTCGGCAATACCGTTTAACTTTAGTCGTCTGTCTGCAAATATCCCAAATAGCTCGGAAGAACATTGACACGGTGCTTATGCAAGAACAGTGGATAAATAAAGGTAAGATTCGCAGACTAAATGTTATGAGATGTGAACTAATTTTGGGAGTATCAGACACTAAAATAAGAACTTGTATCTTTTGTAGGTGTGACCTTAAGCTGATACCAATTATGGAGCTCTATAGGGGACACATGACAGCTGTCAGAATTAGACTTAATTACAATGGGTTGGTGATAGTGATGATTGTTGCGTCGCTTTACTTTCCTATTGATTGTAAGGAATAACTTCCAGAGACTAACTTAGAGAACCTTCTACAATATACCAAAATTAAGCGCACAGAGCTTATTATATGAATCGACTTCAACGCCCAACTATGATTTGGGGTAGCAAAGATATAAACAATAGAGGTAAGTTACTTGTTGATTATCTTTCCACTACTAAACTTGATTTTCGGAACAGAGGTAATAAACCCACCTTCAGGACATCAAAAGCAGAATCACTGATTAACCTAAGCCTATGTTCTTTGAGGACTGGAGACAGACAAGTAGCTTGGTGGAATAAGGGGCTGTCTGATCTCAGAAGAGAAACAAGACAACTCTCTAATACGGCGAAGAAGTCAGGTAATTGGGAAGCATATAGGGCTAAACTAAAAACCTATAATAAGACAATCCTATCAGCTGAGGAAAGATCCTCGAGAAAATTCTGGGAAAACATTGAAAGTATACTTGAAAGTGCCAGGGTGACAAAATACTCAGAGATAACTCCTAAAGAGAAGGAGGCTGCAGAGCATTCTCAGGGTCGACACAATTGACTAGTTATAAAACTCATCAAGCAAACCTGAGCTCAACCGGAAGTGACTGACTGACCTCTAAAGTGATATTTGGTTCTCACAAGATCAGATCGGATATTGAAATTTTTAAACCATACAAAGCTGCCGGACCGGATGGCATATTTCCCAGGCCACTTCAAAGACTAAGGAAAATCATGGTTCCTCTGGATGCAATATTTAGAGCTAGCTATGTTCTGGGATACATTCCCAAGCTTGGGGAAGAGCGAGGGTGGCGTTTATTCCCAAATCAGGAAAACAGATTGCACATAACAAAATCATACAGGCCTAAAGTCTTGACTTGCATGTCATTCACTATTGTACCTTCTATTCTCATGTGGTCCTCGATTTCTTATCCTGTTTCTTCTCGAAATCCATAGCGTTCGTCTTATTACATCAATTCTCGTGGTTTGTATCTTTTTTCGATTTTTCTCTGCTCATCGACACGTTTCAATTTTAGCGCTTTCGTCACAGCAAATCCAGGTGATACAGTGTTGCCCATTTTAATTAGAGAGGTTGATCCATTATACAAGTATAAGTATAGTAGGCTTTTTGCAGATCAATAAATGTTATGTGTTATTAGAAAGAATTAACTAACATAAAACATAAATTAAGATATCCCAACATATCTCAGAAATAAAGGAGTAATAAATAAAGAACTTGAGAACGTAATTTTAAATATTTTAGTTAAAAAAATCCTGTAGGTAAAATACTATTAATGAAAATTAATTTACTAAAGAAGAAAAAGGCAACTATACATAAGAAACCATCCTAATATTTGATAACCAAAAGTTTATGTGATATTAAACTTGCGATGTTAAAAAAATATATCGAAATAGTTGAGGACACCAAATTCCACAAGACATCTGTCAACATTGTACCAAATAAATTTACCAAAAAATAAGTTAAAGCTATATTAATCACTAGAACTATGGTTAACTTAGATAAACTACGTATTATAATTATAGTTTATTCGTCTTCCGGGTTTGGACCGTGTCATTTGTGAGTGACCCAAAAGTGGGTTCATCTCGACGTTTCGCTACAATTGTATGTAGCTTCTTCAGGAGAACAAAGAAAAAGAAAAAAGAAAAAGAAATCGAAGGACAGGAAGATGGGTAGTTAGCAACGGTAACTCAGTTACTCAACGCAACCAGAGGCGAATACTAACTACCAAGATGGGCATTTGGTCACAGTAACTCAACTACTTAACGCAGCCAGAGGTGAAAACCAAATGCCAGGACAGGGATTCACGTCCAACAGCTCAGAACACTAACGCGTCGAGAGGCGGGGAGTGAATCCGCCTCTTGGATCACTCACAAATGACCTTTTGGGTCACTCACAAATGACACGGTCCAAACCCGGAAGACGAATAAACTATAATTCTGACTCTGGCCGTGGAAGCCTACGATTTTACGTATTATAAATTAATTTTTTAGGATATTTGATTAAGCACTGATAGTCTTATATACACTTTTATTGCATTTGCATTTTTCCAAGCCTACCTACGACACACCAAAAACAGAAATAGTTAATTCAACAAAACGTTGTTAACTGTTTATTAGATTAACCAAAACAGAAGTTAACGGTATTATATCATTCGAGTAAAATAAAGTTAAGTAAGTTGTCAAAAGTGAAATAAAGTTTTTCTTACATAATTTTTTTAATATTGTTCTGAAGCTATGTTCTTGTTGCATTTTAAATTAATTACTATTTAACTGGGAATAAGCCACAATTAAAGATAAAAATACGTTTATTGACGTTTCAATTTTCCACTTCGGAAATCGTTCTCAAAATACTGTATGTATTTTCTATAAAGTATTTTCTTTTTCAATAATTTTTTATAGTTTTGTCATTTTTTCACATATTTGCTTTGTCTGGTTGAGAGTTTACCCATCTCATTTCGTTTTTGCTTGTAGTTTATAACTATGTCTATAACAATCATCACTTTGTGCCTTTTTTATAAAATATTATCAAGATAAAAAAGGGTCTTCTTCTTATGGTGCCTATCCATTACGGATGTTGGACACTAACATGGCTATTCTAACTTTGTTGACTACTGCCCTGAAAAGTCCGATAGTGGTTAAGATAAACCATTTTCGCAGGTTATGCAGCCAAGACACGTATGTTCTTCGTCCTGGACCTCTATTCCCATGCACTTTAAAAAAGTGTATATTCTTTCTATTATATCTGGTGCTGATATATTTCTCCAGTGTGCTTGTTCATCATTATATTGTGTCTAAAGTTCTTATAATGTACTTCCTATAGTAATTTTCTTTAACAAAACATTTTAATATATACTTGGTATGTTTATTTGTTGTAAATCTCATGCATATAGTGATGACTTCTATAATTCTTACCAGTTGGGTTTTGACGTTTTTACTATGGCCCTGATCCAAGCTCCTGTGGTCGCGTTAATTAGTATTGCTATGGTTTTTACTCACTAGCAAAACTTACATATTTCACAAATCCACATTGGAATTTGGGTATTTTTCTTTGTGATTCATGTGATCAAATCCTAGTTGCTTCTAGAGTTTCACCTACTCACAATGATAGGACAAGTATCTCGTGTCTGTAGCTGGTGTTCAGCTGTGGATCTTTACCATGTTTTAGGGTATATAAAATATTTTTATTGAGCAGTCTTCAGGAAAGTTCAATGGATCCTATTTGTATATTCTTAATTCTAGAAATGATTATTTTTTATCTATTGCTTCACTAATTATATGCTATGCCTTAGGTACAGTACAGTCAAACTTATTAAGATTAGATAGAAAATTAGATAATTATTATTATTACATATATTTTTTAATAAATTCGAAAAAGAAGAAAAACTCGTTGCCATTACTAACTAGAAATAACAAACCACTCACAACTTTAAGAGCAAAATTTTCAGAAACCCACAATTTATTCAGTATCCACGAAGAAGTCATCTTATATTTAAAAAACATCAAAAAGATAAATCACCATCTTTCATAATACTCGACAATCATTAATATTAACATTTATTTAACTTTTGACACCACTCTAGAACTCATTTTAAATTTATCGTTACCCTATACAAATATTTGTAAAATGGATACAAACCTCCTTCATCCTCGGAATCCGACATGAAAGTTTCCTGCATAGCTTCTGGAGCCACAACTTTGTATTTCTCTTCAATGTTAATCGTAGTGGAGGTCGTAATATTGGTTTCCGTTACCACTTTTAGTTCTTCAACGACGCTGATGTAACCGAGTTTGTTGGCTATGCCTAAAGCCGTTTGGCCATTCTGAAAGAAAAAATACAGTTAGGTAAAGGACTCCTGATCATTTCTTAACTATGCAAATATAAATAATAGATAATATAATGTATACTTGTATTAAAACATACCATGATGAAAGTAATAAATTTTATAACGTCAAGAATTAATGGTACTAATATGATGTCAAAAAATTAACAAATTTCTTCTCCAAATTTATTTGTTTTACAATTCTAGTCTCCTACAAAAAACCGCCCTTGCCAAAAAAAATAACCATATATTTACAAAAACAATTATCAGAAAACTATTCGTATTAAAAATCTGTCAGAACTTGCAAACTGATGCTAAACTGCTTATTTGAGGTTATGTTCTTAACATTTTTTTTTCTTATAGTACTCGGTTCGCTGATATCAGTGCCAACAGTCTACTAAATTAGTGGTTCGCTGATATCAGTGCCAACAGTCTACTAAATTTAGTAATTATTTTTTACTACATTGCATTGCTTAGATTTTGACCGATTATCAATGGCTGAAAATACACCTAAGCCTATATACGTGCTTATAGACAATATTTAAATAAACTAATATTCATTTCATTAATTCACAAAATAAAACTGCATCAATTAAATGCTAATTATAAAGTCATTTATAGATTAGTATATACAAATGGAAAGTTTATTGAAGATTAATGAATATACACTTCCATTAATTATAATTGTTCTTATTTTTTTTTTCAATGAAACAAGGGTGCAACTTAAGTTTATCATATTCATAATAACAGGTAAGAATTTATGTGTTGTATGCATCGAGCAATAAGACAAAAGAGGGAATGTAAAGGTAGAAGGGGTAAACATATTGATAGACAGGAGAGTGCCATCTTGAGAGGCACTTTAGACAAGGATAGACAGTCTCTATCCTTGTTTAAGAAGTCAAATTTAGTTTGGTTATGTTATTGTTTGTCCCAACTGTCACATGAAATTTTATTTATATTGAAGTTTTTTACCAATTGAGTCAATTTTTAGACTATTATCGTTAATATTTAATTCAAACTTTCTTGTCTGAAAAATATTTTACAGCTATTGTTAACAAGTGTTGGAAAATTTAAATTTAGCGCCTTTGCATTTCCGGATGTGTCCGCCATCAGAGGCCACTTTTTTGGTCTCCTTTTTATAACGATTAGATTCCCTCTTTTGTCTTATTGCTCGATGGTTGTATGTGTCCGACAATGAATCTGTCAAAATATTCCCAAGCTGAGCGAATGGTCTATAATAAAATTTATTTGAACCAAATAGTCTTTCTAATTATATAAATACATAATTTTTTGAGATAATTTTTCAATATGTTTACAGAATATAAGTTTAATTTGATTGTTAAAATAATAATAGTTGTTCGAACATATATTTATCTAATTGTTCAATTCCATTGAAATGAAAATTAATAAAACAGTTTGTTGGGTAAAAAAATTAAATGTTGAATTAAGAACTTTATTAGTTTTGATTTTTGAATATATTTGATTGTAATTATATTACAAGATTTATTCTATCACCAAAAATTGTTTTTCATTTCTCTGATATTTTATTCAAAGGAACCTATAGACCTACCACAGGCTTTTCAGCAAGGATTTATCCCCTTACAATGGTATTAAACGTTATTTTTTAAATAACAAACCGAATTAATTAATCGTATTAAACGTTTTTATTTTCTTAGATAACAAACCGATATAATTTCCAAAAACCCAAGGATTGACAAACGTTGACATAATGACAAAATGTCAGTGATAATTTTACAGGTAACTTTACAATATGTGACATTGTAGTCAGTATCATGATACAAACCATACATATTAATGGTCAGGCATAAGTGTATCGTTTAACAAATATGAGGTATAATCAAAGAGCTTGGTAATATTTTGACAGAGACAGTGTCCGAAAGGTAAACATAAAAATTTATACAATCTATTATTAATAGAAATAACCTGCAACAAATTTGAACTTTAAAATTTGACTTCTATAATTGAAAAAACACTATAATTGTGTTATTGGTTATTTATTAATTTTAATTAAAAACTTTCCATTCTAAATACTAAAATGATGACGATGACGATTATGTGTGACATTTTACAGATTTTTAAATGTTGCGTTCTTTTAGCTTTAATTTCAATAAAGCTTAAATCTTTATTGCTATAGCATTATGAATAAAGAGTATAAAGCCAAGCCAACCAAAATTATATAGTATATTTACAAAATGTATCAATTATAAAATGATAATAATATAACCTCCAGTGTACATTTCGATCACCAAGTACACGCACATAGAGAAATTTTAAAAACGTCACTTTAGCTGATTTGATATATTTCGTTCAACTGCCAACGTTGCCATAGAAATTAGAATGACATATGTGACAAGATCAACTTATCACTTGGAAAACGCGATTTTCAGTTATAAGAGTTGTACCAGTTTTTTATGACTCGAACGGTACTACTATGTTCCAATGAAATATAAATTATTGGCAGTGATTTTTAATACAAACTGGTTAATACTAGTTTGTCCTGTCCGGTGTCGAGAAATGATTTGAATTGAGGATTGTACAACTATTTTTAGAACTTATAAAGACATTTTTCCTACTTTATTCCATTTTTATTACAATTAATTTCAGTTTCAATTTCATTACTTTCTTTATTACAAATTTATATTATCATATCAGTATCACAATTCATTGTCCCTTCCCTTTACTATACACAACCAACAAATTGAAATCAGATTAAATTAATGTACTTACGTTTGTAAGAGCGTTAGGATCAGCTTTATTTTTCAACAACAACGTTATAACCAGCACATGACCCTGCTGAGCGGCTTGATGAAGGGGAGTGTATCCTGCGACCGTGGTAGGATTGACGTCTGCACCTTGATCAATGAGAAGACGAACCATGTTGACGTGACCGTGATGGCAAGCCACATGGAGGGGTGTATATCCTTGTTTGGTTTGTGCATCCTTTTGAGCTCCTGCTCTTAGCAAGAGTTGAGCAACAGCTACCCGATCTTCTTGAGCACATAAGTGAACAGGTGTGAGTCCATTCTAAAAAAAACATTGGTATTAGTAAAAAAGTTTGTGGACCAAAATCTATGAAGTTTTATTATCAAAGGAAGCTTATATAAACTAATAGAAAAAATTAATTCATCATTCTTAAAGTAAGTTTCAAAATGTATTCCTTAGTCAAATTATATGGCATAAGTTTGAAAAGATTATGTTGATTTTTCGGTCCAAGTGTTTGATACAAGTTATGTTAGAATTCGATGCTCTTTTCAGGGATCCTTAAAAATATTAAATTAGATTTTTATGAATAAATTGTTTAGATTTTTTAAGGTAATTGTTTTATTCTTATCATATAACTTTTAGTTTACCCTGGGGACTCAGGATGTATTTTATTTAAGGGTGATCTACGAACTATACACATTATTTTTTTTATGTGTTTTAATATAAGTACTATTAAACGTGAGCAATTACAGGTTGATAAATGAATACTGACGCCATACAAAATATTATTGGTTGTGGATCCCTTTAAACGGGATAAGTTCAGTTTTGATTATCTGCAAATTATAGTAAGTTTTTTACCAAAACAATACAAAATTTTAAAAATCTACTTCTCCTTAATGGAAACTATCTGTAACTTTCAACAGATTTTTATTCTATTGAACCCAAGTTAAATAAGGTTTGTCCTTAGACCAAGAACATAATGTTCCTACCCAGTTTCAAGAAACTGGATCTTTTCTTTCAAGGACACACGACACAATTTTAAGGACTATCAGGTGTTTAATAAAAATGTTGTACTAATATTTATGAAACAGTAACTTATATAAAAAAAATACTGTTGCCAAAGTTAAAAGCTCCTACTATTCATTTTATTAAAAAAAAATAGTAATGAACATTATGACACTTTCTAAGTAATAGAAGCATGTTTTGTTCTTCATATAGAAAATTCTCAAAATTTTGATAATTCTACAGTTTTTAAGGCACATTTACGAAATTTTGTGGGTAGATTATTTTAACATAAGAATAAAAAAAATCAAAGGGTACATGTCTAAAAAAGTTAAGCATAAGTAAAAAAGTTAAGCATAAGTAATGCAAAACAATATGAATAATGTTCTGGTAACTGGACTGATTGAATTATTAGAAAAAAAAAGAAATGTTTTGGATGCTGTCGGAGTTCACTTCGTAGAAATTCCTAATTAAAATTATAAAAAGAAGCATAATTAGTTTAAAAACTTTCGTGTTAATGATTGAAATAGGTAAACATTTTTCTTTCAACTATATTTGTTAATATTCAGAAGAGATACATAGTGCGCACTTCGGAGCCAAAAAACAAGTATCCATGCATACGGGGGCATTTTATTATCTGAATAAGAATTTAGGAAAAGTGAATTGTGAGTCATTTTATGGGGATTCTGAGTGCTTACGAAATTACTAAGAATAATGAAAAAATATGGACAAATAATAACTAAGAAAAATGTTAAAAAGACTCCATGTAATATAATTACTATAAATCATAATATAATTAAGATAGAATCATACAATAAAATGATATGTTTGAATTCTATTATAGTATTGTAATGCCTTTTACAAATTATACAAACTACTTTATAAAATATTATGTTTTTAGGTAAGTTACTGTAGATATGTCGTTAAATTACTTTTACTTGTGGTACAGCTATTGCAAAATTAAAGAAAAGTGTAGAAAATCAAGAATTTTTACAATTAACTTAGGTTTTATCCTATAACTTTTTGAAAAAATTTTTTTTAGACATATACCCTTTGATTTTTTTATTCTTGCGGTGTTAAACAATGACCTACTCCTAAAAATTCGTACATGTGTCTCAAACATAGTAGCAATTACCATTTTTTAAACATTAGCCACACTCTTTTTAATGGATAAAAGTTTTTTTTCTAATCTTTATTTCTCCTATCAGAAGATAGGAGAAACTACAGAAAATATATACATCCACATTTACAGAAAACAGAAAACTATAAAAAACATCAAAACTATTTTTATTATAAATGCAGTACGGACCCAACAGTGCTAAGAAGTGAAACAAGGATGTCTACATTGTAGGTAATTCTGAAGCATTCGACAACGCAAGCATGAAAATTAATTAAAATATTCTAAAATTAGCTGATACTACAAAGACATTGGAATTGTAGTAAATCTTAATTGGAACCAGAATAGAAGCACTACACCATTTCATGGTAATGGTTCGAATATCTATTTAGTGAAAAAAGTATATAGTGAAAAAAACTGAATCTAAACAAAACCAAGTAGATGCTCATAAGCAACCAAGTCAAAAAGCTGATAATAAATAACCAGTTAATTCAACATGTGGATTTATACGTATACCTTGATAAAGTGGTCTACTCAAAATCAACTCAAATAATCTAAATTCGCTGTAGAATTGAAAATATAGTCTCACTCAGTAGCACATCTCTTTCACTAAAAATGAAAGTAACTAAATATTCTGTGTTCTGTACAATAACCGAAATTTAGAAAGCTGAGATCTCAGATAGAGAATTAAAATGCCGTTTACTGCAATGAATGGTCCAAAGCAAAACACACAGCAAATGCGGACCTGGACGAAGAAGCAATTCATGACTCCACAACTTACAAAAGTTGTATGAAATAAAGTAGTAGAATTATTCAGAAATGTGGCAAATAAAGTTAAAATCGAAGTCATGATAGGTACATCACTGTCGTAGCTGACAAAGTACAGAAGAAGAAGAAGGCCTATTTCTGTTACACTACTACAAATTTGCACAAGTAGTGTGCAAAAATCATTTATAAATTCGTTTTGTAAAATAATCAGTCACAACTTTGCACTTCGACTTACAAGTTAAACAATAGCATAAGGCACTGATTAACCATATCTGTCCAATTTGTTAAATATGTTTTACACCTTGAAAATATTTCATAAAATAATTTAAATGTTATACAGTTGCTGTAATTATCAATTAAAAAAATCTTTTCTTTTATTTTTAAAATTTGTTAAAATACCAATTTAATTTGGTTTTTTTTTGTTTTAAAGAAATTAATATTTGGTTGCTTAATCCAAATTAATAATTTATTAATTACATTATTGATAAAATCAATGAATATTACATCGCAAATATTCCTGTAATTTTATAACAAATACTAATAAAGAAATCTGTAAACATGACTTCGCTTTTGGCCAATAGGTGGCACTACTTAAATTCTCCCTACATTGATTCTACAAAATTATGGATAATAGTTACAGGTACTTCGAAATTTATCCTTGTCTTGGGGAGCTGAGTCTGTCCATGATCGTCTAGTGAGACAACTCTGCTGAAGCCAAGTAAAATATACCCGCACCCGCTTACAATTAGCGAGTGCAATTTTTGGAAGACCCCCTACTTAATGGGGTCAATAAAGAATTAAGAAATTATGGAACTGCTAAATTAAAATGATATTATTGTTATTTGGAAATATATGGTGGTTTAGTTTGGTAATTTTAAGAGAATGCAAAAAGTTTCGCTAGTTTAGAGAAGTTTGATTTTCAATATTAAGAACTGCCTAAACTGTAGAATACGAAATTTAGTAAATACTTAATTTTTTGCTACATTCCTCAAATTTTGATTTGGACTAAAATTGCCTGGAAGTTGCTATACAACCTAGCACATGTGACCCTGCCAATATTTCAAGAAATATTCACCTTCATAACAAAATAAAACAGTATTAATTAAAAAAAAGAGTTAATTTTTTTACTCGTTTATATATTATTACATATTCACAAATACAAATCTACAAGAAGATTTAATCGCGATTAATAAATATAGCTTTCATTAGTCTTCTTCTTCTTCTTTTTAATTAAAGAAGTTTTCAATATTAAGTTTATTTCAGCTATTGATAAGGGTGGTAGGAATTTTTATGTTGTATGTTTTAGACAATGACTAAAAATATGCCCATTCCAGGCTGAGTGAAACGACTATACCTTCTTCTTCTTCTTCTTCTTCTTAGTCGTTAACCTGATGCAGGTATCGTGATATCATGAAGCTGTTAGGTAATTTTTCCAATGTTCCTCCACGTTTTTCTATCTTCTGCCAATCTAGCACATTCTGACAATGGAGCGAAAATGGTAGCAACAATATGGTCTGTGTATCGTGTAGGAGATCTACCTCTACTTCTTTTGTCTTCTACTTTTCCCTGGATGGTAAGTTTTTCAAGACCATTTCTTCGAAGCACATGTCCAAAATAGCTTATTATCTGTTCTGTTATTTGTGTTCTTAGTCTTTTCTTTATGTTTAGCTGGACCAGTATGGATTCATTTGTTCTTCGGGCCACCCATGGTATTCTCAGCATTCGTCTCCAGCAGTACATCTCAAATACATCTATGTTCTTTTTGTCTTTCTCAGTAAGGGTCCAGCATTCCGATGCATAAGTAAAAACTGGAAAAACTAGACTTCTTACTAGTCTCATTTTTGTATCGGTAGTAATTTCATGGCTTTTCCAAATTTTTGTTAATTTTGCCATAGCGCTTTTTGCGATTGCTGACCGCCGCTTTATTTCTTCAGTACAGCCTCCTTTGTTGGTTATTAATGAGCCAGATACACAAATTTATCTACAACAGCGATATTGTTTATCCTAACAGATGATTTTGATTTGTTGTTAGCTCTGTCAATTATCATGATTCTCGTTTTATCCCTGTTTATTTTAAGGCCCATCGTTAAGCTTACGTCTTCTATCGTTGTAGAAGGTGAATCAATTCAGTTTCAGAAACTAGCGAGGATAGTAGTATCATCTGCATATCTCAAGTTGCAAATCTTCTTCCCGCCAATGGTGATGCCACCGTTCCAGTCCCAGTCCCTTAAGGACTATACCTTAAGCTTTAGCTAATTTCTAAGATTTTTCTCATCGATACTTCAAATAAAAATGCGTTTTTGATTTTTGTGGGCAGCACTTTTCTCCACCAAAATGTAATATACATTAGTTTGATTGAGAGTTGATAAGCAGGTTATTAGATTCTAGATTAAAAACATTGATACAACTTTTTAAAATTACTGTATATTTATTTTTTTTTGCCGTCAACTAAAGACACAACACTAAAATACAGAAGCTAATACGAATGTTATTTTATTTTTGAATTTGCTCTGTCTTCTGCAATATATCTTGTATAATCTTCTTCTTCGTCAACCATTTTCCATCGACTCCTGAATGTTAGCCTCTCCCAATTGCTTCCACCTTTCTTTATCTTTCGCCATTTTAATTCACTGTTTGCCTGTCACTGGTCTTAGGTCATCTACTCATTTTCAGACTCATCAGACAAATATAACAATACAAAATCATACCATAGAACATGTTGAATATTATGTATATCTAGGTCATGTCATAAAACTGTCAAGACCTCAAAAAAAAATTGGTAGATGACATAAGAGCAGTGGCAGGCAAACAGTGGATTAGATTGGTACAAGATAGAGAAAGATGGAAACAATTGGGAGAGACACACATTCAGGAGTGGATGAAAAATGGTTAACAAAGGTAACTCATGTCTTCAGTATCAATTTATTATTATTATTAACCTCTTACCTTGGCAGCATGGTTCGCATCTGCTTGATGTTCCAACAGTAAAGACGACATGTCGGAGTGTCCTTCTTGTGAACTGAGATGAAGAGGTGTAAAGCCTGCTTTACTTTCCGCGTTAGCTTGGGCTCCATATTCGAGGAGGGTCGTTGCAATATCCATCTAAAATGTATATGATGGTAAATATTAACAGTGAAAACTAATATTAATTAATTAATGGATTTGACCGTTACTTGATGGAAATTCATTTTATGTAACAATAAAACATTGAAAATTTTGTTTTCAAACTTCCACAAAATTTATTTTAAATTCTTATCACTACAGCTGTTTCGGCTGATTGCCTTTCTTCACTTGAGAAAGGCAATCAGCAGAAACAGCTGTGGCGATAAAAATTTAAAATAAATTTTGTGGAAGTTTGAAAAGAAAGTTTTCAGTATTTTATTGTTACATAATATTAATTATTTAAGAGAATATTACCTAAAACTAATTTGTTTATAATAAAATTAACATTTTTCTAGTAATTTCAAGAATTGCTGGAATTTATTACTATAGTAATTTTTATTATTCTTCACTACATGGATAAGGTCTTCCGTCTCTGCGTTTTTACCTTGTTTAATCTTTCCGCTTCTTCAAGGGTGGTATTTTAATTTGGTGTGGTTGCGGTTGCCATCCTCCGAGACCGCTGTAAAGCAGGAGTGTCAGAAGAGTTATTTCCGCCTCGTTGGAACCGCGTGGATCAAGCCCACTACTAAGTACAAGTTCCATGGGAAAACGGTTTATTTCAGATTGTTGGTCTTTTGTTTGTTTGGGTAAACGCGTGGAGGATAGCTGTGGCTATGTCCTCACCTAGGATCAGGTATCGTTGTGTAATGAGATTGGGAAACCACAGAACACCAATCTCCCCCTGTACTTGTGATTTGAATTTGACTCTTAAGGAGTGTGTGTGGTGCTCACTGTTTGTTATTTGGTGTTATGATTAGGTGTTTATGAATGTGGAATGTTAGTATGGTTATTGACTGTGTGATGTTGGCTTTTTCTGTGTTTCTGAATGTGAGCTAGGTGGATGTAAATTGTGTATGTGGGTAAATGATAAGTGTATGTTTTAATGATGTCTGTGGGGTATTAGTATGTGTATATCGATGTGCATGTAGGTGTTGTTTTGTGTATTTATGTATGGAGTTGGGTGAAGGTTTGGTTTATTAGATTATTAAAATAAGAGGTGGTTATGGTGTATCCATATAGAGTGTTATTTGGTTGATATAGTGCATAGTGTCGTTTTTTTTTCAGAGAAGACATTAAAAAGGATCATGGAAGTGAAATGGATTAAGGATTTTATATCTCAGGAGAGGTCGTATGAAGGGATTTGTTTAGGAGAGTATACGGGTTGGGTTTATTTATAGTTTTTTGGTTGTATATTGCGGTGTGGGCATCTTGGTAAGAAGGCGGGATGAGGTCCATTACAGTTCGGGCATTTGGGGAGAGATATCGTGGAGCATGCAGTAGACCTGTGCTCTAGTCCACAGAATGGACAAGTGAATGATTTTTCTGAGTATTCGTTGCTGAGATGTCCGCTTTTGCAAAATTTCGAACAGTATTTCAGTCGAACCGGAACGGAATTGCTGTCTTGGTATTCCGACTCCACATACGTATTACGACCACCTTTTTCGTGGTATTCCAGGATGGTATTTTCCTAGTATTTCGTGCTGTGGTATATTTATTTGAACTTTACGTGGCAATATTCCTCGAATTCTTTTACAATCTACTTTTCCTTCAACTACCAATCCCTCCATACGTTCCCTTCGTCTAGTTGTGTGTCCAAAATACCTCAATATATTTTGGTTGATGATTATGGTAAGCCTAGTGGTGTGTGGTGTGTGACTCGCGCTGTCCAGGGAATGCGCATCATTCTACGATAGACCCACATTTTAAAGACACCCACATACGTTGTCAGTCAGACTTTTTAATGGTCCATGTTTCTGAAGCGTAGGTAGCAATAGGAAAGATAAGAGCCTGTACCAGGCGTAGTTTGGTGTCCGTAGTTATGGCCGTATCTTTCGTTTTACGTCTATCTATTGTTATGCATACTATTTTTCTTCTTATAAATTATCTTATCTTCGCAGCTTGTATTGTGCTTTTGTGTTTTGATCCTTTATCTAACATGCACTCCAGCGAATGAATAAGAAACCACAATAGTTTTGTAGAATACAGCATAATTCGTAAAAATACTTCTTATAAAGGTACCTATCTTTAATATTTACAATAAATAATCTAATAAACCTTACTTGATTCTTTCGAGCAGCAATATGTAATGGCGTATGTCCGTTTTTAGCAGTCGCATGCGGAGAAGCTCCTTTGTCCAACAGTAAGAGTGCAACAGGTTGATGATCGTAATGAGCAGCAACATGTAGAGGAGTCACTCCGTTCTTCCCTTGGGCATCGGCGGGAGCGTCTCTTTGCAACAGAAGTCTGGCAACATTGAGATGGCCGTATTTCGAGGCAAGATGAAGAGGAGTGAATCCTTTTTTAGTTGTCGCAGTCAAGTCTGCTCCGTTATCTAGAAGAACTGAAGCAACCTAAAAAATCATGAATGTTTAGGTAAGGTTATATTATTTTTCTAATAGGTTAAAACATGTCAAATTGTAAAGATCGTAGACTAAACCATAACATTAAAATATTTAAACAAGGCCTTAGACGGTTAAGGAAATACACCTCGAAAAATATGGAATTAAAATTTTTTGGCAGTATAGGCAAAATATCTTCGTCAAACTTGTTATTATTGTTTTTCTATGTGTAATAAAGAAGAAATAGAGATTATTGTAAAATAATTGGATCCTGAAGTCAAAAATTTAGTTCGCATAATTAATTAAACTAAAATAACGCAATAACAAACACAAAGATAAGTAATAGAACATAAAACACTTACAGGAATTCTTGACCAGATTTTCTTTTTAGATGGGACAAGTGTATGTAGAATGCAGGATTTGAATTTTGTTTGGTAGTACCTTGTTTATTTAGGTTTAATGTCATTCTTCAAGGTATCAGTTTTGTGAAGTTACACCGGATGTGAGTTATTGTTTTTATTAAGAATTTATGTTGCAGAATTGGTGATAATTGAGATTTTGGTTATGAGTGTTTTGTGCTTAGAAAACCGTCATTTAATGGTTGTTTTGGAAGTTAATTTTAGCTCTTTTTGTGGATTCTCGGATTTAAATTTCTGAGCTACACCACCTAAGAAGTTTTAAAGAAAACAAGTTTTTCTTTTGGTCTTGTAACGAGGAAATGTCCTAAAGATGAATAAGGAGTTCTGAAAACATTCCCAGCTACGAGGTTCTCGAACTGTTGTCAAATTCTACATTTAACAAGGTGAATGATTATTTCGCCGATCTTGGAAATCCTGGTTATGTTGAAAACGAGAACTGGTAGGTATTGATACAGTTTAATATGAATTTTTATAAGATCTATTCTTGTAAAGGCGGTGAACTTGCCTTTTATTTTGGAGAGTGTACCGATTTACTTTGGTAACAGTATATTAAAGGTTGTATGAATACCAATGACGATGAGGAAGAAGGGAACAACGTCTTAAAGAGACAACTTGGTGTCATATTAACAAATCTGACTAAAAACCGCAAAGAGAGCAGAAATAAATGCAGAAAATTTGACTTTTGTCTAGAAAGGCGTATAGATTTACTGTGATACGACTACGTAATAAAGATGGAAAAGAAATGTTGACCGTGTCAATTATATAGTTTGAAACGATAGGAGTTTGAAAATCAGCTGTAACGTCTCATCAGTTACATTAAATATCTGTTATAAAATTTTTACGAAATCAATATTTTTTTACAGATAGACTGGTGTATAGAGACCTACACAAGCCTACCATAGAATGGACGGAATTAACAAATTATCGAAGAACAAAGCCATAGATGAATATAACTGGAGAGACCGAACGCGGGGAAATCGAAATATGGGATAGGACAATGTGTGGCGATAGGATGCCCTGGTATATAGTATAATTAGTTCCCCATAGTAGCCCATAGTTCAGATTTTTCTGACAAACGTTTTATTTGTGTGGAGGAGAGTTTCAGGATGGGTTCGGTAAATCTACCGCATTATCCTCTTAAGAGGCAGACTCTTCGTGCTCTGATGAAATTTAAGAAGACAAGCATCCAAATACTGATAGATGGAACAAATAAATAATGTATTAAATAGCTTATGATTGAAAATCACAACTACGAAGAAAAAAACGTTGTCTAATAAAGACACATCTTTCATAGTGATCGGGGTCTCATAGTCATTACATCGACTACAACTGGGACTGCTTTTCTTTCAATTAAAAAAAAAAGATCTTACCTCTTCTTGTCCTTCCTTGGCAGCTATATGTAAAGGAGTGTAAAGATCTTTGGTTGTAGCCTGAGGTTGGGCACCATGTTGAAGTAACAGCATAACAATATCAACATTTCCCAATCTAGAAGCTACATGGAGGGGCGTCTGTTCTTCTCTGGCTTTTGCGTCCACAGCTGCACCATTTCGGAGAAGTATTCTGATAATATCCGTCTAAAAACAACAAATAGATAGTGATAAAAGAAGTAAATCTTTGCTTAGTGCAAAAGTACAATGCATTTTTTTATTTAATCACACTTTATTTGCAATTTAACTTTATTTTGCATTACAAAGTAATAGTCTGTTAGTCTAAAGACAAGTTTCAATCAAAATATATTGGTACATATAAAAAAAATTATTGAGAAAAGAGAATAAAATATATTGACGCAGTAACCTTGCAGTAACGTTAAAGAAAATGTGTGAGTTTGCGGAAAATCAGTTTTATAAAAAGCAAAAATAATAAAGAGAAATTTTATGATTATAAATAAAGTCCCATATTATATTAAAAGTTTTAGATACATGAAGAAAAATTGTTAAATGTGACCATTGTTTCTATGACAACACTTTCCATAATTGTATAAAATGGTCGGAAAACATAATAGTAGCGTTAAGACTTACCTGATTCGCTCTAGCAGCCAAATGTAAAGGAGTTTCGCCCCTAACAGTCGGTATGTCAGGACTAGCATCATGTTGTAATAAATAAATAACAATATTCATACATCCCATAAAACTGGCGACATGGAGAGGAGTCAAACCACTTTCTGTTGTAGCACCAATACCTACAAAAGTCAACACATGTAATTCACTTCTATAATTATCAAAAATGGGGGATGCTCTAATTCTACTCTTTGAATCTAAATGCCAAGAAATAACTTGTAAGCCGCTAAAATGGTCAAAAATTGAATTTATTTGAGTTTAATATCATTATATTAACTGCATTATCAACTACTTGTCTCTCAGCTTTTGACCGTATCATTTGGAAAAACCATGTGTGTTGATGTCTCTTCGGCTCATATTTAAATTCTTTAGGAGTAAGATGGACTGTGAAAAACTCCACCTGAGGCAAAAACCAACTGCCAAGGAAGGGATTTACTTACAGCAATTAATATTACTAAATATAACCAGAGGTGAAGTAGCGATCCGCTAAAGCCACACAACAACGTGTCGACTGTACAGGAGTCACTCTGAATAACACTTCGACTCGGTGGGGAGCTTTCTTGGATTAAAAATAAGGACACATACTCCGTAAGGAATGGCAGAGTCTAGGGGTACCGGGCAAATTTACCTAGGCGAGTTGGAAACCACTCATATTTTGGGTTATCGACCATTGTCCTCTTTCTTCGGATGGTGGATGTTGCTCTCATCTTGCTGTATTAAATAACGGTTTTTTATACGATTTTGATAATGTCTGGTCACCGCAGAAAGAGGGAAGAGTTAGGTTTAAGAACTCTTTGTTCCTATTTTTTTGGTTTTGAAGAGAGAGACTAGTTTCGTCGATATATCTTTGGCGACAAAAACAGAAGGAATATACATTAAAAGAAGAAACAAACTGTGGTGAAAACTTGGGAACAGGAAGAACTTCAAAATTTTCCGTAAAAAGTGACGGAGCTAATATATGGAAGAAAGGCGACAGATGCAAAGGAGTAGGACCTTAAGTTAAATAGACGGACAAAACACAGAAATGACTTGAGGGTCATCAGCAACAAAATCAAGGTAATATAATGTGTGAAACTAAGGAAAAAGAAAGAAGTTTGTTTGTTTTCGTAATCGTCACCTCCAGAAGGATTTTTGACAAATTCTCATATTTAGTGGCTTTGTTGCTTTATTGATATAGAGGAATAATTGACTACTGATTTGGATGACATTTTTTCCATGATATTTCTTATGAAATTTAAACTATCTGTATCACTGTATCGTTCGACATAGTGTTTAGTAGTTTTGGCAATATCTTTTAAGACTTTATGGAAAATATCTTCAATCGTTGTGTACGATAGTTTGCAATTTTAGTTCGTGTTATTAGTCTTGAGCATTGCTCGAGAATACACTGCGTTTATTTAATGAATAAACAATTCAAAATGAACACATTACAAATCCAAATTACAGTTTTAATTGCAGTATTATTATTTCCTTTATTGAGAATCCAAATGAAATATAATTATTGTGAACCATTTTATATAGCTCACCGTTTTCAATTATTCTAAACTCTCACATACTATTCGTCTTTTGTTGACATAATTCACTTACTTGCTCCATGTTTAAGTAGTAATTCCACAACCTTTATTCTATTCTTCTTACAAGCTATATGAAGAGGAGTAAATCCGTTTAGCGCCCTCGCGTTCGGATCTGCTCCTCTGTCCAATAACAATTTGGCGACTCGTACGTGACCACAATGAGCTGCGACATGAAGAGCTGTCAAATAATCCACCGTTACTTCGTCGACCGGAGCGCCGTGATAGAGAAGAACTCTAGCTGCGTCTACGTGTTCTCCTTGAGCTGCCATGTGTAGAGGTGCGAGTCCGTTCTAAAAGAGATAATTGCTATTATTCGGTATCTTAAAAAATTAAGAATAATTTACAGCTAATTAAAATAAAATTACCCGTATTATATATTTTAATAAATAAAAAAATATATAATGATTTGAAGAAATGTAGGCTTAGAATTAAATAATTAAATGGCGTTAAACTAAAAATAAGAGGATTTAAGGTATTCAAAAGGAATTTTAGAGATTTTAGATGTATATTATTTTCTTTATAATTAATTTGTAAATGTCATATTGTAGGGATAGTAGAACATGTAGGGAATTATCAAATGTTCTAATATACATAGTGTTATTCTTATTAGAAATGTATTATTATAAATTCATATGTTCTGAGTTCTTTTGATATTTTGTTTTTTTATGAAATACAATAAATAATTGCTATTTACAGTATTTCAGGATTGTTTACATTTCACAAAGGTTGTGATCATAATAAAAATTCATCAATACATGATACTTCTAGAAATAATACCAAACTGTCATTTGCACTACATGAAAGGTAAACTGGCGCACGGTTTCTCAATTATATTTAATATAAATTACTGTTTTTTGAGTAACAAATTCTTTCTATAAATTTAATATAATTGTTTAACAGCGGACACTACAAATCTCAAGACTATCAGATATATTTCTTTTTTCACATTAAAAAACTAACTGTAAGCAAAATCTGTGGATATAAATTCAATACCAGCATATATTGTAGACAAAAAAGATACCATTATTAATGGAACCTACTCTTAATATTACTAGAAAGTTTGGTCTAGGACAACGAAATGAAAGAGGAGAAGGCTTGGTGTAGTTTTGCCATGAGAAAAAATTTGTAATCATGAATATCTGGTTTTGTCTGCAAAAACGTGGGTTATAATATACTTAGAAGTATGTAAGTGATCCAGAAGATAATATTGCATCAACTTGGTTATACGACAGTAATTGAGCAATTTAAAAACTGTTTAAAACTGGTCAAAACGTTCACAGGTGCTTATATTCGGTGAGACCATAATCTACTTTGTTCTACAGTTAGTGTTAGGCATAGTCTGCAAAAATCTAGACAGACTGTAAGATACTAACAACATAAATGATTGCTCGATTGCTGAAAATGGCAATAATTACTAAGAAACAGTTAAACAGAAATGGATGACATAGGAAATTTTAGATCTAATTGACGTGAGAAGAGGATACAAGTCTAGAAACAAAAAAAATACATTAAAATACATAGGAAAATTACTGTAAGAGTCATGTCTAGAGATTGAGAAGTTGGAGCAACGTGTTTCAAAAATATCGGTAGTTCCGTAAATATATTGTTGGAAACAATATGTGGGATTAAAATTTCTGATATTGATCTACATCATTGGTATGACCAGCAAAATTTGTATACAGCTAAGAAGTTCTTCTAAAGGTGTACTGTTCATAACCACACTGTTAACTTTCTTGTATACAAAAATATTATAAATTGTATTTCTCCTTTTTTGACGGTTGTAAAGTGCTCCTTTTATCTTCAGGTCATTGTTAATAAATGCCTTTTAATACTAATATTAGAGTTTCAGCAGAACTTCTCATAACAGATGGAACACAACTTCTACGGAACACAAAAAGAAATATTGAGAATGATCAGAGGAAAAAGAAAAAAGTTAAACAAACTAATAAAAACAAAACACATTCAGAAGGAAACATGAGTAAAGTACTTTCGATCCCTATTTGCTAAAGGTGACAATAATGAACCACCCAACACCAGAGGTGACGAAAAACAAAGAAATAAATATGGAGGAAGAAGAGGTAAAGGAAGCATTAAGGAAATTAAAAAATAGAAAATCACCAGGAGAGGACAGAATACCGAACGAACTCCTAAAATACGGAGGACCAGATCTGACCAGACAACTATTAAAACTAATCCAAAAAATAATGGAACGAAACAGAATTCCTCAAAGATGAAGATCAAGCATCCTAATATCTCTCTTCAAAAATGGAGACACACCGGAACCAGAAAATTGCAGTGGAATTTAATTTAGTAAACACAACACTAAAATTAACAACCAAAGTGATAACAAATAAACTGAATGAAATTATAACACTAGCAGAAGAACAACAAGGTTTTGGGTCGGAAAGATCATGCACCGAAGCTATATTTATAATACGGCAAGTGCAAGAGAAATGATTAGAATACAACAAACCGGCATATCTATGTTTCGTGAATCTCAAGAAGGCATTTGACCAAATGAAATTAAAAGACGTTATCCACTTATTGTACGCAAGAGAGATACCTCTAGGAATAAACAACAAAACGATCGAAAATATCTACCAGAACAACACAATAAAAGTAAAAATAGAAGAAGAACTAACCGACCTTATTGAAGCTGGCAATGGAAAAGACAGGGACATTTCCTGAGTCCCCTATTGTTCAACTCGATTAGGGATGAAATAATAAAAAAAGTAAAAAGTAAAAAAGGATATCAAATGGGATCGTATGCAGACGACTCTCTCAAAGTGAAGACGATTTACAACGTATGCTACACCAATTTAATATAACAGCTAGAAAATTTAACATGTTAATTTTCCCAAAAAAGACAAAATGCATGGTTACATTAGCAAATTTACTACTATGTAAATTGAAGCTGGAAGGTTTGATAATAGAACAAGTGATGGAGTTTAAATATCTAAGCATGCTAGGCATCACATTATCTAGCTACGGAAAGCTCGAAACTGAAGTAGAAGATCAAGAATAGAACAAACAGAGCCGCAGGCTGCCTGAATGAAAAAATATGGAGAAATAAAATATCGAGAAAGAAATGAAAGGCAGAATTTACAAAACAGTCATTAGACTAATAATGACTTACGAGGCAGAAACACGACCTGACGCAGAGAGGACTAAAAGAATTTTAGAAACTGCAGAGATAAAAACACAGAAAAATTTATGCTAAGACCCTATGGAAAAGGCACGACGTAGATGCAAGGTGGAGAACATTAAGAACTGGGTAAGAAATAGACTAGTTTAGATATAGAAAGAAGTTGAATGTCACATAATGGAGAATGTATCGACGGAGTTTAAATTAGATAAAATTAAAAATGAATTTAAGGAAGTCTAGATGTAGCCTATTGATATTTAAATGAGAAAGCTTTGATGGTTAGTTGTTGATGGTTAGTGGTAATAGATTGCTTACTTTTTATTTCCTGTAAAAAGTGATCTATTTGAATTTTGCAATATATTTTTTATTTATTAACGACTAGTAGAGGCTCTTTCCAGATGGTATAAATAGTACTTGTCAGCATCAAATCTAATCACAACAAAACATTAATGTATAGCACATATAAATTAATAGGTTAACAACGCATGCGTATACGCCGGGCTGCCAAGAGTAGAAAAAAATATTATGTGATATATAACAGTGCAGTAAACAGAAAAGTTATATCAAAGTATATCAAGTTTGGTTGAAATCAGCTGTACCGTTTCCATCCAGGATTGGAATTTGAGACTTACAAATTATAAAATAATTTATAAGTGGCAATATCTAATTGTTTTGGTAGTCGCATATGTGTGTAACGTTCAAGTAAAGAAAAAGATTTCATAAACAGCATAATAAATAGTATACAAAGTAAAGTTTTACCTTTGTTTTAGCATGCATGGGAGCTCCATTTTCCAAAAGAAGATCAACGACGTGATCGTGTCCACTTCTAGCTGCACAATGTAATGGAGTCAAACCATCCCTGGTCTTCGCTTGAATATCTGCACCTTTCGCTACTAATAAAGTGACCATATTAATTTTGCCCCACTTACTAGCGACGTGAAGAGGCGTGATATTGTGTTTTGCCGTATAATTGACATCGGCACCTAAAAAAAAAAAAAACAATAAAATTTTTTATCTAATTTAATATTTAATTAAATCAATTACTGTCTTTACCGGCTTTTTAGTTAGTCTTGATGGCTTTCGATTACTTTCTTTTACCTTACTGAATTTTTTAACTGACTGCTGTAATACAAGTCGCGTCCCCACAGTGCGACAGAGAAACTGACGCAAAGCAGTCCCTACATCTCTCTCTAATGGACCGGGTTTATCGACCATGTGACTTTCTCATTAGTCATTTACGTCACGTAACCAGGCAAATTAGAAAGAGATGCACGGGGACTGTTTGCATCAGTTTTCTCTGTCGCACTGGGGGAACGGGCTGGTATTGCAACGATCAATGTACATATCTTAGATGGTATTATATGTCTATGATTGTGTCCTATGATTGTGTCAATGTGTAAATACAATAATAGGTTATGTTGTTTGTTATTGTTGATTCAAATAAAAACACCCCATTTTACATTTAATCGGGCTCGTTAGACTCATAGCTAAAACAATCTTCATGGCTGGGATATATGTAAAGGTGTATACAGCTGGAATAATTTTTTTGATTTGTAGTACAATAAACTTTCATTTTTTGTTTAAAGTTAATTTTTTTAAGAATTACTCTCATATCTTATTATATCTCATTTTCATCTTATCATGAAAAATAATATAAAATGTAATAAATAATAAGAACAAGAAGGCGTAACAGTGTGGTGAAAGTATAGTTAGGTAAACTGAATAACTGATACCACAGAAGTATTGATACAAGATTGACACGATTGAGAAAAAATGGAACTGGTAACAATGCAAAGGTAAGAATCATTGAAAAATGCGAAGACTAGTAAGAGTCCACAAGAAGTTGTACGGAATATAAAACGTGAGATGTACTATAGCTTGTAGTGAAGCTTATAATGCATAAAATAATGCGAATCGGGAGGTTCTTTCTTCCCATCGACTGACATTCCAGACATCAATGACATTCCAGACATCAATGTCAATCGATGCGAATACGTAGAATATATTTGCAAGATGAAAGCACACGTAAAATGTTTCACAAGAGACACAGGTTCTTTTGTTTGTATTAATTGCAACTCATAATTCAAACTAAAATTATTTACACCAAAGTAAATTTGTTCAAAGGCTTATTAATTGTACCTTCTTCTTTAGGTGCCGTGTCCGTATTCATCTTTCCCTTTTATTATAAGGCAAAGCAGATGGTATCTGGATCCTCTAATTATATGGCCGAAGTATTCTCTTCTTCTCCTCTTTATGATGTTTATGATCATATATTCCGAACTCATGATTTTAAGAATATCTTCATTGGAAGTGTGCGAAACCCACCATATTTTTAGGATCCGTCGATAGCACCACAATTCGAATGCTTCTAATTTGTTAAGCTTTGTGTCCATGTCTCAAAACCATATAATAGGATAGACCACACATAACATTTCAGGGAAGGATATACATTCACAGGTTTCTGTTACATAAAAGTGGTTTCCAGGTCATAAAGGTTATACGTGATATTTCGATCCTGGTTATTAGCTCTTCATCAAAATCATAATTTACATCTAGCTGCCAAAGTATTTAAAATGGTTTACGCGTTCTATTTGCTACCCGTTAAGCAAAAGTAGACCTTGATATATGTTAATCTTTCATCTTTCCAACCGCCATCGACTTTGCCTTTGAGCAAGAACGGCTGTATCGTCAGCGTAACTGATATTGTTGATTACTTCTCCATCTAGTCTTACTCCCATTTGTCTGTCATCCAAAGCCTCCCTAAAGATTTTTTCAGAATATAGATTAAAAAGACTGGGTGACAAAACACAACCCTGTCGAACTCCACGTTTGATGGGTAGGTTTTTAGTACGACTATCTCCAATTTAAATAGAGGCTACTTGATTGTTAGCATTAGTATTTTAACAGTGGTCAAGTCCTGCTGCCGGCAGGAAATCGAAAAGTGTACCGTATTATACTCGGTTGAATGCATTCTCTAAGTCGATGAAGCAAACATAAATAATCTTTCGGAACTCACAGCTTTTTTATAAGAGAATTCGCATACAAAATATTGCCTCCTAGTTCCAAGATCAGTTCTAAATCCAAATTGCTTATTGCCCATTCCACTTTCGCACAGAAGAAGTACTCAGTTTTGTATAATTTGTAAAAGTATTTTAAGTGTGTGGCTCATCAAACTGATTAGTCTAAAATCGCTGCATTTGGCAGACCTGCTTTTCTTGGATAGTGACAAACAGTGACTCCAACCAATCATCTGGTATTTTTCCTTCGTTGTGAATTTTGTTAAAGAAAAAAGTGAAATGTTTTCCTCGTCCAAAAGTTTAAGTAGCTCAGCATATATTTGATCTAGTCCTTTATGGTATTGCTTTTCTGACTTCTGATATCAGAAACCTCTGTCTAACTGGTTGTCACAGGTGGTATTTATATGTGTAGCATTTTCTCAAAAAGAATCGTCAAAAAGATCACCTATGTATCTCTTCCATTCTTTGGACTGTATTCTTTGCATTCTCCCATTAATTGTACCAGATACATTAAAACATGTATGGCTCATACCTTTGTATTAATTCGTTAAAATGTGTCAAATTTCATTGTCGTATTGTTGACTTGTTGTATTTCTTTATTTAACGCAAAAAATTTCATTATTGTATGTTTCTTTTGTGCAAATAAATCATTCACACACGTATTCATACTATTTGCTGTGATTTCGGTCAAAATAAACATCGTCTGGCATTTATTTTATTTACATTAGCCTGCAAATATTACACTGCTAAAGGGCTTGGACGCCATCCCTGTAAAAATATCCAATTAACTAGATGTTGATGACGTGTCACGAATTTTATCAGGGAGAACGGATGTTTCATTACTTCGCATTCAACTCGTCTAAATGTATGAAGAATTTGCCATTCGTATGGATTTTTAAACGAGTCTTTTTATTTCGTTAGTGGTGTTATTAGGATGAAAGCTTGGAAAATTCAAATACATAAGATCTGGGGTCGAAATGGTGTGTACGATTATTACAGATCATAAAAACGGGAATATTAAATACGGATTCTTCATTAAGTACTTATTATTGTAACAATGATGTTTCAGAATATAAATCTAATAATTAAATAAATAAATTCAGTGAAGATAGGATTTATTTTTCACTTGACTACCAACACTAGCTTTAGGATATATTGAAGTACCAGACTAGATAGAAAAATACAACGAATATAATGTTCCACTACGCGTAGCCTTTGTGGACTCTCCCAGGGCCTTTGATTCAGTCGAACTGTGGTCCGTATTTGAAGCAATCGACAAACCGATGGACAGACTCGAGGTATAAGAACCTGCTAAAGCTTATATACGTAAACGCGACATTAAAAATATAAATTGATGAGAACAAAAATCTAACAAAATATAAATTCAGAGAGGAGTGAGATAAGGTTATACGACTTCTGCGAAGTTATTCACATTGGCCATAGAGGACGTTTTCAAGCAGCTTAACTAGGAGCTTCTTATTCTTCCTGTTCTTTTTATGTAGACATGTCTGTCTATTTTTCAATGTGCCTCCAGTAAGTTGTCGTTCCATCATTTTGGTGGTCTTCCTACTGATCGTCTTTCTATTGGGGAACCGTCTCTTGCCGTCTTTATTACTCTATTTGTTGTCATTCGGCTTATATGATCGTTGGATTCTACTCTTATTTTTTATCCAGTTCTTGATGTTCTCCACCTTGCATCTACGTCGTATATCTGTACTTCTGGCTCTGTCCCATAGTGTCTTGCCATAAATTTTTCTTTTTCTAAATGTTTTCTAAATCTCTGCTGTTTCTAACATCATTTTTGTCCTCTCTGTGGCAGGTCGGATTTCTGCCACGTATGTCATTATTAATCTGATGATTGTTTTGTAAATTCTGCTTTTCATTTCTTTCTCGATATTTTTATTTCTCCATTGTTTCAATCAGGCAGAATGCGGCTCCGTTTGCTTTATTCACTTGGTCTTTCACATCAGTTTCGAGCTTTCGATAGCTAGATAATGTGATGTCTACATAATTATATAAACTCCATCACTCGTTCTATTATCTTCTTGCAGCTCCAATCTTAGTAAATTTGCTGTTGAAACCATACATTTTGTCTTTTTGGGGAAATTAACATGTTTAATTTTCTGGTGGTTATATTGAATTTTTGCAGCATACGTTGTAAATCGTGTTCACTTTGAGAGAGTAGGATTGCGTCGTCTGCATCCTTTTCAGTTCTTACTTTTTTTATTATTTCATCCAAAATCAGGTTGAACAATAGAGAACTTAGGAAATCTCCCTGTCTTATCCCATTTCCAGCCTAAATAAGGTCGGTTAGTTTTTCTTCCACTTTTACTTTTATTGTGTTGTTTTGGTAAATATTTTTGATCGTTTAACTAGGAACAAAAAGTTTAAACATTGACGGAAGATACCCGAGTTATCTCCGATGTTGTCATAATTAGTAGCGAACTCAATCAGCTACAAACAATGCTTTCAGAATTATTAAATGTTTAAGAAGGGATAGACTTGAAAATGAATCTACAAATACCAAGATTCTTACTTTGGAGGAAGTACTAGTTACTGTGGGGACGAAGTGATAGAACGAGTGGAAGAATATATTTACTTGGGTCATCTAATGAACTTGAAGAGGGGAAACTAACACGCGGAAGTAGACCGAAGAATCCGCATGACATGGGCTGCCCGTTAGTGTCCTCAAGAACAATATTATTCCCATAAATCTCTTGGAATTGGAAACTCTTGCAGCCTTAACAGTGATACGCATACGGTTTAGAGACAGTTACGTTGACCAAAAAAGCTGCAAACAAAATGAGAGGAACACAGCTCGCAGTGAAACGAATTATGCTGGGAATATATTTAGCACAAAAAGTGCCTCATTAGTTCTCATAGCATTCCTATTACCAAACTTAGAAAAATTTTAAGAGTCTAGCATTAGGCTAATTAATCGATATTCTGAGCATTTTTTAGCGTTGTATTTTTTAGGTATTGCGACAAATATGAACTTGAGCATGAGCAAGTCTTGGGAATCACTTCAATGTTATATATTGTATTAAAAACTTTTACTACTACTTTTATGTTAACTTCATTTACTAGCTGCATCAACTCAGTTGGTGTGTCATATGGACCACAAGCCTTTCTAAGTTTAGCATTTTTTATAGCATGTTCTACTTGTGATTTCATCATTTCTATGCTGTCAGTTTTTTTTTTTTTGGTAGAATTCTATAATTATATTTCTGTCATTTTCAAACAATTCCTATTCCATTCTCATTTACAATAATGTTGTTGATATTGTTAACTAGTACAGAGGTAACTCGTTTTTTAAATGCTCATCAAATGCAATAGAGAAAAGAATACAAGCATGTGGAGATACACTTTTCCTAAGATCTCCTAGACCGAACGAATTATCCAGGAGGATGTTCTCAGATGAATAAATAATAGACCCGAACTACTGCTTACAATAAAAATAAGAAATGTTACCTATCTTGTATGGAAAAAAGAAAAATATATCTTACTTCAGGTTATTATCAAAAGAAAATATTGACGACAGGAGAGGTCTCCGAAGAAGATGAATTTCCTGATTTTCTAACTGGAGCGGTTTCTAAGTGATTTGAAATAACATCAATATACCTACTTTGCAGTGCAACGAACAGAATATTTGTTGCATCAATGATTGTATTAGAAAGATACAGAAGGAATTACTAAGATATAGAGGCAAAAGCAAGACATGCATTTCAAATCAAGAAGATTAAGTAATTTATAAAAAGAATAAAACTGAAATGAAAGAACTACACTAAAAATGGAGCAGTGTGAATATCGATGAATGGTTCATAAATCAGACAAGTACCAGGGGGTGAAAAAAGAACAGAAATAGAAAAAAAGACAAGAAGACACAAAAGGAACAGACATAAAAAAGATATAAATAGAAGACGTCGAAACACAAACAGTTCCGCGAAGAGGCAATAAAAAACGTTAGGTAATATAAAGCGTTAACATTCCATTCTATTATATTAAAACCCCAAAATTAACAATATATTGCACAACAAGAGTCCATTGATATATTATTCATTGTATAAACTTTAATGAGCGAATTAGATCGACCGTCCGACAGTATTTTTATTACTAGATTATCCGTATCTGATCGTATGTATTTTTTATTGAGCTACACAGCTCATAAATTATGCAAATACAAGTTCCGGTGTTCAAGCATACATAAATGATGCAGGTTTTGGTTTCCAGCAGGTTTATTTATCTACTCGTAGATCATAATATTCTAGGCAATACTAAATAAATAAATCTTATGATGGATACTCATAAGTGATTCAATTGAATTAAACGTCTCAAGTCGTGTTTAACGACGTTTAAAGTGATTTTAAATGAAAGTAAAAGTTATTGGTACATTCCGAAAATTTTAGTCATCGGTTTATAGTAACGTATTATATAAAACCTATGCTGCATTTCTCATCCACCAGTTATTAAATCTATGAGATTGTAAATACCAAGATATATAACTTTATAATGCCCAATGTAGCAGATTTGCCACAACCTATTTAAATAATTGTTTCCTTAAAGCTGTAGCCGCGCTTCGTGTGTTTAAAGCTGTAGCCGCGCTTCGTATAAAATCTGATACGTCCTTACGTACTAGGAAATAAGGTTGCATATCCTGCAAAATTTAGTTCGTGCGTCAAATTTGTTAGTCGTTTGGCAGGTGCCTATTCGCATTGAGCACGTGTTATAGCTCTTCACATTTTGGTTGGTTTTTATTCGTTTTTTTCGCAATTCTTTTATTTTGGCTGTATGAACTTTGTTTAGAATGTAAGTAATATGAATATCATCATCATCATCAATCAGCCAATCGCGTCCACTGCTGGACATAGGCCTCCCTCAGTTCTTTCCAGTGTTCTCTACACTGGGCCGCTTGTATCCAATTTCCCGCTACACGTTTAATGTCATTGGTCCATCTAGTTGGTGGTCGTCCTCGGCTTCTTTTATAATTTCTGGGCCTCCATTCCATAATACGTCTTGTCCACCGTACATCTTGTGTTCTGACTAAGTGCCCTGCCCAGTTCCACTTAAGCGTCGTGGTTCTTTCGATGACGTCTTGAACTCCTGTTCTTCGCCTGATTTGTTGGTTTGTTATGTGGTTTTGAAGGCTCACGTTCAGCATTGCACGTTTCATGGCTCGTTGTGTAACTCTAAGTTTATTCGCAGATTTTTGCGTGAGTGTTAAAGTCTCTGCTCCATTAAGTTTGTACAGGTTTTAAAAACCATGGTTATAACCTTCGCTTTGAGACACCTGGGAATGAACTTTTTAGAATACTGGCTTAATTTGCCAAATGCTGCCCATGTATAGACCTATTTCGCTCTCTGTATTTCATGTGTTGATTGTCTCTGCTTATTTTGATTTCGTGTGGTCCCAGTATTTGTAAGTGTCTGTTTGTTGTATGGTTATTATGTCAATAGTTATATTTCCATCATTTACGAGATTTGTTATCTTTTAGTTTTCTCAACGTTTATCTTTAATCCTGCCTATTAAGACAGACTTTTAGCGAATGGCATCATAAAAACTTGTATCTTGTACGTTACAGACGAATAATACAAATCATTGCAAACCTTAGGTGATTTATTCTTTCTCCATCTTATTGATGCAATTTATCTTGCCATGGAGTATCTTAAATATTGACTTAGAGCTGCCGTGAACAATTTTGGTGAAATATTGTTCCTTGTCTAACATCCTCGACCTAAGCTGATTTTTCTGTGTCTTCGTGTAGTCGTATGCTTGATGTAGCGTTCCTGTAGATGTTTTGCTTAGTGTCGTGTACTGTTGACACTTATTCGGCTTTGATTTCGGGGCTTCCAGTATTGTTTTCAAATCTCTACAGAAATCCAAAAGCTTCTCGCGTAATCGACACAATGCAAAAGAACAGTGTATGTTGTACTCGATGCACTTTTCTATTAAGATCTTTTATGGTATGCCAAAATGGTCATTTGATGCATTATCTGCCCTGAAGCCTGCAGTCTTTGGGCTGATAGAATCAAGTTTTAGGTGTTAGCCTCTTTGTTAAGATTTTCATAAAGAGTTTGGTAATTGTGTACAAGAGGCTGATTGGTTTTTAATTTTCTCAATTTAGTATATGCCTTTTTTGTTGTTACATCGGACTATTACTGCATCTGTTCCAGTCTTTTGGAAATCGTACCAATGTAAGCCATTTAGTAAACAGTTCGCTTACTGATTTTAATAATAATTTTCCACCGATTTATATTGCCTCGATAAACGAGAGGCCTCATCACCAGGCGATCGATGGTTCTTCATTTCCTTTAAAGCTGCTAATTTATATATAAATATGAATATACATAGATTGAACTAATTTATATTTTTAAAAGTGATTTCTTCAAAATTCGCCTGTTTTTACGATTGTATCAGATCTGATACAATCAGATGAGAATATTGATATTCAAAGCTTACCAGCAGTGTTTGAAGAGGGGGTTACTGTCACAGAGTTTTCAGACCAGCAAATAGAACCTATCGAGGAGCCAACTATCGTCGATGTCGATGTGGATGTTGAGCCATTCACTACTCGAATCAAAAATATATTGTGAAAGAAAAAAACCCATCCATTGATGAACTGGCGAAGACTTGTGAGGACATACCAACCTTCCTAATGCTATAATGGATTTGTCAATACCCTACGCTTTTTTCAAGTACTTTTTTGACAATGAGTTGATCGAAAAAATTGTATCAGGGTGCAATACATATGTTATTCAAAGGGATCCGAGTAAACCTACTGGATTGACCACCGTAGATATAAATCAATACCTAGGAATAGGTATCTATATGTTTTTAGTTTACATGCCTCAGTGTCGTAGTTATTGGTCCCATTTCCTAGGCTATCCGCAAATAAAAAACGTAATGAGTGAGAAAACATTCGAATTTATTAGGAAACGTATACATTTCAACGACCATACGAGTTTTTATTAAAATGATGTGGATCGAGATCGTCTTCATAAATTACGGCCCCTTGTCGATCATTTGCTCATCAAAGCATACCATTTGAACAAAATCTTTCAGTAGATAAGCAGATGTGCGGCTCATAAGGAAGGCACTATATAAAACAAACTGCTAAACCCCACAAGTGGGGATACAATCGTTTCGTTTTATGCGGTGTTAGTGGATATTCCTACAATTTCGAAATACACAGTTATACAAAAAACGAAAGAAGGAATAGTCGGGTAAATGAACCAGACTTAGGAGCAAGGATAACAATTATAAGTTGTCGCCTTTACTTTTTTCAATTTACTAAAAAAAATTAATCGTGGGACTTCAATTGAGTAATATGTGTGACTTTGAAAGCGTGGAAATATCGCCAGTGGCCTGGAGAGACAACAACAAGACTTTTGTTTGTTGTCAACATACGCTGAAGAATATCCGAAAGGATACGTTGAAAGGTTTGATAGAAAAAGAAAGCAAAATTTCAGCATCGAATCCCCCAAGTTGGTTCAGCAATATAACCAATATATGGGAGGGGTGGACCATCCATTGGGCGCTCTTCATATAAGGCTTGTAAATTCTTGGCTTCTTGACCGTCGATATTCCAGAGAAATAGAAGGCAGAGAAATGTATGAAACTTGCCGAATTTCGGGCTGAAGTGGCACATTGCTTATGCAACGTTGGAAGTAATCTTTTGCTGAAGAGAGGAAGACCATCAGATCTTGAAAAAAAAATAGCAGAAAAAAAAGGTCAGCAATAATAACATATATTCCTTCAAAAGACGTAAGGTTTGATAGTCACTCACAATGACCACTGTACAAAGACATAAAACAGAGATGCAAGATGCAATACTCCTTTTTCGTATATTCATTGAACATACGAAATTCATTTCATGAATTGTTTTCATAAATTCCATTCAACATATTTAGTTATTATAACATATTATACTTATTAATAATCTAATAATCTATTAAAATTTGTTTTGTAAAAATTTCCGCTATGTATCATACATGATACAAGATTTTTCAAAAAATTAATGTTTTTTTTAAAGCTAGATTTTTTTCTTTAGCCTACAACATATCTATCAAAAAAATATTGTTTATTAGAAAGCATTTAATTGATTCAACTGTTTTCTTACATAATATTTTGGAGTATATTCCTTTGGATTTTTTAAAATTTTTAGTTATGCAACTTATATTCGCACCCTCAGTGCAAGACTGCAGTAACTCAAAATTTTATGAAAATGAATTAATCATGGAATTCGATTGTAAACACGCATATCTATCCCCTGTAAAATTTTAGTAACTTTCAAATGCTTAACAGGCTAAATATTACAACAACAGTTTAACTATTTTGCGTATTTCTACATAAGTTCCGTGCAAAACTGTTGTAATTCTAATGTAACAGAGTTACAACAGTTTTGCACGCAACATTGCAATGGTTTCGCTCAACATTGCTTCGGAACAAGTAAGATATTTCTTATTTTAATATCTATATCTGTGGTGTTTAATTTTAATATTGGCGACATGCAAGTACTTGGATGTGATACGAGAAAAGATCGTGCGCGAGTAGCGGAGAAATCTTGCATTTTTTACTGCAAATTTCATAGATTTCATAAATTCATATTGTCAATTGTCATATTTCATATTCGTTTGTTTATTTACACCTTCTGTCACTGAAGAAAATGGGATTTAGGAAATCCTGTGTTATAAATTGTAAAAATACAACAAAAAATTGTCAATTTAAGTTTTATTCGTTTCCAACTTCGAAGCACAAATTACTACAAAGAGAAAAGTGGATTTATATCATAAAAAAGCATAAGTAACATAACCTAAATTATGCATTATTCTTGCGCCCGATTTTAAAGTCAGTTTGAAATTAATAATAAATAAAAGTTCACTGTTAAGTGTAAATTTTAGTTTCATAACACTCACTTAGAGTTCATTTTAACCCAAAAATCAAGTTTAATGTTTAAATTTTATTTTTTTGAAGTTTACAAAAATGCATCAAGTTCAAGTTTTTCTGAAGATGCATTAAGATATATTCGCTGTCTAAAAGTTTACAGGGAAAGAATTAATTGTTCAAACCAATATGATGATATCATGGGCTTAACCTGCTAATTTATGCATTAGCATTATTTATGGTAATTTATTTTCTTAATTCTTCCACATAATTCTTCCATTTTTTTTTGACATTTGCCACTACTAAAGCTTTTCCATTTGACTCAGTGCTTGGTTGAAAAGTTATTTGGTGATTTACTTTCTCAAATCCAGTTTTTATTATTGCATCCATATTAACAGTAATGCTCTAATTTAATAATATATTTTTTTGTATTTACACTACATATAACACAACGTTTACCTTTTAATAACATACCGACATAACCTCAATCTTACTTTTTCTTCTTATTCTTTTTTGGGGCTACGTCCTTGACAGTTATCCGGTAACCTCGATCTAACATGAAAGCGCAGTAAATTTTGCTGATTTACGACACCAGGTGTCGCTGTTCCGAACTTGCACGGTCCCAATACAGGGTGTCTACGTAATCCATTAACGGCCGAGACAATAAACAAAGATTTACGAGACCAATCTATTCATGTAAGTTTTATGTCCTTTGTGTGACATTATATTTTCCATAAAATGTCCAAACGATGTCGTTTGACCATTTATTTATTAGATTGGATTAAAAACACATAAATTAAGACTAATTATTTACAGCCAAAAAGTATTTTTTTTTCTTATGAAAGGAAAAACCGTTATCTTAAAACTTGTGTATTAACAATACTAACAGGTTAAAAATATCTATTCTCAGAAAACTTGTTCTATAAAAACTAAATCCCAACATGTATTAAATCTTCATGTAACCTTCCGGGGCGATTGTCTTATCATATTGTCCACCCCCGTAATTCCCAAATTTTCCTAAGGTAGTGAATTTCAATCCTTTTGTTAATCTCTGTACTCAAGGAAGCCTGATTTGCATATTTTTATTATAGTCCTTTTGTTTTAAATTTAAATAAAAATACTGACAGTTTTACTAACAGAAAATGTGTAAACTTTTTACAATTTTCTCCGTGCAAAAGTGTTGTAACTTTAAAATTCCTAACTTTTTTAGCATTTATATTATTTTATTTAAATTTCGATTTTTGGTTAATGTAATATAGGCTGAAAAGAATGCAAAATCCTAATGAAATGTTAATTTTTCTTCAAACTTGTCTCTTATTTTACCGATATTAGCACGAAAATAAACAAAGTCGTCTTTATCGCGAAACTTACTTATTCTGACTTACTGCAGTCTTGCACTGAGGGTGTGATATACATACTTAATTTGACATAATATTTAATTCTAAGACGGTATTTATACGAAGTTCGCCGGGTCCGCTAGTATTGTATATTAATGTTAATGTCCTTGTATTATTTACGGATGTTCCCTGTAATGTAAACCTATATTTAAAAACGAGTGTCACATGAAAATAGTTGTTCGAAGGTTGTAATATGAAAAATTTAATTTATCTTTCATTTCTATCCATCGTAATTACAACAATAATATTACACAAAATTCAGTGTACTAAATGGAAACATACCCTTTTCATACAAAAGCAAAGCAACTTTGTCGTTGCCGTAATGAGCTGCGATGTGTAATGGCGTAAATCCGCTTTTCGAGGTGACGTCAGGATTGTGTTCGTTTTGTAGAAGAAGAGTGGCAGCTTTGACATCATCCTTTTTGGCAGCGATGTGTAAAGCGGGAAGACGGACTTTGCCTCGAGTGTCGTTCTCCAATAGGACCGCCACTACTTTGTCGTGGCCTTGTTGCATTGCTACCGCCAGCGGTGTAAATCCGTCCTGTAAAAATAAATAAACAGTTGAGCTAAAAGCCCTACATAATAATATACAGAAAATCAATCGTTATTTCAACGAGATACAATGTGACGGCAAATTTATATAACGCAACGCTTGAATTATTTCAAAAACAGCTATTGGAATAATTATGGAATTTCTGTTGTCCGATACAATATGGATATTTATTTATCAATTTCTACTAAATGTTTATATTTCCTCGATCCTAAAAGAATTATTGAAATTTAACACCTTGGCTGCCACAATGGTATGTAAAAAAATGTACCCTCTGGCCATTATGTTTTTTGTGCACAAATCGATATAAATTATAAATACTTTTAAGTTTTGGTCATATTATTCAGTAAACCGTACGTTTTTTTGCATATTTTGAAGAAACCGGTTTCAAATATTGTTGAGGATGAGGCATTTTTACAACAATGAAGAGATAACGGAAGAAAGATTGCAAAAAATATCACCTCTCATGAATGAACTTCTGAAAAATTTTCAAAAATATTACACTCCAAAAAAGTTTTTTGTGTATCGACGAAATTATAGACCCTTTTAGGAGCGTTTAAATTTCAAGCAATTTATTAAAAATAAGAGACATAAGTTTGGCATCAAACTGTATAAAACTTGGTGTTGAAAAGGGTTATACATACAACTTAACAGTTTATTGTGGACAAGACAAAGTAGAAGGTTAGTCGTGTTCTGAAAAAATAGACACCAATTACTACACCAGCGTTTCTTTAGCTCATTCATTATTAGAAAAAGAAACTCATCTGGTGGGAACACTGAGAACTAATCGAAATTTTAATCCACAAGATATTATACAAAAGCAACTCAAAAAAGGTGAGACGGTAGCTGCTGAAAGTAATACTGGAATAGTAATTCAAAAATGGAAGGATAAAAACATGATGTTTTGACATTGAGCACAAAACATACTTCAGAGCATCTACAAGTTACCTATGGGCGCAAGCAAACGAAAAAACCGTCCATTGTTGTTGATTACAATAATCATAAAGCTTTTATTGACATATTTGATCAGATGAAAGCTTATGCTACTTCTTTAAGATGAAGCGTGAAGTGGTATAGGAAATTAGTTGTCGAATTTCTTATTGCAACATCATTAGTCAATGCTTTTCTGCTACATCAGCAGGTTACGAATGACGAGAAGACCACTACTAGATTTAAGGAACTTGTCACGTTGGAATTACTTCAAATACAAAATAAGGAGCATTATCGTCGTAATGAACCTCCATTGCCGCAGCATATGTTAGAAGATGTTAGACGGAAGACGCAGATGTGTTGAATGCTATAAAAAGCTGAGTGAAGCTAGTGGTATAACAGAAGCCCAAAAAAATACAAATTCGCCGTTCACAAAATTGAGCAAACTGAGCAAAAACGCAGCAACAGAATAACTTGGAGAGAGGAAAGTAACGAACACTAACATATCAAAAAATAAAAAAATCAAAATTCCGTCAAAGAAAGAACTGGAATACAAAGTAAACGTTTAGCTTGCATGCATGGAACAGGAATGCAAGCACAGCCCAACAAAATGAAAAAAATTGGTGCTTGAGAAATAAACGAATTTTAAATATTTTTGAGGCTCTGATTTCAAAAGAGACTTCTTTTTCATAGTAGTTTTTTTTTAATCGATTTGATAATTTAAATTTCGCTCGAAAAGATATACACAAAGACACCTGGAAATCACTTACACTAAATGATAGATCATTCTATTGTAGACTAAAGACACCAATCTAATATAATAAACATTCGCACCAGAAAAGGAGCAAATGCAGGTTCTGATTAGCACTGAATCGATATAAGGTAGTTTAAAAAAGGAAATAGATTCTAAACCTGAACCATACAATGTAGAAGACCTTAAAAAAAAAAACAAAAATAGAGAATATAAAAAAATATAAACGTCAAACTAGAAAACAGACTTAAACATGAAAACATAAATGAAGAGTGGAAAAGGTGCAGAAAAATCATAAAAGAAGCAGCTGAAGAATTACTAGGCATAAAAGGTAAACAAACAAGAACAAGAACGAATGACTGTTTTGACGAAGAATATCAGATTATAATAAAGAGAAAAAACAAAGCATATTTAATGATGCAACATGGGTACAGAACCTGACAAGCAGAGGAGGAATATAAATAACTACGCAAGGAAGAAAAGAAAATCCACCGCAAAAAGAAGAGAGAAACTATGAACAAAGAACTTCAAGAACTACAAGATCTAAGTAAGCCAAAAGAGACGAGAAAATTTTACCAAAAACTGAACAAAAGCAAAAAGGAATTCAATTAAAAGAAGTAAAGACATAAGGAGGGTAATATATTGACAGAACAGCAAGAAAAAATAGAAGATAAAATTCTTGAATGAGACCGAAAATGTTATAGAGATTATATTGATATATTAGATGTTCGTTTGTAATACTCCATTTAACGTTTTTTATAAAAATATTGTTTTTAATTGAAGCGTTTATTTGAAAAACAAAAAAACAAGTCCAGTTTTTGCAAATATGACTTTATATGTTGTTCGCATAGAATAGTACTTTTTTTATCGATCGCACACATTCAGTTGTGTAAAAATTTCAGATGTCCGGAGTAAACTACATAGAAAATTCGGATAGTTTTAGAAAAATAACAGATATCCATTCAGTTGTTGTAAAAGCAACACTTATTCCACCTTACTAAACGATCGTCGCTAAGCGTGACATCTTGTCTATAAATGGCTCCAAAAGATGCCCGGGGAAAGCATACAAATATGCCTAAGAAGACACAACCTGCTGATATAGAAAACATAATAGCCCACATTTCTTCATTTAAAGTCATTCAAAAAGAAAATTTATCTACCATCAGAGTTAAATGTACAAAAATATGTGCAGAGATTTTAAAGAACTTCACTCACAGTCTAAGGTTTCTTACTTTGTTTATTACAACATATTTCAAACTCAAGTTAACATATCGTTTTTTCCCCAGATGTGACACTTGTACATTATGTGATGAAACTGAAATCCAACTCTAACTACCGAATATCGATGAATCAACAAAAAAGGAACTGCTTCAAAAGAGAAACCTTCATCACGCTAAAGCAAAGGCATTTTATGATATAAAACGAAAAATTAAACATAAATATCAGCAGAGTAATAATGTATCTGCAATAGCCTTTGACTCTATGCAAAATCTTCCGCTACTCAATGTAACTGCAAATAAAGTTTTGTCCAATGATATCCATATGTATAACTATCATGAAGGAATGGCTAAACATGGTCAAAATTAAGTAACTTCCATGATATTTCATTATATAAAAGATCATAAATATATTCGGTAAAATAGATGAAATATGGTTTTTATCTGATGGTTGCCATGGTCAGAATGAAAACTACATATTTATCTGCTTTTCATATATCCTGGTACATGAAATTAGCATCAGAGATAACACACGTATACCCAATACGAGGACATTCATACCTACCTTGCGATAGCGACTTTAGTCTCATTTCTCGTGCAAAAAAAGTAGTTGCTGATGTTTCAGAAGAATGGGATGATCTTATTCGACAGTCAAGGTCTCCATTTAAAATGGTTAATGCTGGGAAAGAAACTGAGTGGTTCCTATAGATGCAAGTTTAAAGGATTTATTTTCAAAGAATCCAAACCAGAAATTTCATTAAAACCAGCAAGAATGTACCGAACATCTGAGAAGTATCCTCGATAAGTTTTATTACGTCAAAGTTATCACGGCCACGTTCGTACGTTCCATGCCATGGCGAACACCAACACAAATAACTCTGATACCAAATACAGCGAAAAATAAAATAAGTAAACCAAAGTTTCGCGATCTTATGGAGTTAACTAAATATCTAAAAAATCCTCTTAATAAAGAATTTTATCTTATTCTAGAACCAGAATCCGGGGAAACCAAGGACCATACTCCTCGTGTATGTAGTGATGACGAATAGACATCATAGAATTTTTTGTTATTTCTACGAAGATATTGTATATATGATCATTTTCCAATATATTTTGCTAAGTTTCTAACGATTTTTGTCTAAAATATCAATAAAAAGATGAAATCAAATCGTACAATTATTTTGATATCTACATTCCTTCCAATGAATATCTTAGTCAAAGAAAGATTTGAAATAAATTGAAACTGGGCAAAAATTTTAATTTTTGGACAAGTGTTGTTTTTCAAATAAACGCTTAAAAAATAAATTCTCCGCTACTGATACGATTCTTGGTAAAACTCATAAGGACAGCTAAATTATACGATAACTTACATATAACGCGAATGAGTCATTTCATTATTTGTTTGCTGGAGTATAGCATAGGATGGTCACGGCTTAAAACTATCAAACTAAAAAAGCTAATGTAACCATTTTAGTACCTTTAATATGGGTTTCAATTGCATTTTTGAAGAAAGAAAAAATGTATATTCGAGCAGAAATGGGTTAAATAATTAAGTAAAAGGTAACAATGATATTTGTTCCCAGAATAGCGCTCATGGAAGAACATTTATATCTTCTGCATAGAAGTTTTGCAAGAAAGGCAGTAGAACGAGCTGTTTATGTATGTTACATAAAATTCAAAATATGTTTAAAAATACTCGATTTTTGGATGCCTTCACTGCGAAAAGTCTTAGAAACAAGAATGTGCTAATTTGGAACTAAATAATCTCTTTTTGAGATAGTAGTAGATAATGAAGATTCCGCGAAGCTTGTATTTTGAGTACTTATAAATTTATTTCTGAGATCTTTTATATTTTTTATTACTATGAAATTTAAAGAAAATATATTGCATAAGTTAAAAAATAGTTAAAACTTACCGACATATTGCTAATATTCTATGTAATATTACAAAAATAATGTAAGAACGTATTTATATTCTTGTGAGAAGTGATACCTTAGCAAATCATTGTTTCTTAACTAAAATGTAACACCCTAATAAGACATTATTCGTGAGTTTTTTGAGTCACTTTAAAACAATTCCGTGTTGGATTTTTTACACAATACTGTCATTGTCATATACACAATACCACAATACATAGCAATACATATTCAAACCTTCCCACGCCAACATCTCGAAACGTATCAGCGATCAACCACTAAATGCCTACAGTGTTTTATTATTATTTTATCAGCAGTTATTAAATACATACACCGAACTCAACATAAGACCGTTTCGGATAAGGGACTCAATAACAATCGACAAATTGATAAAATTCCAACAGCATTCCTTACCTCTGTCGCCAACGCTTGATTGGCACCTTTGGACAGCAAGTACCGAACACAGCCATCGTGGTTTTCTTGTGCCGCCATGTAAAGTGGGGTGAAACCATTTTGGGATTGAACATTTAGAGAAGCACCATGTTGGACTAGGAGCCGAACAATTTCTTCTTGACCGGCTGCAATTTAAAAATATAAAATTTAATACAAATATGTATTCAGAAAGAAACTTGTGACTTGTGAGCGAGAGAAAATAAACCAACAAAACACTCAACAGTATTTCTAATTGTTCCAGTGCGTCGTTAATTTATTACAATAGGTATTAAAAACATATTTATATATCTCTTTCAATAATTTATAAAAAATGGGTTCACATTAATAACCTTAGTATATTCTATTAAACATTCATACAGGGTGTATCACACATGGTATATATAAAAACATTCTTGTTTAAACAAAGTTCGGGACGAGTTTTATAGGAGATTGTGTTATTGCCAACAATAAGGTGAAGAACATTTTGAGCATTTATTCTAATGTAATCCAATCAATTATCTCGGCTTTCTATGAATTAATTGTCTTGATGAAAATTATACTTCATTTCAAAACTATACTTCAGAAGAAATCCGACGACTACGAAAAAAAAATCAAATAGTGATAAAACCTAGTAGGTACTAAAACAAACGAATGGCCAATTACAAACAAAAGCATATTTCTACAAGGTAAATACATTCTCGAAAAGACTGACGACTACTTCCCAGTAGAAAGGAATATTAATTTTGAGAAAAGCAAATACTCGCTCAGATTTATGTCTTTGTGTTCATCTCTTCGTTGTGGCATAATTCAGGAGTCGAGAATATTTACGGAGTCCTACGCTGACCTAAATTAAGTGTATAAAGATTAATCCCGTAAATTGGTAAAGGTAGCGCTTGGTTAAAGTTAAATATAATCTTTTTTTATTAGTACAGTAAAAACTAAAGGAATTTTTACCAAATTCGTTAACTAAGATTTACTCGTATTCCTAAAAGTTTACATTAAAAAGTGTGAAGGCTCGTCATTTATGACTAAAAATTTGTGCACAATATGACTAATTTAGAGGTAATTGATGCTCATCAGTTAGTGGTAGTGAATAAATAAAAACTCAAAAACAGAACAACTAGTTATAAAGGTTTTTCACTGATAATGTATTGTTTCTATTTTGTGCTGTGTCGGAAGACGTGAATGGCCTGTTTAAACAGGCCATTCACGTTCCAGGTACAATTTCCAACACTCCGGATTGACTACAGAAGATTTATCAACAAACAACGAAAATTAAATCATAGTTATACTGAAATTATAAATAACTGTTCCTTGTTCCTTTATACTGTTCTGAAGTTATTTTCTTGTAGCATCTTTTCTTTAAGCCCTTTTCTCTATTTGGATCGTCGAATATAGGCCTCTTCTAATTCACGCCATTCATCTCTGTTATGTGTAAGACGTTTCCACATTGGCCCTGCAGTTATTTTAATATCGTCACTCCATCGCATTTGCGGTCTTCCTCGTGGTCTTTTGGCTTCATATGGCCGCCAATTCCCGATTTCTTTATTCCATCGCCCATCCGTAAGACGTTAGTTATGTCCAGCCCATTTCCATTTTAGTTTAGCTGTCTGTTCGACAGCATCTTTTACTTTTGTTCTATTAAAAATGTCTTCATTGGTTTTATGGTCTTTAGAGTGAGATACCCAGCATCTGTGGTTCCATAGTTCTCTGAGTTTTTCTGATCTTCTCCATGTTTATTTTAGTGAATGTCCAGGTTTGAGCTCCATATGTAAGCACAGGTAGGATACAGGAATTAAACACATTGGTTCGCAGTCCTTGAGGTATATTTTTATTATTAAGTACGTATGAGAGTCTTCCGAATGCTGCCCATACCATTTTTACACGCCATAAGGTTGTCATCTTTGTTTGACATTAGTTTAGTTTAGCATCAATGTGCAAACATACGAGCTGGACATAACACGACGGAAGCAGTGGAAATACGGCGTGGAGTGAGGCAAGGATGTATTCTATCGCCTCTACTTTTTAATATCTACTTCGAATTTACTTTCAAAAAAGCCTTAGTTTAAAAAAAATACATGCATTAAAATCAACGGAATTAATGTCAACAATCTCAGATATGCAGACGGCACGATAAGTTGGGTTGATCGAATAAGAAATGAAATAGTTTTATATCGAATGAAAAAGAGCACATAAATAACAAAAACGATAAATATTCAAAGGTTACAATATTTCGGTCATGTAATGAGACATCCAGAGAGGTATAACCTTCTACACCTCATAATAGAGAGTGAGATCGCCGGAAGGAGAGGCCCAGGTCGACGAAGAACATCCTGGCTCCAAAATCTCAGAGAATGGTATCAAGAAGCCACCGCTAATTTATTTAGAGCCGCCGTAAATAAAGTTATTATTGTCAAATATGATCGCCAACGTTCGATAATCGGACACGGTACTGAAAGAAGAAGAGTTTAGTTTTGCTGAAATTCATTTTCAGTTCCTTTTTTAGGGATTCTGTGCATAGCTCCTCAATCATCGTATTCAGTGCATTCCACGTGTCGGCTATTAGTTATATATCATCTGCGTATATAAGATGGTTCAAGTATCTTCCGTTAATAGGGATTCTCTTAGTTTCCCAGTCTATTGACTTAAAGATATCTTCTAGGGCAGCTGTAAATAATTTTGGAGATATTGTGTCTCCTTGTCTTACTCCTCGGTTGATTTTTACTGGTCTTGTTTCGATTACATTACCCAATGTCACTATCATTTCAGCTTGTTTGTAAATATTATGGATTAGTATTTTGTACCTGGAGTCGATCCGGTTGTTGACTAATGCTTCTTCTATTGCCCACAGTTCTACGCCATCAAAAGCTTTTTCATAATCTATAAAAGCCAGACATAATGGGAGATTACGAAAGCAAACGACCAAGAGGAATACCACAGATGAGATGGGTTGATGACATTAAAAGAATAGCCGGAACAAATTGGAAATATGTTGCTTAGGATAGAGACCGATGGAAAGTGTTGAGAGAGGCCTATGTCCAAACATAGACGACAGCAGGCTAAGAAGAAGAAGAAGAATGGGAGATTGTATTCGTTAGTCTTTTCTATTAGGATTTTTAAAGTGTATAGATGTGGTCACAGGTGCTGTACTCTTTTCTAAATCGGGCTTGTTCTACTATTTTATATCCGTTAAATTTACTTATTAACCTGTTTGTAATAATCTTTGAAAAGGTTTTGTATGGTTGTGAAAGAAGTGAAATTGGTCGATAATTTTTCAAGTCTGTGGTGTCTCCATTTTTGTGTATTAGTATTGTTTTAGCAGTATTCCATTGTTCGGGTATGTTGCCTTGGAATAGACATTTATTAAATAATATTTCTATATATGTGATGGCTTCTTCTTTGCCTTCCTTCAGCATTTCTGCTAGAATTTTATTGCTTCCAGGAGTTTTTTCCTTTTTATTTTTTTTTTACTGCTTCTTCTTCTTAACGAGCCCTATCAAGTCCCCTTGACATTGGCGATTAACATGGCGAAACTGTCTCTGTCTCGAGCTATTCTAAATAGTTGCTTAGCTTTCTTTATTCCTGTCCACTCCCTGATATTCTTCAACCAAGAGGCCTGTTTTCTACCAATTCCTCTGCGTCCTTCGATTTTACCCATCATAATAAGTTGAAGTTTTTTACTGCATCTTCGCAAATTTACTATTCTAATTGAAAATAAGCTTGAATATTAGTTAGAAATATAGGAATTAAATTTATTTGATGTGTCGACTTCAACTACGAAATATTTTGATACCGATTTCCGAAGTGGAAGTCCAAACGTCACATACATTTAATTTCTAACTCATATTGTGGCTTATTCCCAATTAAAATAGTAAATTAACTACAAGATCACTTTGTAACTGATACTTCCTCCCTGTACACAATTTGCTTACAGCATCAGCTCCAAACAAAATCTCAATTGGTGCGGTCTGTCCGACATCGCTGAACAAAGATCTCTAGTTCGCAAATAAATAATAGAAAATAACTTTCAGTTGCACGAAAAATTTTTATAGCCCTGCAAGTTTCTGGTATCACTTTTCCCAATAGTTCTGTATATATTTTACAGCTCAACTTCAGATCCTCAAATGACCTTCCAGTGGCCAGAAAGCGTAAAGTTGCTACAAGGCGTTGTTCAGTACTGACATATTCACGCATGACGCTATCTTTTTTGGAAATGAGGAGACCAACTTTTTCCAGCAACAGCGAAAAAGTGAAGTTGTTAAGTCTGAGGTAGTTTTTGTAATTATTCTTATCAATGACATTGAGCAATTTCGTGTCACAATAGTTCACACGATCAACAAATCATTTCTTCATCCAACATTTTTTCTTTTTTTTTTTAATGATAAGGATAACAAGCACAATGCTGATATTTTCTTCCTCCTAATTATATTTTGGGTAGTGTTTTCTCGATAAATTTTTTTGGTTAAGCAATGTACACCGTCGTGAAAACAAACTAGAACTGAAGTTGGACCGTTAGTTGGATAGCAAATCGGAGCGTGAGTGGAGACGAATATCCAACTAGTAGTCCTACTAAAGCTGGGCATTCACATTCCGACTTGCGGTCGGAAGAAATTTATAGAAATCTCATACGTAACAGGTGCCGAAGATCAACTGACTGAGGAAATTTTCGATCCGACCTGTGATCCGACTTCCAACTTCACCATTCACGCTCCCACTTGGTCGCCAGACGGAAGTCAGACCTTCGAGTCGTCCCTCTAGATGTTCCGACTCCTACCACTAGTTGTCCAACTAATCCAACAAGACCACTCACGGTCCGATCTCAGATCCAACTGCGGAAGTTGGAGCACTAGTCAGACTAAAAATCGAAACGCGAATGGCCTGTTTAAGACTCATTTTATTATTTCTTTGTTGGAGTATAGTTAAATATTTTCTCGTGTATATTATATGTGAATATTCTTAATTCTATCGATGTTGTTTTTCTTATTTCCTTATTTTTTTATTCTGTCCATCCTTGATACTCATCTTAGATAGCATTCTATCTCTGTTGCAGTTCTTGCTGCTATGTCTTCAACTCTATGGAATTAAGCATAAGAAATCAATAAAATCTAATGCCACTAATAACTTTATGAATATTAATACTGACTAAACAAACTGTCCGTCAAATTTATCCTGTAAATATTTAAAAGGTATAAATATACTGTTCAATTATTCCACCTGGTATACAAATTATACGGTTAAATTATACAAACCTTTATGGAAATAATTAAGTTGTTAAAGAATTTCGTTTGATTGTTGAGAGCTATTAAGGAAACGCTATCTATCGCTTTAATCCTATTGTGAAATTCTGACAAAAATAGACTCGTTAATACATTTGTGACTTTTCAATTAAGGATTATGATGCACATTGCACTACGTTGTATCTATATTACTATATAAGATTTATATTGAAAATAGAGTTTGCTTCTTTCTATAATTCTATTCTGCGAAGAAATTAAAACGGATTAAAGAACGCCCACGTAGGTACACATAGGTTCGGATTATTGGATTGTAGAGAAAAATTTATAATAAAATAAAGCATTTCATAAAGGGAATAGGTACAATGTAGTTATTTATATTTATATTTATATTTAAAATATACTTAGAGAAAGCCTTGACTACATGGAAAAGAAAATGCGAAGGCATGAGAGTACCGGCACGAACGAATACCACCTATACACGTTAAGCTTTGCAGACGATCAAGTAGTGATTGCACAACACCAAGACGACCTCAGCTACATGATGAAAGAACTACAAGAAGAATATCCAAGAGATGGAATGCCTGCGAATATGCTGCAGAGTGACAAGAATGGATAGGAGAAGTATTGAGAAATAAAGCAAAGAACATCAATAGAAACAGACATACTAACATATATAGAACAAAAAAGACTAAAGTGGTATGGACTTGTAAGAAGAACTAGCGACAGCAGATGGATAAAGAGAATAACCGAATGGAGCCCCATAGGAAGGAGGAAAAGAGGACAATCCCGAAGATCCTGGATTAACGAAGTAGACGACGCCGTGAGTAAGAGAGGCCTAAACGATGGAGAATGGAAACGGTTGAGCTAGTGAAGGCAGTAAATACTGTAGAATCCCTGAATATATATATATATATATATATATATATATATATATATATATATATATATATATTAGTATAATGGTAAGGTTGATTGGGTTAGCAGCTGCTAACCCAATCAACCTTACCATTATACTAATTAATAATTGGACAGCTGTGATCATTCTTCGTATATATATATATATATATATATATATATATATATATATATATATATATATATATATTATATATATATATATATATACTCACATTTAACTAATTATATAACTAACATAGTTTCGAATAATCCTTGCTGGAGATTTGTTTCTGCGCAACTTGTAGTCCTTATTTTAAAACATTTTCACGTATTTTTCGAAGAATTATGATATCTTATAACAGATACGCCATTCTTCTGGCAGAATTAAATTGTTTACAGAGAATTAAATGCTGTATGTATCTGGTTTTACTTTTATGGTTGTATTAGTTGATGGCTTCAATACTTCTACTAGGTTTTCTTCTTCTTGTACTGTTTGAACTATTTATTCATCTCTCCTCATTTGCTGCCTCTTCGGTTCCTTCAAACCAAGACTTTAGGTCTTCTTTACTTGTCCCGGTGATTGGATTAAGTAAGGTGAAATAGAGCTGCATTGGGTAAGGGAGAGAGAATACAACATCCTGCAAATTAAATTGTTTGAGACTCTATGTTATGTCACAAGTACATGTTATGGGTCAAGTACAAGTAAAGCTTATAGGGCAAGTTGGAAATTTTCATTGACTTCTTTTGCTTTTGGGACAAAGTCTTTAGGGAACCAGTCATTAAATGCCTCTCTTGTGACCCAATTTTTAAATTGGTCCTTATTTATAGCAGAGTGACAGTCAAACGTTTTTGGAAACTCTGGGATTTTTAGCTTTACCAATCACTAATAAATTCAATACGTGTGTTCCAGTCGCATTTGTACAAGGTATAAATGTGATTCTATATATTATGTGCTCACTTTACAACCTGGTGCGTTCGTTTCTTTAGAGGATACGATTGTTTTGTTGGACAACAGTCTTCAAAACAAACCACTATGTCTGCATTATAGATTTGGTCAGGAAGAAGACCTAGTTCTTCAACTGTGTCTGAAGAACTGCTGAATGCTGAATACATGTCTGCACTGCACATTGTTGCTTGACAATTTTTCACTTCATAAGTTTTTAAGGTTAGACTCTTTGACGCGACGAAGCACATACACAGTGTTTGGTGTAGGAAGGTTCTTGTATAGCGCCGGCGAAAGGTGCAGCTAAAATCTGCAGCAGTCTATAAGGAATATTCTGAAAGGTTTTACCAAACACTTTATTGAAAGTGTCCATATCAAATTAAACGTGTCTCCTCTATGTATTATGTTCCTCTATTTGCATGTATCTACTCTTATTGGAACCATTTTATGCTTCAGATGTCATTATACTATGAATCATGGTGTTGTAAATTCGTTTTTTTATGTTTCTGGTAATCTGTCTATTCCATAGTTATTCGTTCTCCGTTTCGTCCCCCTTCGAAGATTCACGATACAATTGGCTACAGCTATGCGCGAAACAGCAGCTCTGAATATATCGGTCAATGTTTTGCCGAACCAATGTCGCAGGTGTTTCAGCTAAGAATTTTGTCTTCTTTCCATCGACCTTTTCCCCTGAATTTTTCCTTCAATAATCGTCTGAAGTATTTCGTATGTGTCTCCTCTTATTACATGCCTATGTACGTTAGATTGCGCTCTTTGATCGTTGGAATCAGGTTGGAAGGACCACGTAACAACACCATAAAAAGGACAGAGAGGAAGTAGTATCGTAGCAATCTTACTTTTATAATAAGAGAGAAGTTGTGGTTCTGAAAGAAGGTCCTCATCCGGTTGAACGTGGATCTAGCTTTTCCGATGCGCGCTCTTATTTCCTAGTTGTTGGCCCATTCTTCATTTATTATGGTGCGGAGATGGTTGTAGTGCTGTAGTGCTTTCTGCTGTTGTTTAGTTGACCTTCTGTTATCTTTTTATTGCTAATTACCATGAGCTTTGTCTTCTTTATGTATATATTGAGTCGATATTGTTGACTGCAATATGTGATTTTATTCGTGAAGACTGTCCACAAATAAAATGGTGTCATCTGAATATCTGCTGTTATTTAGCCTGTACCCGTTTAGTAGAATGTCTTTTTCAGTTTTGTGCAAAGCTTTGCTAAATATTGTTTCAAAGTAGAGATTAAATATTGGAGGAGACAAAATACAGTCTTGCCTCACTCCACGCATGATTTTCACATATTAGATGCGTTCATCTTAAATTCTGAGATTTTCTGTACATGTTTCTAATTATTTTTAGGTCTTGGTTGTTAATTCCTGCTTCTTTTAGTAATTGTATCATCTCGGCGTGCTGTACTCGATAAAACGGTTTCCTGTAATCGACCAGATATGGATAAACGTCGCAATTAATGTCTGCATCTCTGGAATAAGACATAATGAGAACAAAGCATCTCCAGTACCAACATAATTTATAAACCTGAACTGAGGTCCTATTTTCAAATTTAATCAAACTTTTTTGTATACGAGTTAACTTGAATGAAAAATTTCGTGTGCGAATCTGAATGTGTATTCCTGAACGTCCTTCGAAATGCTATACGTATACGAGAAGAATTGGCACTGGCAACACTGCAAATTCGAACAACCAAAACTCAAATACAAAAAAGAAGAATAATTGAAAGTTTTACTTAACCTACTGTATGGTGATTTTATCATCTAAAACAATTCGTTTCTTGCTTGATTAGCTAAAAGGAGTAAAAAGGGGCATGAACTATGGTGGTTCAATGTCGGCCAAACAAAAGAGAAGCATTCAAGTCTGTCGACTCTATTGTAAGGGGCTCTGTTAATCTGTACAATTTTTGAAATTTTACATTTAAATCAGCCATCGAAAACAAAGTTGTAAAAATATTGTATTAATGTAAATTGTATTGTATTTTTCAACATAAAACAACGATTAAAAAATATCAGCTTAAATCTTATTTATCTGACGTACACTGGTCCAGTGACAACTGAAATGAAAACGATTACTTTGATCGTAAACTAGCAACGAAATTCGAATGGTTCAGAACCCATTCGAAAAAATTCGTACACGCAGTATTCGAAAATACATCATCATCATCATCGTCTTTGGCTCTACAACCCTGGGTGGGTCTTAGTCTGTTCAAGAATTAGTCTCCATTACCCCCTATCTTCCGCCCTGGTTGTCCAATTTCTGACCCCTAGATTCCTGAAGTCATCTTCGACTTGAGTTTTAAATCTAGATCTTGGCCTGACTCTCTTCCTGATTCCTACTGGCTCTTGATATAATATCTGTCTTTGGGGGTCTCCAGTGTCCATTCTTTCAAGGTATCCTAGCCACCTTAGTGTATTAATTTTAATAGACCGGACGGTGTTGCATTTTTCATAGCATTGATACAACTCAAAATTGTAGCGCCTGCGCCACATACGCGTTTTTTGTATGTGCCCAAGTATTCTTCTTTCAAAGCGACCTAACAGTTCTTCGTCGCTTTTTACCATAGTCCATGTCTCTGACGCGTATGTCAGGACAGGTTTAATAAGAGTTTCATATAATAGTATCTTGGTTTTTCTGCTAGTTATGTGTGATGTTAAGAACTGCTTTAGTCCAAAGTAACCTCTGTTCGCCAGGTATATTCTTCTCTTAATTTCTACGCTTACTAGGTTGCTGTTATTTAGTTGTGTTCCAAGATATATAAACGCCGAGACCCCCTCGAATTTGTGTGCCTATGTCACCAGATCTTGTGGTGTCGCTATTTGTATACTGCTAGTGACCTTCATGTATTTTGTTTCGGATACCTTAAGCTGCAGTCCCATTGTCTTCGCGGCTTTTTCTAATATTTCAAAAGCCTGGATCAGGTCTTTTTTTGTCCGTGTTACTATGTCAATGTCATCTGCGTAGGCCAATATATCTGTACACTTCTATTGATGATCGTACCTCTGGTTGTTATGCCCGATTTCTCTATGGCTCTTTGGTCGGAGGAAATTTGAGAAACAATTTTAAGAGATGATTCGTGAGCCTTATCGTACGGTATTCTTCGCATTTTTTGGGTCCTGGTATTTTTGGAAGTGCAAAACTCATACTTTTAATTTTCTGTTGATCTTTCTTCAGCTCATATAATAAAAAATATTCGTATTTCGACCAACTATTGCCGCACCCTGTATATTTTTGATAAAGTTTTATTTGCACTTTTTCGTTTTTTATTTATTGTAATTTTCTGTATTTTTAGTATCATATCTTGTTTATTGTATATTAATATGCAAGGTTAATATAAATTTGAATATACACTCAAAACATTACCATACATCAGTGTTGGTGGAGATATTCTATTCACTCTATTTAATATAATTATTTATCGATTTTAGTAATATCATGCTCCTTGACATTATAACCGCTTATAAAATATTTTATTCTCTTGTGGGTTGTACATAAATGGGCCATTGCATATTTCTTTGCAGGATATGGGTTACCAGGTCGGTGCCAACCATTGTAAAACATCGCAAAGTGCATGTTCATATGTTTGGAAATCATGTTAAATGTTGTGATCCGAATAGTTGACCGGTTTCCAAATAATATCCAAGTTATCATAGGAATTTTTGAACATTAAACATGTACCTACAGGGACCATTTGATCTGCAACTGTAATAAGTGATAAACTCTGAATTTTGATGGAGCATGCAGCTGTAAAAATATACCAGGTTAATTGAAGCATTGTGTCGTCGACAAAATATAAAGATGTAAATGTCAATTCGAAACAATGTAGAAATTACTGACAGTATTTTATACAATACGATATAAGAATAGATCTTAAAACTTTTGACAAGACATTTCAACAAATACACTGGAAAACACATGTTTTGTCCCATGTATTATTTGTACTATTGCTTGTGTATTTTGATGAGTAGAATTCAAATATGTAATCAATAACATAAGAATTTCTTTAAAAATTCTACTTTATTTTTGATTTTCACGGATTTTTTGTAATTTCAATATAGATTTAAAATAACACTTACCTAAAAAATAGCTTATTAAGTGAAAAGTTTTTAGTTAAGTATCATATATATGTATATGGATGTACATTTTTTGTTATGATAAGGAGTCTTGACTATGGTCCCCAAACAGTAGCTTCATTCCCCAAACAGTCATAGTGCTTCTAAATTGTTTTGTGTGCATAGTTAAACATGCCTTGTAGATGTCTAAACCATCTGGACAAGTTTTGTTATGTATGTGGCGAGTTTACTTTTAAAATCTCAAAGAACAATTTTACTCCTTTGATGAAAAAGTGTTATAAACTTTATTTTGTCCAAGACAAAAACTGGGCCCACATATAAATATGTTGTGTAACATGCTGTACACTGTTGACTTGCTGGGCCAACGGTTTTCGCCATATGTCGCTTGCAGTTCCAATGGTGTGGACGGAACTGACGGATCATTCTTCAGACTGTTACTTTTGCATAAAAAAATAGAGCAAGGATAACAAGTAAGTCAAAACATACTTTAAAATATCTTAATTAACTTCCGCAATCTGACCTGCCACAGCCAAGAACTACCAATACTCCCTCCTCCAACATCCATAGAAATTAGTGACACTACAAATCGTGAAGGCAAAATTTGAGGAAAGCGAAATGTGGGAAGACGAAGAATATCGTGGATTAAGAACTTGAGGGAATGGTTTGAATGCAGTAGTACAGAACTATTTAAAGCGGCAGTCAACAGGGTCCACGAAGATTTCCAACCTTCGACAGAAGATGGAACTTAAAAAAAAAAAATACAAATCGTGAACCTGATTTAAAAAAAAAATAAGGAAATACAAGATCCTAGTTTTGAGGTAGCCTTTGAGCCTCATTTATAAACTCAAGGTGACCTTAATGATTTGGTTTTGTTAGGGATAAGCGAAACTGTTGGGGTCACGCCTTAGGGGTTTAAACTTAAGTATGTTACTTTATAAACAAGCAAGGGGATTTTGAGGATTTTTTTCTTCCAAGAAGGAGAGCACTTCAGTAGTAATGAACACTTCGGGTCATGGGCATACACCAGTAGAGTGGAGTTTATTTATAGACTCATCCAAAGTTAGCCTTAATTCCAATTTTTCTATTGCATAACGGTAACCAATTTCCTTCAGTCCTTTTGGCCCATTCTGCAAACATGAAAGAGACATATGCCAATATGAACCTTAATTTAGAAAATATCCAATACGATAGATACAGATGGAACTTATGTGGAGATCTTAAAGTAATGCTAAGTTACTTGGATTGCAGGCTGGAAAAAGAAAAGCAAAAAGAAAACTTTCCTAGACTAAGTGATAAGAAAATTAAAGAGGGCATCTTTGTAAGTCCACAAATACGAGATTTGATAAACGATAACAATTTCAAAAGCAAACTTAATGATAAAAAAGAGCATGGGCCTATAAAGACGACAACTACAACAATATTTCAACAATTTACTAAAAGCCTACAGTAATTTGGACTGCAACATATCTCAATTCTTAATGTCCAAATGTGAATCAAGAAACATTAATTTCCTTGGGTTTCTCCCACAAAATATTGGACATGTTGGAGAACGTTTCTATGAAGATATGAAGGAAAATGGAGTCCGATAATGCTGGTTGACTACTGCTTTTAAAGATTTTAGAGATTTAAAACATATGTTACAAGCAAAATACTTACGAAAATTCCTCACAACTATTTTTTAATATAGTAAACCCATATCTGTATAGCTGTACATAGGTAAACAAATGTATTATTTGCATTTGACTGTTACAAAAAACCATACGTGATGTAGTAGAACAGTACTATACGAGTAACAATAGGTTAATAAAACTTTGTCTACAAAATATTTTTTGTTGTTGTCCAGTGTTATTAATCACACTAGCGAAAGCATCACTAAAGAGGTTAACTAAGACAGGTGCTATTATTATTTAAGCTATTGATGGAATTGACGATTACTTGAAGTTCATGTTCAATAATATAACACAAAACATAAAAGACAACACTGTTTTTAATTTCCACATAATAAAGCTTTCATCTCCTGTCCAATCAATTAGAAGACAATATTCCAAATGAACAACACGGAGTTTGTGAAATGTCTTGTGCACTGTCCCCGATCTTTTATAGGGCAGAAGAATCGTAAAATTTAAAACAGGATTTATGAACATTCCATTTCTGTTTGCAATTCCGATTCAATCACAGCTCTAGGTCAACAGCATCTTCATACAGGTCATAAAATTAATTTTGAAAACTCCAGAACCATATCCCCAAGCCGCTTCTATAGATTATCTGAGAAACCGTAGAAATTGAAAAAAGGCCAAATTGTCTCATTAAAAGAGATGACAGCATATGGTTACCTTCGGCATAGACCTCTCCTCATGAGATCTCTCAGAAAGAAAATATCTTCCGCTTCATCCGCCAATCAAAATCCTACTATCAGAAATGTTCGCGCCAACCTACGCCCCAATCCCCACGCTAACCCCCACGCCAACCTCCACCCAAACCACGTCACCACCTTCTGATATATCATTATTGTCGTTTATAAATGAATTAGTTTAAAATTGATTTCCAACCTAGATTATAGCTTTTCCCAGAAATTACATCTACAAGTCGTGCCAAACTCTCTGGACTCTTTGCAGTTATAACAGTATCGTCTGCATATCTCAAATTGTTTATAATAAACACACATTCCTAATATGAATTAAAGAATAGACAAGACAAATGTATGCTTGTTTTGTCATTATCTCATTATGCTTGTTCCGAAGCTACAGTATTGTGCGAATTGATGGAATCACTGTGAATTTTTTTTTCATTTTTTCAATATTCACAAGAAAATGTTTTGGGGATGTTTTTCATACATGGGGGTTGGACCTTTGGTGCCAATTGAAGGCATGATGAACAGCCAAAAATACAAATCCATGTTGGAAAAGTATTTGGACAAACAACTCCAAAAATGTCAACCCCAAGGAGGAGCGATTCTTCAACAGGACTCTGCTCCCTGTCACAAATCAAAGGAAATGATGGCATTTTTCAAAATGAGAAGATTAATGTTTTAGATTGGCCCGGTAATTCGCCCGACCTCAACCCCAGTGAAAATTTATGGGCCATTTGCAAAGCTAGACTGCGAAAAATCGACTGTACCACTAAAACAAAAATGATAGAAGCGGCCATTCAGGTTTGGTATCGAGATGAAAGGATATCTGACAACTGCCAGAAACTCATAGAATCTATGCCAAAACGGGTAAAAGCAGTAATTGCTGCCAAATGGGGACATATTTCCTACTGAATGATGTAAGTTTACCTTTACAGTTTTGTCAAAATATAATTTTTTACTAAATAAACTGTTTTTTCATTAAAACAGCCTATGATTCCATTAATTCGCACAATACTGTAATTGATTCCTACATATATTTTCTATGAATTGACAATGACCTCGGCTATTCCTACGGCCACTTTAGCATTTTAATCAAATATAATCCAGTTGATGATGTCTTCCTTTGTGTATTTCAACAGTTGTTTGATCTCTATAAAATTTTTCTGTGCTTGCATCGTCAAGGGTTAAAATATATTCCACTTTTGGGAGATCTGTATTATTCTTCGTGGAGATTCTTAGTATCCCTCGTCCATCGAAGGCTTCTAACGGACTATCGGCCATTTTTTTTTCGAATTACTATTAAGAATAGCGAATACTTATGCAATAGTTTATCCTTGTTTTTTGCATTATTGCAATATAATAACCAATTGGCTATTCATTGTTTGTGAATTTACCAAAAACTGAGTAGTCCTAGTTTTTAATGTAGCATAAAAAACCTCAAAATAAAAAAGAAACTAAAAAAACTAAAAAACCCTTGACAGACACACGAAGACTAATATTTATAACGTTAATAGAAAAAATAATCAACTTACCAAGGGAAGCTATGTGTAATGAGGTATTTCCTTTTTTCGTCGCCGCATCTGGTATAGCACCCCGTTTTAATAGTTCTCTAGCTATTTCTATGTGACCATCCTTCGACGCCAAATGAAGGGCGTTTAAACCATTCTATAACAAAAAAAAGAATTTAAATATTTTTTGTAATAAACCAATATAATATATATATAATAAATTATAACAAATAAGTAATATTATTTTAATAATACTTTTAATTAGTAGTAGATACAGCAAGATAGTCTGCGACTTCTTGGGCCTACACTATACGAGGAAGAAAAATTCTACGTACAAACGCTTATATTATGATCGCCACATTGAGTTCTGATGCGGCTATTTTTGCTAGTATCGAGCCCTAGGTGACCTAGTATGCTGGAGTATCTCCCACAAATTTCCTAAAGTATTAAGACGTCCCTACTGTGGTATCACCGCATTTTAGAGGCCTAGTATAGATGACCAAAGGAGCACGAATATATCGTGACCAAAATAAATCAATGTACAACAAGACGGGTAGGACACATCTAGCAAGCAAAACATCCAGCAGTAGCATACGCGATGATAGAATGAAATACATAAGAAAGAAAGAAAGAAAAGGGGAAGAACGAGATCATAGACGCTGCAAAGAGTTGAAGACTTGACGCTGGAATAAAATAATGGCAGAGACGGAAGAATGGAAAAATGTAGATACATTTTTAAGAAGACAACATAAGCAAAAGGGTCTGATTCTCTCAAAAAAATAAGATCTATAAAGCTCTTAAGACTTAACCGATATTGCGATGTTTTCTAGAGGCTTTTTGGAATACCACCAGTAGTTCACCGGATTTTACAAACCGTCTGTATATTTTCAACTGACTATTAGCTCTTCATTTTTACTTCAGGAATCTATGTTTAGTATCCATAAGTCAAATGAATTTCCAGTAGGCGGCTGTATACCATAAATCAATTTCATTATAAAAAGTATATTTCTTTAAAAAAGAACCCTTTAGGGCTATATCACAGAACGTTTTCGACATAATATTTCTATCATCAGTGCTGTTACTAGGTATAAATAAGTGACGTCAGCAAAATACATGGGAAAAAATTCTTTAAATGTTGTTAAAGTTATATATTACAGATTTACTTCATGGCAACGTAAAACTCCCAAATGCGGTTGCTAGCCCTGAGACGACGTCTCAATACGGACCTAAGGTAGCAACTCTTGTTAACTAAGGTCCATTTCTGTGCATTTTGTGAAAAGTGTTCTTACTTGTCGCTTAACTTTCGGATGATGGAGTACGATCCTGTAGACCAAGGGGTGATGTATTTCTTGATATACAAGGAGTATTCGACATCTACAAAGCAATCACAAGGGTGATTCGGCTGAAAGGAATAGACAAAACAAGCTACAAGTGGATAAACTTCATGCTAAAGAGTCGTGTGATGTATGCAAAGTTACAACAGATATCATGTACTGGGCTATGCAAATGACCTAGTCATTTTCATCATCATCATCATCTTTGGCTCGACAATCCTCTGTGGATCTTGGCCTGCTCTAAGATTCGTCGCCATTCTGTTCGGTTTTTGGCAACATCTTCTGATTTTTAATATTCGTAAGTCGGTTTCAACTCCATCTAACCACCTAATTCGCGGTCGGCCTTTGCTTCTTTTTCCTACAGGTGTTCCTGTGGTTAGCTTTTTAGCAATCGTATTTTCTGGCATTCGTATTATGTGTCCAGCCCATCTAAGTCGCTGTGTTTTAATGAACGTTATGACATCTGGCTTCTACTTCTACTTTGACTGATATTTTTGGCTGTATTTTACTTTTTAACAATTTAAAACGAAATTTAAAAATTAACAACAAAGCCAACTTTAATTAATAATTACGCTTTTACCAAGTTTAATATTGTGTTTATATGGGATTAGAAACAGTTTCAGAACCTTTTTGCTTTTTTATCATCTCAACAATAGAGAGAAATACGCTATACGGTGTACCATAATTCAAGTTTAACAAAAAAAAACTTAAACGCACGTCGTTAATGACGATGGTCATCAAGTGCTTTGAACCGCCTTTAAGATAGGAACATGTATTGTAATATAATAGTCTAGTATTCACACTTTGTATTCAAATTAATCTCACATTAGAATGATACCACAAATTGGAATTAGCATACCTATCAAGTGAAGCGTAACATATACAACCTTGCTTTATAGTAGTGTTAATTGATAAAGTTTTCAGCAATATATTATAGGGTTAAAAAATTGCTCAGGTTCAATGCTATTGCATGCTAAGTTATAAGATCGAGTAACAAGAAATAAAAATTGCGTAAATCTTTTAATATTTACTTTACAATAGTTTTTGTTTTGTCTATTGTTTCTTCAATAGAGATTGACAACAATTAAATTAATACTCTTGTCTATATTGTGCTAATCGTATTAGTACTACTACTTCATTTAATTAATAAAATAGGGACGAATATCTTTAATAAATAAGCATTCTTCTATTATTAAATTTAATAATATAAGCATTCTTCTATTTTAAAAACAAGCATATAGGTGCTTCAATTCGTAGTTTAATCTTTTTGTGATTTCAAAAGGGTTGTTTGACATTATAGACCTTTCCACACTGCGACCTGAAAGATATTTTGTGTATAGCGTATACCTTATATCTAAATTCAGTCAACATATTTAAACTTATAACAAAGCCTATTATTCGTTTCTGAGATACATAGTTACTGCATAATAAGGCGGTGGTCTCCAATAAACGCAGTACGCGGCGTATAGCTCTACGACATACATCACGTCTGTATGCTTTAAATAATAAATAATGGATGTGGTAGTTATTTTCGATCATTGTAAAGACTGGTACACGTTGTATCCTGGCACAATGAGTCAATTAATTCATAACAGCAAAAAAGACGAGTTGTTAAATGTATTGGTAAAAAGTAATAGCTAAATATATGATGCCAGCTATGAGAATTACAAAAAAAATATTGACAAACACAAATTTTGGGGAAAAATACGTGAAATAATTGAAAAGCCAGGTTTTTAAAAATATGTACTATAATTTTATCAACTAACTAAATAATAATGAATAGATCTATATATAGAATAAATGTATTGTGTTATATTATAAGGGTAGTAATATATATGTTATATGCCACGTGAAGTTGCCGGCTACCAACAAACGCTGTATGCGACGTATAGCGTAAGCGTGCGTTCATAACGAGGCGTCGACCCCGGCTCGAGCCATTCGGTAAAATAAATGTATTACTTTAAATGCGAGCGTTCACCGTCAGTGCTACGCTCTAGGTGAGGAGACGGTGCGATGGTCTCCGTTATGATCGCACCCTAACGCTATACGGGACGTACGGCGTTTATTGGAGATAATAACCTAATATTCTGTAGTGGCTACGTGAAGTTGCCGGCGACAGACAAACGCTACATGCGACGTATAGCGTAAGCTTGTATGCGGCGTACGGGGTCTATTGGAGGCCACAGACGTGAGTAAGTAAGGAACAGTCAAGACAGCTGTAGTTACTCTTGTATTCAGTCTTGTAGAGACAAACTCTCTAAGAATATTTTTGCTTTGCGAGCGGAAGGGGTTGTAAAGGTAATGGATTTTGACAAGAGCTGTGAGCTTGTAAATAACAGGTAAACTTGTGTACTAAATCGACATGACTCATAGCTCTTGTTAAAATCCATTACCTCTAATAACCTTTTTGCTTTCCTTTGACTTGGAATATTTTCCAGCGGGCCAAATTAAGTTCATGTTCCTATTTTCGGACAACCTCCACTAGGTGAATTATTGGTATATCGTAGAATGACTGTGACCCGATAAAAAGAATACTTTTTTAGTAATTTTACTAATTCCTTTATGGTCTAGTATCCATATCCAGAAAAAAAAATCATCAGCATCATCATTCTAGTTTTACAAACCCTACGTGGGTCCTAGCCTCCTCAAGAATTTTTCTCCAGTCGTCCCTATCCATCACCTTTCTCCGCCAAACACGTATTCCTATATTTCTTATGTCTTCATTGATGTTATCAAGGAACCTTGTATTTCAGTTGTCTGATTATCTCGGCCTAAGCGAATCTCATGTTCTAGATATTTGTAAGCTATTACTTGGTCGATGCTATGGCTCCCAATCAGAATTTTACCGCTGACTACAAGGTTGGTTATAAATTTTGTCTTTGAGGTGTTAATTTTAAGACCAATTATTTTTGATACTTTATAAAGCGTGTGCAGCATTTTTGTAGCTTTATCAACTCTATCAGATATTAAAACGATATCATCGGCAAATCTTAGGTGGATCAGATCTTCCTCATTTATATTAATTACCATATTATCCTCTTGTTCCATTTGCTTGAACATATATTCAAGAACAGCCGTAAACAATTTAGGGGAGATAATATCACCCTGTCTAATTCCACGTTCTATTCGAAACTTCTTGGTATCTTCATGAAGGCGGACACAAGCTGTACCAGTTTCGTAAATACTTTTAATTAAGACGATATATCGGTAGTCAATGCGGCAGTCAGCCAATGCTAGAAGCATTTTATGATGATCTATAGTATCGAACGCCTTTTCATAATCTACGAATATAAGAAAGATAGGCTTGTTATACTCTGTGCACTTTTCTATTAGCGTTTTTATAACTTGTAGATGATCATTTGTTCCGTATCTGGAGCAGAACCCAGCCTGTTCACAAGGTTGTTAACTATCCAGTTTGTTCAAAAGCCGTTTTGTTATTATCTTCATGAATAGTTTGTATGTATGGGAGAGCAAACTAATCGGTCTGTAGTTCTTTAGGTCTGAAATGTCACCTTTTTTGTGCATTATGATTATTATTGCATTATGCCACTGGGAGGGGGTTACGCCTCTTGTCAAACAAGCATTGAACATCTTTTTCAACACATTTAGTAACGTCCCGCCTCCTTTAATTTGTTCAGTGACTATTCCATCTTCTCCAGGTGACTTATTGTTTTTCATCTCCGAAAGAGCTGATTTTATTTCCTCTGTTGTGATATCTGGGATGTCTTCTGAGCCTATATTTTGAACTTTTGGTATTTGATTTTGATCAGGATGTGGAAGTTCTTCTCGCTGATACAATGCTGAGTAAAAATCTTGAGAAATTTTTAAAATATCTTGCTTATTTGTTGTAGTTTCTCCTTTTTTATTTACAAGTTCAAAAATATTTTTCGATCCTTTAGTCATTTGTCGGCGCAGAACCTTTAAACTTTTATTTTTATCAATGGCTTGAGTTATGCTTTCAGTGTTGTAATTTCTGACATCTTTTCTAATGGATTTTGTGATATCTTTGTTTAACTGTCTTAGTGTTACAAAATTATCTGTGTATTTGTCTTTCGATTATCTTCTTTTGTTTATAAGATCTTTAGTAGCTTGAGTGAGTTTATCCATCTTGTTTTTTCCTTTTTCCTTATACATATTTTGTATAAGCGTTTCGAATAGTACTATTTATTCGCATGTTTGTCATCTCCATATCTAATGCATTTTCATTTAGATGTTCTACTTCTTTCAGTTCTGAAGTTATGAGATTCTGATAAGCTACTCTATCTTCTATGCATTTCCATTTATTAGAATGCCTCTTTGTTATCATTGCTGTCCTCTCTTGTCTAATGTTGATCATTATTTTTGCTCTAACTAACCGATGGTCACTCCCAACAGTGATTTTATTAATTACTGTAACATCTTGGACAATATTTTTTCTGTTTGTGATGATGAAATCAATTTCGTTTTTTGTTATGCCATCTGGACTAGCCCATGTCCACTTACATTGTTGGTTCTTTTTGAAGAATGTATTCATCACATAGAGCCGATGATACAACAAAAAATGTAGTAGCACACCTCCTCTATTATTTCGCTCACCGTATCCAAATGAGCCCATAGCCACTTGTGCGTTATCTTCTTTAAATCCAAGTTTAGCGTTAAAATCGCCCATTAAGATTAGGTAGTGGGTTTTATTTTTTTCTATAAACAATTTAATAAAGTAATTTACATAACGAATTATTTATACACAACAATCTAAATATTCAAAGAACTTCAATACATGTGCGTTATTACAAAATACATGTGAGGCCTCTATAAAAAAATAAATGCTGTTTAATTTACCCATTCATATAAGCGCATGTAAACCCATTATTAGAATCCCATAAATGACTTGAGTCTAGTACAAAATGTTCGTTGAACCCGAACCACTGAAACATTCATCATACGGTCGATATTACATCTAATGCAGCTGGTGCTTTCCTTCGTCAATGACATCTGTTGCTTATACGGCATTAAAATGAAAGAACAATTGGGATAACTGTACTTAGAGATTATTAGATTACAAACCGTACAAATTAAATTACAATAAAGTTACTATAAACAATTATGAAATGTTTAAACGATGTTAAAAGAGTCGACAGAAAAAATTTGTTCGAATGTTAGAAACGGCTTACATACAATTTTCAACTTGAAAATGAAAACCTACTGGCAGAGGAGAAAAACTTAGAAAGATAAAAAAAATCTTCGTGTTGCTTATATAAAATATTATATTTTTGCTTATAATAATAAAAACGATCTAGTTTATAAAATAAGTTTTCATTCTCATTATAATGTATCTCATAATACAGGAGAGATACATCCGCTCGACTAAATGCTCTAGTGATATGGTCAATACAGAGAAACTTGATCCACGGTAAGATAACTAATATCTATGAGAAGGTGATAATCACGAGCCGTTATTGCTTAGAAGTAAATCTAAATTTTACTAATTACATATTTGAAAGAATGAAGGGGCTCACCTATTTGTGAATAAAATAGGATACAACGAATGTGAAGAACAAGAAATAAAGGAACTAAACACAGAACAAGGAATACAAGACAGACAAAAGGAACTAAACTTTAAAAAATCGGCTTCACTTATTTTCCCCTTTCTTGTTGTAGTGCCTGTTCGTTTTGGACGTTGGCGACCATCATGGCAATCTGTATTTTGCAAACTGCGGCTCTAAAAAGATTTGCGGTTGTTGTGTTGAACCACGTACGCAGATTTTTCAAAATTCCACGTACGGAATTCTTCACCTTGCTGTTCCCCGTTTTCCTTGAAGAATTAATTGCAGCAACCCATATCTTTCGCTGTTCCTCATGATGTGACCGAGATATTCAATTTTTGTTGTTTTTATTGTGGTTAACAACAAAGGTCAATTACTCTGTGAGAAGTTTTACTCCTTATTCTGATAGAATCTTATATCAACACAACTTCAGTCTAAAAAAGGTACAGTACATTTTATTCAAGTTTATGCTTCTACGGCAGTTAAAGATGACGACGATATCGAACTATTTTACCATGATTTAGAACAAGTCTTAAAATCAATGAAGAAACCCAAAGAAGCCAAAGGTGGCCAGCGAAGAGTGGATGGATATGTGGGGGAATATGGTCTAGGAAATAGAAATGAACGTGGTGAGTGTGGTGACCGTTTGATACAATTTTGCCAGACTCTACCAAAAAGAAGATTGCATACATAGAAATCTCCCGGTGATACAACGAATAGAATAATTCGAAATCAAATTGACTTTTTCCTCATTAGACAAAGATTTCATAATTCTGTACTGTCTGCCAAAATTTACCCTGGAGCAGACATAAATAACACTGGCGATCTTTTGCATGTCGCAAAAGACAGACGTCTGGCCTTAAGATAATTCGCCAACGCACTATAAGTGCACGGCACTATAAGAAGAAGAAGAGACATCGGTTCAGACCATAACCCCATAGTAGTCACATTACGAACCAAATTGAAACTGGTTAAAAAACCCACACAAAGTAGAATTGATATTAAGAGATTAAGGGTAACACAAACAAAAGAAAAAACTAAAAACTCTTACTAAAAATCTACGTTATGCCCAAGAATTGAATAAAAGTAGCATTGATAGCGATAACATTGTTCAGAAATGGGAAAATGTAAAAGTAGCAATAATTTAAACAGTAAATGAAAACTTAAAACCAAAGAAAAGAAAACATAAAGACTGGATGACTGAAGAAATACTACTATTAATGAATGAAAAAAAAAATCATTCAAAACAAAAAATCCAATTATATATAATGAAACTGATCGATTAATTAAAAAGGGAATAAAAGAAGCTAGGGAAAGAATGTTACATGAGCAGTGCCAAGAACTAGAAGAAATTGAGAAAAAATATGACTTTTTTAACATGCATAAAAGAATTAGAGAATTAACAGGAATGAGAAAATTACTTCAAACTAGGCAACTAAGAGATGAAAGTGGTGCACTTATAACAGATATAAATTAAAAAATGCAGAGATGAAAACAATAATATATAGCACAACTTTTTGAAGACAAAGAGAGAACAGATGGACCAAAAAAATTTAAGAATGATGCTGGGCCTGACATTATACGAGAAGAAATTGAATATGCAATGAAACAAGCTAAAGGTGGTAAATATCCCGAACCTGATGAAGTTCCTATCGAATTACTCAAAATTATTAATACTGAATCTATTGATCTTCTTTTGGATGTATTCAATACCATATCTTAAACAGGTATAATACCTAAAGAATTGCTCCAATCAACATTCATACTGCTTCCCAAAAAAGCCAATGCAAAGGAGTGTATTGAACATCGTACCATAGCCTTAATGAGTCATGTCTTGAAATTGTTTTTAAAAGTAATTCACAATAGAATACATAAGAAATTAGATGAAGGCATAAGTAATACATAAATCATCATCATTAATCAGCCAATCGCGTCCACTGCTGGACATAGGCCTCCCTCAGTTCTTTTCAGTGTTCTCTACACTGGGCCGCTTGTAGCCAGTTTCCCGCTACACGTTTTATATCATCGGTCCATCTAGTCGGTGGTCGTCCTCGGCTTCTTTTATAGTTTCTGGGCCTCCATTCCATAATACGTCTTGTCCACCGTCCATCTTGTGCTCTGGCTAAGTGCCCTGTCCAGTTCCACTTAAGCGACGTGGTTCTTTCGATGACGTCTTGAACTCCTGATCTTTGCCTGATTTGTTGGTTTGTTATGTGGTCTCGAAGGCTCACGTTCAGCATTGCACGTTCCATGGCTCGTTGCGTAACTCTGAGTTTATTCGCAGATTTTTGCGTGAGTGTTAAAGTCTCCGCTCCATAAGTTTGTACAGGTAAAACACATTGGTCATAAACCTTTCGCTTGAGACACATGGGAATTGAACTTTTTAGAATATGGCTTAATTTGCCAAATTTTTATTTTGATTTCGTGTCCCGGAAGTTTGTAAGTGTCTGTTTGTTGTATGTTATTATTGTCAATAGTTATATTTCCACTCATTACGAGATTTGTTATGATTTGATTTTATAACAAATACACAAATGGGATTTAGGAAAGGACTGTGAACACGAGATGTACTGTTTGCAGTAAGTGTTCTTTCGCAGAGATGCTTAGATATAAATCAGAAAGTATATGCCTGTTTCATTGATTTTGAGAAGGCATTTGACAAAGTGCAGCATAGTCGGTTTAAAGAAATTTTATTAAATTATAATAACATAGACAGTAGAGACATTAGAATCATATGTAACCTCTATTGGAACCAACCAGCAAAAGTGAAAGTTGAGAATGAACTGACCGACGATATCTAGATTCCCGTTATATTTTCTCTACCTTTTTGTATGGGGTTGAGGTTTGGACACTTAAAAAATTCGAAATTAAAAACCTAGAAGCATATTTTGAACGTATTTTGAAAATATCATGGATGGATTGCAAAACAAACGAACAAGTTCTTGAACAACAACAAGGAAAACAATGCGAAGTTTTAAATTCCATAAAAATCAGGAAATTGGAATACTTGGAGCACATTATGAGAGGTGAAAAATACGAAATACTAAGGAATAGAATGCAGGGTAAAATCAAAAGAAGAGGCGTAGGAAGACGTAAAATCTCGTGGCTACACAATCTTCGTGAATGGTTTGGATACTGTTCAATTGAACTATTTAGACGCGTATCCAACAAAATTATAATTGCCAGAATGATTTCCAATCTCCTATAGGAGCGGAACTTGAAGAAGAAGAATAAAACGTCCTGGTTAGTAACGTGGTCGGTAAGCCACATTTCGAAACCTCAATTGTCTTATAGGTAGCGTCTGTGAGTGTCCGTATAACAGTATAGGAATGATATAACATCGTAGTAACCTGATTTTTATGGGTACTAATGAATCGTGGCATTTGAATAGCTTAGCCATTTTTTGAAATACAGATCTTGCTTTCTCTATCCTAGATTTTATTTCTAGGGAATGCTCCCAATTTTCATTGACGTTCTTACCAAGGTATGTGTATGTTTTTTACTTTTTCTATTGGTTGATCATTCACACTGATTCTGTCAATTTGCTGTTCCTTCTTAGAGATCACCATACATTTTGTTTTCTTAATGTTCAGTAAAATCCATATCCATACTTCTGTGATTTGATTCATTAACTCCTGAGGGCTTCATAACTGTCAGCGAATACACCGTGTCATCCGCGTATCTGATGTTATTGATACATTCTCCATTAATTCGAATTCCGGCTTCTCCGGAACATCTTCTACTGCTTTTTAAAAGATTTCCTCAGAGTATATGTTAAACAATAGGAGTGATAATATACATCATTGTCGAACCAAACGTTTGATTTTGATATCATCGGATTCTCCTGCCTCTGTACGGATCATCGAGCAAAAAGACAAAAGAGGAAATGTAAAGGTAGTGGGGACAAAAATATTGTTAGACAGGAAGTGCTATCTTGAGAGGCCACTTTAAACAAGGAAAGACAGTCTCTTTCCTTGTTTAAAAAATCAAATTTAGTTTGGTTGTGTTATTGATTGTCCCAACTGTCACATGAAATTTTATTTATATTGAAGTTTTTGACCAATTGTGTCACTTTTTAGACTATTATCGTTAATATTTAATAAAAACTTTCTCGTCTGAAAAATATTTTATAGCTATTTTTACTAACTGTCGGAAAATTTAAATTTAGCGCCTTTGCATTTCCGGATATGTCCGCCATCAGAGGCCACTTTTTTGGTGTCCTTTTCATAACGATTAGATTCCATCTTTTGTCTTTTTGCTCGATAGTACGGATAGACATGTTTGATTCCAGTAAAGATTACTAACTATTTTTAGATCACAGGTATTTTTCCAATATTTGTTAATATCTCGATCAGCTTGTTGTGGCAAAGAGAGAAGAATTTATAAGTTCAGCATATGCATTGTCAAGTCCAGGAGCTTTACTTTTTTCCTAGTCCCAGTTCTAGTTTATTATTACTACATCTATGTAGTAATATTATGAACGAACTAACATGTACCTAACACATAGGCAACCCTTTATTCGTTTAATATATTTTATGCTTGTTGCAACTAAAGCATGTTGGTTGGGTATGCTTTTGTGTGATTTTAACCAAAATAATAACAAAAGGTGAGTCAATGTTGATTTTCAGTGAAAAGTAAACAAAAGCGGAGTAACTGAAATAAAGAATACTATGAAAAGCAGATCGAGTTGATGAAACAAATGTCAATTTTAGTTTTCGCAATCCCAATGATTGTTTTCGATGGAACAACCATCGTCAATGCTTGATCAAAGAAACATCATGATATTTTATTCAATTTAATTTTATAAATTCATAAAATATAATATTAAATTTATGACACTTTCTAATATTAATATATGCGAAAAATTCTCCTACAGGCTTTTCTCGTGAAGGTTAAAAATTATATAATTTTATTAAAATGTCCCCAAATATCCAATTATTTTAGCAAGAAAGTAGTCGTGCCTAGTTCAAGAAATTGGTTGGAATATTCCAAAGGGCATTAGGAACTAATCCGATACGAGTTTTATATAAATTTTACTGCTTACTATAAAAACTGGTTTTATATTCTGAGAGAGCCTTCAATGTAATGTAATCCGCTTAATCGAATACCCATAATTTAATTGAGTATAATTCCATTGTTACATCAGATCGAAAACATGACCGCAGACGATGGGAAACGATTAGAGTGATGAGGATATACTGTTTTCTTTTATTTAAACAATAAGTTTTTTCAATTAAGCTGGTTTATTGCAGTTAATACTTCTGTTATTATAACAATTATTTTTCTATATTATGTTTTAATGATAATTGTAAATATCTCAGATACAAAAAAATAATTCACAATATTCACGGAAAGAGGAGAAATAAAAACTACTTCGTCTTATAGTACCGTGCACCTCTATGATACGTTGGTGAATTATCTTAAGGCCAGACGTCTGTCATTTGCAGCATGCAAAAGCTCGCCAGGGTTGTTTTCCTCTCAGGATATGTCAAAGGATCTATAAAACCTACAGAGTTCACCAATTCACCATCGTAATTCTCAATGTTACTACAACGCTACAAACATTTTAATCTTCCCTAGTCTGCTGTGCTAGTTGTTCTTCTTTATTACCAACCGTTCCATTCGGGTCAACCGAAAGCCAGGTTCACCGAAAGACATATATTCCTACAATAATATGTAAACAATGTATAACCTTACGTGTACCTTGGCACCAACGTAAATGCAAAATGGGAACAGGCCACAGAAATTAAGGCGAAAATAGAACGAGCTAGAGAAGCATTTAACAATATGAAAAAGCTCCTCATAAGCAAGGATTTGTCTCTTCCCCTAAAACTGCGTCTAGTTAAATGCTAAATTTTTCCGATCTTACTAGATGGTGTGGAGGCCTGGACGCTGACAGAGACGCTCAGGAGAAAACTAGAAGCATTCGAAATGTGAGTGTACCGACGCATTCTTCGTATATGCTGGACCGAACGTGTCACCAACATAGAGAATCGGAAAGGTGAAAGAAATTGTGAATACAATTAAACAAAGAAAGCTTGAATATCTAGGCCACATATTGAGACACGATAAGTACCGTCTACTGCAATTGATTGTCCAGGGGAAAATAAACAGTAAGCGAGGGCCAGGCAGGAGAAGACACTCGTGGCTCTAAAATCTGCGGAAGTGGTTCGGGCTCACATCGGTCGAACTATTCAGAAGCGCCGCAAACAAGATCAGAATTGCCATGGTAATAGCCAACGTTAGCAACGGACAGGGCACTTGAAGAAGAAGAATGCATAACCCATCGCAATTGCTAGTAACCTGACCTTGCCGCTTGTGTTTATAGTTAACCTCGCCATATCCCTGCACGCGTTCCAGTTACCCCTGAGTATTGTCTCTTAACAAAGCTGTTGTCAAAAGTCAAAGAGCTATTGCGAAACAGTGTTGTTTTTAGTGTAGTGCTATGAAATAGTCTTTTATGAGATAGCATCCAAGCAGAAGTGTGTTGTGATTTCTGCTGCCGACAAATTAGCTGCCACCAAAGAAGTTAAAAATGGTAGTTTCAGACTGGGTAAAATCCAAGTCGAGATTTCAAGAGCAAGTTGTAAAAAATTCTGACAGAAAAACTTTGAAGTCATCAGATTTTGACAAATTAAACGAAGCTTTGTGGTTCACACAAGAGAGAAAAAAGTCATATCGCTAACAGGTCCAATACTGCAAGAGAAAGCTAACCTGTTACCAGACTTGTAAGGCGAGAAAGAAAAATATTTTTGTGCTAGCTCTGGCTGGTTAGACATATTTAAAAATGTTACGGCATTCGACAACTGAACTTGCACAGGGAAAAGTTATTTTCTATGATTCAGACGCGGTGAATGTTTTCAAAACAGAGCGTTAAGATTGTACTCAAGGCTATATTAACGACCATATTTATAATGAAGACGAAATAGGAGTAAGTTTAAAGATGTCTACAAAATCACTTACTTCGGCGACTGAAACAACTGCCCAGGTCACAAAAGGAAAATGAACAGATAACAGTGATTTTTGCGGCAAATGCCCCAGACAATCACAGACTACCACCAATGTGTGTCGGCAAGTCAAAAATAAACCACGTGCATTAAAGGATATTGCGCACAATGCTTTACCAGTTTTTTAGCAAGCATAAAAAAGTGCGTGGATGTCTTCTGAACTATTTGAAAAATGATTTTTTGATCAGTATGTGCCCAAAGTGAAAAAATTTTTAGCTGAAAAAGGTTTGTCCAAAGTAGCTATTTTATTAATTGGTAACGCGTCCTCATATCCCAGTAAATTAAAAAGTGGTGATATTGTTGTTCAAAAAATCGTCGGCAAAATAAAAAGAATATAAAAAGGGAAGGCTAGAAAACAGACAAAAGTACGAGGATATAAAGAGAATGGGAAGCGTGTAAAAACATCATACAAGACGCGGCCAAAGAGACCCTGAGTCTACAAAAAAAAAACTCAAATTAACTGAATGAAAGTGGTTCGATGAAGAGTGTCGTAAGATAACAGAGAGGAAAAATAATGCATATCAACGACTACAACAACGACATAGAACACGAAAGGCAGAGGAGGAATATAGAATGCTAAGGAGGGAAGAAAAGAAAATACATCGCAGAAAGAAAAACACAGAAAAAGAACTCCAAGAAATGGAAGAACTAAATAAACCACTAGAAACCAGAAAATTCTATTAAAAACTTAATAAAAGTAGAAAAGAATTTAAACCAAGAACAATTATGTGCAGAGACAAAGAAGGATATATAGTGACTCAACAGAGTGAAATACTACAAAGATGGACAGAATTCTTCAAAGAAAAGTTTGAAAAAAAAACGAAGATCCACTATATGATGGAATTATACTGGATCAAATGGATACCAGAGAAACAACCCCCTCTTCAGTAGCTAAAATGCAAGAAGCAGTTACCAGACTGAAAAACAACAAGTCACCTGGATTAGATAACATTAGCGCAGAATTAATAAAGGAAGGTGGAGACTCCCTATTGAATGCGATACACGAACTAATAGTGAACATATGGAATAATAAACAACTGCACAAGACTGGAATGCCGGAGTATTGGAAACATGGACTCTTCAAAAAATCGATAGGAATAAGATAAGCCTTGAAAATGTGGGTTTATAGAAGAATTCTACGCGCCTCCTGGACAGAATATAGAGCCAACCTGTCAATTCTGGAAGAGCTTCATATAAAAGACAGGTTATTAAAAAAAGTAAACCGAGCATACCCAATTTACTTCGGTCACATAGCTAGAAGAACAGGGATCATGGAGCTATTCGTAGTAGAAGAAAAGGGAGAAGGCCGAAGACCAAGAGGAAGATCTCCAACACGATGAGCAGACCAAATGAAGCCTCTGGTGAAAAATTCCTACATGAAGCCGTCCATATGGCACAGGATCACAGCCAATAGAGGCAGCAAGCCAATAATATTTAGAGTGTCACAACGTCCTGACAAGGGCTCAAGGAACGAGGAGGAACAGTCAGAACTAGGTGGTAAAACACGAAAATACGTTATTTTTAGATATCTTTTAGTAAGTTACGACAAATTAAAATTAGTAAAAGTAGTGTAATAAGTAGTTAAGTTAAAATCTCCCAAAACCTTGCTTCCTTATTATCCTTAAGGCAGATTAATAAATTACCTATTATTCAAGAAAATCAATTTTTAATATTCTCTTTAAAAAATCCGTCTGCACCCTGAAATCAAATACTTCAAAAACTTGAGTATAAGATGAATCTTTTTCATTTACGTACAAAAACAAGAACAAAGAAAGCCAGATAACTTCTGTTCATTTTCCCATGTTTTTTTTTTGAATAATTGGCTTTTAGAATGTTTCGGCAGGCATAAATTTTCTCCCGTTTTTACAAACGAAAAATAAACTCAAATTGAGCTGACGTGTTTGAGGAGAATTCAATTTTCTAAGGATACGAAAAAGTTTTTAAACATTGAGAAAGGAATTATTTATGTAATATTCAGTTATATTTCATTATATAATGATGAAGAGAATTATTCGATATTATGTGAACTAAGTAACAAAAAGATGGCGCGAATTCTAAGGAATGTTCTTTACTACTCTGCAAATCTTCTTTTAACAGGTTTTCAGGACAGAGCGGATCTGTTGAGTGAGTCTTGTTTTATATGAACGTTCGTGCGATTTTATAATTATTGAGTTGAAAGCAAGGATAAACAACTTTGTCACTAATGTCTAGTGTACTCTTGTGTACGAGTATGAAGTCTAAGATCGACTAAGGAACGAATAAAGAGTATCGTTGTACACATTAGGAATAATTGACCGTATTATCATCATCATCTAGCTTTAATTTATCACGTCCACTGCTGGACATAGGCCTCCCTTAAACTCCTCCATTCTATGCGATTGTGTGCTCTTTGTTGCCAATTTCCCGTGATAAGCCCGATGTCATCAGCCCAACGTGTAGGTGGTCTTCCTCTACTACGTTTGTCTGCTCTTGGCCTCCAATGTGTAATTTTATTCGTCCATCGTGAGTCATACATTCTCGCTAAATGGACTGCCCAATTACATTTAAGTTCCGCTATGCGTTCCACAACATCAGCAATACTGGTCCTTCTTCGCAGATCTTCGTTTCTTATTCGGTCCCGCAACGTCACTTCTAGCATAGATCGTTCTATTCGTCTCCGTGCCACTCTCAATTTAGAAGCCGTAGTCTTGGTTAGAGTAAGAGTTTCCGCCCCATAGGTCATGACCGGTAATACGCATTGATCAAATATTTTTCTTTTGAGGCTAATTGGTATGTTTGCCCTAAGTGTGTCTCGCAGTTTTCCAAAGGCTGTTTACACTAAGGTAATTCCTCTTTGGATTTCACATGTTTGGTTATCCCTGCTGATTCTTATTTCGTGACCCAAATACGTATATTTCTCCACCAGTTCTACCACTTTGTTTTGAATAGTTAAATGGTTATTGGGGGCCATATTTGTCATAAACTTAGTTTTGGACAAGTTCAGTCTGTGGCCCACCTGTTGCTTCTCCTAAATCATCTGTGATAAGGACAATGCCATCTGCGAAACGGAGATGTTAAGTTTTTCTCCGTCTATTGTTACTCTTTTGTGGTCCCAATTGACCATCTTAAAGGCGTACTCTAATGCCGTTATAAATATTTTCCGTCACAATGTATCTCCTTGCCTTATCTCACGTTTTATTTTTATTGGTCGGGTTTTATCGTGTATGTTAACAGTCATAGTGGCATTTTTGTAAATATTGTAAATAAGTTCACTATACCTATGCCTATGATCAATCCTGCTGTCATCGCTTTATGAAAATCTATGAAAGTGAGGACAAAGGTTTGTTGTATTCTATAGATTTTTCAATGAGCGTTTTTACTGTATGGAGGTGATCATTGGTACCATGATTTGATCTGAATCCTACCTGCTCTCTCGGTTGGTAGAAATCTAATTTTCTCTCCAATCTTGATGTCACTAACCTAGTGAAGAGCTTGTATATATGGTTCAACAGGCTAATAGGTCTATGATTCTCTAGGTCCATTTTATCTCATTTTTTATGTAAAAGGATGGTTATAGCTTTGTTCCATTCTTTGGGCACCTCTCTTTGCTGCAAACGTAGATTAAACAGTTTCCTTAATTGATTTAATAGCATATCTCCTCCATCTACGATAGCTTCTATTACAATTCCATCCTCTCCTGGGGCTCTGTTATTTTTCAGTTCTCTTAACGCTTGTCGAATCTCATATACAATTTGGCAATATTTCTGAACCTTGATTCATGATCTTCTTTGAAATGGCTGTTTGTATTCCTGTTTGATCTTCTCGTTTACTTCCAAATAATTCTTCGTAGAACTCTTCGACGACCAGTATTAACTCGTCTCTACGTGATATTATTCCATTTTGCTTGTTTCTTAATTTATGAATTTCGCATTTCCCATTCGTTAGCTTTCTACATAGAACTTTTAAGCTGTTATTTTCCTACATAGTACGTTTAATATCATCATCATCATCAGCTTTTACAGGGCCTAGACCTTCTCAAGCTTTCTACGCCATTCTGTTCTGTCCCTTGCTTGCATTTTCCAGTTGCTGACTCCGATCTTCTCGGCATCTTGTGTTACCCCGTCCATCCACCTCAGCTTTGGTCTACTTTGTCTTCTCATTCCACGGGTTGCGCTGTTAGAATCTTTTTATCATGTTCGATTCAGGGGCTCGGGCTACATGTCCTACCCACTGCAGGCGGTTTCGCTTAATTATAGTGGTAATATCTTTACCACCAAAGGTAAGCTTGTAGATATTCTGCAGTTCAAAGTTATATCTATATTCCGTTCTCACAGATCGCTCCGAATATCTTGCGTAGCACCTTTCTTTCAAAAATCGGTAGAGCGGAGTCATCCGTTTTAGTTAGCGTCTATACCTCTGATCCATATGTGAGAACGTGTTCTATACAGCCTTATACGAGTTTTTTGAGTTTAATATTATCGGTTTTAAATTTTCTTAAATTTCTCCTGATTGCCTTCGAAAAAGTTTTATTCATTCCTCTTAGAGAGTGGCTGTCTGCATTCTCATCACTTCTCATTTGTCTTCTTTGATCTAGCAGCGTTTCAGTATATGGACTTATTTTGCTATCTGATTTTCTTTTAGGACAGTGCATCGGTGACTTCCTTGTAAGGCGTTTATGATGCAATTATTCAAGTCCTTAAAATAGTTCTCGGAGGTTACATGCGGTAGAGGCTTATTATTAATATGTGTCTGATATTGGTTGATATCTAATGGGGTGTCCAGATACCATGAGATTTATTTTTAATCATTGACCGTATATATTGTAGGAATTGTCCTATAGTTGGAAATTTAAAAACGTGGGTAACTCCTTATTTCGCTGACGATAAGAAGAACTGCTCTTCTTTTTCTTCAATGTTCTGTGCAAAAATTGTGGTAGTAGACTTGCCAAAATTCCGTTTGAGTATAGGGCAAATGTCTAATCTCTACTAAAACCAGCAATTTTTGTACAGTTTCTCGACAAGGAGTATAAGTTTTGTACAGTTTCCCGACCCAAAGATGTTTATAAAATAATAAAAAACAAAAACTGCTAAAGACAGTCTATATTATCAACAAACGTTCTCTTCTTTTCTTTGACCTTTCAAAACACAACAACCAACCACTAATGCTAAACAAACCCACTGCCAAACACAAAAACAAAAGTCCAACATACAGGTCAAATAATATGGACAATTCCTCGGCAGAAGCCCCGTTTAGCAATTAGCCTAATTCAAGCAAACAACTGATCATTGTTGCATCGTCATTGGTAACGTCTACCGTAGCAGTAGATTACATATAACTTATTATTTATTTAAATATATTATTAAAAAATATACTCACCGCATTTGATGTATTAATGTCCCTAACTGTGCCAGAATCTAAATATTCAATAATTTTGTCTAGTTGTCCAGCTCTAACTGCCCTCAAAAAGGCGGTGTTTGGATCGGTCTGAAATAAAAAATAAACTCAATATTATTCATATTCATTTTGCAAATAATATACAAATACATAAATATTTGAGTAGCTTTGAAAAGATATGTTTTCAGTAAATTAAAATAAGAAAATAATGTGGTACTTTGGGTTTGGTTGTTGGAAATGGTGAAAAATAAAAATTGTAACTCGAACTATGTGTATTTTAAATTGTTTATGTTTACGCACGTTCGATATAGATAGATTACTAAGTGTTGCGAAAGTACGCAACATACCTTCTTTTCCTTATCAAAGTGTTATTGGCACGCTGCTGAATAATGTCCGTCATCCAAAAATATTTAAAAAAAAATGACATTGTCATCTTGACGTTTTGTATTCGGCGTCAATTTATATATAGAAATTCGTACCCCTTATATAGAAGTTCAAATCGTTATCGTATATTCAAAGTAATCAAGTTATATATTAGTAGTATAGTTCAAATCAAAGAAGTATAATCGTTGGTAGAAATCTAACATTCGTTGAAGTGTACAAAGACTATAATTTTGTGCAGTAGAATCGGCATCTTGGGATGTAAAAATGGTGTTCATTGTCGTTTTGGAATATAGCAATTATTGTAATACTAAATAAGCTGAGTATCAGTATATAGTGTGTCCTCTTTGTGGGAGCGTTTCTTTATATGTAACAAGTGGATTACCTGATTAACATAAGAACTAGCAAAACATCATCGTCTCCACGTCTAGGCCTTTGTCAAGCAAGGCAGGATACATCGAGGTTCTATTCCAGGGCCACATAGGTAATAATCGGAACACATACATCGGAACTGTAAGTGCATTTTCTCTCTTTCTTTGACATTTTTGTTTACGAGCTCTATTTCGGACACGTTAAACTCAGCAGTTAGCGCATTTATTACTATTATTACTATTACATTACTATTTTATTTTTAGATGTTTTCACTGACACGTTCTTTAGATCGTACTCAATATTGTCTTGGTTTGAGTTCACCATATTAGTAGGAATTGTTTAGTATTGAATTTTCATTCAGTTTGGGAGTGGCTAATCGGCCACCCTACGGACGCACTTGGCGTTACGTATAGATTTTGAGTTGATCTGAATATAACGTTTAAGTTGTTTATTTAATCTTAATTGTTTGTTTTAAATTACTTGTTTTAGAATAGCTAAATTTATTTCTTCTGCATAGCTCATGTAGTGTTTGTTTATTCACTGTAATATAGTTAATTAATTTGATTTTATAATTGAATTTAATTCCCCACCTTTTTCACTTCCACCAAATATAGTTTGAACAGCACATCGTGAGATACAGCTGCTTTCTTCATCTGAAGGTTATCGGATGATTCACATTAGTTTTCCGCAATTTGATAATCATTGCGGACCCTAAAGTTTATGTTGACAGTGGACAAACGTTCCCCCACACTAAGTGAATTCGAAAGAACGTACAAACTACAACAGAATATCTTTAAAGAAACATGTGAACAGATTAACGATAAATGATGGAAATAAAAGAAAATAGCAAAAAAAATATTCTAAAAAATCCACAAATTAGAAATTGGAATTGACACATCTCAAACCCATTATAAAACAAAACTTAAATAATCAACAAGAAATTAAGATAATAGTCCAAATAAGCACCGAATAAAGATGATGATAAACATCGTTTATCGTTTATCGACGTGGACCAGCCCAAATGGAGGATACAAGCACCAAATCGACTGCAAATTGATTAGAAACAGATGGAAGACATGTTTTACAAACCTAAAAACTAGACCAAGATCTGAATGTGGCTTATGGGCTTGTTTCAAGATGAAGCTAAAAAGAACAATGTCGCACCAAAATCAAAACAGGTTGGAGATTTCAAATCCGAAAACATTTAGAGATGCGTTAAAGGAAACTAGCATATTGAACACACAAGACAACCCAGAAGAAATGTGAAAAGGTTTCAGGAATGCCATAGAAACCTCTGTAGCAAGAACTAGAACCGAAAAAAAGATCATCAAAAGAAAACACTGTATGACAGGCAGAACGCGGCAACTTCTCGAAGAGCGAAGGAGAATCAAATCTCGTATATATCAAAACGACAGCATCAAAAACTAATTAGCAAGGTTAAATAGAGAAATTAAAAGAGCATGTAGGGATGATAAAAATAAATATATAAATGAAGAATGCGAAAAACTAGAAAGACGTGCAAAACGGTATGAATTCCATGAGCTATATAACAAAGTCCGATATATATCCAGGGAATTTAAACCAATCAAGCAAACAATAACAGATCAAAACCAACAAATCATAAATGACGAGAAAGGGATTGCGGAGGTATGGAGAAAATATTGTGAAAATCTAAATGCAGATGATCCTCAGAATGCAAATCACGACGAGTTCACCGCAGAGAGAGCACCAAACATTCTAAAGTCAGAGGTAGAAAAAGCAATTAAAAATTAAAAAAAAAAAAAAGAAAATCTCCTGGCGCAGACCAGATCACAGCAGAAGCTTTAAATGAGACTGGAGATGTTGAAGTAAATGTTATGCATATGATCTGCAAAAATATTTGGGAAACCGGAGAGTGGCCCAACGACTGGACAACATTCACTTTCATCCCTATATTCAAAATAGTAACTCCGCTAGATTGCAACTACAGAAGAACGGTAACCCTAATATCTTATGCAAGCAAGGTTCTACTTCATGTAATACATAAAAGACTGAAAGCTGTTCCATTGCCTCAGATATCAGAAGAACAAGCGGGATTTGTCCTAGGAAAAGGCACAAGAGAACACCTCCTTAATGTCAGACGGCTAATCAAAAAAACTCGGGAATTCAATACTCCTATGCTTATGTGCTTTGTGGATTACACAAAGTTCTTCGATAAAGTCGAATGGCAGCAGCTATGGTCCACACTAGTGGAAATGGGATCACCCCACCACTTAATTCAATTAATTAAAAGTCAATATGAAAATAATAAGTGCACAGTAAAAATAAACAACACCCATTCCGATCATTTCAGAACAGAGGCAGGTGTCCGGCAGGGATGCATAATCTCGCCAACTCTGTTTAATATCTACAGTGAACACATTATGCGAAAGGTAGTTGACGAATAGAAGGGTGGAATATCAGTAGGAGGTCAAAAAATCAGTAACTTGAGGTATGCTGATGACACTTTAATAATCGCTGCAAATCAAGAAAATATAGAAGACATAATGAGATGTCTGGAGGAGAAAATTAAACCATATGGACTAAAGTTAAATAGGAGTAAGACAAAGATCATGATAATAGACAGAGATCGGAATATTCTTCAACACATTAAAGAAAATGGGGGCTTTGAAGTAGGAAATAGTTTCATATACCTGGGGTCCCTAATAACAAATGACGAAGTGTGTGACAGAGAGATACGTAGAAGGTTGACTATTGCTAGAACAGCTATGATGAAACTGATAAAAATTTGGAAAATTCTAGCTTAACAATACAAACAAAACTAAGGCTGGTAAGGGCACTCATTTTTCCCACAGCCACAAATGCATCCGAAACGTGGACCTTAAAGAATGCGGAAAAAAATAAACTGGACGCTTTTGAAATGTGGCTTATACCGCCGCATGTTAAGAATATCCTGAATTGATAATCGCACTAACGTATCGATATTAGAACAACTTAAAGTAAAAGATAGATTGCTTAAACAAATAAAACAGAGATATTTGCAGTATTTTGGACACATTGTTAGAAGAACAGGTATGATGGAAAAACTGATAGTCGAGGGTAGAGTTGAAGGAAAGAGGGGAGAATCTAGGGGAAGATCTCCAAGCCGTTGGATAGATCAAACAAAAATATTGATTAACCAAAGGTTACATGAAGCCGAACAACTAGCCCAGGACAGGGAAGGATGGAGGAAAATTATGAAAAAACTGTAAAGGCCTGATGGTTTCACCACATCCCAAAAGGGATTAGGACTTAGGAGAAGGAAAGATAATGGACATGGACTATGCTATAATTGCGTGAATCACACTTTACATTTAAATTTATGTCTAAAAAAAGCGCACATTTGAATTTAAAAGTTGACGTGTTCCAGCATTTTTTATAATTTTCTAAAATACGGACACAAACAATTTTATGTGGTTTTAAGTGGTTTTTATTATTATATTATTCGCCCAGATAAGTGGAGATACTAAGATTGTGGATTGTGGTTTTTACATTTTATAATTTCAAAATTTCACTCTGTAGTATTCATAATAGACTTTACATGATACAGTTCGATGAAATTAGTTCGTTAACCATATTTTTAAAATATAAAAATATACAGGGTGTGTCATTAAAAATAAAGCTTAGAGACTAGGCTAGGCTTGCGTGAATCACCCTGTAATTTAAATTTATGTTTAAAAAGTGCGCATTTATATATAAAAGTGGACTGGTCTCAGTGTTTTTACAACTTTTTAAAACAAGGACAGAAACAACTTTATTCCATAGGTAAATTGCACACTATACCTATATGCAAGTTTGACCTTCATATATTCTTCTCTAAAATGTTCCAGTTTCGTTCAGCAACTTTTGTAACAAAACAAAAAAGCGAAAACGTCGCAAATAGTCCATAAATAATAAATTGACAATTTTGCCTGGAGCATCATTCACCGCAAGAAGCGGTAAAAATATAAAAACCCTTTGACTACTTCAACAAAAGACATTCCTGTGTTTTTAAAGGCAGAGAGCTTAGCTAAACACCGTTTCGTTCATGCCCTTGCATGCTAAATACTTACTAATTGAGGCTTTTTTTGAAAGTATACGTTTCGCTTAACTATTCCTCCAAAAGTAAATAAGACAAAAAGTGATGTCTTTTAATGTATATTTTGAAGATAATATTGAATGCATTCAAACACCCTTACCTTAGAAAGTAAGGAATATTGCTAGCGTGCAAATAAGCATTTGACATAAACATTGTTGATTATTTTTATCAACTTATTGCACAGGATGAAAATACGTCGAAAAGTAATTATTAAATTTATTGGAAGCCAAACTAGCTATTAAAAAATTAATTATTTGATATTAAAATGAATTTACTGTTGGATTCACTGAGCTATAGCATTCAATAGTTCCCCTATATAGAAAGGTTTATCATCTATGTGTAACCAATTTTTAAAGATTTTCTAACAATATTCCTGACTTGTAGGAGTTATGCCGGACTCTCAGTTTCACTTTCTGTTCTTTCTACACTTTTTTTAGTTGCTCTAAGACTTCAACTAAGAGTCCATATGACCACTTATTGAATGGGTGTCGCGTTATATATTGCCATTCAAGTTTAACTAAATTTTTAAGAACTTCCATTACTTGGTTTGGTTTTAGATATTTTTTCTTCATTTCTGACTTAAAACTTATTAGCGGCATACTCCTTTTCATAAGTAGTTCTGCTATTTGGAATTTGGCAAGTCTGATTGTTTCTATATGTTGGGTAATCAGATACGGCAAAAATTTCACCGAGTAATTACTGGTATAAGGAATTCCTCCACTGAAGTGAGCCTATGAACCGGATGAAACTATAAATAATCGTCAACTAGTATAAATAATGCAGAAGGCAACGGGAAGGTCCTGAATTAAAGATTCGTAAAGAACCCCTAATACAATTAACATTATGACAAATCATACAATAGAAGATATTACTGATCATGGGCATATCAATATCCCACAGAAAAGGGCAATCACAAGACGTCAAGATCTTCTCGATACTTAAACGGCGAAATCCTTGCATATGGAATATTAACTCGTTATACGAGGCAGGCAAGATTCATACTGAAACCAAGGTAATGGATGAACTATCAATAAACATAATAGAGATAAGTGCAATGGGATGAACGGATTCTAGGTAATGTTACATTCATAACCATCCCACATATTGCTCAACAACTCTAACAGAAGGCACGAAGACGGAGTAGGTATAATCTTATAGCAAGAAATTAACATTGTTCTGAAGCTATTTTCTTGTGGCATTTTAAATTAATTACTATTTAACTGGGAATAAGCCACAATTAAAGATAAAAATACGTTTATTGACGTTTCAATTTCCACTTCGGAAATCGTTCTCAAAATACAAACAGTATATTTACAATTTACTGTTTGTATTTTGAGAACGATTTCCGAAGTGGAAATTAAAACGTCAATAAAGGTATTTTTATCTTTAATTGTGGCTTATTCCCAGTTAAATAGTAATTAAAGAAATTAACAGATATGTTAAAAATGTTGTATCAATAGAGAAGAGATTGTTTCTCATTCAACTTCATACTTTTCTCCTTAAACCACCCAAAATGAAATAAGAGTCGTGAATGACCAAATTTTATGATGGGGAAAGAAGAAAGTACAAAGATGAGAACATTACATCAAACAGGAGGATAAAACAAATGAATAGAAATTAAAAAAGCAATTAAAATAGCTTGAAAGTAATTCAAATAGCTATGGACAAATTGATAACAAAACAATGTCCGGCAATACAGCTACTATATTCTACTAAATAAATAAATACAAAGACAATTTTCACACAAAAGTTAAAGAATCTGCAAGATTATACGAGCGTAGAAGAGTCGGATGTTTGACTGACCACCAAGGCGAAGATTTAATAGATGACTAGGTGTAAAAGTAAGAGTAGATGCTTGCAACAGTGTTGATAGGTGAGAAAACTAAAAATCACCCAACACTAGCTTCAAAAGCTGCCAAATTTTGCAAAAAATCAACAGTTAATACACCAAATTAGAATAAAGCTTAATACAAGTTGTTAAGATAAGAAAAATTAAGAAGTTCTTGAAACGGAAAAACTTATTTATAAATATTATTGTTATGCTTCTTAGTGATATCTGCAGTTATAGAAAAGTTAAAAAAGCTGTTATCATTTAGCGATATTAGTCTTTTGGTATGTAAAATTCCACTAATTGTGTCTCGAGCCTAATTTATTTCGCAGATTTGTTTTGTTTACAAGTCAATTTCATAAAATAATCTTTCCACACTTGCACTGCTGTGTGGTAATATAAATAAGATATTTACCAAATTTGGAAACTCTGGATAGACAAGAATATTGTCACCTTTCCGTAAGGAGAAATCAAAGTTTGAATATTTTAATTCTCTAATTTCTCTATTTAAAGTATTAATATTTTTAACCAGATTTGGAAACACCTAAGCCTAGGGAACCGGTACTTTGTTTTTAAATAATTGGCGAACTCAAAACAGTTAGTAACTGAGGAATTTTTATTTTACGGAAATTGAAAGGAAACCGTGTATGAATTTGCTTCATTGTAAAAAGCCAGACATTTTGTTTTAACATTATTGTTTACAGTTTCGGTTAAGTGGTAATGGGTCAATTCTGCAGCTAATTTAGGACTTATAGAAATTTCATTGAGCGGAAGAATGTTTTGTGTCGTTCGCTGTACAGGAAATTTTCTAAACTTGTATTTTCTAAGTAACCTGGTTTTATACCACAACTTAGTAAACACTAAGTGAGAGCGCCCACCAAAGTGGCGTGGCAGTGGCAAGTAGCAAGTAGCACGCGTCTAGCATAATGTAACCAATGAAAACGAATGATTCAGTTTACACCAAAATGACAGTAACGTCATTCATTCTAATCATTTGTTAGGATTGGTTACATTATGCTAGACGCGTGCTACTTGCTACTTGCCACTGCCACGCCACTTTGGTGGGCGCTCTCACTTACAGGAACTAAACCTTCGGGGGTCTGCAGTTGCAGATTGAAAATCTAAATTTGCTCCTGTTACTTGATCAAAGGCTTCGATTCTAAAATAATGAAGAGCATCATACTGCTCAAAGATTCTAGAAACAGCAGCAAACAATGACAATAATCTACTCCGTGCGGCTTGCAACAGTTCATGGGGTTAATATTAAGAAGGGATTGAATTTTTTTAATTATTATTGTCTCTTAAAACTAGCTTCTCTGTATCATTTGGTAATTTTTCATATGCATAGACCAATAATCGTATTTTTTAAATTTTATAATAAATTTATAAATATGTAGAAAAGGTTAAAAAATCACCAGATATTAAGCTTTTTAAGAAAGAATAGGTAAAGAAATAATAATAAGACTTACTCACAATCAATTTAATTTAACAATCTGACGACCGGTTTCGCTTTCTACAATTTGCAAAGCATCTTCAGGTCGAGATACAAAGTTAAACTAATGATGCCGGTACTCTATTAATTGATGGATGGTAGGTCATGGTTGCAAAAATCATGTATTGTTGATTGGAGAACTTTAATGTGCTATTGCAGTTGTTTTGACAATAAACGGGAAGTTCTTGAGGAGAACAGATTTGATCCAATGAATTAGAGATAGGTATATTGTGGTTGTTTGTCAGATGAAAGTGATGTTCTTTACTATTGTATTGTTTAAATTATTTACACTTATATCAGAGATATATTTTTTGGAATGTGTGTTATTTATTGAGTATTTATGTAATGAAGGAGACAGTTTTATGACAATGAATAAGAGTAGCTGTACCGAATGTGTGGTTGTGCAATTATTTTGACTTGTAATTATCAAGTCTATTGGCAAAATTAATAAATTATTGTAAAGTCAATTCATGATTTTTTTAAGAAAGTTTTCACCATATCACCAAATGCTTTGCAAAATCACCAAATAAATTTTCACCAGACCTGGCAAACTTGAATATCCAAACAGGAATATCCAAACTCGTGCAAGCAACTTGTGTCGATTATACCCGAAGAGGCGAACACTGATTGATGGGAGTGTTTGATAGAGCAAAACGTAATAAGCTCACAACAATGATCATTTCCTGGTTAAACAGTCCACCCATTCCACAATCTAACTAGCGTACTAAAGTATCGGGGTATTTGATAAGTGCCTTCGCACCTACTGCCATCCTGTTGTTGAGTACGATAGTATCTTTTGTTTCGTTTTTACATATGTCAAATAAGAAATTTTAACTACTTTTATTATTCTATATAAAATATCTCATCGTGTACTTAAAATAGAAGAAAAAAAGTTGATAAACAACGAAAAGTAAAGTTACAACTACCTTTATTTGCTTTTATTTTTCTACACACTTATTTGTTCTTCTAAGTACATACGTTATGTACTGCATATAGTAATTACCCACTGGTAAACATGCACTATAGGAACATGTACGCTAGTATAAAGAAAAGTATTTCCAAGCACTTTGAGAGTTTGGTGGAATATTTTAGGGTAATTTAAATGGAACACTTGAATATTCAATGAATCCAATGTGTACTCCTGCTAATGAGTTTTACTTCAGAAACTCTATCCAGCGTTTAATTTAATTGATTAATAATTTCTTGAAGTTAATCAATTAGATTAATTTTTTCGATTGTTCCCTTTCTGTAGCTCAGTGAACTGAACGATTGGTTGATTAAACATTAATAGAGAATTTAAAAGATTTTCAAAGAGATTTTTTCTGTGTAAAAGATTCTTCGGTATAACTAGTGAGAAATTCATCTTTATATCGTCCATTTACTAAAACTAATGGCACATCCGATGATCTCTTTTATTACTCTAAACCATGTTACTTAGTAGCAGTAGTTAGTTACTGATACTAGTAAGTAACAGCTTAGTATTCATATAAAGTCTACTTGTGATTGATGCTGTCTGTTTGATTATTTTATGAATAGTCTCCATACTAAGGTCACGAAGATCATCAAGATACATATATATACCAAGAACTACCTACAATATTCCTTAGTTCGAATACCCAGCTCTCAAATATGTGTCAACTTCTTGCTTTATTTTAAAATATTCCTGCTGTACTCGAAATGTCTGACTTTAGGATTTCGTTTAAATCTTAGTGTCAACTTTATCAAAAGCTTGGGCTAATGCCTCCACTACACATCGGCAGACGCGTCCGGACGCATCTGCAGATGTATCATCACAAGCTGACCACACATCTGGACACATCTGTAAATCGTTCAGTCTGTGTTGATTCCCGGGAGACGCAATATCTACGCGAGAATTAAAAAAATGGATGTTGATAACCATAACTGCCGCAGATATAAGCCTATTTAGAACGTTCAACTACTACTTGAGTGTACATCGTAATAGAATCATTAAAACAAAATGGAAAAAGAAGTCAGTGGTCAGATGTGTAGAAAGTCGTCGTACGTCCGCACCAAAACCCTTTGATCTGTGCTAAAAAAACCAGAAAAAAATCGTATATCTTGCAGACGCATCCGCGGACGTGATATGTAAACAACACACGATCAGATGTCGTCGTAGATGTCGTCCACGGACGCGTCTGCCGATGTGTAGAGGAGCCATAAGAAGACAGTGGCAGATTCTCTTATCTTCTTTAGGTTACTCTATTATACACCGATTTGCAGTGTAATTTTCCTTGTCACGACGGATTTGCTTGAAAAATTGGGTTTAGGTTCCACTTAGTGAGAGCGTCCACCAAACTGGCGTGGCAAGTGGTAAGTAGCAAGTAGCACGCGTCTAGCATGTTACTTAAAATGTAACCAATGGAAACGAATGATTAGAATGAATGACGTCACTGTCATTTTATTGTGCGCCGAATCATCATTCTCCCTTACTACCTACCTCACTTTTGACTTCAGCGAGAGATTGCCTTTACTTGGGGAGCGTGGTAAAAGCTACCTTTTCTCGAGTGAAAGCTACCTTTTCTCGGGGGTGAAAAAAGCAACTTTTGTTCTTTCAGTTTTAGAGTTTTATCATTAAGTTAATATTTTTTGAGTAATTTGCGAGTGAAAATGTTCATTCTAAAAAAAAACACGTTTTCAGATGGTTTTTTAGAATTAACTCAACAAGTAAGTATTTTATCGAAAAAGTATTCTTAGTAAAAGTGTAGCTTATAAAAAACAAAATGGTATATTTACGAAGGCTGTAGATCTAGTAGAACCAGAGTTGTAGCTCACGAAAAGTTGGTTCTTAATTGTCAAATTCCAAATCGAATATTTCAACGTGAAATAACCAAAAAATGAAGCACTTTCAGGGAAAACTGATCAAAACTTATTTTTAGTTTCTAGCATCAGAACTAAGCGAGTTACGAATAATATAAAGTTCGTCCCTTTTTTTAGTAAATCGATTTGAGTAATTTTTTTAGACCATTCTCGTCGAAATAAATACTTTTCCTATCCTGGTATTTTTTCTAAAAATGCTTTTTGTTCGAGTTATTTGTCATTTTTCTGTCGAAAAAATGGCTTAATTAGCGATTTTTAGGATTTTTTTAAAAGAACTACAAACTGAATGGCAATTCTGTAAAAAGCTTTATAGTCTTTAAACCCTGAAGTACAAGTAAGAATATTTTTACAAGAAAAAAACCATTTTTTATTGATTGACAAAATTTTCAAAAATTATTGATATTGCTAATTTTCTTTACATCGAATGCACGGTGAGTCAAAATGCAAGAACATTATTTTCTCAGTAATTTTTATGTCACCCTGTATTTTATGTCACTATACTGAAAATCCACATACAAGTAAACGGAGTATTTTAAAAGAAAAAGCCAACTTACTTGCCAACCAAAGAATTCTTGGAAAAACAGAATGCACCCTTACTGTATTAAATTGCACCAAGAATTAATTCAGAGAGATTTTGAAAACTGAATCGTATTTTTTTAAAGTGCCTTAGATAAAATCAATCACCACAGAGATTTCTTCAATAATGTACTATTTGGAGATGAAGCTACGTTTGATAAAAACTGTTCTGTTAATAGGCATAACATTAATAGACATTATGCAACAACTAATCCATACCACATAGTTACACACAGTCAAATTAGATGGTCGATAAACGTGTGGAGAGGTATTATTTAACCATGTCGTGGGATCATATTTTTTGAAGAAAATTCAATTGCTCATATTATTGAAAGATGTTTCACTTCGTATACTTGAAAAAATATAGTTTTTGCATGACATATTCCCGCTCATATATTGCATTAATTCAAGGTGAACTTGATGATCAGTTTCCTGATAGATGCATTGGAAGACATGGACCAGTAGCGTGGTCACCCATATCACCAAAATTTAATAAAATGGACTCATCTTTTTGGGGTTACGTTAAGAATGAAGTTATAAAATACCTCCAACAAGAAGAGATAATATTGAAATGTATTTCAAAGTGTTAGTGCAGAAATGCTTCATTATTATGAATTCAATGAACGTTTTCAGGCGTGCATAAATGTTTTAGGAACACCTTATGTCAGTGGTGCTATACCCTGTTTTTAAAAGAGGAGAATTAATTCAAATTTACCGCGCCGCAATGTTTGTTTGTAATTGGTCCAACCTCAGGCAAGTTTACTCCACTGTTATGAAATTTTGATACTAATGCCATTTTGTAGGTAAATTAAGTTTGATCGATGATTATTTGTGTTTTCTGCGTTTTTCTTTAAATTCTTAGATTTTTAGTCGGCTTTTATATAAAAAACAGTTGTTTTTAGAACTCATTAGCGACGTATTAGAATAATATAATATTTTTGGATTACCGTCGAAGGACGATATGATCAACCAAAAAGAAGATGTATTTGGTAACTTTTCTAGCGACTTTCTTCGATGCGAATCTGTCTTTTTAGTTTACTCCTCCTGGTTTAAAAACAAAGCACAGTAAAAAACAATTTTGAAAATAAAAAACTTTATTGCACATTTCTAGTTGATAAAAAGTTGTAACTACAGAGAGTTGTAATTAAAGTCATGTTTTTCATATTAATTTTAATAAGATGTTGATGCATGGCACTGCATATCATCCGCAAGTATTCCATATGATGGTACGTGGTTACCGAGGGCCAAACGCAAGCATGAAGAGAGGTATTCGTCAGTTAGCCGATTACGATATTTTGATTTCACTATCTTCATTTGGGAAATGCAGACTCACACAAGTATGTTGATCCAAAGACTGCTGTGAACTGCAGAGTTACTTGTTCAAAGACGGATATTTCTCAGATGATATGAAAGACCAAAATTTCGTATCGGTCGTTCTGGATTTAAGGTGTATATCCGAAATTATTTTCAGTACCTCATCTTGCAACGGAAATGATCTCCATATTGAACGTAACGGATATTTCAGTGGCTATTTTTTCCACGTCTTGTCAAGAAAATGGATTAGACATGAATGTTACAATGTCTGTCAGTTTTTTAAAATCAGCGAAGCATCTTTCAAACTCGCTATGAAGCTCTTGCAGGTCCGTCTCGTAATAAACATAATTCAAATGAACGGCTACCTTTTTTTCAACGACGGAAAGTTGTTTAAATCCTTTCTGCTAATTTGCTTAATCAATAATTTCAATTTGTTAACAAAAGAATGTATTGCGCTCATTATATCGATAATTGTTTTATTTTTACCTTGTAGTTCAAAATTAAAATGATTTGTTAAATCTGTTAGGAAAGCCAGATCACTGACCCAATTTTCGTTTTAAACTAGATGAGTGTCGTCCCCTCGTTCTTCTAAAAAAGAAATTATTTCGGGAGGTAGCTTCTGGAACTTGTCTAAAAATTTTCCACGGCTCAGTCACCTCACATCTGTATGCAGAAGTAAATCAGTGTGTTCCGCAGAGTCGGGCGTTTGTTTACAGTTGAGAATTTGCTGAACGAATGTACCATAATGTATCTGCGAATGCTGATATGCTGAATCGGTATTATCGCAACTTTCGGGTGAAGAAAGCATAATAATTTATCTGTGAATGCTGATATACTGAATCGGTATTATCGCAACTTTCGGGTGAAGAAAGCATCATAATTATTTCAATCATGCACGTGTGATGAGTCAGGACAGTCCCCGTATTTTCTCCGTAAATGACAATCGACTTTAAAAACCTTGGCGATCGACCGGTCGATCGCGATCGACCCATTGAGCAACGCTGCCTTATGTAATTAAATATTAAAAATATTTTATTAAAAGTACCTAGTTTTTAATTTTTCCATAAATGTTGTATTTTGTCTTTGTGAAGTTTATATTGTTGTGAATATAAAATAAAATACAGGGTGTTCCATTTAAAGAGACATAAGTTTGGTCTGCCACGTTGTTATCTAACATCCTGTAATATTCTAACTATAGTTTATTTTTATGAACGAGAGAGTAATCAGCATAATTTTAACTGGTACCTTCGACCACTCCATGGGCGTGCTCAAGATTAATTGAAAAATTACTTTAAATAATTGTAAAAAATAAATGAATTATTTCAGTGTTATAAAGTGTTATGTGTATGTAAACAAAAGTGACCTCTTTTATCACACACTATATTAGAACTGACTGGCCTACTGGTTTTAAAAAATTCTACTGGTTTTACTAAAAACTAAAACTAAAAATTACTAAAAACTACTACTACTGGTAACTAAAAACTGGTTTTACTAAAAACTACTACTGGTTTTAAAAAATTCACATTTTTTTTAATTTTTAAAAATTACAAAAGAGAAAAAGAATTTTTAAAACCGTCTAAGGTATGTTAAATAGATGAATAAAAATATTAATATAAAACTTACACTTGTTACAAATCCAAATCAGATTCAGAAGATGAACTTTCAGAACCAAGATTTATAATAACTGGCTCGATCATTTTATCAGTAATATTGTCCAGCTTCCACATTTTTCCTCTTCTTTAATAGTGTGATTTACTGCATTTTCCCAGTTTTCAGGTTTTACATTATTTACGGCCTCTAAAAACAACTGTTTAACATCATGAATTTTAAAAGTGGTATTTTTTCTTGAAACTTCACTCTTTATCTGTGCCCATACCAGTTCAATCGGGTTTAATTCACAATGATATGGTGGGGATCTAAGTACTGTCATTCCACGATTTTTGGCAATTTCATCAATTTCGCATTTTTTAAATTTTTCTTTATGAAGGGCACACAACGAATAAAGCTCCTTTCTTATAGATCCGGGATGGTAGGTAATATTTTTTGAACTCAGCCAATTCTGCAAGTCTTTTTTTAATCACTTCGTTGTGGGCAGTCCTTCTATAAGTCTGGAGTGATAACTTGCATTATCCATTACTATTACACAGTTCTTAGGAAAGAAGATCTATCATTTGTTCGAACCATTCTTGAAAGACATCAGCGTTCATGTCTTCATGGTAGTCACCGGTACGAGTTGATTCAAAAGTTAATAAACCACCTTCAACAAAACCGTCTGAACTGCCAATGTGTACTATTATCAGCCTGCGTCCCTTTCCTGATGGTGGGTTTAAACCAGTAGATAAGTTATTTACAAAAGCGTGCCTTTGACTTGTAACAGTTTCATCCTGCCAAAATTTATTTGGTGTATGACCCTCGTTGATCCATGTTTCATCAAGATAAAATATTTTTCTTTTTTGGTTTCTCATTTCCTTTATGGTTCTTAGAAAATGTCTTCTCCATATGACAATATCGCTTCTTTCTAATAAAATAGACTTTCTGGGATTCTTTTTCCAGCGGAAGCCTATTTCTTTTAAAAGTTTCCATAACGTACTTCGACTTATTTCTGGGTAATCCTTATCATCTCGAACTGAGACAAGAACTTTATCCAATGTTGGAAATTCTTGTCTAAAGAAGAATTCATGCACTTTCCGTCGAAGTCCTTCTTTAAAATGATATTCTATTTGAAATTTTGGTTTCCCTGGAGCATTACGTGGCATTTGAAAACTACCACATTTCTCTTCTTTAATAACTCTGTAAATCGTAGATTTCCCAACACCGCGTGTACTGCTAACTAACTCAACGGTCTCATCAACACTTTCACATAAACGTTTGTCTGTAAATGATTTAAAACAATTATATATTAATGTTTTTTCATTAACTGTTAAAGGACCAATTTTTCGGCGTTTACACGGCCCTTCCAAATTTTTCATAAAACTAGTATACACAATAAACTGCACCTTGCAACTGAAGTACCTACTTTTAGTGAACTATTAAGAATTTTGAATACGCCACTTGGACCTTCCTACAAAATGGAAAAACCCACTATCACATTTTCTGTGGAATAAGTTTAGAAGGTAATTATCTAGTCAATTACTGTCGTAGATTCCTGGAATTAAAGAATTAAATGTTGATTGTTGAAACCCTTACTTCGTGGAATGCACTCATTTCAGATAAAATAAAACGTTTTATTTTATCTAAAGAATTAAACTTTATTTTGCAAATAGGTAGGTACTTATTAAACTTTTATTGGTTATATATAACCAATAAAATAAACATCTTACATTTCTTGCAAATTCATTAGTACCTGTTAACCTCCATCACTCCGACACTGGCAACCTTATTTAGGGATTAGTAACCCTCACAACTATTGTATTCTATTCTGCTCCAACCTTTATACCTCGTGGTCATACTCAATTTAAAATTGTTTTCCTATATACTTCTGTAAACTTGTTGACAAATATCTGTTTTTCATTGAGTCACCCGTATCAACAGTTTAGGGATTTGCATACATAATTTATTGTTTTATTACTCTCTCATACATAAAAATACACTTTAATTTTGTAATATGAACCTCAAAGTTGCCAACAATTGTTGTTATTAACTTTTATTGCTATCTATTATTATAGCGGATCTTTTGAGCTTTATGACACTAATCAATCACCCTGTATTAATTAATACGTTACTTACAAAGGTAAATTTACATAAATTCTCATGGAAAACGCAAATTTTTGTGTGTGCAGCAGTAACAAAAGATCTTAAAGGCACATTAAACAAACGTTGGTTGTTTAAATTTTGTAGGATCAGTAATGTAATGCTCCTTGTAACATTTTTACTACCTAAAGAGAGTTGACACTCTATTTCCGCTCTGTTTAATCCGAACCCAGTGTTTTGTATGCAATTGTGAATAAAGAACATTGCACTGAATAAAAAGTACTTGATTTTATACAAGGTAAGTTTATAGTATTTTATGAAATATGGATGGCCCTTTCTAACTATCCATTAAAACGAACAAAATTAAATTAGGCCACCCCGTTAATCCAGTTTTGCATATTTTAGTATCGGTTTAATTATCTATCTTGATATTTTAAAATCTATTTTGATAACATTGAGGTGTCTTTCAAAAATTTTCATTGGCAATTATCCAATCGGGTATAATCGAAAGAAATCCTCTAAAATTATGATATCTTAGTAAACACCATTTACTAACATACTGACTGAGAGATGTAATATTAACATGCAATGTTTGATTACTTTACATTATTATGGCTTGTTATATTTTGAGTCAATATACATTTAGTGGATAAATCTACAGGATGGTTTTCTATAAACGTAAATTTCACATTATTCTTTATAATATATATTACTGAGGTTGAGTTTACCAAAAGTACCAGCTGATTATAGCCGCAAATGTTAAACATGAAACAAAAAATTTAGGTTTAGCAGTGTTGGCATATTTTATAATGTATATGCTGTATAAACAGATAAAGCTTTAGAAAAGTACACTTATTTTAGTACAAAATATTTTCCAGCTGGCTCTCTACCGACTTCCATTTTGGACGTATAATACACCTTAGCGTCTGCTAAAGCATATATTTTTATACCGTAACGATTTGGTTTATTCGGTATGTAAACCCTGAATGAACATTTGCCGCGAAAGTCTTCTAACGTTTCATCTATCGTAGTATATGCTAAAAGATTGTAATGCTTCAGTAGATTAGAATTAAAAGCTTCAAAAATCTCACATATCGCGGCCAAATTGTCGAAGTATTGCCTTTGTATTCTAGTACTTTTGTCATCGAACCGAATGTGTCTTAAAATGAACTGGAACCACTTTAGAGACATCGTAAGGCAATAAATTATCTCCGTTGACCATCAGCATTCTAACGATTGCTTTTGTTAGCGCCAGATATATACAACAGCCAAACAGAGCTTTTAACTCTATAAGATCAATTGGCCTAGCCGTTCTGTTATTGACTATGTCGTAGCGTTTCAATGGTATGAACTTATTGGTGCATTCGACTATTTTTTCTAGAATATCTGTAGTGAAAAACATTCCCAAATCTCTTTTATCACCAATTTTCGCCTAATATCACCTTTTGGTCCTACCAGATTGGGTAGAAGATTTTCAATAAGAGTTCGAATGTTACGTTTAAATTCATGATGTTTCTTCCACCTTGTTTCATCTTTCTCCAACAAACGTGGTATGCGCGATATTGCTTCTACTGGTACATGATTTTCGACATATTCTTCATCACAGAAATCCTCCTCTGAATTGGTATTATATTCTAGAACTTCTGAACAATCATCTTGAAAACTTGTGTCGTCATCTTCTGGTTCCGGTTCGGAATTACCAACAATTTCGTCAAAAAAAGTTGTTGCAACGTGATTTGTTCTCTTTCGTAAGCTATATTCACATACAACTCCTAAAATGAATATCTAGTATTTAAACTGAATATGGACCAAAAACGACAAAAACTTACCGTTGAGTATAACACAAATGTTAACCTCTGTCGCTCATACGGTCGAATAACATATGAACTAACCGCATTCGGCCACAGATTTTTCAAGACTGAATAGCGTGATGAGGATTCGAAAGGTACCTGGCCGCGCGGACAAAACAATATGCGCATTTGAGTTTTAGCGCGAAAAATCTACTATGTAGGTGTCAGGGACCGTGTGTTACCACTCGAAGGTTAATTAACGGAATTGGCCTGATATTTTGGATTTTGCCGAATATGGTCTAACCGATTAATGTAAACTCGCCCTTACCATCAATACTGATCGGATTCTGCTGAACGACTATACTATAGGTAAAGAAAGAGTTCATTGTAGTTTACACGCGTTTGAATAAAACTGATGCGAATGCATTTTCTTCCTCCTCATTCTTTGAGCCCTTCATTTGGTCTGCCCATCATGTTGGAAATCTTCCTCTTGGTTTTCGGTTTCGAAAATAATGTACTTGCATTTTGACTCACCCTGTATTTGATGTAAAAAAAATAGCAATATCAATAATTTTTGAAAATTTTGACAATCAATAAAAATAAGGTAGCATTAGATTACTGTTATTGTGCTTTTTTTAATTATAAAGGGAGTTGAACTTGTTACTATTTTCATAGAAAATTGGTTTTAAGTTTGTATATGCCATATTAATTTAACTTTGTAAATAAAACCTAACAAAACTTGTGATAAAATACAGGGTGTTCTATTAAAAAAAAAAGGTTTAATCTACCACTACGTTATCGAACACCCTAAAACATTCTAACTAATTTTGCAATATGATCCTCAAAGTTGCCTAAATTTTTCTTTTATGCTATTTATTATTATTGCGGATATGCTGAGCTTTATCACACTAATCAATCACCCTGTATATCTATTATTATTTATTTTATTTCTAATTTCTTTAATAATCTTTGTATTTTGTTTATATCGTGTTTTCTAAAATCAAAATTAAAAAAATGGGGCTAATAGGATTTATGATCATGGTATTTTTAAAAAATTGTTCATTAGCATTTATGAGCTTTCATAAATCTACATATCCTAATTAAACTATAACATATATCATTTTGTTGTGATAGTTTTTTTTAATTTAGTTGGCTTAGTCCAAGGACTCTGTACCAATAACAAAACAATAATAATATAATTAGTGCTTCTGTATTATATCAAGCACCCTGAAAACAGATTATCAATTTTGGAGACATAATTGTTTCCTTGTGAAGAAACAACAAATTATCACGATTTTATTTTTTATTAAAATATAATAAAAAACTAGCCCGTGATTTTTTGCGCAAGGAAATCTTTTTATATCGGCTCAATAGCTCAACGGGTTGACTAACTAGTAATGCTGATGGATATTCGCTAGTCTACTCGCTCTTTTACAGCGTATAGTAACCGCTAAGTTGGGTATTTGAATACGATAAAATATGTTTTGTTAAGATTAGAATCCATCCATTTTCTTTTCGGAGGCCGTTTCCGAAAAAAAAACCGTTAATATAGTTAACTGGTCGTACATCAGCCAATTGATTTATTGCACATCCTCCATTTGTGTACAATTCCCAATAAGGTTAGAGTTAAAAGACAACTTACGTTACTAGGACCGACTGATTTACGTGCCCTCCGAACCACGGAGACGGCTAAGTTCAATTATAAATTTAGTGTATCTGCCAAGATTGAACCCGGACTGTTCGACTTGGTAAGCCAGTACATAGTCACTGAGCAATGGCCACCACACTCATGTGTAGTTCAGGTGAGTTTAAAAATACCGTTGGTAGACATCTGTACTTCGTGATCGTGATATCTACGTAAAGTACGGTTTATTTAATCTGTAGTTTGAGAATTGATCCTTAACCTTTACCCCGATGCTGCGGTCTGAGAGATGTAAGTGTATTGATTTAACAAAAGGAACAGCCACTCCAACGTTCAGAACTTTCTTCAATAGTCAGACATGTTATACTTGATCGAAAGCTTTCTAAACGTCAAGAAATATGTCTAGTACGATTTTTTTGTCACACAGATTTTGTGTAATGTGTGAGACGAATCTAGTCAACGCTGTATTATTGTCCGCATTCATATGAAACCAAACAACTTTGTTGTTGAAAGTAAAATTTGAAATTGGGAGTAATATTCTTGTTTATAGACACATTTTTCTCATAAACTTTTCCTAGAATGTTAAGTGGAAAATTTCCCACTTTACATTTTGGACTCGTTATTTAGCAAGTTCTATTTTGAATGACACGATCTAGATCTGCTTTGCTTTCACTCTCAGTACAACACATTGTTTATTAAAATCGTGTTATGACTCTTTATTTTAATTAGTGTCACAATGTCTTGTTACAGACTGTTACAGGTTTTAACTAAGCGCTTCCTATTTTTAAATTTAAATAAAACAAGTATCTGTAAAGATATCAATGAAATTTCGCAGGGCGCGCATGCTAAATGTTTAATTTTCCATGACCGGCGCATAAACCAGACTGAATTTGACTGATGGCATGTATTATCTTTGTGGTTTTGAAAGCCACTGTGGTTTGTGGATTATCGCATAGACCTGAAACTTGACCACAAGAAACCAATAGACCACACAGAAACGCCTAGACCACAAGAAAGAGTCTAATGGGGACAAATCGCACGATCTCGATGGCTAGTTCACGCCATCTCCACGTGAGCTGAGTATGCTCTCAAATCACACGCCGTCCTGTTAAAAACACAAGTCGTTGGTGTTGATCAAATTTATGCCAAACGAAGTTGGTAATCATCGACCGTTAATGGTGATGGTCTGGTTAGTGTTGTTTTTAAAGGAACATGAAGGAAGACGCCGCCAGCCCAAATCTACACACCAAACAGTGACTTTTTTTAGATGAATTGGATATCATCTAGATTGCTATTATATTAAAATCACTTTCCAACTGCTCCAGATCTCATTCAGCCATTCAATATATTAGGATCAGTTTCCAATTGCTCCAGAGCCTATTCAGCGAATACATCTCGTTGTCTATGTTCATTTACCTTCAGCTCCTGGGTCAGCTAGATTTTCTACGAGTGCAGGTCCAAGTTACGATGCAAAATTCGGCAAGTTCTTATGACCGAAGTAATATTTATTGCTTGGCAAATAATTTCAATAATACAGTCGCTATTAATTGTCAAATTAATGAATTAATGTCCCTGTATTTTAAGATTATAATTTCAGGAATGTAATTATCAAGCAGCTAAAGCTAAGTACTACTAATTTTTAGCCAGTCTAATTAGAACGAATTGACGAATAAGTTAATTTTAAAAATACAACTTAAAAACATTTTGTAGGCTAAAGGAAGTTGTTAAGCTCTTATATTTTAAACAATACACAAATTACTGTTTCCAAACGTACATTCCAAACTATAATTTATTATTTTAAGCGGAAGCCTTCGATACACACTTTAATAGCTTTCAAATGCATTTGGACAATTTACATCAGAAACTAATGTATCACACCCACATTCTAATCCTCACATTTTAATCTTCCCACTTCTATATCCACCCACTCCAACTCATTATGCAATTTTAAAACAGCAAGGTAAAGCACGTAATTGCAGTAGTAGTAGTAGTACACCCAAAAGAGATTACTACTTTACCTGATGAATAATGTAGTTAACTTAAAGTTATCTTACAGTCGGAAATGAGCGATAAGACAGACAAAGCCGATTAAAGTTTAAACCTCTTGGTGTAGAAGAGAATATCTTTGTTAGCACCACGATTTCTAGTAAAAGTAAAGTGAGATGTAGGAAGGTATACATTTAAAGTTTATTTTTATGAACGAGAGAGTAATTAGCATAATTTTTAATGGTACCTCCGACCACTCCATGGGCGTACTCAAGATTAAGAATAAATGAATTATTTCAGTGTTATAAAGTGTTATGTGTATGTAAACAAAAGTGACCTCTTTTATTACACACTATATTAAAACTGACTGGCCTACATTAAAAAGGGTTTTAAAAAATTCACATTTTTTTTAATTTTTAAAAATTACAAAAGAGAAAAAGAGTTTTTAAAACCGTCTAAGGTAAGTTAAATAGATGAATAAAAATATTAATATAAAACTTACAGCTACTTGTTACAAATCCAAATCAGATTCAGAAGATGAACTTTCAGAACCAAGATTTATAATAACTGGCTCGATCATTTTATCAGTAATATTGTCCAGCTTCCACATTTTTTCCTCTTCTTTAATAGTGTGATTTACTGCCTTTTCCTAGTTTTCAGGTTTTACATTATTTACGGCCTCCAAAAACAACTGTTTAACATCATGAATTTTAAAAGTGGTATTTTTTCTTGAAACTTCACTCTTTATCTGTGCCCATACCAGTTCAATCGGGTTTAATTCACAATGATATGCTGGGGATCTAAGTACTGTCATTCCACGATTTTTGGCAATTTCATCAATTTCGTATTTTTTAAATTTTTCTTTATGAAGGGCACACAACGAATAAAGTTCCTTTCTTATAGATCCGGGATGGTACGTAATATTTTTTGAACTCAGCCAATTCTGCAAGTCTTTTTTTAACCACTTGGTTGTGGGCAGTCCTTCTATAAGTTTGGAGTGATAACTTGCATTATCCATTACTATTACACAGTTCTTAGGAAGAAGATCTATCATTTGTTCGAACCATTCTTGAAAGACATCAGCGTTCATGTCTTCATGGTAGTCACCAATACGAGTTGATTCAAAAGTTAATAAACCACCTTCAACAAAACCGTCTGAACTGCCAATGTGTACTATTATCAGCCTGCGTCCCTTTCCTGATGGTGGGTTTAAACCAGTAGATAAGTTATTTACAAAAGCGTGCCTTTGACTTGTAACAGTTTCATCCTGCCAAAATTTATTTGGTGTATGACCCTCGTTGATCCATGTTTCATCAAGATAAAATATTTTTCTTTTTTGGTTTCTCATTTCCTTTATGGTTCTTAGAAAATGTCTTCTCCATATGACAATATCGCTTCTTTCTAATAAAATAGACTTTCTGGGATTCTTTTTCCAGCGGAAGCCTATTTCTTTTAAAAGTTTCCATAACGTACTTCGACTCATTTCTGGGTAACCCTTATCATCTCGAACTGAGACAATAACTTTATCCAACGTTGGAAATTCTTGTCTAAAGAAGAATTCATGCACTTTCCGTCGAAGTCCTTCTTTAAAATGATATTCTATTTGAAATTTTGGTTTCCCTGGAGCATTACGTGGCATTTGAAAACTACCACATTTCTCTTCTTTAATAACTCTGTAAATTGTAGATTTCCCAACACCAAGTGTACTGCTAACTAACTCAACGGTCTCATCAACACTTTCACATAAACGTTTGTCTGTAAATGATTTAAAACAATTAAATATTAATGTTTTTTCATTAACTGTTAAAGGACCAATTTTTCGGCGTGTACACTTGTACACGGCACTTCCAAATATTCCATAACACTAGTATACACAATAAACTGCACCTTGCAACTGAAGTAGCTACTTTTAGTGAACTGTTAAGAATTTTGAATACGCCACTTGGACCTTCCTACAAAATGGAAAAACCCACTATCACATTTTCTGTGGAATAAGTTTAGAAGGTAATTATCTAGTCAATTACTGTCGTAGATTCCTGAAATTAAAGAATTAAATGTTTGATTGTTGAAACCCTTACTTCGTGGAATGCACTCATTTCAGATAAAATAAAATGTTTTATTTTATCTAAAGAATTAAAGTTTATTTTGCAAATAGGTAGGTACTTATTAAACTTTTATTGGTTATATATAACCAATAAAATAAACATCTTACATTTCTTGCAAATTCATTAGTACCTGTTAACCTCCATCACTCCGACACTGGCAACCTTATTTAGGGATTATTAACCCTCACAACTATTGTATTCTATTCTGCTCCAACCTTTATACCTGGTGGTCATACTCAATTTAAAAATTGTTTTCCTATATACTTCTGTAAACTTGTTGACAAATATCTGTTTTTCATTAAGTCACCCGTATCAACAGTTTAGGGATTTGCACACATAATTTATTGTTTTATTACTCTCTCATACATAAAATACACTATAATATATCCAATTTTATATAAGAAGTGAGTTTCATGATACGGAATTATAACATAAATGAATACGGGCCACATCTTGATAGTCAAAATTAAATCCTTTACGGTTAAGCCACTTCATGATTGTAATGTTCTATAGTCATAATCTACTAAATTTGATTAAGGTGAATTATGGTTGCAATAAGCCAAAATTAAGATGGATATTTTGAGAAAAAACGTACCGATACATGTTAGACAGAGTATATTATGGGAAATGTATTAGCAATTCAATATTATTAAACGATGTTAGGTTAGGTAATAAGCTTTCAATCTTGTATCTATATACAATAAAATAAGAAGGCGACTGGCTGCAAATGTCTGGCGAACTTTGGGTGATTACAGTATTGGCACGTGAACTGTCGTTTCTTACAGCATTTCTTCCCAATTCGTGGAAACAAAATGGAGACAAAAAGAGATGGCCCAAAATAGGACTGAGAAATGAGCCACTCTTCTAGTCTACTACTAAAAATTTAAAGCTACCGAGAGAAGAGAGTGACCTCGGTCGGGTACTTTGCCCCAATCCCCCAACCCCCAAGTTAAATATTATGTTAATATGGGATTAAGATACAATTTATTGTAAAGAAAACTACATTTTTAACTAATGTTTGACGCATCGATTACCACGCCGGTAATCGTTTTCAAAAAAATATTATTCTAAAAATTCCGCTTTCTAGTTAATATTTTATTTTCAGGTTTCTAATATCACCCCACGCTATTTCCTTAGTCAAATTTTTTACCAGAGAATGTATGATATTAGTACAATGTACTAGATTATTTTCTGTTTTTGTTTTTAATTTATTGATAAGATAATATAACTATAATCTGGATCAAACCTAAAATTTCTATTCTTTTTGACTCCATCTTTAAATTAACATTCTAAATTTTCTGTCTTTGTACAGCTAAACTTTAAATATTTCCTTCAAGAGTCTTTTTTTTTCGTCTTTGAGGAGTGCGGTCCGGAATCTTAAAAGACATCTTAGTCCAGGACGCCGCCTGACTAACCTTGGTGCAGGATTAGTTCTTCGAAGTTTCGGCGATAGTTCTCGAGGTACTTTAAAACGCTCTCTCGTCGCTGAGTCTACACCGAATGCCTACCTACCAGACCCTCCCCTGTCATCCAGCGATCTGGAAGAGAAATGGCTGCTGTAAGGCCAAGCATCAACTAGGGAAGCACTAAGTTAATTTTTGCGGAGGAACCTCGTTCCAGGTAGCGCGTGGAAAACTCTCCTAGTATGGAATCACTCCTAGCCGGACATTTTCTTCTTCCTCACAGCCTGACTCACCAGTATAATTCATACAATCTAACTCTTACAGTTAACTCACTTTTTGTCTCTATAAAAACGTATTCACCCACAGTCCACCCAATCTCTTATGTCCAGGATCTGCATCTTTGTCCACTGCGCCACATCTCCGTGTTGTGCCATGCTTCTTGCCATATTTCAATTGATCTTTCCCTTTACCGTCTTCTCTAGGCCATAGTAAGGTGCAAAAAATGCACCAGAACACATCCAGTGATAGATCACAAGGTTGCTGCAGACACAAACCTGTAAGCGTATGTCACTCGCAACAGACTTGTTCTGTCCACTCCTCTCATGAGCCTCCTGTTTGTCGTTATCTATACGGCCCAACTAAAGAGCGGTGCCGCGTAGAGGACCATCGACTGCAGAACACCGTGTAAGGCCCTCCTCCTTTCGGATTTGCCTGTTCCTTATCCCTTTCAAAGTGATAACTTCGGTTTTCTCTGCCGTGAGTTTCAGTCCAAGCTGTGTCATTCATTTCTCCGAACCCGATATTTGAGATCTGGCTCTTTTCGTGCCACTACCAACACAGTGAGGTCATCCTTAAATGCGGGGATTGTAGCACTCCGTATTCACAGTTCATAACCCCCTCATATGTCAGGTTCCCTAGCGTCGGGGCCAAGACAGATACCTGGGGGACCCCGACGATCGTGCCCTTCTGCACCATAATCCTTCTCTCGGACAGATACTTCACCACCACATTTATCGGGTAACCAGAATATTCTTTCTCCTTCCTTGCCTTCATTACCTTGTTCCACTGATTGAATGCATTCGTAATATCGAACAACCGCAGGGCCGCTCAGCGGTATTCATCCCTTCTGTTGCGCAATGATCTTTCTCTGATCTCTTAACCATGTCGTCGATGCGTCTCCGCAGCATCTTTTCATACAGCTTACCAATGCACGGAAGGAGGCAGACGGGGCAATACTTTTTCCAGCTTTAGCGAGCAGCACTAACCTCGATGTCCTCCAAGGCTCCTAAAAGGTCTATGCTTTCAGCAGTGCATTCATATGTTCTAGAAGCCACGCAAGCTCACCACATCTTTCAAGAGTATATTTACACTACTTTATTAGTTCTTACTGCCACCTCAGAATTAACATCTACATCACCAAGGAACGTATTTTTCAATGATTGACCAATGAAATTGGACAAAAATATGTCCTTATGTGAGGTGTGTAGACGATCTAGACGAGATAGACGGATCAAATTGAATGGAAACACTAGGTGCAAAATGAAATATAAATTAGAAGATGAAAGTGGAAACTACATTGTACTTTCTTAGCATTAGAATGCCGAGCTCTCGTTTAGGTGAATAAACAGAATGATTAGCTAATAAATTTTTGCATTCTCATCGCGAATTAATTTTTATAAAACGACCAATTCTTAGCTGTTTCGAACAGTTTATGTATTTTTCTTCCTAATATCTTTATTCTGAGATATTTTAGATCTTTCCAGGATCATCTTCAGTATTACCCTGTATAGGCACAGCATTTAGCAATTTAGTAGAACAGCTTTCATAATAGTAATATCATGATTAACTTCTCGAAATAAAAATAAATTTGAGAATACCTAAAAAATATCCGCATTTCCTACGAAAAGCCGAATTGAATTTTCTCGAGAATGGTACGTCATAGAGACTTCCGATAAAGTTATAACTTAAAAAAATTAAATTTGTTTAATACCCATCCTAAACCAGCTCATTATGAATGCATCTACACAAAGTATTGAAATGGATTTAAGTCTACTTCCAATAATTTTCAGTTCTCCTTTTTAAACAGTGTCTATTGGATACCCTATATAGTTTATATTATCGATTTCTTATTTCTAAAGTGAATTTTTATGTATATAAACGAATTATGTCATGTTGGCTAGCAAGTGAACTGTTATACCAGACTGTCAGTACAAATATCTAGGATGCAGTGCATTTATTCGTTATGGTGTGGTAGTTAAAATGAAAGCCTCAGAATATAATTTACTATTCTGTTTGTTTAATGCCCGTGACATTCCTTTTCATGGCAGCGTTATTTTACGAATATTCAATATCGATAACGACTAGACCATTCACTAAAACAAGAATATACGATATATTTTTGTATTGGATTAATAAACGCAAACAGGAATGAAAAAAAAACAATACAAAATAAACTTTGGAAAAAGTCACAGCCAATAAGATGATTTGGAAGAACTGGTGTGAGGAGAGTATACGAAAAGATATAAAACAATTAATTTTTTTATTATGTTATCTAATACTTTTCTTATGTTAGATGGAGCGGGGGACACTTGGATTTGAATTATTTTTAAACAGAAATATACCGCTGGAGAAGAAAACACATCTTTAATTAACACTAAAGCTAATACATAAAGATGCTTGTGACACTTTTAACACCCAATTGAGAAAATCCACTTTAAAAATGATAAAGGAAATGAAACTTAAAGGTGAGATTGCTTCATCTTAATATCCACGCCCAATTTTAGTTTTGTAGGTCCCAAAATATACGGGAGCTATAGTTTAATGTTAACTTTGAACACCTAAGTGTAGCGAAGCTATACTAGACATAGTATCTGTACAATAGAAAAAACTACGACAAAAAAAGGAAATCAAATCACAAGCAGGATTTGAAGAAAATTATGTAAAAAAGAAAACCTGATACGAAAGTAAACTACATACGAATGTACAGATTGTCCCGGGATACCTGCCTTCTGCTTGCCATGTTTTGAGATGTTCCATAAGTGAAAAATTTCATTTTTTATAAATATATTTACTAAATAAATATGTACTATACCAACTATTTAAACTCTACTGTTTATAAAAAAACGCAACAAAAAATAATCGCCATCAACCTATTAATTACTATTTAACTGGGAATAAGCCACAATTAAAGAAAGAAATACGTTTATTGACGTTTCAATTTCCACTTAAGAAATCGTTCTCAAAATAGAAACAGTAAATTAAACAAATTTTGTTTTTTGTTACATAGTGAAAAATTCTTCTAATAATTTAATTTTATCTGACTCATTTATATTGACAATTCAGACATACATTATGCATTTTAAAGTAGACGACTTTAAAATGATATTGCCAATATTGTTGAGTTGCGCTCCTGGGACGACTTTACTTATAAGATAGTTCATTCGATTACATGAAATCAACTTTAACTTGAGAATATCCGTCAGAAAAAATCATAGCATATAATTCGTCTTTAAAAAGACAAACACATGACATGATAACAGTAAAATTCTCCTGTTAGTGATTCCATAGTAAATTATGAGGGAAAACCCAGAAAAAAACCTCATAATACTATCCCGACATGGTAAGTATTTGTTCGTGCATTTAGTTTACCTTCAATAAACACCAAAATTCTGATTTTTATATGTTTCGTTATTTAAAAAACATAAATGATGTATCTCTATATGTTACTGACTTACTAATACTGGTATTTTCTTATTAATAACTTCCTCTTTCAATATTGGTAACCAGATCCTACTACATTCTGCCGAGGAATGTTCGACACAATTGGCCTCATTTAGCATAATTAAAGCCGCTTCTTTGATTTTTCTTTTTTTACCATCCGTCTCTTTTAGGACTACATTTGAATTATTCCATTGAACCCTATGTTCATTATCCCATGCGTGTTTACATATTTGAGATCTATCAAATTCTCTATTTTTAATATAAGATATTTTAATATAATTGTGGCTTATTCCCAGTTAAATAGTAATTAATTTAAAATGCCACAAGAAAATAGCTTCAGAACAATATCAACCTATTAAGCCACAATTGAAAAAATTGAAATTACAATCTTTTTCGTATTAGATGTCGCTATTTAGCCGTGTGAATAAATTTAAAATCCTTTTAAATATGGAAACAAACAAATTATCTTCAATTTGCACGGCTTTATTCATTTCGTAACTTTCACTTTATCTGATTCCGCCGGGATTCTAGAACCTCGACTTTGCAATTAAGAAAAATACTTTTGTCTTTCTTAAAAAGCATTTCCACCGACTTCAGCCATTACGATAGCTATCAGAGCGCGACCGTGTCGGTAAGACGGAAGGTTTTTATTATCTTCATCGTCTGGCTAGGTAATAAAGTCAAATAAGAAGTTATTACTCCACTAAGGGTTATAAAAATCATTTATGAATAACAAAGCTGCCATAAATTGTGCTTTAGTGAGCTACATATTGTTAAATTGGCATTTGTTTTCATTTTCAAAACTTTTATAGCGATTTGATTATCACTATATTTGTCTCTTTTGGTGTAGTATAATAAAGTATCTCTGCTCGTAGAAAGATTTTATAGACATTGTATTTTTCTTCTGCAAGTTCTATCTTTTATTCAAGGTTTAATCTCTGCGGAGCTGCATCTGAACTATTCGCTCAGGTTCTAAGCCAGTGTTTATGTCTGTGCTTCAAGCAATGCATTCATGTACTCCAAAAGTAACCCAGGCTCTGCGCGTCGTAGACCTTTACCGCTTCAGGCGGTATTTGATCTAGTAGTCTGGGGGACCTACGAATCTTGAGTGCATAAAATGCCTCGACTTATTATCCATGGTAAAGGGTACGGCCAGCTCAACTCCCTCGTCCCTCAACACCTTATGCCATCTGCTGGACAGAAAGAGTTCCCGTGTTATCTCAAGTTTTTCCGCAATGGTATGTAGTACGCACGGAACTGGTAATGGTAATGGAACATGGTATGGTACGCATGGAACTTTTTCATTACGATTCTATATCCCTGACCAAAGACGTCATCATCCAGCCTGTCACCTAGTTCTCTCCAGTGCCTTCTTTTTTTTTTGTACGATTCTTTATATAGAGTTCTCTCTTTCGTGCGCGGTATTCCATTTCGATTTGCTGGATTTGTTCGGAGACAACAGGGTTTATCCCTGCTGTGGCTATCGCTCTCGTTACACTTCTTCTCATAACTATGCATTCATCTCTGAGCTCTTTGATGTCTACACTCCACCAGTATGTCATCCTGCTTACCTCTTGACGAACTATTCTACTGCCTTCTATAGCTTTTTTCATAATTCGTTTCAGGTTTTCCACCGTTGGCGTTTGATCCTCGATCATACCTACTATCAATTTAATGAGTTCATCATATGGCTTCCAGTTTTTTCCATCGCCGCATCCGACTTCGGACGCACGAACCGTGCTGGTAGATACCCGTACCTCTCCTAACAAATGTGGGCTCCAGATCGGTGTTCAGTACCACCAAATCCAAAGTACCCACCTAATCAGATAACATTATACCGCGAGTATCGATGATAGGAGATTACTTTAACTTTGAAATCTCCCAGCAATACGCTTTCTCCTCTCATATTCATGACCTCCTCCATCTTTCTCTCATGCAAAGAAGTCGCAAATATGGTTACAAAATCAGAAAAATCAAAATAAAGATTTTTTCAGATACATTTTGTTTTGCGACGGGCTACATTCACAAAAAATGGAATTTTTAATGTACATAATGCACATTGTTATGCGTACGTTAATGAAAATCCCCGTGTTGTTTAAGAATTTGGGCATCATCATAGATTTAGCATAAACGTGGATAGCATAAACCTGAATAGGAGTAGTTGATGCATTATCTACTCGAACCCGTGGAATTGCCTGCTCGTTTAAATGATGCTGATGATTTACATTTCTTGTAAAATATTTTCCCTGATTTGTTAAATGATGTGCCTTTAAATATTGGCCAAAACTTAAGGTTTCTACATGACGGCTGTACAGCCAACTTTAGCAGACATGTAAGAGAATTTCTTAATAATAACTACGAAAGCCACTGGATTGGAAGAGTTGGTCCTGTAGCTTCGCCAACAAGGTCGCTGGATTTAAATCCCTGCGATTATTGTATTTGAGAATATATAAAAGCATGTTTATTTCATTCCGAGACAAAATTATGCACAACTCTGGCTAAAGATACAAGATGCTTGCAACGAATTTAGACATAACTTTTGGAATTTTTGCAAGAATTCAGCATTTTCTAAGCAAAATGAAAAATTTATGCATAAAGACTAACGGTCATCACATTAAGCATCTTTTGTTACTATCTACCTTTGATATTTATTTTTTGTGTTACTCGTAGTTTCATTCCATCGTAATAAATACTTTGTTTTTAAAAACTTTAAATAAAATTTGGTTTCAAATTGATTTTTAGCTTCTTTTCTTAAACTTTTTCTACGAACTGTGTGTAGTATTTATTAAAACAAAAGGTAATTTATAAAATTAATTAAGGTCCTATCAATTTAACTTTAATGATGAAAAAACGAAAAATTTTCAAATCGATTTTTCTAAAAAACGGTGTATCCTACAGACTTCAAGTAAGGGTACATTTTTGTACTAGAATACCTAAAAATTTAATAATCAAATATCACAAATGCGTAAAAGCTAAAGACAAAAACTTTATGAGTTAAAATATCTGTTGACCTACTCAAAACGGACGCCTATGAATGGTACTAGAAATCGCAATTAACGGATCGATTCAATTCTTAAGGATGAATGATCTTACCAGTTTTCGTTTTTCTAAATAAAAGTAAGTAACTTGTAAGTATTTTTTTTTTCTAAAAAAAAATACTTACAAGGCGCCATCTTCGAAGGAGAAGCTCTAGCTCCCTTAGGAAGGAAGCATTTTCGGACTAGGTGAATTGGGTTAAATTGTCTTAAAATTATCAGAGGAATCTCCGGTCTTCGTTGTCAGGAGAGTTTCTGGACACCCTGTATTTCATGTATTTCAAAAAAATTGATCTAGGATAATTTCCAGTAAGACGACTGAGATAAGCTTAGAATAACATTTAAAAAGCATTAAGAAGAGGAATATTTTGCTAGAATAAATTTGATATTAAAGTGTTGAAATAGTTGTTAGTTCTGAAACTACAATTGATTCTAATAAAAATGACATTTTACATTTGTTGTGACGTTTCGATCTCCAATCCGAAAACCGTTTGCAAAAAAATTTAACCTTTAGTTGTTTATTAATTATAAATAATAATATATAGTTTAATTTAGTCAAAAACTAGTTCTGGATTTGTGTTGCATATCGTTTCTTTCAATTTTCTTTAAATATTGATTGGAAGTTGTCATATATATCAGGAAAAGCTAAAATTAGTTACGCTATACCATCGCCTCCCTGAACTCATCTACGCTCGCCCCTAAACATCAATTAAAATTTATTGATTATATAGTATAAAATTATATCAACTCAAACTCTCCTCCCTCCAACCCGTCCCATTAACTTTTAATAATCAATCAACAGGTACACAACAATCTCGATAATTTTCAATGATTAACCACCCACCCACTCGCCGATCCATCCATCAGCGTAGACTAGGACATCAGGAAAAGCTAAAATTAGTTACGCTATACCATCGCCTCCCTGAACTCATCTACGCTCGCCCCTAAACATCAATTAAAATTTATTGATTATATAGTATAAAATTATATCAACTCAAACTCTCCTCCCTCCAACCCGTCCCATTAACTTTTAATAATCAATCAACAGGTACACAACAATCTCGATAATTTTCAATGATTAACCACCCACCCACTCGCCGATCCATCCATCAGCGTAGACTAGGACTGTATGGTCAATTTGTTTTGTCGGCGGCAACAAGTGGATCTTTAACAACGATTACAAAAGAGTAAATAAACAATCATAATTTTCATGTCGGTTTTGGGATCAAGGTCGCGCGCTGTAACGCGCATAGACATGGCCGACAAAAATGCGTGGGTGTGGGCCGCCATAGCACTAAAACAATGAGAAATTTTGTCTGGGAAACAATATGTAATAAGACGAGAGACTTAGTTCGTCATATATTATATAAGTCCTCACAGTAAATATTATAACAAATAAAAATGCAACATAAATACTTTAGGGGTTCCATCCTTATGACATAAATAGGTTTATATAGGTTGCATAAAAAATATTAATTACGTTTTGTGATCATGATTTAAAATATTGTTGGTGTAGCATTATTATCATAATTACTAAAAAAATAATAAATTAACAGCCAAACACCTGAATTTGTTATATATTTTAATTTCTCCCAATATATAGTTGTTAAGGCTCGATCCTATTTGAATAGCTTCTGCATTTTTGAAAAAAGACTGAAAAAAACTGAAATTAAAGAGTAAACAATTAGGGCAACCGAGCAAAATGCCAGCCGTGCTCTTCAAAAACTCCAACACATTTTCCAAGTAGAGTTAAACATACCGCCACTGGCCAGATAAAAGACCGGGCAGAAATCCACTCGAGGCATAATTTCAGCACTATTATTACTACTACCTGTCAGTTTATAACGTTCTCCGCCGTTTTCCGACTTTCAATCGCCACTTAGTCCGGTTGTTAAATAGGTCTTCTTATGGCCCTCTCCCTCAGTGCTTTATTTATTCTTTCGCTCCAACTTTTTCTTGGTCTACCTCGTTTTCTCTTTCCTTCTGGTTGCCATTTTAATATTTCTTTTGGTATTCGTTGTTCATCCATTCTTTGTATGTATCCGAACCAGATAAGTTTATTGTTAGGTCATCTGTGATTGTTCGTTTGATTCCCATTATTTCTCTAATGCTTTCGTTGGTAATTCTTTCTCTTCTAGATGTTCCTGCGGCTCTTCTTCAAAAATCGATTTCCGTCACTTTCAGCGTTGCCTGTGTTCTTTCTTTCAGTGGCCGTAACTCACAGCTGTATAAAGTGATACTTTTTACTATAGTCTCATATACCCCCTTTTTATTTTCTTTGCTGATGGTTTGGTCCCATAAAATGCTGTTTAACATTATGATGGCTTTTTTCCCTGACGTATTTCTCTCTCTTATGGCTTTGTCTAATGTTCCATCTTGTGAAGTAGTGATACCAAGATATTTGTAGTCACAGAAGTGCTTTATCGTGGTGTTATCGTCTAATATGAGATCTTTTTGTTCTATTCCAATGCACAGGTATTCGGTTTTCTTTTTATTTACTTCTAGAACCCATATATCACTCTTCAATTAATTTTCGTGTCATGTGGTTTAAATCGTCATAACCTTGAGCCATTATTACTTGATCGTATGCAAAGTTGAGCCTATATACCATAGTGTTGGTGAGCGGTATTCCCATTGTCCTGCAATTTTGTTTCCATCTTTTTAAAGCACTTCGAAGTATATTTTAAATAAAGTGGGGAACATATAACATCATTGCTTTAATCATTTTGGTGTTATAAATCCTGTTGTTATTTGTGTCCTTGCTTTTATCTTTGTTATTGGTTGGTTGTATAACACTTTGATGACTTTTATTAATTCTATATTAATATTCGTGCTTTCTATTCATTGCCACAGCTTCTTCAGTGGAACGCTGTCGTAGGTTTTCCGTAGGTCGACGAACATATGAAGCTCTTGATTCCGTGCCATCTTTTTTATTATTATTTGGGTTAATGAGAAAATGTGGTAAATAGTGGATCGACCCGTACGAAATCCTGCTTGTTCTTCTGCTTCATAATCTACGTATTATCTCTCAATTCGGTTCTTTAAAACCATATCAAATCATAAATCCGGTTACAGCTATTCCTCGGTAATTTTCACAATTATTTTTATCACCCTTTTTTTTATATAATATTGAGGTATGATATCTTCCATTCCGTAGGGATTTCGCTTGTGTTTATGCATTCTTGAAATACTCGTCGAAGACATTCGTACAATTTGTTCGTTCCGTACTTAAACAATTCTCCGGGTATATCCCCTGGGTGCTTTGTTCCTCTTCAGCTGTTTACATACTTGTTTAATTTCCTCTGTTATTGGCAAGCCGATTATTGAAATTCTATCTTGGTTTTGATTTCTATGTTCTTGAAATTCGACTCTATTCTCTACCAAAAGTTCTTTGAAATACTCTTCCCAGTCTTCAGGTTTTATGCTCTGTATTACTTCTTTGTTTGTCTTTTCTCTATTTTACATATGGTTGGTTCTTTCCTGACTACTATTGTTTTAGATTTCTGAGATAAGATTGTCATATTTATCTGTACCTATAGTTGTGACCAAAAAAGGTTTATTTTTTACTAACTTTATTGGTCTATAATGACACGCATAAAATATACTGCTCAAACTAACTAAGATTTAGTCATAACTTGTATTATTATACCGCAAATAACCTAATCTGTAATCTCAAGAGTAAGAAATTAAAAAATACTTTGAAGCCTTACTTTTAATTAAAAAGCAATAACGAAATGAATGGAAGAAGCAGTGTTAGTCAAAGATAGCATTTAATCAGGCCATGCTAAACTTTCTATGAAAAGGCGTTTCATTTAATCCTAAAGTTTTGGCACTTCGCGCTTGTACACGACGCTTAATTCTGCCTGTATCTTTCCGAGGACGTCCCATTTACCTTTATAAAGGGTTCAATATACCACCAGGAAATTAAGGTTCAGTGACAAAGAAGATTTTATACATACAAAATGGGATTTTTATTCATAATTGTATATGTTCCTGTACTTTTTAGAAGTAGGAAGAAATAACACAAATACTAGTATGAGATTCATTAAGTCTCCCTTTATGCTCTAATTTTCAGATGACATCTCAGTGGCTTTAGTAATTACTTCTGCTCTACTACTTCCACAAAGTTTAGGATATTGTGGGTGACATGGGTAAGATATATCATCTTGAAGTATTTTGTCTGTAATATTTAATATAAATAAAGTATTATTGTAATGTGTCAAAAAGCCTACATGGTACAATTTATTAATTTTAATTTTACTTTGTCAATTTTGTAACACATCCCTTATAGTCAGTCACAATTTTTTTTTCGACATAATTCTCACGATATTTATTGACGGCCTTGCAAAATTTATTGTATAGTAATTACTTCTTCAGGATGCGTCTTTTTATTGCGCGTAAAAGAGTACCTCATCCTGGTCAAAAACCAAAAATAGTTATTTTTTCTAGGTAGTACTTTTTCCTTGTCAATATGACAAAATTTTCAACACCACTTATCATCGTCCAAATTAAATTGGGTGAGTTACGTTATAACTATTATTTTAAATATCTCTTTATTCTTGTATTTCCCGCTTCTTTGCCGATACTATAGTGTATTTTTATGTATGAGAGAGTAATAAAACAATAAATTATGTATGCAAATCCCTAAACTGTTGATACGGGTGACTCAATGAAAAACAGATATTTGTCAACAAGTTTACAGAAGTATATAGGAAAACAATTTTAAATTGAGTATGACCACCAGGTATAAAGGTTGGAGCAGAATAGAATACAATACTTGTGAGGGTTAATAATCCCTAAATAAAGTTGCCAGTGTCGGAGTGATGGAGGTTAACAGGTACTAATGAATTTGCAAGAAATGTAAGATGTTTATTTTATTGGTTATATATAACCAATAAAAGTTTAATAAGTACCTACCTATTTGCAAAATAAAGTTTAATTCTTTAGATAAAATAAAACGTTTTATTTTATCTGAAATGAGTGCATTCCACGAAGTAAGGGTTTCAACAATCAAACATTTAATTCCAGGAATCTACGACAGTAATTGACTAGATAATTACCTTCTAAACTTATTCCACAGAAAATGTGATAGTGGGTTTTTCCATTTTGTAGGAAGGTCCAAGTGGCGTATTCAAAATTCTTAACAGTTCACTAAAAGTAGGTACTTCAGTTGCAAGGTGCAGTTTATTGTGTATACTAGTGTTATGGAAAATTTGGAAGTGCCGTGTAAACGCCGAAAAATTGGTCCTTTAACAGTTAATGAAAAAACATTAATATTTAATTGTTTTAAATCATTACAGACAAACGTTTATGTGAAAGTGTTGACGAGACCGTTGAGTTGGTTAGCAGTACACTTGGTGTTGGGAAATCTACGATTTACAGAGTTATTAAAGAAGAGAAATGTGGTAGTTTTCAAATGCCACGTAATGCTCCAGGGAAACCAAAATTTCAAATAGAATATCATTTTAAAGAAGGACTTCGACGGAAAGTGCATGAATTCTTCTTTAGACAAGAATTTCCAACATTGGATAAAGTTCTTGTCTCAGTTCGAGATGATAAGGATTACCCAGAAATGAGTCGAAGTACGTTATGGAAACTTTTAAAAGAAATAGGCTTCCGCTGGAAAAAGAATCCCAGAAAGTCTGTTTTATTAGAAATAAGCGATATTGTCATATGGAGAAGACATTTTCTAAGAACCATAAAGGAAATGAGAAACCAAAAAAGAAAAATATTTTATCTTGATGAAACATGGATCAACGAGGGTCATACACCAAATAAATTTTGGCAGGATGAAACTGTTACAAGTCAAAGGTACGCTTTTGTAAATAACTTATCTACTGGTTTAAACCCACCATCAGGAAAGGGACGCAGGCTGATAATAGTACACATTGGCAGTTCAGACGGTTTTGTTGAAGGTGGTTTATTAACTTTTGAATCAACTCGTACCGGTGACTACCATGAAGACATGAACGCTGATGTCTTTCAAGAATGGTTCGAACAAATGATAGATTTTCTTCCTAAGAACTGTGTAATAGTAATGGATAATGCAAGTTATCACTCCAGACTTATAGAAGGACTGCCCACAACCAAGTGGTTAAAAAAAGACTTGCAGAATTGGCTGAGTTCAAAAAATATTACGTACCATCCCGGATCTATAAGAAAGGAACTTTATTCGTTGTGTGCCCTTCATAAAGAAAAATTTTAAAAATACGAAATTGATGAAATTGCCAAAAATCGTGGAATGACAGTACTTAGATCCCCACCATATCATTGTGAATTAAACCCGATTGAACTGGTATGGGCACAGATAAAGAGTGAAGTTTCAAGAAAAAATACCACTTTTAAAATTCATGATGTTAAACAGTTGTTTTTGGAGGCCGTAAATAATGTAAAACCTGAAAACTGGGAAAAAGCAGTAAATCACACTATTAAAGAAGAGGAAAAAATGTGGAAGCTGGACAATATTACTGATAAAATGATCGAGCCAGTTATTATAAATCTTGGTTCTGAAAGTTCATCTTCTGAATCTGATTTGGATTTGTAACAAGTAGCTGTAAGTTTTATATTAATATTTTTATTCATCTATTTAACATACTTTAGACGGTTTTAAAAACTCTTTTTCTCTTTTGTAATTTTTAAAAATTAAAAAAAAAATGTGAATTTTTTAAAACCCTTTTTACTGTAGGCCAGTTAGTTCTAATATAGTGTGTGATAAAAGAGGTCACTTGTGTTTACATACACATAACACTTTATAACACTGAAATAATTCATTTATTTTTTACAATTATTCAAAGTAATTTTTCAATTAATCTTGAGCACGCCCATGGAGTGGTCGGAGATACCAGTTAAAATTATGCTAATTACTCTCTCGTTCATAAAAATAAACTATAAGTATATTATAGATTCCAAATTTGGACCGAGGTTCCCAAGGTCAAACAATTGAAGATTATGCGCAGCATACCAACTGCTCAAAGGGTCGATACTAAATGCCTTCGGTGGAATGGAATTATCCTAAAATATTTATTACAGATGATAATGACGCAGAAAGAAAAGCCTTAAAACGGGTTTGGCCAGCATTATACTGATCTCGGTCTTGTGCTACGTGTAGGAATTGGTCAAACCTGTCCACTGCCGCAAATTCCTCAACCAAGTAGCACAGTATAATTCCTTAACTTTATACTGTGCTACAAATTATATTCATATGGGACTTAATGAATATTATTTACCTATAATAGACTGTGAATTCGCCTTATCAATAATTTTCATTATAAAGGGTTAAGATCTCTAAGAAATGAGTTAATGAAAACTTTTGAAATGTATAAAAGAATTTGATATGCATTCAGTAAAAAAGCAATAAAATGTTCTATAATTTTACTTGACAAGGGAATTAAAAAACAATTTATTGGTATAATGTAATTCAAATACTAAATACACAAAGACTAATTTCACAGAATTATATAATTTAATCAAGGAAAATAAGAGAATTACACAGAATGCTTTTAAATCGCTACAGTTTTTTTATGAACCTGTCGCTAACTTTCAATATTGGGTTAACCCTACTCGTGCCCGAATTACAACATTCAATTTATTTAATTGTATTTAATCTGCAATGCACATTTGAAGAATTTCTTCGGCAATTAAGAATGGGTATCTTTCAGATGTATGTAATTCTGTCCAGGCGACCTGGACAGAATTACATACATCTGAAAGATACCCATTCTGTGATCTACAATCGAAATATCCACTTTTATTTTTTAACTTTAATCCATTGCTGATTAGTATAATCTGCATCACATTCTTTAAGTCTTCTAGTTGTCTTGCACTTATTTTAACTCTTCTTATAGGATTATATCCCACTAAGACGCTATGGCGACGTCGCCGGCGTCATATCCAAATAATTAAAATTGAAATGTGTGACATGTTACGAAAAAACGTGATTTTCGCCTCTTTTAGCCCCTACAAAGATGGATGCAACAACAAATTATCTCAGCAATATTACCCTCTTATTTCTGTTCTATTCATAGATGATATCCAACAATAATAGAGCAGGTATGAATTATTGTTTGATATTGACTTTTTTGTTACTATTCATGGTCTACATATTGGTATACAAATAGAACAAGCATACCCTTCAGATATATCGAACTCTTTAAAGCTATTTGCAGTATCGAAACTGGAACAACTATTTTAATAATGTCTCTTCGGCTCTATCCGACAATGAGCCTTAAGCTCATACCGTAACCATAGCCGGTTAAGAGGCGTGCGAGCGAGACCTGGATAGAGACAGCCAAAGAGAAGAGAAGTAGGTCAGGTCGGGAACTGTTTTCGAGGCCATACACACTTCATCACGCTAAATCGATTTTGATGCTGATCCTGTTAGAGATGGTTGTTTTTATATTTATGTTTTTGACTTATTGTGTCAATAAAACGTGTAGAGCATAAAGGATCAAAGGTTAAAAATTATATATCCAGGTACAGTAGCGGATCAAGAAAGATAAAACTTGAGTAAGTAAAAATGTACAAAACAAAATGGATGACGAAAGAAATAGAGTTGGGAAAAATAAGTTCTAAGTTAAATGAGCATGAATAAAATTTGGGAGACTTAGTTAATGCAAATCTATTAGTGAAAAGGGAGGCAGTAAGGAAAACTTTTTTTTGATGTCTTAATTCTCTTTGTCAACCATTTTCCATCCACTCCTGAATGTAGGTCTCTCCCAATTGCTTCCATCTTTCTCTATCTTGCGCCAATCTAATCCACTGTTTGCCTGCCACCGCTCTTATGTCATCTACCCATCTTTTTTGAGGTCTTCCCATGCTTCTTGTTGTCGTCCTTGGTCTCCATTCTAGAATTCTCCGTGTCCATCTGTTGTCATTATATCGGGCTACGTGACCTGCCCAGCGCCATTTGATTTTTGTAATTTCTTCCACAATATCCCTAATCTTCGTTCTACGTCGTATCTCGGTGTTTCTAATCTTGTCTCTTAGTGATATTCCAAGCATGATTCGTTCCATTGCTCTTTGCGTTGTTTCTAATTTTTTGGCAGATTTTTTGGTAAGTGCTACTGTCTCCAAGCCGTAGGTACAAACAGGTAGTATGCATGTGTTATACACTTTTTTCTTTAAGTTTATAGGAATGGAGGTGTTTTTCAAGATATGTGCTAGTTTGCCGAAAGCGCCCCAAGCCAGTTGTGTTCTTCTTTTAATTTCAGCATCTTGATTTGGTTTTCCTAGTTTGATAACATGACCTAGATATACATAATGTTCCACATTTTCTATGGTATGATTTTGTATTGTTATATTTGTCTGGTCTCGGCTCAGTATTTTTGTTTTGCTGTAATTCATTTTTAAGCCTACCGCTCCTGAAACTGCATTTAATTGTTGTAACATATCATTTAGTTCTTGGATATTATCGGCTATTAAAACTATGTCATCTGCGAATCTCAAATGGTTTAAGTATGATCCGTCGACGTTGATACCCTTATTGTTCCATTCCAGTTTCTTAAAAATATCTTCTAGAGCAAGAGTAAATAGTTTGGGAGAGATGGTGTCTCCTTGTCTTACTCCCCGTTGTAGTCTTATGGGATTAGTTTTTGTGCTTTCGTCCAGTTTTATATGCATTGTGGCATTTTCATATATGTTTTTAATTATGTTAATGTATCTTGAATCTATGCGTGCATTTTCTAGAGATTCAAGCACTGCCCATAATTCGATGGAATCGAATGCTTTGTGGAAATCGACGAACGCCATATGAATTGGAACATTATACTCGGTGCATTTTTCTATCAGTGTTCTTACGGTGTGCAAGTGGTCTATGGTATTAAAATGTTTTCTGAATCCAGCCTGCTCGATAGGTTGATAGAAATCGAGCTTATGTGTTAGGCGGTTGGTTATGATTTTAGTAAGTAATTTATACAGATGTGATAGCAAGGATATTGGTCGGTAATTCTCGATGTTCGCAAACATCGAGAATGTCTTAATTGGTATCTAAAAATTTAATAGAAATTAATAAACTTATAATTTGACCTTTAATAGTCGACTTAGATGCTCTAAGAAAATAATATACGTCGTATAGAACAATAAAAGAACCCCACATGAGGCAGTTTGTGACTGCCTGAGCTATTTAGGAATTATTAAAAAAACATGTTTCTTCTCCTTACTATATCAAATATAATGTACAGTCTGGTTCTGAAGCTATTAAACAGATTATTTTGACGTTTCGATTTTCAATTCGGAAATTATTTTCAAAATACAATTTAACAAATTAGTTTGTTTTCTTGGTTCGCTGATGACGTGAAATCATCAGCGAACCAAACATGAAGCAGAGGTTGATATAGAACGAACTGGCTAGCGTTTGATGAGTATTCTAGATGCTTGATAGAGAGGACAATATGCCAATCGCCATCGGCAAAATGACTTAAATTCATAATAAGAGAGACTATTCATGAATATACGGGTAAATGAAAAAAAATGCCTTACTGGTGGTGCGAAAAGATCACCAATAAGAGGAAGGAATGCATTGCCATCAGAAGACAGGTTATGAAGACAAATGGTAGAGGAGAAGTAACCCAAGCTAGCACAATAGATACAGTATAAAATGCGCGAAAGAAGCAACTGAACAGGAAAATCCGAGCCAAGAAGAAAAAGCACTGGAGAGAACTGTGTGAAAAGTTGAATGAGGACATTTGAGGTCAGGGGACAAAATCGTAATGAACCAGTTCAAGCTGTACCACCTGTATGAGATGGCACTGGTCAGGAAGCTTGAGGTTACCCGAGAGCTGTTTCCACCTGGCCATTGGCACAGAATGCAGTGGACGATGAAGCTGAGCGAGCTGTACCTTTTACCGTAGACGAACTCGCACTCGAGTGCCCTAACCACACGAAAGGCTCAGGGACTCTATGGAATACCACCAGAAACGGTGAAACGCATTGGCAGTATGGAGTTGACATGATTTTTGCTGCTTGAAATTCAGTGATTTCCGGCATATTGGAAGATCTCGAGGCTTGTGCTACTCCCAAACGGGGAAGACAAGTATCGACCTGTTTGGCTTCTGTCGTTCATAGGTAAATTATAGGAAAGGCTCCTAATAGGGCGAATAGATACAGTGATTAAAGACTCAGACGGGTTGTCACCCAGGCAGTACGGATTCAGAAATAACAGGAGCACGGTGGATGTGCTGATGGAAGTCTTCCGGGAGTTAAGCGGGATGGGGCTTAACCAGAGGTGGGCAATCCTACTGTTGTTTGACGTCTGAAGTGCTTTCAACACATTAAAATGTAATAAAGGGTCTACGAAAGAAAAGATGTCCGAGGTACTTGATGAATTTGGTCTCCAACTATCTATCAGAGTGGAAAATTGTGGAAAAAAAGGGAGCAGTGTTTGACGTGACATCTGTAGTACCGCGGTGGCGGTCCTAGGACCCACGCTGTGGAACTTGGCATATGACGGGGTTGTGAGCCAACAATACGGAGAAGGTCTAATCGCTTTCGCATTTGCAGACGGCCTCGCTATGATGGTAGTGGGGCGGGACAGGAAGGACGCTATCTTTGGTGCAAAGCTTATATCCAATTAAGTCGAGGAATGGATGAAAATGCATGAGCTAGAACTGGCTGCGGGTAAGACCGATGCTATAGTTCTCAAGGGACTAAAGGAAAAGGGACGGGATAACATTCGAATGTGCAGGTAAGAGAGTGGTTCCAAAGAAATGCGTGAGGTATTTATTGTTGACTCTAAACGGAAAGTGCTTTGCGCGCCGCCTCGGATATCATCGTGGCCACGCTGGAGGAGTCCTGTATAACCGAGGTATGTTTCGAACATTTGGACCACCCCCCTCATAAAAGAGAAAAAAAAGTTTGTTTTGTTACTTGGTGATACAAAAATCTTCCAATAGTTACATATAAAATTGTAATTTGATGTTAATATTGGGCTTAAACTTAATTCAAGACCGACTACTTACCATATCGGAATAGTATCACGAGTTTTTTTTTTTATTTTTTATTTACCGATGATTTACAATGGAACTACTAACGAGAGAAATTTACTATCACATTTAAGTTTGGTTGCCGTTTAGAAAACAAGTCACATGCTATCATTTTTTTCTGACGGGCATTCTCAAGTTAAAGTGAGGCCTTCAGTAGGCTTTGGAATTTCTCCCAATCTGCTTTTTTAAAGTTGTACCTTCATCGGTACGTGACTTCTTGTTACTGCACGGCGTTCTTAATCAAGCCCATGATTATAAGTGTATAAGAAATCAGTTCGCAAAATATGTTGTGGAATGCATATTGTGGATTCCCCATGTCAGTGCCTTTGTTTGCTTTGAAAATTGTAGAAAGCGCAGATTTGGAAAATTAGATAAATTTTGTTTCCGAAAACTAAGAAAGCTTTAGATTTCAACCATTTGTAATATATGTACGCCATTTGAACATGTTCTATGGGGAGGTTTTTTCAGTGTTCCCACTTTCGTTTTAATGAAAAAATTAAAATAAAATATATACATGGACAGTCAAAGAATCAGATCGACGACGTATAGACGCCTTTGAAATGTGGACATGGAGACGCCTGCTTCGAATTCCATGGACGGCTCGCCGTACAAATATCTCGGTTCTGGATGAAATTAAACCGGATCAGCGTCTCTCCAGTACCGTTTACTCTAGAATTTTTAAGTTCTTTGGCCATATCCATCGAAGTGATCACAAAATGGAGCGGTTGGTGGTCCAAGGAAGGCCTCAGACTCAACGCCAACGCGGAAGATCTCCACAGCGATGGGCGGACATTACTAAAAAGCTTCTCAATAAACAGTATACTGAGGCAATACATATAACTGATGACCGCGACCAGTGGAGAAATATTATCAATCAAACTGTCCGAGCTGCTGAAGCCCAATTATGAACCACAACACATCTACTAAGATGTTAATGACTGTGATGATGATGGTTATTATCATGTATCTGATATAAGCAGAACTGGGAGAAGAAATAGCACTAGATATTGCTTAGAGCCTTGGTAATCCACAACGGTAATCACTCATCAAAAATTCGATATCGCCCATCTCTAGATCCTGTAACCATATCATCGCGACGAAGTCCTGTTGGTTTTCTACAAGTAGCTCCAGCTCGAGAGAGATCGCGTTTGTGTATTCAGTTCGATGAGGGGATTTCAAAAAAGAGAATTTGACATGAAGAGGATCAGAATAAGTGATTTTTCATTGGCTGTTCGTACCCAAATTCGTTTTTGATTGTCACATAATGGGTTTATTCAAAACATTGATAAAGTGAAAAATTGAGTATTTTAAAAACGTGAGTTAAACATATTGATCAAATAATTAAGCGAAAATAGAACTTCTGAAAATTTCCATATTTTGTCCCAACCTTATAAATGTCACATATTATGTTATAGTATTACTTTAAGATTACCTTCGAGGTTTTTTTGGCACACAGGCCCATTTTGGACGGTCACCAAACTCGTTCTGAAGGAACTACGAATAAATTGGAAAATTTACAGATATAATTAACAATCCTAAATAAGTAAAACACTGGTTTTATAAAACAGATCAAACAAGGTTATAAACCAAAAACTAATCTAAGCAGGAATAAAAACGGTGAAATAACCAGTAACACTAAAAAAATTAAAGAAGGAACCATATTTTGAAAAACTGCCGACCAAAAACTCTCACAATGATGATGTGTAACACACAGAACATGAACTATTGGCAGAAGCAGAAAATCGTCAACGGTAGAAGAAGTTGAAAGAACAATCAAACTGCAGAAAAATATCAAGGCTCCTGAAGGTGATGGAAACACGCAGCATTGTTTAAGTTGGGAGGAAGGTAAATAACGAAAAAGATATATGAAGTCATAGACAGGATATGGAGACAAGACAAATGCCAAAAGAGTGAAATAAGAGTATCATCTGCCCAACCATAAACAGGACGACAAACTCCTCTGTCAAAACTATAGAGAAACTTCCTTTCTGTGTTGTAGATATAAAATATTTACCAGTATACTTAACCATAGACTACAACCACTTGCAGACAAGATCATCAGAGAATGATTTAAATAAGGAAGATCAACCGTCGACCAACTATTCATGGTTAAGCAAGTTTTAAGCAAAGCCTAGGAACATGACATGAATGTCTTATAATATTTTCGACTTTACAAATGCTGATAACTCCATGAACAAGGCGCATAAACGAATTTGAAATATTGTCCAAACTATAAATTAGGTTCATCCGAATGGCGGACTTAGTGGCTCAGGTATAAATATAACGGAGGATAACAGATCCATGTCAAATAATCCAAGGATTAAAGCAGGGTGATGGACTGGCAGCAAAAATATTTAAGTTAGCACTGGAATATGGAGTTAGAAAATGTCAGAAGGTAGGCAAAAGAGACAAATTAATAAATCAACATATGGCAACATATGCAGATGACATAAATATCATAAATGAGCACCAAAGCAACAGGCGAGAATACGTACTTATACGGAACTTGAATCGCATGCTAAAAAAATAGGTATCTCAATAAACACAAAAAAGACTAAAATCATAGCACAAAGCCGATAGAAGAGAGCAACAAGACCCTATCTGACAGGTGACAGCAGAAAAAGTAGATAGCTTTATCTATTTAAAAGTCAACATCACAAAGCACAAGGGTATCATCTGCCCAATTGACGATGCAGAGCTTAGCAGAAGAATCATTCTAAAGAATTATCCAATCCAATACATGTGCTATGAATCAGATATTTAAATCACGAGATGGACATCAAAGGACTAAGATACGAATCTACAAGACCGTAATCCGACTGAGAGTGAGCTATGGATGTGAAACTTAAATATTGACTCAACAATCTGTAAACCGCATGGACATCTTTAAAAGAATGGTATTGAGACGAATACTAGGCTCTATAAATGAGAACAACAGGTGGCGAATCAGATACAATTATGAAATGTATAATATATTATAAAGAACTGCCTTTATCTCAATATTTCCGCCTACAGCTTCTTCAATGGGCAGGCCATCTATTTAAGATGGAAGAAAACAGGCTTCCAAAAACCGCTGAATGTAATAGACCATAAGGAGAAGACCATAAAAGCGATAGGTGGATGATGTGGATCAGGAAGCCAGAAATCTACTTGGCAGTCGATTGTGGAGGAAAATGGCTATATGGAGCTAGGTAACGGATGGAGAGGTTTGATGATGGAGGCCAAGGATCGAATTGGGATGTATAGCAATAAAATGGAAATAAGATAAACACGGTAAACCTATGTCTGAGATAATTTTCTCTATAAAATGTTTACTAGTCTGTTACGAATGAAAAAAAATATATTTTATATTCTATAGCACTATTTTATATTAAATAGTTACAAATTGTTTGAGTTACATGAGGACGAGCATTAGAACATTGCATTCATAAAACCTAAACGTGGAACAAGATCAAGTCTTTCTCTAGTACTACTCCTACCATTCCTTATCATTACACATATTATTTTAACCTCTCGCTCCAAAACTTTCAGTATTTTTAAGTCTTAGTAGATCCCAAATCGGAACTGATTTACTCGTATAGACAAAAACTGTGAATCACTTTTCTCATTAGTGCAATTCATTCTTTTAATTCAATATATTTTTGAGATCTTACATTTCTAGTTTCTTGACTTTCAGCTGATCCCGGAGGAAAACTAAGTGGACGTTGAGCATGAAGATTAGCTTGATGTATCACAAGCTGACCACACATCTGTAAATCGTTTAGTCTGCGTTAATTCCTGGGAGACGCAATATCTACGCGAGCATTAAAAAAATGGATGTTGATGTAGAGACCATAGCTGTCGCAGCTATATGCCTATTTAGAACGTTAAGATGTGTGGAAAGGAGTCGGATGTCCACACCGAAACCCTTTGATCTGTGCTAAAAAAACCAAAACAAACAGATATCTTGGAGGCGCATCCACGGACGTGATATATAAACAAAAGATGATCAAATTACCCCATCTACACATCTCCAGATGCATACGTAGATGCCGTCCGCGGAAGCATCTGCCGATGTGTAGAGAAGCCATTAGGATGATATTAATTACTCACAGATATTTTCGAGTGCTAACTACAATTAAAAAAAACTAGCTCTTTACAGGAAAACATCGAGCTACTCTGTTTTTTCTTGAAAAACGATAAACCATCTATGGAGACAAACATAATATTTACAGCACTTTATGAAGATTTTAGTCAAACAGGGACTGCTGAAGTGTGACATCTCCTGTGAAGCATCCAGTGGCTTTAACATTTTTTCTTGTATAAATCTCTTATTGCTATTATTTTTATAGAATCCGAAATTATTTTCTTGTCGCATGTTTAAGTTAAATATTATTTTATATGGGATTAAACAACAATTGATTGTAATAAGAATTACATTTTACATTATTTCTTTTGACGGTTCGATTTCCAATCCGGAAATCATTTAAAAAAAATTTTAATTAATAAGTTATTTAAACCGAATAACGATATTTTTAGTGAAATTCTGAAAGATGTTTTCCCTCTGATTGTTATCAAATTCTGATCTTTCTGTGCTTATGTGATAATTATAGATGATGCGTCTCTGACCTTATATAAATTAATGTTGGTATACTCTTATTGTTGAAGAAAATACAGTTAAGATTTGATTTCACGTATAGTACCGCTGTATATTCGCTTATACGTATTTCATCCTAAAAGGAATCTTCGGAGCGACTATTTACAAAATCTATGAACGTGAAAACAATATTTCCTGTCGAAAAGGAAGCAACAGTAAGATGGCTTCAATATGGACGAAATAGCGACATCTGATAATAAATCAAGATTTTTTCACGTTCAGAGCTTCTGTAAATAGTCGCTCCGAAGATTCCTTTTAGGATGAAATGCGTATAAACTAATATACAGAGGCACTATACGTGAAATCAAATCTTAACTTTCTTTCCTTTTATGTCGATATACTCTTTATAAGTACAAGAAACCAATTCATCATCATCATCATTTGGCTCTACAACTCTAGGTGAGTCTTGGCCGCGTTTACTATTTCCCTCCATTGTTGTCGGTCCTGAGCAGCTATTTCCCACAGCTGCACTCTCATTTTACGTAGATAACTGGCCACTGCGTCCTTCCATCTCTTTCTCGGGCGGCCAACTGACCTTCTGCCATGGGGACTTTCCCAGAATGTGGTGTTCAGAAGTCTTTCGGTATTTGACCTTAGGACGTGGCCCGCCCATCTTATTCGGTTGGCTTTAGTGTAGCGGACTATGTTTTTATCTCCATATATTGTCTGGAGTTCATTATTGTGTCTTCTTCTCCACTCTCCTGTTGTTTCTTCTCTACAAGGCCCATAGATAGTCCGCAGTATCTTTCTTTCAAGAACCAGAAATTTTGTCGTTTCCCGCTGGTTCAGCGTCCATGTCTCGCTTCCATACGTTATTGTGGGTCGAATTATTGTCTTGTGTATACTCTTATTTTTGCTGATCTTGAGAGTATTTTTGATTTAAGGATGGTCATTAAAGAGTAATATGTCCTGTTTCCTGCTATTATCCTGGCTGCCACGTCATTTTCATATTTGTTTTCAGATGTTATGATCGCTCCCAGATACTTAAACTCTTTGACGACTTTGAAGTTATATTCGTTAATTGTTACGTTTTGCCTAACCCTTGGTCTTGGGTTCTTCGTAACTACCATGTACTTGGTCTTATCCTCGTTTACCTTAAGACCAATTTCCTTGGCTCCGGTCTCGAATAGGGTGAAAACTTCTTTTGCTGCCCTGTTGGATTGTGCTATTGTGTCCACGTCATCCGCAAAGGCCAATAGTATTTTTGATCCTTGTGCGGCAAATCCGTTTGTCAATTGTAGCTGAGCTTTCCTTACTGCATGTTCCAGTGCGAAGTTAAATAGCAGGGGAGCGAGAGGATCTCCTTGTCTAAGCCTGGTGTCAATGTGGAATTCCTCCGAGAATCCAGAATACAAGAAACCAATTCGCTAAGGATTTTTGCTTAGCTGAGGAGATATGTTGTGGAATGCAAGTTTAGATTCCCCATTTATCTATTTACATCTTTATCAGCGTCTGTTTTGCCTTGCATTTCTTAGAAAACAAAGATTCAAGTAAAAATCTGGATTTTGGTTTCGTCAATTAGAAATATTCGGATTATAGCTTCGTGATTTCTTATTGTTGACTTCTTCTTTCAGTGTTAATAACCAGAGCCTGCCACATTCTATTGATGTGTTTGCTGTACATTTTTTCCTCTTTTTTAGTAAGATGAGAGTTTCTTTGATTTTTCTTTTTGTCATGATTATTGATGCATCTTTGCATTATATTCTGTGCTCATTATCCTCAGTATGTTTGCATATCTGGAATCTGTCAAAGTCTCTGTTTTTAGTGTATGATCGCTCATTTATCCTAAATTTAGTGGTTCTGAGGTTTTCACAGATAAAATTGTTGCATTCACAAGGTAAGTTATAAATGCAGTTCTCTGATCTCTCCTCCTGTGTCTCATTGAATTTGAGACAAATCATCTATAATTAACTACATAAACACAGACAAATCAGAATTTGATATCAATTCGAGGTACAATATATACCTTTCATAAGGTCACTCAAAATTTGCCTACAAGATCGAGGCTAAGTGTCAACTGTGAAATTGGTTTTACCACCCAGCACCAATATATAAATACACTGATCAAAGCGAAAAAGAGCCACTTATAAAGATGCTCGTAGTTTTGAAGTAGGTAACTCTGTTTATGATTATATTATTTTTATTTAATGACATCAAGTCTTTTCGCTATAAATATAGCAAAGTTTTTGATACTGAAAAGTGTAAATTTTAAAACAAACCTTATGGCGTGTGTGGGCCTTTAACTCGCCGAACTTCTGCACAACGTCCAATGCATGCTTTCAATCACATTTCGAATAGTTCCTTAATCTAGTTGTTGTTCTTATAATTCCACAATAACTTCCTCTAACCTACATGTTGTAGGTTTCTCAGTGGCTGACGATCGTTCATGCACTTTACCAGTGCATGAAGTGTATCCCAAATGCGTTTAATGATATTACATAATCTGAATATTGTGGGTAGTCAAATAATTTTGCAATATCCTGGCCACGTGCTGTCTCGTATTATCCCACTGGAGGATAAATTCTGGACCCATATTTTTATCAAATGGAATATGTGGTACCGACAGATGACTAGGTCAGAGAGGCCATTTAAAGTTATTTCACCCCAAACCATAATTAAACCTTCGCCAAAACCCAAAAGCCTAAACACTAAAAAAACAAAATGCATGATGATCTCTAAGAAGGAACAGCAATTTGGACAAATCAGTGTAAACGGTCAACAAACAGAAAGAGTAAAAACATACACCTACCTTGGTACGAACGTCAATGAAAAATGGGACCATTCCATAGAAATCAAATGTAGAATAGATAAAGCAAGATCTGCATTTAAAAAAATGACTAAGTTATTCAAATGTCATGATTTATCAATGCCCATAAAAATCAGGTTACTACGATGTTACTTTATCTTTCCTATACTGTTGTACGGAGTTGAGTCATGGACTCTCACAGACGCAACCTGCAAGAAAATTGAGGCTTTTGAAATGTGGCTTTATCGTCGCATCCTGAAGATATCGTATACCGACCACGTTACTAATGAGGGTGTTCTGTTGAGAATGAAAAAAGAAAAAGAGCTATTAACCACAATAAAAACAGCCAAAATCGAATACCTCGGTCACATCATCGTAAGTTATATACTTGGAGATCACCAGGAGACCGTCCAAATCGAATAATTAGAAACCAAATTGACTACATTTTAATAAACAGAAGATTTCGTAACGCTATCAAAAGAATCGCAGCATATCCAGGTGCTGATATTGCATCCGATCATAATCCGATAATAGCAGATGTGAGGTTAAAACTAGCAAAAATTAAGAGAACAAATACAAATATCAGCACACCTATAAATACAAGAGATGATGAGAGACGAAAATCTGAAGAAGAGTTATGCGAATCAAATTAATGAAAGAATGCGAGTAATAGAACAAAATGATGATATCGAAGAAATGGTCAATGATATTAAAGGAACGATACTGGCAGTAAACAAGGAAGTTAAAACACAGATCAGAAAGAGAAAGCATAACGAATGGATGACGGACAAAATTATGGATCTAATGGAAAAGCGAAGGCAACATAAACAACAACGTAATCAAGATAAATACAAACAGATACACAAAGAAATCCGTCAGAAAATTAAGAAAGCAAAAGAACGTTGGATGGTGGAAAGGTGCAACGAAATAGAACAATTGCAGGAAAAAGGAGATAGTTTTGGACTACATAAGAAGATCAAAGAAATATCGAATATACACAAAAGCCACCACAGAACAAGAATACGCAACGACAGAAACGAATACATAGAGTCAGAAGAGGAGATAGCAATGGCGTGGAAAGAATACGCAGAAAGCCTTTTTAATGACGAAAGACCAACACAACCAACGTGCAAACTTCCTTCCGAAAACTTATCAGGGCCATCAATAATGCGAAGTGAAATAGAATATGCAGTTAGAACCACAAAGATGCATAAAGCAACAGGTCCAGATGAAATTAATATAGAAGCAATAAAACTACTAGACGAGGAGAATATCGAAATCTTGGTAAGGATGTTCAATAGAATTTATGATACTGGTTACATTCCGCGAGAATGGCTGCAGTCATCCTTTGTGATGATCCCAAAAACAGCTAATGCCACAAAATGCAATGAACACCGCTTAATCAGTTTAATGAGTCACTTGTTGAAACTCTTCCTTAGGATATTACACTCAAGAATGTACAAGATACTAGAAGAAATTAGCGGGTCAACACAATTCGGTTTTAAGAGAGGACTAGGAACAAGAGAGGCAATTTTATGTTTGAACACCTTAATACAAAACTGCTTAGATCAACGAAAAGATGTCTACCTCACCTTCATCGACTACGAGAAGGCATTTGACAATGTTAAACATGATATCATGATGAAACTACTACATAGGGCCAACATTGACCAGAAGGAGATCAGAATTATTCAGAATCTATACTGGAACCAAATGGCAAAGGTGAGGATTGATCGAGACCAATATACGGATGAATTTGAAATCCGGAAAGGTGTCCGCCAAGGCTGCATACTCTCTCCGATGCTTTTTAATTTATATGTTGAAAATATATTTGCGGAAGCATTAGAAGATACGGAATTAGGCATTAAGGTGAACGGCATACCAATTAGCAACCTACGCTATGCGGACGACACAGTGATTATAACTGATAATTTGGAAGATCAGCAGTTATTACTTGATAGGGTGAATAGCATAGGTAAAAAATATGGCCTCAAAATCAACATTTTGAAAACGAAATATATGGTCATTAGCAGAAACCCTCCAGAAAACCCGATAATATGCATAGGTGACAATCGTATAAATCGCGTGAAAACTTTTAAATACCTTGGCACCACAATCAATGACCAATCGGATCCACAACACGAGATAAAAACCCGAATACAAATGGCAAGACAAGCTTTTGTGAAATTCAAACCGCTCCTATGTAATCAACACCTAAACTTCGAAATACGCTACAGAATGGTCAAGTGCTACATATGGTCCATCTTGCTTTATGGTATGGAAACGTGGACTTTGAAAAAAACATCTATCAACAAACTTGAAGCATTTGAAATGTGGTCATTGAGAAGAATGATGCGCATACCTTGGGTGGATAGAGTTCGAAACGATGACGTCCTTAATAAAGCCGGCGTGGAAAGACAACTCTTTGAATTAATTAAAAAACGCAAGATTGGTTACCTTGGGCACATATTGAGAGGAGCAAAATATGAAATACCACAGTTAATCCTACAAGGGAAGATCGAAGGTAGGAGAGGAGCCGGCCGCAAAAAATTATCCTGGTTAAGGAATATTAAAGAATGGACAGGAATACACAATACAGGTGAGCTGTGTCACGCCGCCAAGAACAGAATTCTAGTAATGAGATAGTCGCCTACGCACTTTGGTGTATGGCATGTTAAGAAGAAGAAGGTCACATCATGAGGAACAGCGAAAGATATGGACTGCTGCAACTAATCTTGCAGGGAAAAGTAGAAGGAAAACAGGGACCAGGAAGGGGAAGGATTTCCTGGCTGAAAAATCTACGAACGTGGTTCAACACAACAACCACAAATCTTTTTAGAGCAGCAGTGTGCAAAGTGCAGATTGCCATGATGGTCGCCAACATCCGAAACGGATAGGCACTACAAGAAGGAGAAAAGCCTGGGTTTTTTTAATTGTGAATCCAAAAAACCTGGTCTTTTCCAGACTCTATCACAACCACCAACATGATTTAACAGAAATCTGGACTCATCAGTAAACATCACATTACTCCATTGTACCATGGTCTAATTCATGTGTTTGTCTGCAAACAAGCGTCTGGTTCTACGATGTGTAAGGGCAAAGAAGGTACTTTAGCTATCCTTCTTGCATTCAACCCATGTTCGTAAAGCCGATTGTGTATAGTTGGGTATTTCCTCTTGTACCCGCAAACTTCCACCAATTTATTTTGTAGCGTTCGAGCAGTACTCCGACGATATCTGATGGCCCACAGTTGTAAAAGTTGTAAGAGTTCTAATAACTCTATACATTTCATGTCTGGGCCAGGCTCTATTTATCGTAGCACGAGTAACATTTAACCTTTTTGCTGTACTGTGTCTTAAGCGACCTTCTGGAAGTTATTGTCCTAGCAATATGAATCTCTGTGGGACACACTCTGATCCATTGGGGCCTTCCAAGCAAATTAAAATCGATCATTAATTCTTAACAACTTTAACGTAAATATCGACAGAAATTCATTAACGAAATAAATGTTATTCCAAAAGGTTATGAAGTTTTGCTTTTCTATTGAATATAAGAAAAACAAAAATAAGAAACTTGTTTTTCATTCACTCAAAAAAAAAAAACTGAATGTGTACTGGGTAGAAGTAAATATATAAGTTTCTACCTAATGTAATAAGTTTCTATATTAAATTAAGTTAGTGGCTCCATTTTCGTTTTGATCAGTGTATTTACAACTTAAATCTTATAATTTTTTAATTGAAATATTTTTTGAAAACGTTTTCCGCATTGGAAATATAAACGTCGAAGCAAATGGAAAATGTAATTCTCATTACAATTATTTGTGGTTAATCCCATATAAAATAAGACTTCGTTAATGTGTGTATTTAGAATTTAATTTCATGTTCTGGTAATTTTTACTTGCAAGCTTTTACTGGCTTGACGCTTCTACGCCTTGCCTTAAGTATCAGCCCTCGTATTATATATTCCTTATAGAGCTGATAAAATTGGAAACATAATCCTTGTGCCACAGAAAACTCTTGGGTATTGAGAGTCGAGTTGCGGCGTAAAAAATGGGTCTCCCGACGACTCGATTTGAGGATCCGACAGGCATAAAAAAGTGGACGCTATGGTAACATTCTTGGAACGTGTTCGGTAGCAACAAGATACGTCAGTTGAGATGTATGAAGCAGAGATAATCGATTTTAAGCGAATAAGGTCCCACCTAAGTGCATGACTACACACTAATAAAAAACTCGATATTTGTAATAAGTTTAAAAGAAATTTTAATAAATGCGAAAAAGAACAACTGAAAACTTAAGATGACTACAGGAAAAGACGCAATATAAAACCAAAAACTATTTTTTCTGTCATTCTTAAACCGTTCAGATATAACTGACTATAATGGCTGGTTTTCACACTACATCTTATTGTACGTTTTGTTGGATAGGACAAATCCTATACATTAAAACGTGGTATGTAAACAGCAAAACATACGTCTTGTCGAATCGAAATGAAATCCAATGTCAGATCGCAGAAATGATGGAGAAGCATAGTTTTGCGAGAACTGATAGGATAAAACGTTACGTGAAAATCCATGTTCCGACAAGTCGTCCGATCTTGTACTGTTGACGTTAGCTTCATTTTTACAAAAAAAAAGCCTAATAATGTCAGATTTGCGGCAATGCACCCACGATTTTCTCGGGGACTTTATTGAATTATATAAAAGTTTTCCGTGTTTATGCAAGTGAAAAATAGAGACTATAGTAACCGCAATAAAAAAAACATCGCGTTTAAGTTTTTTTTTAGTCTTTAAAGGGAAAAATGCTTACATTTTATTTTATTCTTTTTGGTGTTCAAATTAAAGAAACACATTTTTTTAAACCTCTACCTATTTATAACTATTACATAAATAGTATACTCCATTCCACGAATATACGACTGTTTTAAATTCGCTTTAAGGTGTCGATTTAAATGGTCCAATGTAAATTTTTAGTCGAATATTCAATTAATATTAAAAAAACAAAAAAATTACTTATTCACTTATTCTCTTAATCTTCTAAAACTATCATCAACGATCAGATTCACAACTATAATCAGTCGGCGATATATATGAAAATGTATATAAATTTTCGTTACTTTTTAATATCTGTAACGACTCGGTACTTTAACTATCAATAGCCGGTATGTTATACCCGTTCTACTTTCGGAACCTTTAAGAGTACATAAACTCAAAGCAAACAAATATTTAAAACTAACAAAGTGAAATATTAGAGTCTTTTTCTGGTTTGTGAACCATCGTTCTGCCAATTTCTTTTCATTTATATTAAAAATAGTATATTTCTTTTTATTGTAGTGTATTTATTTGTAGATTTTAACTGAAATAATTTTAGTTTAGATGTCATACTAGTAGACCCTTTTATTGGAATAATGATTAGACCAATTGACCTTCATATTTCTACTTGCACAGTAAAATATTCGTTGTTGCAGTAAACCAAAACAGTCGTATATTCGTGGAATAGCCTATAGTTTAGCTTTAATTAGTAGTAGTTCCGTTTTAAAACCAAGTAGATTGCATTACAGGGTTCAGAAATTATTTGGCTTAACGCTGGTTTGGATATTATGGTTGTGAACTCCAAGTCCTTGAGGCTGCGTCCTGCTGCAAGATATATGGGAGTTGCTGTGAGTCTTTCATGGGTTGTAATGGTTTTTCTCATGTAGTTGTCGTGTTTCAATATGTATGATGTTACCAATTCTAGCAATTGACAATAGGCTGAGGTGTCAATTCGCAAATAATTGCGCCAGTCATCTAGTTCGCCTCTCAGTTCTTTTAGTAACGAGACGTGGGAATACTGGCTTCTTTTCAGAAGCCACTCTCTTGACCATTTTGTCTTTCCCTCTTTATTCCCTTTTTCCTCAGTCGTAGTATCGTTATAGTTGAAAAAAATAAAAGAAAGCAGCCGCGTTTCATCCATAATAAAAACAAATCACTAAACAAACTTCACACAACTCAAGACTCTGAATTAGAAATGAGGTAGAAAACGGAAGGAAAAAACGTAGTGTATATACACTAGACAAAACAACATTTTGTCGTACGTTTTATATGACCCTCAAAACGTACAAGAAAACGTAGCGTGAAAACCAGCCTTAAGTATTACCGTTTACATACTGTTAAGGCGGAAACGCATTCGACGAGTCGCGACTTCCAAATGCGTTCATAAAAATTAAAAATAACCTTAATTAATTTCATGTTATCCTCCAGTTCATGATCAAATATACGACATGAGCTTTACCTTTAGATAAGATAAGCTATAGATTATAAGATCAATAAGCAATAGTGTTAAAAATATATAGGAATCGTGTTAGAAATCTATTACATGTACTCGTACAGTGCGAGTTCTTAGCGAACCCATTCTGGTTCTAGTTTACTGTCTGTTCCAGTTGAATCATTTATTGACAAATATTCTTTTAAATTTTTACTTATCATTTAATGTCTGTACTTTGTAGTTATTTTTCATGTAGTTTTTAATTTAAACCATAGAATAAAAAATATTAGGTTTGTTCCTACAGAAGTTTCAAACTGTCGCCGACTGTCAGACGCATGCGCAATAATAATTTCGCCGTTCCAACAAGATTTTCTCTGATACCTTGTCAACAAAGTACACTGTTCCATGAAATATAAAACCAGTTTGAAATTAGTTCCTGACAGTTTGAAAAGTTTCCGAACTTTTTGCAAACTGGTAATCACAGACATGCGCAATTAGTCGAATTTTGATTTACTCACACCTACACTGTTTATTTTTAATTTTAAATAGGTACCTTTGTTTTGGTAATTTTGTTGTTTTAAGTACATACATAATATTGTATTTTAGTGTTTTATACTTTTGATATTATAATTTATAAAACAATGAGTGACAGTGAATATTCGTCATTATCCTCTATGAGCGACTCCAGTGATGACTTGGAAGAAATTGTATTGGAAGATAGAATTCGCCCTAAAAATAGAAACTATTTTGAAACAACTGTTTCCCAATACAATGAAACAGAGTTTAAGGAGCATTTTCGAATAAGTCGGCATGTTACTGAGTCCATAGCTGAACAGTTTCAAAATAGTGACTACTATAAAATACATGCAGGACCATATGGTAAATTGTCAGCAATGCAACAAGTTTTAATTTTTTTATGGTATATAGGCCATCAAACGGCTAGTTTTAGAGATGTTGCAGACCGCTTCAACATTACAATAAGTTCTTTGTCTAGAGTGATACGAAAAGTGACTTACTTTTTGAGCTACTGCTCAAGTCATATAATAAAATGGCCAACCGATGAAGAAAAAGTTAAAATTGAGAATGTCTTTCGTACGAATGGTTTCTTAGGTGTAATTGGGATAATTGATGGTACACATATCAAGATTGACAAACCAAAGGATGATCCAGATTCTTACATAAATAGAAAAGGATTTTATTCGATTCAGGTAATTTTCTTTACTGTACAGTAATAAAATGTATTTATTCTATGTTATGTTTTAGTTACAATTGGTATGTGACCATGAATTACAAATCAGAGACATATTTATTGGTTACCCGGGCTCTGTACATGATAGTCGAGTATTCCGCAGTTCTCCATTGTCTCAGACACTACAAGAAAAATGTGGAAATTATTATATATTAGGAGACAGTGGATATCCTGTATTGCCCAATTTATTAACACCCTTTAGAGACCGGGGGCAGTTAAGTAGGGCCCAAATAAATTATAATTCAAAACTGTGTGCTAACCGGTACTTAGTAGAGCATTGCATAGGAGTCCTCAAACAAAAATTTAGGCAGTTATACCATCTTAAATTACGCTCTATAGCTGATTGTGTACATTTAATAAGAGCAAGTTGTGTTTTGCATAATATTTCATTAAATGATGAATTTTTATATGAAAACAATCCTGCAGGCAATAATGAAGCAGCACCTGATTTACAGTTGGACAATAATGATCCTGATGATGAACCTGATGACAGAAATGGTGCTGCAGTTCGAAATCAAATTTTAAATTTGTTAGAACAATAAAAATTTTAAAATACTTTATTTTTTAATTATTATGATTTTTACAGTTAAAGTAACAAAATATTTATTCAGAAAAACAATACTATACATATAAATTAATCTTATGGATTTTCCCTAAGTTTGTTTTGCTTTTCAAGTAGTTGGTTCTGCTTCTCAAGTAATTGGTTTTGCTTCTCAAGTAATAGATTTCGCCTTTTTATCTCTTCTAGTTTTTCTCTATGAACCACTAGCTTATCCCTTTCAATACTGAGCCTTTCCTTATAATATTCTGCTCTCTCTATTCTCATATTTTCCAATATTCTATTTCTATTTAGAATTGGATGCTTTGTATTGGTATTAGGTGCAGATGTAGCGGTGTGGGTAACTGGAACTGGGCTGTCAGTATTCTCTACTTCTTGAGTTTCAGTCTCCTTTAGAACTACATCTGAAGTCAACGACACATTTTCAATAACTTTTGTAGCAGATAGAAGTATCTCGGGATGAATATTTCGTTTTTTTTTTGAATATACTGTCCATTTCATCTTTGAATTCAAAAAATTTTCGTCCTCTACCTGTTTTATTCTGATTATCTACGAACTTTTTGTATCCCCTTTCCAATACACGCCATTTATTTTCACAATGCGACGGGGACACATTTATATGTAAATTTTTATTTATTTCCTTGGCTATAATCTCCCATAATTTTTTTAAATTTCTTATTTGGAGAGTTCCAACCTTAGGTTTATATTTCTTATATAAATCTATTAATACTTTAGACTGATTGGTGGTCCAGACCACATAGTCTACAGTTTTAACACTACTATCTTCAACATGGTTTTCATGGTAAATAATAATTTCTTCCATATCTAAAACAAATTAGTATTTATTATAGGTAACTGCATGATAATAATAATTATAAAGATTTACCTTCCTCATTGTTTTCCATTTTAAAGAAGAAACAATTTACTTTGTTACAGCGAATAAAATAACACAAAATTTGTTTATTTAATATAGGCAACTTGCCAGCTCGATAGGATATTGTTCCAACAAAAATCACAAACTAGTTCGCGGCTGGTTAAATTCGCACATGCGTATTGTGCAGCAGTCAGAAACTGCCCTGAACTAGTTTCTGATTCTTTGTAGGAACAAACCTATTATAATGACTAGAAACGGATTGATTGAGAGTAGTGAATCCATGTGAAGAACCGCTATTCTGTGACGCTATCCGTTACGACGATATATTGTTATGCTAGTTCCGTGACACTCGCTTCAGCATTTTACTATAGAGAAAAAAGTAATACAACGCCAGTAGCCAGTAAAAGCTTCGCTTCAAAAACATCTTCCAAAACTAATTTTAAGTATTGTCGATGATATTTTCGGCTTTTCTACATAAATCTAATTTAAAGTCAGATCACAGAAGTACAGCTTCTATAACCATACCAATGTCTTTTTTTTTATTGTCTTATGCTGATATCAAAAATATTTGAAGACTACGGAGGAAAAACGCTTATGTCAATTTTTATCGATTTCTTGAGGAATACATTTTTCGATACTTGGACACACGTAGTACAATCCACAAATATCAAACAAAATAAAAGTGCAATAAGTCAAACGTTACAAACGAATAAAATAATGCTGTACAATGGAAGAGCGCTGTAAGTCAAGGTTAAACTGAGCAACAATGCTATAAGTTAGATTTAGGTGCTCAATGCGCTTGTCCGTACGGACAATTTACAACGGAAAATCACAGTCAGTGTTCAGCATTCATACAAGTTGTTTATTTAAGTATCAATTTTATCATAATCACAGTTTGTTTTTTAACGTTTGGTAAGTTTGAACTATTGTTTATTAATATGGAAAGTGAGGACAGCGAAATTGAAGAAGCTTTACAGTCAAAAACTACAAGAAAACGAAAAAGTTTTGGGCGAATACGTGATGTAGCTAAAGCGCTAAAAGTGCAAACTCACGAAACAGGCGAGGACTGCCGTTGCAAACCTTATCAGTGTTTTGGAAATATAACGGTTGAACAAAGAAATACAATTATTCGTAATTTTAATTTTATGCTAAGTTGGGACGAGCAAAGTATGTATTTGGGTGGTCTAATATCCATACTTCCTGTAACTCAAAGAAGGCCAAGAAAAGATGAAGAGAATTGCAACGTAAGAGATGGCTCTTTTTATTACAGAATTCGCCTTACGGTAACTAATGATGATGGGCATACATCACCTGCAAAAGACGTTCAGGTTTGTCAAAAAGCTTTTGTTGCTCTTCATGGCATATCCACGAGAAGATTACAAACTGTACAAAAAGCCCTAAAACATGGTACAACCGCCAAGGACAATAGAGGTAAACATGGCTCAAGACCCAATAAATTGTCTGAAGAAACTATGCAGTTAATTTTAAATCACATAAAATCATTCAAAGGACGCATGAGTCACTACAGCCTAAAAAAATCTAGCAGGAAGTACCTTCCAGAGGAACTTAACATTAAAAAGATGTACAAAATGTTCCTTGAGAAACATCCCAATAGAGCAGTGTGCTATGAAGTATACAGAAAAACATTCAACACACGCTTTAATATCTCCTTTGGGTATCCCAGAACCGAGACTTGCTGCTTTGTGATGCTTCCAAAATAAAAATAAGGGAATGTAAAGATCAAAAATTATTTATAAACTTAAAACAGGGCAGAAACTTCACTTGCTGAAAGCACAGACATTTTACAAATTAAAAACAAAAGCTAAACTACCAGCAAGGATCTCAAGAGAATATGAAGTCATAGCCATGGACTATAATAAAAACCTTCCAATTCCTAATATTACGAGTAACGACGTGTATTATAAAAGGCAGTTGTCTTTCTACTCCTTTAATGTCCATCGACTTAGTGATAATGATGTTGTTATGCACTCGTACCCTGATACAGTAGCTGGAAAGGGTGCCAATGAAGTTTGCTCATTTCTGTATGACTATGTGACAATCCAGCTTCCTCCTGAAGTTCGTAACTTAGTGATTTTCTGTGATTCGTGTGGAGGCCAAAATAAAATTGGACGGTATTCCGGTTTTTACATTATTTAGTCCACAAAATAAACATATTTGACTCTATTTCTGTGACCTTTACTATAAGAGGTCACTCTTACATGGAGACGGATAAAGATTTTGGTATCGTTAATCAAAAAAGTGCAGCAGAAACCCCAGAAGATTGGGAAGCAGTGTTACGATTGGCTCGTCAAAAACCTGTGCCTGTGCGTAGCTGGGACACTTTTCTTGCACCTATTTATGTTACAAAAGCACCTTTTAAAACTAGACTTTTAAAATAAGAGAATTAAGCATTTCAAAGCAACATCCCAGACTAATTTATTTCAGAGACACCTACAATGGAACAATGGTTTCGGCTGTCATTAACAAAAAAGTGACTGGTAGGGAACCACCGTATACTGGAAAAGAATTCGATTTTCCTTCTCGATCCTATACTGAGTCACTGCCCATTCCAATGACAAAATACAAAGATCTCCAAGTTTAAAAAAAATTTTGTTCAGAAAAAGCAAGAATGTATTTTGATCAGCTAAAAAAACATGACTAATTTTTTATCTTAAGAATTTTACAATGTTATTGATTCATTTAACAGATAATATTAATATTTTTGGCTTTAGTTAAGTTAAACAAGTCTAGTTCTGCTTATTTTTTTCTTTCGTTGAATTCATATTATATTATTTTATTATATATTATTTCCAGACCTTTGGTTGTTTTTTTTTTAATTTCTCTCGTTACCTACTGTACATGACAATTTCAATTTTATAATATCATACTCTGTATATATGAGTTGTCAAATACTCAATACAATAGTGGTTTAGCAGGTTATTTTATGAATTATGAAGTTTTGAATCTAAAAATCGCGTTTTCCAATAATTTAAAAAATTGACTTACAGCGTTTTTCCCCTGTAGTCTTCATTTGTTTGTCATATTAATATCTCTTGTTGTGAAACTGAACAAAAACTTATTCTAACTTCTTCATTCTATTTTTATTAATAATTAAGCTGAGTGACGTTATGCACGACAACTGAATGACATCACTACAACCATTTAATAAGTAGTCGCAAGTACGTCCGTGAGGCATTCAATCTTGTTATAACGTATTTGCCCATAACTGTAGATCAGGTCGAGTAGTTTTTTACCTGTATGTAAATACATCATGGCTTGTTGTATTTTTTTGTTTCGCATCACGTGCGGAACATTTTCTAAATGTGTATGTGGTGACCTAATAATTATAACCTGTAAACCCACGATTAAAAATTAAATATATAAAAACATGTGGACGCATTTTTTCTTCGCTAATTCGGTAGTCTTTACACCTACTCTAAAATGGCGATAAACTGTTAACGAAAAGAATAAATGCATGACATGCAGATGCACAATTTTTTATATTATTATTTAAATGTATTATAAGAGATGAGTAATGAAAAATTATCATGAACAAGTATAAAAAAATAAAAATATAGATTAACCAATACAATATCTTCGAGGATTATAGGCTGTAGTCTAGAAACATTTATTTCTAACGTTTACAGAGCTAGTGCGGCAGAAATTTTAAACGCTCTCAGTCCTGAGTGATCATTAGATTGGCTTGTTATTAGTGGGCCGGTTTCTTTGTATCTTTCATGTTAATTTTGGGAGTGACAAAGGTTTGACAAAGGGAATAAAGCGACTTTAGGACTGATCAGTTTGAAAAACCACACAATCAGACACACCAATGTTAATTTTGGGAATGACAAAGGTTTGACAAAGGGAATAAAGCAACTTTAGGACTGATCAGTTTGAAAAACCACACAATCAGACACACCAATGTTAATTTTGGGAATGACAAAGGTTTGACAAAGGGAATAAAGCAACTTTAGGACTGATCAGTTTGAAAAACCACACAATCAGACACACCAATGTTAATTTTGGGAATGACAAAGGTTTGACAAAGGGAATAAAGCGACTTTAGGACTGATCAGTTTGAAAAACCACACAATCAGACACACCAAATTCAGCGACTTAAGACTGCTCGGTTTGTTGAGCCACACACTTGAGAGATACTTGGTTGGTAACACTATTGTTAATTATTGTGCTTAAATGTTCATTCATTATCAAGTTTTCTGTTGGGCTCCCAAATGTATAGGTATTTTCTTTTTGACCGATTCACGTATAGAACCCATTCCTCACATTCTTTAAATAGATAACCTTTTAGCCATAAATTCTAGGTCATCTTCGTCTTGGGCTATAACCACTTGATCATCAGCATAATGAAGGGAGTACAAAGTATTCTCCTAATTAAATTGTACGCTTATTCCAGAGCTGAGGGAGACCTATACAGGGTGAGTCATGAGGAACTTTACATACTTCTACCATATGTAGAGTCCCCCAGGGAACATATCATGTGGCCACTAAAAAATGTCAACTCCTCTTCTTTATTAATTAACAGGGTGATTTGTGTAAGTGACCATTTATTTCATTTTACTGTAGTGTTTATACGGCTCATTTGATTTTTTTAATTTTTGCATGATACAGTACACTACTATCAAGCATTCGACTGGTATTAGCTAAACTAAAAAAATTCAGGACTGGCTTTGGAAAAATTAATTTAGGGATTCGTATTAAATATTACACCCTGTATATATATTTTTTTAAAATGCAATAAGTGATTTTCAAACTACATAAATAGCCAATGAAAACGACATATGCGACAATGTTGTCGCACTTTTATTAAATTTTTAGTGAACGATCAAATCTTACCAAAAATAGAACAACCATAATGAAGTATCAAATTATAAGGTAATTAATTTAAACAAATGTTATAAATTTCAAACATTTTAATTGAAATGATATACTGAATCGCTGCACAACAAAAAACAGTAACTACTAACAATAACGAAGAACAATTTAAAAAAAAAAACTAAAAATATGTACATAGTTATGATAAACCCATAAATTAGAACTGGAAAAGATACAATAATGGTAACAAAATAAAAATAATTCAAAATAGATTTTCGAAATGGAACCCTGCAGCCTGTACACATTTTTGTTGCCGAATTGTTAATTGACGTATTGAATTACGGATACTCTGGGGATCGTTTCTAATAATATTACGACAATGTATAATTCTATGAATTAATTGTTGTCGGTTATTAATATTCACTGCGTAAAGTAGTTGCTTCAATCGTCCCCAAATATGGTAATCAACGGGATTGAAATCAGGTGATCTTGAAGGCCACGAAATAGGACCTGCACGTCCTATCCACCTGTTGCCATAAACATTATTGAGATGTTGTCTCACTGCCAGTAAAAAGTGTGGGGATGCCCCATATTGCTGAAAATACATCCCTCGGATAGCAACGTTCGCGTTGGCAAGCAAATTCGGCAAAATATTTTGTAGAAAGTTCAAATAGACCTGCCCTGCTAAAGGACCATCAAAAAAGCGAGGACCTACTAATTGGTTATTTATGACACCAATCCACACGTTAACCGAAAACCTTAACTGAGAACGACGTTCTCGAATAGCATAGGGATTTTCTTCTGCCCACATATGTGAATTTCGTGAATTATTTATCCCGTCTCTGGTAAATTGGGCTTCATCTGTAAATAGTATAGCCTTGGTCGATTATTGTTAATCCATCTACAAAATTCCAACCTATCGATCTCATCTCCAGCATGTAGTCGCTGAACCATTTGAATGTGATATGGGTATATATTATTTTTTTGTAAGACTCTACTTACTTTTGATTGAGTAACATTGAGTTCTCGACTTACTTGTCTAGTGCTTATTGTAGGGTTCATAGTAACGGCGTCCATAAAGTCATCTTCCTGCGCTTCATCTACATTCCACGTTCTACGTTCCACTAGGAAAAGTGCCATTTTCTCGCAAATAATTAAAAACTGACCCAAATGTTGGATGACTCGGAGTTCGACGATTAGGAAATCTCCTGCGATATTCTCTACTAGCAGCCCTACCATTCCCATTACATAATCCATAAACAAATATTACGTCTGCATATTCTGTGGTCGAAAACTGATGTGGCATTTTGAACGAAAGTAACAAAAGCTCTACCAAAACTAACACAATGTACTTAACGTAGATATGACAGAAGAAATATGTCTTCTTGTACACATAAATAACAACTGATAATGACAATAATGACAATGGGTATAAAATATCAAGAAACGTGAAACGGTCAACGCCAACCTTCACTTTAAACTTTTTTAGATTTAGTTTTATTTAGTACAGTTGATGTAATGTATTATTATTTGACATAAAATTTTAATCATTTACAATCAACAAAAACTAACACATACAAGAGCTTTGACTTTTTAATCAATTTAATTTATTATTTATCGAAAACAATGCCCCAATACGATCTATGAGTAAAAATTTAAAATTGAAAAACAATTGATTCTATCGTAGAGATAATACAAAGTGACAGTAAAGATGTTAATTTTCTACGTATTAGATTATCTTGTAGGAACTCATTTTAATTAAAATGTTTGAAATTTATAACATTTGTTTAAATTAATACCTTATAATTTGATACTTCAGTATGGTTGTTCTATTTTTGGTAAGATTTGATCGTTCACTAAAAATTTAATAAAAGTGCGACAACATTGTCGCATTTATGTCGTTTTCATTGGCTATTTATGTAGTTTGAAAATCACTTATTGCATTTAAAAAAAAATATATACAGGGTGTAATATTTAATACGAATCCTTAAATTAATTTTTCCAAAGCCAGTCCTGGAATTTTTTAGTTTACCTTATACCAGTCGAATGCTTGATAGTAGTGTACTGTATCATGCAAAAATTTAAACAATCAAATGAGCAGTATAAACACTACAGTAAAATGAAATAAATGGTCAATTACACAAATCACCCTGTTAATTAATAAAGAAGAGAAGTTGACATTTTTTAGTGGCCACATGATATGCTCCCTGAGGGACTCTACATATGATAGAAGTACGTAAAGTTCGTCATGACTCACCCTGTATACAGCAGAGACGCATACAAGTTGATGATGATGATGAACAGTCTTTTGGACCTTTTCCTTAATGGGCGTAATCCATGCTTCTTTCCAACTTATTGGGATTTCTTCAGCAGAAAGTAAACAAAAAGACGCAAAATTAAAAATCAAAGAATAACTACACACAGAGAAAGGGTTTGGGTTTCTCGCAACTATTTAAAGTATCCTGTGAGAGTTTTTATTTTATTAAGCGATATCAGAGCGGAGTGGAGTATTTATATATCGTAAGATTGGCCGATGACACTGTTCTCTTCTAAGATATCCATGCATCATTATAAGAGCGTTAAACAGAACGAATGATTATTGTTATTGATTTGGACTAAGAATAAATAAAAAAAAAAGGTAAATGTATTATTGTTTCAAAAATACAAAATGCTGACCAAAATCCTAACGGTACAAAAAATCAAATAGAAACGGTAATATCTGGCAACCTAGGCAGACAACAAGAATAACCAAACCAAAGATGCAATGGAGTAAAGACTAAAAACATAAAACAAGAATCGTTCGAAATGTGATGTTACGAAAATATAATAAACATACAATAAGGCTTAACTAGTCAATAATGTCGAAGTGATGAAATATCTAAAAAAAAAATGAAACTGAAACATCTTTCCTCCAGTCGTCAGAGACCAAAATGCCACTGAACTTCTAAAAATCATACCAACAAGCTGAATTTTGCCGAGAATATTAATTTTGGAAACCCAAAAGACGAAAAAAAGTTAACCACTTTACCCACGGGCTTCCCCCTAAAACCCCCCTCATAAAAGGATAAAAACCCAAAAAAAAATCGATTTACCAATAATCTGTTAAGTTAAGAAAAAATGTAGCTGCAATAATTTCAAACAAAAAGGTTAGTTTGAAACTGTGGCGTATAGATTCTTGGAAATCGATTTTTTTCGTTTTTACCCCCCTAAGAGAGGGATTTTAGGAAGAAGCCCGGGGACTGTAAAAGTGGTAAACTTTCTTGCATCTTTTTTGTTGTCCCAAAATTAATATTCTCGGCAAAATTCAGCTTGTTCGTAAGATATTTAGGGTCAACTCTCTGATGACTGGACTACTTGGTAATCTCCAATGTAATGTCATAAACTAGTGACGAAGAATTTAAACAGTGTTAAAATATCTGAAAATTGAATTTTTTTTTTGTATTTTAAGGGCGGTTTCCAAACTGGAAATCGAAACGTTATTAAAAAAAACTTCAATTCCACTTGTGAAATATTCCAATTTTTTACAGTACTTTCCACAAATTTCGCACTACAAAATTTAATACTTGATGAAAAATTTGGCAATTGGAGAACATGCAAAAACGGAATCGCAAATCCGCAGGAAAGGATCAAATAATAAATTAATTGTAAAATATGGAGGCGGTTTGGTTTTATAATATCTAAAATTCTTATACCAAAAAGAATAATTTTGTTCTGAAGCTATTTTCTTGTGGCATTGTAAATTAATTACTATTAAACTGGGAATAAGCCACAATTAAAGATAAAAATACGTTTATTGACGTTTCAATTTCCACTTCGGAAATCGTTATAGTCAAGACAAAATTAGAGAGTGATGATTCATTGGCAACTAGAACAAGACTAAACATATCGGCTATAATGGAGTTATTAACATTATGTACTGATAATACATATTTTCAACTAAATAATGAATTCTATAAGCAAAATTTTGGTCTAGCAATGGGCTCTAGTTTATCTCCATTCTTAGCCGATATATTTATGGAAGATTTTGAAACAAATATCATTTCTAAACAAAATTTCAAACCCACAGTATGGTGGAGGTATGTAGATGATGTATTTTCAATATGGCCTCATGGATCAGAGTTGTTGGACACATTCCTAAATGATATAAACGATAAAGAAGAGACAATAACATTTACCATGAAAAAGGAATATAATAACACGCTACCTTTCCTGGATGTTTTAATCTCTAAGAACGATACTGGATATGAGACTCAGGTGTATAGAAAACCAACACAAACCAATAGATATTTAAATTTCAAATCAAATCACAATATTAATGTAAAAAAGGGAATAATTAAATCCTTATACGATAGAGCCAAAATTACTTGCTCTAACGAAAATTCGTTCTTGGAAGAGAAACATTTGTTAACTTCTGTTTTACTAAAAAATGATTATCTTTTATCGTTTATAAATAAGGAATTTTCAACAATCGATCGAATAGAACAGAACAATTTAGAACGAGATCCTACAGCATACACAAGGAATGATATGAGGAAAATAACAATACCGTACATAAAAGGACTATCAGAAAAACTTAAAAGGATAGGAAATAAATTCAACATTTCAACAACATTCAAAACAACAAACACGTTGGGATCTATTTTGTCCAAAACCAAACCTAACAATGAACAAGAAAGGACAAAGAATTGCATTTATAAAATACCTTGTGAATGCGATCAGTTTTATTTAGGTGAATCATCAAGGCCATTAATGGTTACAATAAGTGAACATCAATCTTATATTAAAAATAGGGAATTTGATAGATCTCAAATCTGTAAACACGCATGGGATAATGAACATAGGGTTCAATGGAATAATTCAAATGTAGTCCTAAAAGAAACGGATGGTAAAAAAAGAAAAATCAAAGAAGCGGCTCTAATTATGCTAAATGAGGCCAATTGTATCGCAAATTCCTCGGCAGAATGTAGTAGGATCTGGTTACCAATATTGAAAGAGGAAGTTATTAATAAGAAAATACCAGTATTAGTAAGTCAGTAACATATAGAGGATACATCATTTATGTTTTTTAAATAACGTACCATATAAAATCAGAATTTTGATGTTTGTTGAAGGTAAACTAAATTCACGAACAAATACTTACAATGTCTGGATAGTATTATGAGGTTTTTTTCCTGGTTTTCCCCTCATAATTTACTATGGAATCACCAACAGGAGAATTTTACTGTCATCATGTCATGTGTTTGTCTTTTTAAAGACGAATTACATGCTATGATTTTTTTCTGACGGATATTCTCAAGTTAAAGTTGATTTCATGTAATCGAATGAACTATCTTATAAGTAAAGTCGTCCCAGGAGCGCAACTCAACAATATTGGCAATATCATTTTAAAGTCGTCTACTTTAAAATGCATAATGTATGTCTGAATTGTCAATATAAATGAGTCAGATAAAATTAAATTATTAGAAGAATTTTTCACTATGTAACAAAAAACAAAATTGGTTTAATTTACTGTTTGTATTTTGCGAACGATTTCCGAAGTGGAAATTGAAACGTCAATAAACGTATTTTTATCTTTAATTGTGGCTTATTCCCAGTTTAATAGTAATTAATCAAAAAGAATAACTTGTAACAGAATATCTGGCGAATGAAGAATTTTCTTTCAAAAAGGAGATTAAACATCCTACTAAGGTCTATGAATGAATTTATTGAATAAACACTCAAATTTACAGCAAAAAATGAGCGAATTGAGTTATAGTCATTTGTAACGTGATACACTACTCGTATTATAGTCGTGTTTACTTCAAGTGTGCACAAATTGATTATGTTTGGGAACCTCTGTGTTAGATAAACAATAATGAAGAATACGGATTGGTGCCACTAGTGATAGCAAGATAAAATCCCTCAATATGTAGTATTAATCTCATATCCATTTACAAATCATTAATAAGAGAGTTAAGTACCTGCTGATAGATAAAATCCTAGGAGGAGCTAGTTCTACATATGGGAGGAGTACTTCGGACGTGTATACAATAAAATAAATCTCGATACATGACGTCTGATAAGTAGTATGTTGTATAATTTTTCATTCCTATAGAAGAGCGTAGGTTTTTGAATATTAAGCTCATATTTTTTATTCTTGTCAGTTCATTTATATTCAGGAAATTATTCAGCTTTATCGTAAGCCACGTACTTATACAGTGCTTAAGATAATTATATGAACAATAAAATCAATCATATTTTTTAGGTTCAAATTTGACAACATTGATGAATCAATTTGTGAGTGTGGAAGCAGATCATAATACAAAAAAGTCAAAGTTAAAAAAATTATATAAAAAATAAAAAGTTAATAAAAGTAAACGATTTAACATATTTTCTTATAAGTTAGTATCCTGTACCGGATAACTATTGTCCTGACAGTAGTTAACAAATCATTCATTAAGTACCATTCCTGATTTATATGTGATGCCACTCATAGTGACTCCATATGATTAAGTACCAATTTTTTAAATTTCGACTCAATTAGAATATTATCCTAACACTGAAAAATCTGTATTTTCTAAGTGTTTATAAAGAATCACTGAACTACCACAGTAAAATATTTTTCTACTAAAAAAGGGCTTATTCGGACTTAATTCCGTCGTATACAACGTTTAAGAGGTGGTATAAACTATAAAAAGCGGTAGTAGATATGATGCCGAACGCTCTAGTAGTTTAAATTAAGCACTTGTCCAGAAAACATAAAATGGTCCATAAAATAACTTTTGCCGATTATAAATTATAGCTGCGTGTGCCAGTTTGTTCACCATACAACATCAATATTGGTAAATGAGAGAATTATGTTCAAATTAGGTGGCGCATTTGCTGAAAATTAATCAACAACAACGCGCTGATTATTCAGAGATGTGGAATGATGGACGAAACAAAATTGTATCTGTTATGGAATACTATGCGTTTATTTCTTCTCCGGACTAACTCTTTGTTTTGGAATTAAACAGAATATATTGACATGTATAAATTTATTATATTAGAGGATGAAAATTACACTGCCTGTTATTTCTTAAAACTATGAATTGGACGTAGTTAAGCAGAAAACGTCCAACCCAAAAAAAGTGATTGTTGGGAAATTGAGTTTAAAAGATTTTAGTGTGCCCTAGCTAAACTATGCATAATTTATTCGCCTGGCAATGATTTTAAGATAATGATATTCATCTCGTAGGCACCTCGTTTGTAATTTCTTTTAAATGTAAGTTTCAATGAAGTTATTTTGAAAATTTTAGGTTGGACGTTTTTAACAAAAAACAAAAATCCGAAAAAAATTTCGATAAAACATACTTATGTGGGTTGGAATCTTTCAGATAAATAAATAATGTCATATTTTTATAAAAATTTTAATGATCCAAAGAAACAAAATTACAATGATTTTCTTATGTAAATGTAAATTTAAAAAAAGTTTTAATTATTGTGGGTATCTACCTCAAAATCTAGAACTGGAACATTAAATCCATCAACGTCTTCGACTACATTAGCACTTGTAAAATTTTCATAAAACGGTTTAGCGTCTGAAGGAATTAGATGTAAATAGCTTTTAATATCGTTAATTTTATCCTCTGACAGGGGTTTACCATTGGGCCAGAGTTGCATAAGCAGCGCCGAAAAGCTCTCTGTATTTAATCGTCCTCGTCGCTCAATATCCAAACATACACTTTCATCGCCAAAATAACTAGGTTTCATAAAGATGTGGTAAGGATTTTCTTTTGTTAATATAATTTGTTTTGTCTCCAACCAATTTATTTTTTCTTTATTGGTGCCAACTTTTCTGTTTATTGTGGCCTTCTCGAGCTGGTGGGTACTCAAAAACCATTCCTTTTTCATTTGTGTAGCTGTTATTGGAGACTTTTTACGACATGAATTTATTATATTTATATAGTCTAAAGGTGTATATATTCGTTCTTGACGTTTGAGTTGACATTCTATATCCCCAAAATCTTTATCATTTGGTAGAAAACTATGGCCGGAAATCAGGAATTTAAATGTTATAGTTTTTATATTATGGCTGGTTTGAAGAAGACTGGCCATGAGGAGTGTTATTTTAATATTACGGTTCTGGCCTCCACAAGAATCAGACCACAATATAAGATGTTCAACAGTACTTTCTATGTTTTCTAAATATTTTACAATACAGGAACCAACCTCCTGAGCTCCTCTTCCAGCAGTTCCTTCAAGCCATACATAGGAATAACTCTTATTACGTTTGCCTGAAAATACACCGAGATTATACAAGCAAACTTGCCTCTTATAATATATTACATTGGTTGGAATTTTGGGTAAAGGTAGAGTTTTTTGAAGATCGTATGTTAAACACTCTACATTATCCTCATCTTTAGCTCGTTTTAAATCTGCCTTTAATGTTTCTCGTGATTTTTGGGCCAAATCCTGATGAGTGTCGAGTTCAATTTGTAAAAGTTGCTTTTTATGATCATCCGTTTCATTTTCTAGTTTTATTTTAAATGAATCACATACCTGGCATGTGTCCTTCTTGGGAACATTAAATCTCAAATTAAATTTTTCGTAAAAAATCCTCTTATAAATACCAAATTTCACAGGGTTTTGAACTTCAGATTTGTATAGATCATAAATCTTTAATAATGAGAGATGTGCCGGTAAAAATAATGCAGACGTGTTTTCACGACAGTAGTGCGATATGTACTTAGGCAGTTTATTGATCTGGTTGATTATTTCCTGAATTTTATTTTCAGGGACTTTGTTTAAACCACCTTGTTTTCTACCTCTTTGATCAAGAATTGGAGCACGATTGTTTACCTTTCTCAGAGCTGTTGTTACTCTTGACGGAGTTATTCTAAGACTATTGATAAACATTTGCCTACAAATACGCTGATTAAGTAAGGAATATTGTCTGGAATACAGACGTCTTTCAGTGTTTCTTCCATACATTCTTTTTTTCGGCATTTCGTGGATATTATTGGCAATAAAGATAGTTTGGGCATTATAAGACCCAAGACTCCAAAAACGATCAAATTCTTGTTTTCGTGACTCTGTAGAAATCAACTCAGAACATTTCATCGGGCAGTTACAATTGTAGTCATATTGAAATTCTTTAGCAGCTTTCAATTTTCCTTTGTAGTCAATGTAAGATTCATTTTTGTTCCTATTAATCTTTGATGTTGCTCGCGTCATTGCAAATTTCTTTTTTCTACCCTTCTTTGGACGACCTGATGTACTGGCTAAAAATGGATTATCATCACAACTTTCATTGTTATCGGAACTCTCTTCATGTGACGATGGTATAAACATATCAGAGGAACCGCTACTAAAGACATCACTTATTGACATATTCTGTAAGAATAAAAAGGTAGGTATTATTAGATAATATTTTAAATAAAAATTTCAAAAAATTATAGAAAGCGTCTATTTTAATTAAAGAAGTTAACTTTTAATCAATTACCAGGTACCAAAAAATAAAACAAATTCAATTCATTCAAATTAATCTTTTTCATAAAGTTTACTATAGGTACTCATCGAAAAATAATTTTCATATGCTTTACATTATTGTATAATTACTTTAATCAATAATAATTGATGATCATAATAATAGGTATCAATTTAACATTGGTATAATAAGATTAATACATATGTGTTTACAAAATTGTGTGTACCTAAGGAAGTTGTATTTTTTCTTTTAGATTGTAACAATAGGTACATCAAAGTTTAGTTTTCATTAAATAGAAATAATATAGCGAATAGCATTATAAAGCATTTTACTAAACAGTATAGGTACAAAGATTTAATACTTACATCATAATCATCAACAGAATCTATGGTAGAAGCTGATTCAAAACATCCAGTTTTCTCGTTTAAAACCATTTCACGAATACGACTATTGGATGACGATGGTTCGCTGTGACGGTAGAATTCTGTCACATTGGTATCATCCATATTCTACAATATATTTAAATTATGTAATGATGTATAAAATGCATTTATTTTAAAAATTTAGTAAACAACATAAACTTTTAGAAGCCGTGTCTTATAAACTGATTATTTTTTCGTGATTTTCGGCCAGATTAAAGAAATACCACAAAACTCTATTTTCTTCTATTTTCTTTATTTTTTTTTTAAGATTTAGTAACAAAATAAATTGAAACGTCGTAAAAAAAAAGAGAGTTTTGTGTTATTTCTTCAATCTGGCCGAAAACCACGAAAAAATAATCAGTAAACAACATATAGTTATTTTTTAATAAAAAATTTCCGACTTACCTCAACATTGGTAATATTTGAATCAAATTCCACGCTAGACATTACACTATTTGTTTGGTTTTCCATAAGTTTTGCTAGCTCACACATGTATTTGCTTCTTTTCGACATAATTATTATTAAATAAGTATTTTTAAACCCGAACAGTCAGAAAAATCAGACACAACTGAATAAAAAGAAATGTTTATCAATACATAGGCACATTTACTTAAAACTAAAGGAAAGTGATTACTATGCTTAAGATGAGTACCTATAATAAATTAATTTTTATCGACCAAGTTCCAGGGTTTATACGCACAAGGCACGTTTTAAACATTAATAGGGCACATTCCCGTAATAAAATTTTATTATCGACCGAAATCGAAGATTCAAACTACTTTTAACATATTAATGAAATAGTAAACGTAAAATGATACCAAGTGGTTTGGACGATTTCTGATTATACTCTTATTTTTAACAAGTATACCGAAATTTATAAGTAGAAAACATCCAATTCACTTGGATGTTTTTAACACAAAAAAATGCACAGTAGTTTTGTTATCGCATGGAGCGTTAAAGTGATCCAACCCACTTAGCCTGTTTTAACCACTCTTTTAACACGATTACTTAGATCGACATACATTTTTTAGAAAAAATTCAACCCACTTGGATTTTTTATTATCAATGAAAATCTCAGTTAACCTAGTTTGTGGGTTAGAACTTTGACGATTATTAAAAGAGTATGTAATGTTTTCACTTGGACGGTTTCTGCATATTATAAAGCAAGAAATTATATGCTCGCTGGTGTAAAGAACTCATTTTTAACAATTTGTGGGTTGGACGTTTTCTGCTTAACTACGTCCAATTTATAAGTTCTGTTATCTACAATTATTTAACGATGTTTCTGGATGGATTTGAGTACAAGAGATTGGACTCAAATATTAATATTAAAATAGCAAATACGGATAGCTTATCGAACAAAGAAATAAGAGAAATAAATTATTATTATTCCATAGATACGAAGTATTAGGCGAATAAACTAGCGAAACTTATTTATTCTAAATAGGAAAATATTTATGAAGAGTATTGATTCTGATTTCTAACAGCAAATAATTATTAGTGATTATACATGAGAACTTTTCATAATTGTAAATAACATATACCAGGTGACTAAAAACTATATAGAAATACATAGATACTTTAATTATCTTACATGTGAGTAGGTAGGTACATTACACCTCCTTTTGTAAGAATGAAAATAATTGTAAAATGAATTTTCATTTAAATGGTATAAAACATTTGTATACATTATTATTTTATTTTAACACATTTAAATAGTTTCTTTTAGTCTCGATAGTCTTTCACTTCGTCTTATCGGTGTAGTCTCTGTGAAACTAGTCTCTTCACACTTTTTGGATTCACTATAATTATTGTCTTTATTATGTTTACAATCTATACTTAAATCTGTCTCATGTACATGTTTTCGTTTACTTTGACATATATTTAGTGTTAAACAATTTGTAATTTGTTGACAACTATGTGACGGATTTCTACGAAATCGTCGGTAAAAATATTTAATTATCCTGTATAAAATATAAAGTAACATACATTTTATCAAAAATAAGATTGCATAAGTGAAATAAGAACTATTTTTTATTGTGTCTGAAAAATTAATATTTGTTTCTGAGGTCATTTTCTCTAAATTATCTAGTTTATGGCTTGCTAAATTTAATGCATCTCGATCGAGATTATTTAATTGTAAGGGAACAAGGTGTAATTTGGATTCATTATTTATCTTAATATCATCACAACAGACTTCTGGAAGGGATAAATCTGGAATGATAGACTGAAAATTACTTTCTTTTGGATTTGAGACAGATATCAAAATAGTTGATCCGGTGTAAGTTTTGCAATTATTCGAAGTAGAAAAAATACCTGTGTTTGAAAGAACAATAGATATTGGCGTACTAGTCTGACAGCTTAAAGTTAAATCTGTTGGTTTGGGTAAAACATATATCCAAGAATTTGGTTTGTTTAATTTATGCCAAATTTCATATTCTGTTTGAATTATACGAGTATCGCAACTAGATGGTATGTTTGTTATTGAAGTTAACAATTCAGTTTCACAAATTGGATTAGTGTGTGTAAATCGGAAAGTATCAGGATTTTTGCAAATAAGTTTTTCTTCATCTAATGAATAACAGTCTTCTAATGTATCAATAGTAACATAAATGTTTCTATTTTCTGAAAGAACAAGATATTTGACAGATGGAAGAATAAAGGTAAGTCTCTTTAATGTTGGATGAATTATAGGAAGAGATATTAGTTTAAAAAGAGAATAAGGAGTATTACTAACCAAAGGTATACTAACCGTAATTAAAATCTTGTTATCAAAATATATATATTTAAGTAAAATGATATCGAAATATTTATGAGCATAATCGATAGTCAATGGAAATGGATAAGTCGATGTACTAGGTAAATGCGTTACCGTTTTAGATAATTCTTGAATTAGTTGCTCAGGTGTTATAACAGAAGGATGAAGGTTATTATTTCTTGCAAATAGAATAACGTTTATTAAAGTAGAATATTCTTGTTGTAATTCTGTTATAAAGAAAGTTAGTAAAGTAAAATGTTCTTCAATTTTTTGTTTTAAATCTAAATTAAAATATTTATTATTCATTTTATCTGTGTAATTGGTAATTGATTCAAAATTTTTATCAAAAATCACTTTGTTTCGGTCTAGATTTGTAATAGAGTTATTAAAATTTGCAATCGTGGCTTTTACTACATGAATTTGTTGTTTTAGTAAATCAAGAAGATGATTTTCGTTACTTTCAGCTTTGTTAATAGCATTATTGAAATTTTCAGCATCATCACTGTCTAAGGTACCGAATAAGGTCCTGAAAACAGATCCAATTGCATTAAATAGAGCGCGTTTTGGTCTAAAATGTTCATGCAGAATTATGTTTTTTAAAGTTTGTTCATCTTGAAAGAGTCTAGGTATGATTTGTCCTAAGAGTTTTAGTGAAGTATCACATAATCGTAATTCAATAAGAACTGGTTTGTTTTGACACAGTCTTAATGTTTTTTGATAGGTGAGATCTACAAAATTTAATTTGTCTGTAAAAGGTTGTAAAGGAATATGACTTAATATGTTCCAATGAGTTTCAATAAATTGAACATTTTTTATGTGTTCGTAATAGATTCCAGGTGATTTGTTGATAGGAGTATTGGTATATTTCTTGTGAATTTGTTCACTATTTGTCAGCCATATTATTGCATACCTGAAACAAAAGCATGTTTCAATCTATTCATGTGAACTTTTATTGGTTTTTTATTTACTAAAATTGTGCAATTGACAGGAGAATTTATCTCTAGAATTTTATAAGGTCCATTATAATTTTGTGTAAGTTTTTTGGTTTGACCCTTCTTTGTTTGCTCATTTTAGAGATATACTAATTGTCCTTCTAAGAAAACGGTGTCATTAATCTTTTGGTCATAATATTTTTTACTGACTACTTTAGATTCTAATAGATTCGTTTTTGCTAACTCATGAGATTTTCTAAGTTTAAGTGTTAAATTATCTAAATAATCTTCATATGTATATTTGAGTTCTACTGGTCGTATTATACTGCTAGGTAGATTAGGTGTATATCCAAATATTAGTTCATATGGTGTGAATTTGGTTGAAGTATGATTAGTTGTATTATATGAAAACATAGCAAAATCTAGCCATTCGTCCCAATCGGATTGATCAGCTTTAATATAATGTTTAAGGTAGTCTGCTAAAGTAGCGTGACTCCTTTCTAATGCAGCATTTGATTCTGGATGATAAGCAGTACAATTTATATGTCTGATTTTAAAAAGCTTGGCGATTTGAGAAAATAATTTGGAAGTAAAATCTCGGCCTTGATCAGTAACTATTATATCGGGTTTTCCAAACTTGCAAATAAATCCACGAACCAGATTTTCAGCGATAGTCTTGGTTTCATGATTCGGAATTGCGTAAGCTTGAGAAAATTTTGTTAAGTCATCTTGTAATGTTAATATGAACTTATTACCTGACTCGGTTAAAGGTAAAGGACCTACTATATCTAAAAATATTTTTTCTAATGGATTTGAGCTTGTTGTTGTTATCTCCATGGGCTTTACGAATTTTTTTCTAACGAGTTTATTTTTCTGACAAGATTCACAGGTTTTTATAAAGTTTTTAATATCATTTTTCATATTATTCCATTTGAAATGTTTTTTTATACGATTGTATGTCCGATGAAAACCAGAGTGTCCAGCCGTAGGACTAGTGTGATTCTCTTGTAATATTGTAGTTATTTCCTCAGGTTCAGGATTTGTTAGTATATCATGATAAATGATAATAGATATATCAGTTTTTCTAAAAATAAATCTAATCATAGATCTAATTTTTCCCCAACTTAATTTATCGTAGCTAAAAGTTATTCTGGGTAGGCAAATTTTTAATATTTTATCGTTTAATAACCAGTCTCTTAATTTTATTAGGGAATTAAATATATCTTCATAAGAGGTATTGTCCCAATAATTATTTTTTATAAATATGTAATAAAAGTTTTTATTTTGATCAGAAATATATATAATGTCATTTAGTCTTGGATTTTTGGCTTTCAATTTTTCTATATGACTGAATTGTTTATTTATTTGTTTCTGAACGATCTCATTAAAATTTAAATCTACGGAAACAAACAATGCTAAATTTTGTGAAAATGATGTAATCTTTTCATTTGTTTCTTTTATATTATCATTTGTTATTAATATAGTTTCGGATTTAGATAAGAAACTGTGAATAAGTGTCATTATTTTCTTTACTCATTTTGTTTATTTGTAAGGTGATTGTTGCCGGGTTTTTGTTTTCTTCGCAAATATTTGTTTCAGATATGGTTAAAGGAGGACGACTTAAACAATCAGCATTTTGATTTAATTTACCTGGTTTATAAATAATTTCATAGCTATATTCTTCTAATGCTAATCTCCACCTAACGAGTCTTGATCCGGGATCTTTTACATTAAATAGCCATGTGAGTGGTTTATGATCCGTATAAATGAAAAATTTATTTCCGTACAAATATGGTCTAAAGTGTTTAACACTCCATACAATTGCAAGTAATTCTTTTTCTGTTGTGCTATAGTTTGATTCCGCTTTGTTCAAGGTACGACTAGCATAAGCAATAGGTAAATCATCTGGTACTTTACCTTGAGAAAGTATGGACCCTATTGCATAATTACTAGCATCCGTTGTTAAGACAAAGGGTTTGGTAAAATCTGGATACTGAAGTATTGGTTCTGAACAAAGTATTGATTTCAGGTTCTCAAATGACTGTTGTTGAATGCTTGTCCAATTAAATTCAACATTTTTCCTCAGCAGTTTTGTTAAAGGTTGTGTTAAAGCACTGAAATTTTTTATAAAGCGTCTATAATAACCAGTGAGACCCAAAAAGCTCTTAATATCTTTTTGTGTTCTGGGTATAGGAAAATCTGTAACAGCACATACCTTTTTTTCGTCCGGTTTGACACCAAATTCAGTTATTAAATGTCCTAAATACATTACTTCGCGACGAAAAAATTCGCACTTATCTGGTTGTATTTTTAAGTTGAATGTAGACAATTTTTCGAATACTTCTTTTAATCTTTTATTATGATTTTCTAATGTATCGGCATGAATGACTATATCGTCGAGATAGACAAAACATCTGTAATTTTGTATTCCTGAGAGGACAGTATTCATTAGCCTTTGAAAAATACTGGGAGCATTTTTTAATCCAAATGGCATTCGTGAATATTGATAATGTCCAGACGGAGTTAAGAAAGCAGTCTTTGGAGAATCCTCAGGATCCATTTTGATCTGGTGAAATCCTGATGTTAAATCTATTGTTGAAAAATATTTTGAATGACCCAATTGGTCTAATATATCGACTATATTCGGAAGTGGAAATGAATCTCCTATAGTAATATCATTTAGTCGTCGATAGTCTATAACAATTCGCCATTTCTTCTTTGCTGAAGCATCGGCCTTTTTTGGCACAACCCAAAGGGGCGAATTCCATGGCGAAGTTGATTCTTCGATAATACCTTGATCTAGCATACCTTTTATTTGAGTTTCGACTTCATGTTTGTGTACTTCAGGATACCTGTATGATTTAGTGCTAATAGGTACATTAGAATTTAAAGGAATTTTGCAAGTTATGGCATTTGTACTGGTAAGTTGATCTCCTTCCAGATAAAAGATATGATTGTACTCCTTGCAAATAGAAATTAAAGATGATTTTTCTTCACTATTTAAATGATCTGTTCTCAAGGCATTTTTTAATTTAGCAATTCTGTTAGAATTCGTATTATCTTTATAAGAAGACATTTTTCGTATATTTGCATTGTTTTGTAAATTTGGAATTTTTTCTATTGCTACTTGAATATCGTTTAATTCAACATCCGTTTCAGTAGTGTTTACGATTGAGGTTAAAAAGAAATCATTTTTTACTTTAACAACACTAGGACATAAAAATACACCTTTAAAGATTTCGCGTTCGGGACATAATCCTTCGCTTAATTCATTATTTATTACTTTAATTTGAACAATTGTTTCAGTTCTTGCGGATAGAATAGTTTTATTACTTCTTGAGTTAGAATTAGAGTTTTGATTTAGTATAAGATCGTCTGAACAGGATTTTTCTTCTGAACAAGATTTTGATTTATGATTTCGTGAAGAGTTACAAGTTTTATTTGTGCATATCTCAGTGGATTTTACACATTTTGGACTTGAATTTTCTTTGGATTTAGAGTTAGATTTAGATTGAATTGGATTGGATAGTAGTTCTTCACTACTTAAGGTTGTTTGGATATCATTGGTTTCTAAATAAGAATGATCCTCTATGGATTTAGCATCATAAGGAAATATTTCATCGATATTAGAACTTGTCTCGATATTTTGATCTCTCAGAAATTCGTCATTGTCATTGTTTAATGGAAATTTTATATATTCAATTGGAATAGAACAATTTTTAAAGTTTAATTTATTTTCTTTATAATCAATTTGGCATTTATTTATTTCAAAAAAATCGCTACCTAATATACCGTCGAAATGAAGAGGAAAATCGTCTTCTACGACATAGAAAACATGAGTTTGGACAAAATCTTTTATCTTGAAATTTACGTTACAACTACATATAGTTTTATTTGGATTTAAGACATTTTTATCAATGCCTCGTAGAGTAATAGGCTTAGAATAAATTTTTGGAATGTTTAGTATTTTTGAATATTTAATTAAAGAAATATCTGCGCCTGTATCGATTAGAAACTTGCAAGAGGATGGATTAGAATTATTTACTAAGGGTAAATCTACATAGGAAGTGACTGAGAAGTTGATGGTTGTGATACGGCCTGAACTGAACGAACTCCTCGAGAATCGACCGTTGGTTGTCGAGGATTCTGGAAGTTTAAAGAATTTGTTGGATTTTTGTTTTTATTGTTAAATTCGCGTTTTCTACATTCTTCTATAACGTGACCTGGTTTTTTGCAGTATCTGCAAAAACGTTGGGAAGTGTTGGTATTTTCTTTTCTTAAGTTTGGAGGAAAATCAGAATTGGAATTTGAATTTGAAGGTTTATAATTTTGATTTTGAGAATTTGACCTTTGAAGATTTGAATTAGGATATTTTGGGTTTTGAAAACTAGAATTTTGAAGATGTCTAACATTTCTATCTGAATTGTTTTTATATCGACAGTTATTTGAGGAATGGTTATTTCGTTTGCAAATATTACAGAATGGTCTGAAAATTTCTTGTCTTGATAACTGTTCTTGTTCTTCGGCAATTGCTATAGCAACAGCTCTTTCTAAGGAATCTGGATTTCGGGCTTTGATTAAAATAGAGAGGTCTTTGTTTAATCCTCTAATAAAGACATTTAGTGCTTGAGTTTTTAAGAGTTTAGTACATGCATTTCTTGCATCTGGAGATAAGTCTGGATCAAGTGTATTTATTAATTTTATATAGCAATTTTCAACTTTATTTGCAAATGACATTACATTTTCACTGGGCATCTGACGTAAGGAATGTAATTCCAATTGCCACTGACCTTCAGTTCGGCGTTCAGAATAAGCATCTAATAAGAAGTCTTTTAAATCTTTCCATTCGTCAAATGTTCTGTTTCTAGTTATGGCCCTAGCTTTATCGGTTAATTTAGTTTCTATAATGGCTAATAAGATGGGTTTGGATTGCGGATTTACTAAATTGTATGCTTTATCACAATTGTCTATGAATTCGTATAATTTTGATTTTGTACCATCAAATCTAATGAGAAGTTTTTCAGCTATTTCAATTGATACTGACATTTTATTTGAATTAGAAGTAGAAGAATTTGAAAGAGAATTTGAGTCGGGAGAAGGTATTTGTTCGTCAAATAAGTTACTTATATCAGGATATAAAGTAGACATACGTTTACAAGATTTTTAAAATATGAGACAGAATTTAAGATAGAATGTACTTACAAGTAGAATATTGTTGTTGGTCGCATAGTCTATTATTCCACGGGTTCACCTCTACTTCCGATGGAACTACAATTGGGTTATGACTGGAACTGGATTTCGAACTGGATGTACTGGACCCCAATGTAATTAGTTGTAGTGGCGATTTTTCCACACTGACAGTTTTTTTTTTGAATGATTCCTCGAAGGAAACAAGTCAATTCAAAAATTCCTCAGCTCTCCTTCTATCAGCAATCAGAGGAACTCTGCTACTAATATCCCACGTTCTGACACCAAATTTTGTTATGGAATACTATGCGTTTATTTCTTCTCCGGACTAACTCTTTGTTTTGGAATTAAACAGAATATATTGACATGTATAAATTTATTATATTAGAGGATGAAAATTACACTGCCTGTTATTTCTTAAAACTATGAATTTATAAGTTCTGTTATCTACAATTATTTAACGATGTTTCTGGATGGATTTGAGTACAAGAGATTGGACTCAAATATTAATATTAAAATAGCAAATACGGATAGCTTATCGAACAAAGAAATAAGAGAAATAAATTATTATTATTCCATAGATACGAAGTATTAGGCGAATAAACTAGCGAAACTTATTTATTCTAAATAGGAAAATATTTATGAAGAGTATTGATTCTGATTTCTAACAGCAAATAATTATTAGTGATTATACATGAGAACTTTTCATAATTGTAAATAACATATACCAGGTGACTAAAAACTATATAGAAATACATAGATACTTTAATTATCTTACATGTGAGTAGGTAGGTACATTACATATCACTTCACTCTGAACTTAATTCGGTATCAACTAAATGGATAACAGCTTGTGAAAGTTGTCCAAAGTGGCTAAAGATGCAGACAAACATCAGTCAGTAAGTTGGGTTAGGTTTCGTTTTTTGGGTGGTATAAGATAATTGCCCCCTGAAAGCTTTGTGAAAAGAATAAATTACGTGGAATTGTTATAGAAGAGTTGAAATCATTGTATCACTCTAGAAGGACATTGTACTGATAAAAAAGATCAAGTATTGGCTAAAAGTTGTTGTTTTAAAAGTTAGGGACCGGATTTATCAAGTGAAGTGGTATGATTACTATATTACTGAAACTTCTGAAATAACTAAAACTAACCACACAAAACTTATACTACGAAATACAAATGATATTTGTTTCATGACCAACGCAACCCAATTTACCAAATCTGATCACCATTTGATCTTGTCGTAAACTCATTGTAAGTTCTACTGTCACTCAGTGTGTTTCTATCTATTTATGCGATTCCGTCTCGATGTTTCAAAATGGTAGTTCAATGGAAAAATATACACTAAATTTTAGTTTTACAAATTTTTATAGGAAACATCTTAATTTGTTTGTAAAATTTATCAAATTCGATTCTGAAGAATTCATATGCTTTAAATTGACGTCTGTCAAAAATATACTGCCACCACCTTTCTTAAATGACATTATGTGGTACTCTCTTTCCTTGTCTATGATGTGGTTTGTGATACATAATTTGAAAGCTCTTTTGTTACACAGCATGATCCTAGAAACAAGAATGACTTTCACTGGGTGTTAGTTTAAAATAATTTTCATAATAAAATGGTCCATTTTAAATCGGCACGATAGATTAGGACAAAAATATAAACACATACTGAGTCACAAAATAGCACAAGAACTTTTAAATAATATATCACATGTCACATATTATTAATCAAAAAAAATGTCGAAAGAATCATATGTAGCGATAAGACTACCAAAGAGAATTGAAACATACTCGGTTCGCTAATCCCAGTCCGAACTGTCTAGTGAATTTAGTAATTATTTTTTTGCGAATTTAGTTGCTTTTTGACAGACTAAAAGTGGCTGGAAATTACTATACGACCAAGCCATCTAGTTAGAATCTATGGAGAAGCTATGAGCATATTAACGTATGTATTAAAAACGGCGTAGGTGTTAGGGGCTAACTTTAATACCAATAAGGCGGTGGGATCAGGGCTAGACTCAATAATATTAAAACTACTATACAAATATGACTAGTTATTCAGAAGATTTAGTCATAATTGATCAATATTCATTTATCTTCTTTGTTGTAGGTTTCCGACAATGAACCTGTCAAAATATGCCCGAGCTAAGCGAATGGAGTATACTATTATAAAAATAATACATCAATCAACCATGGGGACTTATCGTCTATGCTTCGCCTAGCTCAGTATTTCAAGTGTGGATTCGTCTTGTCTTAAACTGGGGATTAAACCATGAATCCTTAGGTGATAGCAAATAAAACAATTATTTAACTAGACATATTGATTTAAAAAAATAATATTTAATTACCAAGTAATTTGGTAGTGAAATATTTCAAGTACCAAGAGATAACCCTGCCAATGCTTTACAGTAAATAAAATTTGACGATACTTATGGTACCATGGCATCGATCGGCCTTGCTAACAATTATCTGTGGCCTCCCAATTAACTAATTAGGTCTTCCAGAGCATGTTATTCCATATTACAATTGTGTGGTTTCCCAATTAGGTGGTTCCAGAAAGACCCCATAAAATCTTCAGTACAGCTAATAAACCCAATAATACAGCCAATAAACCTTGAATACGACTAATAAACTAAAATATAAGGAACAGCTTGTATTAGAGACACATCAAAAGGGGTTTAACTTTCTTGCATTTTACCAAATTACAATTAAACAAATAGCAGATGGCAAGGATAAAATGAAATATAATTATTATTACTTAGTTAAATTCTGTTAAGATTCCTACATGCATACAGATTGAACCAAATTAAAACGGAACATACAATTTAATACATGTCTGTTTGAACTGCATTTAAAATAGTGGACCAACATAAAACTTGGACAAAAATAAATCCATACCTGGGTATAGACATTGTATAAAATATCGTTCAACTGTCTGTCTCGCAACAAAGTTGTTTGCGTAAGACGGGTTTGTCTAAGGAGGCGATAATAGTTCAGGAAATAAAGCTCGAAAAAAGTTAAAACCTCTCAATTTTTTCGTCCTGCATGTATCCAGTTGAAATTTTAGCAGAAGGTAGGTAATAGCCCGAGGATCAAAATCTATATCGAACCGAAGTGCGCTGATGGGTTTTAGGGTGAAAACTACCCCTAATTGTCAAACATTATAAAATAACATATTAAACCTGAATATGGTTTGAAAAAATTTGGTTTGAATTAATTAAATAATGATAGTTTCGTGCTTTTGAATAAAGTTCCATCATATTTCAACCCTTAAAAAACGACTTTTATTAGAGATTAATATAAAAAAATTAGTAATGCGAAGAAAATGATTTCACCTTGGAACGATTTGCATAAAAATTTGGAATTAAGCTCAACTCACCCTCTGCTTTATAGTTTATGTCATGCCGATGAACCCTGATTGTTCTTAGGGGTGAAAACTACCCTTAATTTTAAAAAATTGTAAAATAATATTACAAATCTTAAGATGAGTGAAATTTGGTTTGGATTAGTTAAATAGTGAGTTTTTTATACTTTAAAATACAAATTCATATATTTTCAACCCTTAAAAATCAATTGTTATGAGTGCTATAGGCGAAAACAATTTTTTGCCAAAATTTTGCAAAATTTTTAACTTTTGAAAATCACCCTTTACAACATTGCAGTTTTTATAAACTAATTTATAAGATATAAATTGAAAAAAGTAGAATTAAATACAAAAAAAAATTATCAACATAAAAAGGCACCATATATTCTTATACATTTACATAAATAGTTGAAAATATTTACATTTATAGGTAAAACAATTATAATATTAATTTTATTCGTCATCAATTACATCTTCATCGTGATCTATGTCATCCTCATCTTCTTCAATTATTGGCGGACTGTTATTGCACCCTTCACCTGAGCACCCAAAACAAGTAGAGTTACAGTATAAACCAACTTTTCTGCACCCATATGAAACGCCGCATCTTTTTTTGCATTGGCAAAAAATAATTTTCAAAAATTTATCGGGTGCAGGTTGTTTGTTCATGCGTACGGGTAATAACAAACCATCTTTGGAATACCATCCCCAATCTGTTGCTCTGATATTTTCATTGCCAAGCCATAGACATATGAGCAAATGTTTTATTCTGTTGTATGGGATTTCAAAATAAGAATGCTTAAAATTTCGAATGTATAACGCCCCACTAGCTAATATACCGGTTTTGTAGATTATTATGCTCCGAAATGTACTGTACTATACTAATGGAATTTTCCGGAAAAAAATTAACTGGTTTTTTTAACGTATTTCCTTTAATTTTTAACGATAGAGTGTTTCTTCAAAAACGATTTGTAGAGGTTTTTATTAGCTACAAGGATCTGTAAATTAAATCTTTTTGGAACCCTTGGTTTTTAAATGGGGTGAGTTTAAAGGGCTCGAAAAAGATGGTGCTTGATCGTAAATCGATGCTTTAAACGGCTATATCTCGCCAAATATTCATTGTACAACAAATCTAAATAAAGAGTAATTTTAGTCATTAAAAAAGCTACTATTTGGTAATTTTTATTTTTTTCATATATTCAGTATTTTCGGGCATATTTAAAAAAAGAAGGGTAAAAAATATGAAATTGTAAATCGTTTCTCGCTTTAAGCTGTACTTTTTCTGAAACTAAGCATTTTTAATGGGTCAAACTTCTTGGACGTATTAACAATACATCTACAAAGGGAATTGCAGAAGGGTGAAGATCGATTTTAATTATGGTGGTGGTTAGGGTGTTGTTTTCCTCGATTTTTTCGTAAAAAATGAGGTATTGACCTTATTTTTTTATGATAGGTCTATTTATGCTCTTTAAAAAAGGTTTTGTGAGTTTTCTTCCAAAAATGCATCATTTTCCCGATATTTGACTTTGAATCTTTCAAATTTGGCATTTGAAGAAAACCGCTGAACATTGATATTGTATTTGTAATTGTATTTGTCTTTTTAAAAGCTACAAATTTGTTCTCTACAATTTTTTTGATAAAATGCACCATTTTCGAGTTATTCGCGAAAAATCGATTAAAAACGTGGATTTTTTCGTCTAAAAGTTGTTACTTTCAATCGCGAATAACTTGAAAAATTTCATTTTATAAAAAAATGTATGGCACATTTTTTGTTTAGAATAACTTTTCTAATCGAAACCTGTAGTTAAAACGTAAAAAAAAATTTCACCCCGGAGATGGGGTGGCAACCACCCCCTAGGCTTTGGTGCACTTTGGTTCGATATAGATTTTGATCCTTAGGCTATTACCTACCTTCTGTTAAATTTCAAGTCAATCCACGCCGCAGGAAAAAATTGCGAGGTGAAATGCTACATTTCCTGGACTGTAACTGGTTTGACAGCATAATAAAATCGTAGATTTATGTGTAGCTTTCAATTTTTATGAGTTCAGAATCCAGCAGCCCGCTGAAGTATGGGATTTTTTATAATATAATTATTTGACAATCTTTTGTTGGCCAACCAGCTACGGCAGAATTGAGCCGAAATACATTATATTCCTATGTTCCGAATTTATTTCGTTCAATCTGTATAACTGAAAACATGTTTTGGAAAGAAGTAAGGTTATGAACGTTGAAAATACTGTCAGAATATAAATTACTATGAAAGTACTCACCCCAAGAGAATTCTGCAGACCATAATTTGAAGCTTATAATAATTTTTGCCTTCTTTTATAAATTTCAAAAACACGGAAAAAAATATATTCCCACTACATTACAGAAAGTATGGAGACTAAAATGAAGTTAGCACAGATGACATAGGACGTATGCCTATGATGGAATTAGCACTTCTGTCAACATAAAATAGAATATTTAGTCTACCGGACAGAAAGAGAGAGGGAGAATATTTATTCTACGGGCCAGAAAAAGAGAGAAAAGAAAGACAGAGGGCGCCAACTACTTTTTGAAGAAAAAATAGTAAAAACTAAACTGGAGGTAAAGGAATTAATAAATTAATAAAGAAATTAAAATAAAATAATTATTTAAATATAAATTAATAAGGATGTGACGTTTATAACGTTAGATATAGTTATTAAAATATGTCGATAGAATTAAAATATGTCGAGAGATCAAGAAAGGGGTACGGCAGGGCTGTATCTTGTCTTCTATTCTCTTTAATATATACTCAGAAGAACTATTTAAGACAGCGCTGGAGGAAAGAACAGAAGGAGCTCGGATAGCTAGCTCGCTCAGACGGTGAGACTTGCTACTGTGCAGACGTGTCTAGGATCACAGTCTAAACCAGCTACGAACTTCTTACACGCTAAGGTCCCAGCGACTGACGGCAAACATTTAGCCCAACCAAATCCGGTCGGCGGTCAACTGAACGGTTGACGTTGGCTGAAATTTTTCATGTAGAGAAAAATAAGGATATCAGTGATTTAGTCTTTGTCAAGACTAATTCTCTTGATAAATCAGAATTTACTAACAAATTAACTAAAATAATTTCAGGTTCTAACCCTTTTAGGAAAGATTTCCCACTTCATAGAAGCCTATTTAAATCCAGGAGAAATAGGCCCACCTCAAGGAGAGGTGGTCCCGCCCAGGATTCGAAGTTACAAAATAACTTAGACGAAAATACGAACAAAAATCAGGAAGACAACAGCATAATGGCTGAGAATACTATTGAAATAATGGAGGAAGAACCTTTTCAGCCAGTGAAAAGGAATAGAAGGAATTCTAATGAGGATAACAGACCAAAACCGACAACAAGCTCCGGAACCGGATCCGGAGTTGTAACAAAAAATAGGTACCAAGTGTTGGAAACGGTTCCAACTGAAGAAAGAAACATTAAGGAAAAGAAGGAAAGGATCCCTCCATTAGTCATCGCTGGACAAATTAGTAGCTACTCTGCATTTATTAAGGATGTAGCTCAACTTCTAGGCCACAGAGAATTCCAAATCGCACCGGCAGGAAAAGCCGGTACAAGAATATTCACCAAATCTATGCAAGACTACGAAAAACTAAAGCATGACTTCATACAGACAAACACGGCATTCCATACATATACAAGAAAATCAGAAGTAACCAAGAAACTGGTCATGAAAGCTGCCCCAGGAATGGACCTCGACGATGTGGAGGCAGAACTTAGGGAACAAGGAATTGTTGCCAAAGTAACACACATGAAGACAACCAAAGAAGGCAAGTCCAGCAAATCCTATCTACTACAGGTCGACAAGTCCCAGGATCTTAAGGAAGTAAAGAAGATTAACGGTCTACAAAATATACGTGTCAGATGGGACACGTACTCCAAACCAACAAGGGCAACGCAGTGCTATAACTGCCAAAACTTCGGCCACTCAGCGAGGAATTGTTTCAGAACGCCAAGATGCATGAAATGCGCGGCAAACCACCCTACAAGAAACTGTCCACTACCCAAGGATAGATCAAACAAGGTCCTATGTTGCAACTGCGGAGGTGAACATACATCTAACTACCCGATGTGTGCAAAACACATTGAGTACTTAGACCAACAGGCAGCCAGAAGAAACAGGAACGCACCACAACCAAAAGTAGTGCCTCCACCTCATCCTTCTGCGTTCAGAACTACACTCAGCGGTGTCTCCTATGCCCAAACAGCAAAAGGAACACAATCACAACCACAACAGAGATCCACATCAGAGGACATCAAAAATTCATGGGCTGAGATCAACAAGATCGTTAACGTGGAAAAAATGGTAGCACTTCTACAGGATATGAAGAGAGAACTAATGTCAGCGAAGTCCTTTGCAGAACAAGCAATGGTATTTATGAAGTATGAAGATCTCTACAATGCCAATTAAACATCTGAAGATACTGCAACACAACATAGCCTCACTACGGCTAAGAATCAACGAACTGCGGGAGACAGTGATAAGACACAATCCGGACATCATCTGCCTCTCGGAAACACTCTACATGACGACAACACAACTGCCAAGAATAACAAATTATGATGGAATCGGAAGAAGAGACGAACCAAACAAAAGAGGAGTGGCTATTTATGTTAAAAATAACATCGAATGGAACCAAATAGCCGTAGACACAAACGAATTTGAAAATATAGGAGTAAAAATCGGAAACACTAATATTTTCTCTATTTACAGGAAACATTCGGAGATTCTAGCAATTGAAGAAATAGATGCCATGCTTAATTCAGCACCAACCGTCGTCTTAGCGGGGGATTTCAACGCCAAACATGAAGCCTGGGGATGCTATACAAATACAAGACCCGGCATAACACTACTAAGATACACAGAAGACAGGAACAAAATGATATTTGCTCCAGACGAACCCACAAGAATCAACCCTCAGAGAGATCAACACAACTCAACGTTGGACTTTTTCATCACAAAAGACGTCATTATAGAAGATGTAAGAGCCTACTTTGAATGCAGTTCGGATCACAAACCAGTGATAGGAAAGATGACTTCAAGAATTGACTTACCAACAATAGAACCGGTAGAAAGATGGAGATGGAAGGATGCAAATTGGCCAAATTATAGAAGACAACTTAATCAAATAGAGATGAAAAGAGAATTCCAATCCATAGAAGAAGTCGAAGGAAAAATAGAAGAACTAACAAGAAAAATACAACAAGCCATGGAGGACAACGTACCAAAATCAATGACGAACAACAAAGGACTAATTATCCCTACGGAACTGCAGGACATCATCAAGGACAGAAATAAGGCCAGAAGAGCATTCCAAAGAACAAGAAGACAGGAATTCAAGGACTATGGAGACGCACTATCAGAAGAAATAAGGGTAAGACTGAGGAGTCTTACTGAAAACCAGTGGCATAACAACATAAGGAAAGCTGAAGAACAACATGGAAACGTCTGGAAAATGCTGAAAGCCAAAAGAAGAGGGAAACAAAAGATGCCACAAATCATCGACGAAGAAGGAACTCACTTCGAAACACAAGGAAAAGTGGATGCAATAGCAAGAAGATTAGCAGCTACGCATAGACAAAACCAAAACATGTCAGATGCAAGAACAAGACAAGAAGTAGAAGAAGAATACAACAGAATAAAAAGAAGAAACATATTCCAAATAGAAGAAGAAGACTACACCAGCCCATACGAAGTAGGAAGAATCATCAGGAAACTTAAAGGAAGCAGAGCCCCAGGACACGAAGGAATCCACAACATCACACTAAAGGAACTTCCAAAGAAGATAATTGTCCAACTCTACTACATCTACAAATTTTGCTTGGAAAAAGGACACTTTCCAAGCAATTGGAAACACGCAAAAATTATTCCCCTCCTAAAACCCAGGAAAGACGGAAGAAGACCGGAAAACTATAGGCCTATTTCTCTCCTAGAAACAATGGGAAAAATACTAGAAAAAATAATCTTCAAGAGACTGACAAAACATGCTGATAGAAGAAGAATTATCCAAGAAGACCAATTCGGATTTAGAAGAGGAAGAAATTGCGAACTACAACTGGCAAGAATAATCAGCGATACGAAAATCAAGTTCAACAGGAAACAAAAAACAGGATTAGCTATATTGGATATAGAAAAGGCATACGACACGGTTTGGAAAAAGGCACTTATCTTCAAAATGGACAGAGCTAGACTCCCACATTATTTAATTAACATATGTGATACATACCTATCTAATAGAACCTTTCAAATTTCAGCTGACCAAAAGATGTCAACAATACAAGAAATTCAGGAAGGAATGCCTCAGGGCAGCATCCTATCTCCATTACTCTACAATATATTTGTTTCAGATTTACCTACAGATCATAGAACTTCCACAGCTCTATATGCAGACGACACAGCGGTTTATGCATCCGGAAAAGATGACAGAAGAGTTATAAGAAATATGGAAAACCACTTAGAAAAAATCACAGAGTACACTGAAAAATGGAAGATAAAAATCAACGCGGAGAAGACACAATTCATCATGTTCACCCAAGAGACGAGACCACCACCGAACGAGATAACAGTAGGAGGAAACAGAATACAGGCAGCAGATTCAGTCAAATATTTAGGAGTCCACCTCGATAGAAGGCTTAACTTCAGGATTCACGCAGAAAAAACCAAGGTAAAAGGTAATATTGCTAAGAAATTGATACTTCCTTTTGTTCACAGGTCCAGCCCCCTATCGAAGGCCAAGAAAATCCAGTTATACCAGGCCTACGTGAGGTCGGTGATGTTGTATGCAGTCCCAGTATGGAGTTCACTAGCGGAGACCCACTGGAGGAAATTAGAAACCACAGAGACAGCGTGTTACCGGATAATCGAAGGTTCACCATGGGAACAGAGAATCACGAATGCAACCATCAAAGAAAGGCTCCAGTACACACCACTGAGGGAGGTGGCTGAGAACAGGACAAGATACTTCTTCCACCAGGCCACAAGAAGACTCCAAAAGACCAGGGATATCCTCGAGAAGAACAGGATCCAGAGGATACATAGACAAACCCACAGACTGATCGACCACCTGATCAGGGTCTAGCCGGATGGTTGCCGGAAAACAGCCAAGCAGGGAAGTAGGTACGATGCCATAAAAAGTACCTACAGAAAAAGACGAGGAAACCACCCAGAGAAGTCCAGGATGCCGAAAGGAGATCAAATCAGAAGAAGATGGTGCAAAAGCGGAACATCAGGAAGAAAGAAGGCTAAAATATCTTAAGTTGACATGTATATATTATTAGGGCAATAAATGTTTTTATTTTTATTTTTATTTTTATTTTTATTTTTATAGAACAGAAGGCATAAAGATAAATGGAGAAATAATTAATAACATAAGGTATGCTGATGACACTGTGGTTCTAGCAAGTAGCATGGAGGAACTAAGTTGCCTAATGAGTAAGATACAAAAAACAAGTGCACAATACGGACTCAGACTAAATATCACAAAAACCAAATGGATGTTAGTAAGCAAAACCCAACAACCATCACAGCAACTGATATTAGACAATGAAAGAATTGAACACGTGGATTCGTTCATTTACTTGGGAACAACAGTTAACTCAAATTGGGATCAAGCGAAGGAAATACGTATAAGAGTAGAAAAGGCAAGAGCATCGTTCACTAGCTTGAAGTAAATTTCCACCTCTAAAAGCCTCACCCTACCTCTCAAAATTCGACTTCTGAAATGTTATGTATTCACGGTTTTGTTATATGGAATGGAGGCGTGGACAATGACCGCAACATTGATGAAAAAAGTAGAGGCCTTCGGAATATGGGCTTACCGACGTATATTACGTATATCCTGAACTGAGCATGTGACCAACGAAGAGGTAATACGCCGGATAGGTAAAGAGAGAGAGGTAGGAATAAGTATAAAGAAAAGAAAGTTGGAATACTTGGGTCACGTTATGAGACATAATAAATATAGAGTACTACAGCTAATCGTTCAAGGGAAAATAGACAGCAGAAGGGGCCCAGGGAGAAGACACTCGTGGCTCCAAAACTTGCGGCAATGGTTCGGATTGTCATCTGCTGAACTATTCAGATCTGCCGTAAACAAAGTCAGAATAGTCATGTTGATTGCCAACGTTCGGAACGGACAAGGCACATGAAGAAGAAGAAGAAGTCGATAGAATCATATTATTGAGAGATGCAAATAAAAAGAAATGAATTATGCCATGTGAATATGAAAATTTATTAAAATAAACTGGCCTGTTCGAGCGTTTTCCATAAAAGTTAAAAACTACTAAATTTTTAGGTGTGAATTACATATTGGTTTATAAGTTTTTTTAACTGATAAAAGAGTTTTTAAATCACGTATTACTTGTCATATGAAAATAATATCAACGGATGGTACCGGTCCGTCATTTAGAACGATTACGTGACTAGAACATCATCAAACAATTTATGGTTGCCTTAATTTAGGTAGCTTAAACTGGATTTGCAGCTAAGACAAAATCTTTAATGGTGGCAAGAACCCAAACGATTTAAATATGAGACTACATATTTAAGACCAATGTTGACTGCCATCTTTTAGATCTCACATCTTGTTAAGTATCTTCTTGATGGTATGTGCCTTTTGATCTTAAATCTCTTGCTATTTGGGCTAGTCTTTCACCATTCATTTGTAAAATGTTGGCTGGCTACCATAAGCATAATTTACAAAAAAATAATTGAAGGACTAATTTTACCCCTTTTTGGCTACGTCCCTGATTATTAATTTCCATTTTAATTGGCTGTGTTTTTCTGTAATTTTTAACCATTTCACAAGAGTATATTTTTAATTATTTGACATAAATAACCCAAAAACCGACAGTTCAGTAGAAATATGCAACTCCATTAACTAGTTTATGATGGTACCAGTGTTCAAGGCCACCTATTTTATTTTTATGGTCAATCGTTTGTTTTATAAGTGGTTACGTCATTTTGTTGTTGCTTGAATAACCAGTAATAATATTATGCAAACTAATTTAAATACAGTGTAAAATAACTAACCATACGTCACATAGAGTTTCTATATTTATTTAGAATGGATAATTTAATGGTAAAGAAAAAAGTACTGTACTACGTAACAAAACAATACCTTGTTGAATACAATTGATGGATAGAAAGGAATTTGAAACGAAAAGAGGCATCCAGACCGAATTGAAAATTAAAATAAGTAAAAATGTCAAATTCAAAATAGTTTGATACATGCCAGGAAAAACACAGACAGGCTCAAAATACCAACAAATCACACCAAAGATAGCCAATGTATTATCCTACGTAGTTGACATATAAAATATTTCACAAATTCGGATAATTTATTATGTAATTGAACATTTTGTGGAGATTTTATACTGAGTGACCAAAAAAGGTAAATATCAACTTATCTTACCACATCGACAAACAACAAGTGATAAAATTTTCAGGTTTATCAGTTTTTTGTGTGAATTGTTTTATGATAAAGAAGCATTCAGTTTTCATGAGTTTACGGTGTTCTCAAAATGCTTAGAGTACGTAGAATTTACCTCATGTCCCATTTTGAGAGTGGTCGAATTGTCTAGTTTACGTGAAGCTTGTCTATCGATAAGAGAAGTTTCTAGGAGGACCAACAGATCTTTACGCAGTATACTGAAGTATGAACAAGCATAGACTCAGGAACGCCGAGGACACCGAGCGAGGGGTTCTGGACGTCAGCGTCACTTATTCTGTTAGTGAAACCATTGCCCCTAGAAGTCCGACACCAGAGGAGGATGGCACGGTGGCTGCTACTGCGTGGGGCATCACCTCTCATTCGGGCATTTGACAGGCAGGGAAGAGGGGCCTTGCATTGCAGTATTCTACCGCCGATGCTAAACGGCGCAGGAAGATGGACACTAGAAAACATGGAATTATAAACGAGAGTAAGACTAGAATTTCAACAGATAAAACAATAGGCTGGACTAGATGAATACAACTATCCCATGATAGAACGACGGAGGAAAGATGAAGAGGTCTATGTCCTAAGATGTACGTTCTTAGCAGAGTAAATAGAATCTATAGAAACAAAATCAAAAGAAAAAGTTAGAGCAGGTTAATCTTTAGCAAAAGAATACTTGAAATTCGAAGAATTGCATTAATTGTGGATAATTTGCATTGTTGGCCACCCCACGAAACGCCATAGAAAACGAACAACCAAATTGATATTTCTACAAAAAAATACATTTTAATAATTTGTAATAGACGATACAGGAAACTTTACAACAAATATTTATTTAATAAATATTTTGATTTGGCTCTAAAATCAATAGTCTGTTTTTCTAACGCAAATCTTCTTCAAAGTCAGTTTTTCTAAAAATAAACTATGGTCGGATTTAATAAACTAGTGTTATGCATGATGTCACTCTATGTTCAGTGTTGAAGGTACTTTCTAAATCACTGTCAATGTCAAATTTTACATAACGAACAGGTAGCTAACAACCGCTTACGAAACTTCCAAAGGTTATTATACTATCGAGGAATTCGCATAATCACCTTAGGACTGTCGAATTATTATACATGACATTATAAAATTATTATACTAGAACTTATTTCAAGGAATCCAAAACGTTTAATTTTTTTAGAACACGAGTATATTCAAACAGATATGTTATAGGCGAGCGTCGAACATCCAAAAGTGCTTTAGTTTTCGATAAACACCTAACACGCTAGCTACCGAGCAAATTTGGTACCAAAATGTGTTCGTAATAAAAATTGGCAGAACTTTTCTAAATAAATTTTTTTTGTTCGGAGTGGGGAACATATAAATAAACAAGAAAAATGCAAAATGCAAAAATTATGATTTTATAATTGTAATAAAATTTTATATTTAATTGCGATATCTCGGCTCGGTTAAGATATTCCGATTTCCAATTTTGACACAATATAGAGGTATAGTAAATGACCGTTTTAGAGTGTTTGGACGACAAGTAATTTTCCTTGTCACGATGGATTGGCGTGATGTTGGATATTGTGTGTATGTGGGCTGTATCCATCAGCCCACATACACACAATATCCAACATCACGCCAATTAAGGACAGAATCCTAACCCTCAGTAGGAAGTATGTCCTAAGAACCATAGCTGGCTCGAACAACCGAGCAAAACAAATACTAAAGACACCTTGCACACATAGAGGGCAAATACTCACCAGGCATCCCGCAAAAAAAGTTCCATTCCCTCCAGCTAAACTTCTGCACAACGCTGGACCTGAACTTCCTGATGAGTATTTTGAAATCTTAGAATCTTTCCCCATATACTATCGCAGATAAGCTGCGCACCAAAAACGCTAATAAAGAGCCGCTCCTACTGTATGGCTGGTAACCCTGAAGTACCTCACAGCATGCTAGGCGACCCCAATTCCTCTTCTTGTGCGTTCACGATTCTTATCGATCACAAAACAAGCCACCTTCTTTTCCCCCTTCTTCCTTAGCAGTCCTCTGCTTCTTAGGCCGCGTTTCGATCAGTGACGTCTTGTCTCGTAACCACCACAACTCCGTCAAAAAAAAGGAGTTCCCCGTTCCTTGAAGAGGCGTAAGCCTAAACAAGGTTAAAACTCAAGGTTAGTTAGATGGATTTAGTTCTCTTACCCTCTACTTCCATATCGGACCGGAGCCCTCTGGGTTGCTTTTACTTGGTGGTGGGGGGTTAACGCCACCACTCTTCGGGGATGAAAAACATACGTAAAACATAAACATAAAACATTGACTAATTCTAATCAACTATTATTCTATTCAGTTTTTTCACTAGTCAAAGTCAATACTTTTTGAGTTAATTGCGAGTGAAAATATTCATTTTTTAAAATAAAACGTATGTTTTCAGCCAGCTTTTCACAAATAACTCAAAAAGTAAGTGTTTATACAAATAATATTCTTTGCAAAAATGCTTATAGCTTTATATATATATATATATATATATATATATATATATATATATATATATATATATATATATATACTTTATATTAAGTCTATAGACTTATATATAATTATATTAAGGCTATATTAAGACCCAGTCGAAGCAGGGATGTAGCTCATAAAAAGACAGTTTTTATTTGTCTAATTCCAAATCCAATATTTTAAAGTGAAATAACCAAAAATTACCAAAAAGCACTTTTCGGGAAAAACCCATCAAAAGTGATATTTAAGCTTTATAAAAAGTTTTTAACAGAAAAACGTGAAAATCATTCCCTAATTAGCACCCCAAATAAAATTAATCATCACCACTTATTTAGATTTAGATAATCTTTAAGTTAATAAAATAATTGATTTTTTAAAAATTGTACCATGATTTTACCTCTTTTCTCTTTTATATTAGCGTTAAAGTTTGTCGACAGCATTAGCGATCGAAATATAAGGGGGTAAAAAGTATACTTGCATGTTATTTTTCATAATTACTTGAAGGTAGGTAATTGGTTCTCCATAGATGACGAATATATAACCCACCTGAAAATAAAAAAAAAATCATTAAAATAAGAGAATATAAGCAATATCAATCTTCAAATAAACGAAGTCTTATTTTTGGTAAGATAATGAAAATAAATAAAATTCGCATTCAATTTCGAAGTATCTTTCTGGAGCACGTGCATGTCCTAGCTAGACTGTAAGTCCGAGCTCGTCAGTACACCACTCAGGACATACTGCGTGGGGAAGTTTTTTCATCCCCAACATAGCGCTCGTCAAGCTAATAGTGGAGGTCAAATGGGTATATGGGACGATGGATATGGATGATGTAAAAAATATATAAACAAATACGAGTAAACACCGGCAGATCAACTGAAAACGTGACATAGGAGCTGCAGCTATGTCATTGTTGTACAACTGTAGATTTGTTGATTGAACATAACACACGTGCACACACTCACACTTAAACATCAACTAAACATAAACATACACCCGTGCACATCTAGCAAATCACCAGACAGTCGTACCATACCTGACTCATCATATAGCGATATTTGTTCCAGAATCCAGAGATGTAACACCATATCGACTAACAGACTCGTGGCATAGAGATAAATTGTTGCCTAAGCGATGTTCCAGAAAGCTGGCGAATTCTGGGGGATTATAGCTTCAAGGGACTCACGAGTTTATAACTAAAACTGTAGGCGATGAGAGAGAGAGAGAGAGAACAAAAAAGCGAGATCCGTTACGGAATCTATATCTGCCCTAAGTAGGTCTTGATAACGAAAATAAGGATACTTCAAGCTAACCAACACAGTAAGGTAGCTTCCGCAAAACTGACTATTGCTATGAGAGGAATCGATGTCGACTTGAAACTCGAACTCTATCTATACCAGGGTCAAACAAAAGGGTCATCGGGTGTTGACGGGGAGCTTATATGTAGCAGGTGTGCTGAACACAATAGCTAATGGAAGATATGCAATATGCCCTTCAAGAATTTCTCTCCAGTCGCCTTTCTCCGCCAAGCACGTTTTCCAAAATTTCCATCCTTGTTATCAAGGAACCTTCTTCTGGATCTTCCTCTTCTTTTCTCTCCTATCAACTTATCAAGGAGCGTTTTTCTAGCTGGGTTAGTTTGTTCCATCCGTATTATATACCCTACCCAGCTCAGACGTTCTATTTTAATGTAATTTACGATATTTAGTTCTTGGTATATTCTATAAAGTTCCAAGTTCTATCTTTTTCTCCACACTCCATTGCCATTCACCGCTCCACAGCTTTACCTTACTATTTGTCTTTCGAGACATCCTAACATGTTTTCATTATTTGTTGTTAGAGTCCAGTCCTTTGAACCATATGTTTACCTTTGTATACCTCGAAGTTGTGAATTTAAAAAGAAGAGTCCAAAATAGCACCTGTTGGCCGCACAAATTCTGCGGTTTATCTCTGCCGTAGTGTTATCTTCAGTGTTGACGAGCGCTCCCACCCACGTAGGATCACATTCTTTGACTGCTTTGATGACGTCCTTTTCTATAACAAGTGGCTGTAGGATTTGTGGTTGATTGCTTTTCACGTATTTCGTTTTGTTGGTATTAATTATTATTATTAAGCCCATTTTTGTAGCCGCTTATTTCAGTGCTACATACTCTTCTTGTACAGCGTTTTCCGTTCTCCCACCACCACTGATATATTATATATTGGACCGGTACGTGGTGGTTGTGATTTGTGGCATACTTATTACTATTTCAGAGCCAGATTGAACAGTTTACAGTAGAGAGAACCTCCCTGGTGCCAACCGTTATTGTTTTAAAAGGTTCAGACAGTTCCCCCTGTATTTGTACTCTACTTTTAAATTTGTTAAGGGTTAGTTTTGTTAAACTTACCAACTGACTTGGTACTTCTAAGTCTTTCATTGCTCTGAACATTTCTCTTCTATTTACAGAATCGTCGGCTGTCGTGTAGTCTATAGATATGTGGTGCGTATATGTAATATTCCAGTGTTTTTTCTAAAATTTCAGTTAAATATATAACAGATTTTTCCAGACGTTCCTAAAATTTTTTGTTTTGTCTTTTTAGGCGTTTTAGATACCAATAGGTACATCGTAAAAAACGGAATGACATGAATTATTCACCGTTGGCACAACTTAATAGGCCTCTAGGCTTAAGATATTTGGTTCGATAGTATTTCGAATACATTATACCGTCTGAACGGACTGTTAAGCCGAAGGATAATTTTTTATTTAATTTGTAATACATACTTAATACATTATATTTTTGCAATTGCACTTATACGCAACTTCTAATCAAATCTAGATTTATTATCAAAATACTCGTTATAGTTAATTTCTTTAGTCAAAACAAATTTATTTAGTTAAAATTGTTTTTATTTTAATAACAACTAACTAGTAATTGGCTACAAATCATAGACTGATTGTTGTAAATCAACATTTTTATAATCGGGACCGTAAATCTTTACCAGTACGTCATTAAAAGTTTACCAGATCCAAGACATACTTTTAATATATCATTATTTTATCCCAAATATGAAAATAAAAACAGAGTAGGCATGGTTTTAAGTAAATAAATAATATATTTTGTTGTTTTGAAGAACGATTGCGGACTCCAAAAGAGTGCACTATAAGTTAACTCTCAAAATCTTCCAGAACGATTTCCGAAGTGGAAATTGAAACATCAAAATAAACTTGTTTTAAATAAAATTGTGGCTGATTCCCGGTAAAAATAGTAAACTCGAATGAACTTTAAATTACGCCACAAAAACTCCTTACATTAATCGTCTAAATATATTTACTCTAAATCACTTAACCCTCTAACCGTTTTTTTAAATGGTTCAAAATATCTGACACCGGTAATTTCAAAAATTCTAATTTTTTAAAGTTTTTTTTTAATATTTATTGAAGTTTAAAAAATAAGGTAGACTGTCTGTAGACGGACATAACGGTTTAAGCGTAGAACATTAGAAGAGTTATTTGAGAGAAGAGAAGTGTTATTTGACTAGAATAACTAAAGAAATGATTTTTACTGTTGAAATAAAAACAAAAATGTAACAAAATATAAAAAGTCAGAAAAGAAAACAATACAAAAATAAATATAAAAAAAATAGTGCACTATGAGGGAAGTCATAGAAGCATTTTTTTTCTGGTGTAATACATAGACTTATCAGACTTCTCTTAAAATATTTGTACCTTCTCTTTCTGGTTTTGTCATGTTCACCTAGGTCATGATCTATACCGTCATATAGCATATCATCTGGATAACGCGAGTTTGGTGAAGTCGTAGACATATTGGGTTGACTTGTCCGATTCGAGTGTCTTCCTACAGCACATATTGGTGCATATTTGAAGAGACCTGCAGCTATATATACGACGTAGAAGATAGGCATTGGCCACTGCCGTGTCAATCCTGTGATAAAATATCCGTAACATGGAATTTCGAGTCTTCAGTCGAACGTGGTACTTGTCCATTAGACCCACCCATAAGATCAATGTACCACTTTTTTCTTCAGTCATAAAAAACTGCTTTCTTTGGTTGTGGTTTATCAAGTGCTCGTTTGAATGGCTGCTGTCCTACATAAGTGTAGGCATATATCTTTCCAAAGCACAGTACTTAGTTCAATGCCATATGCCAACCCTATATATTCCACAGTATAACTTTTTTCCTTTTTTTGGTTAGTTGCTTCTCTTTACCAGCTGGTAATTTACAGTTACCAATTTGATTGGCTTTAATAATTCCCAATGAATAAATAACCCGTGCGCTAAGATACACTAGTCATGGATACGAAGTGTAAAAGTTATCGAAGTAGATAATGTAGTTTTTGAAGTCAGGGATAATCTGAGATCTGAGACAAACTTTGACGCTGCACTAAGATCAGGATTTACACAGTACAGATGTGAGAGTTAGAGATATACATGCACGTAGATAACCAAAGTATGTGTTTCAGAAGGCGCCAGAGTAACGTTACCAATTCGAATAGCACGGCTTGTAAAGTGACTTGATCTAACATTAAAAAACGAACTGTTTTATTTTCTAAATTCCCATTTGCTTCATTCAAATGGCAAAATTACAGCCGTTGGTAGGCAGCAACCAACCACAAGCGTGTGTAGTAATTAAAGCAGACTAAATTCTCTTTTGCCTTATTTCATTTCATTGTAGTTATTAGTAAAACACCTATTTTTATCGTGTCATGTTTAGAATATTAGATTTATTCTCAAATAATTTTTCTATGCTAAAGCATGTCTCAATTCTTAATAATTATAAGGTTCTGAAACTGATTTTGGTGGCATATCTAAGTTAAATACTATGTTTGTATGGGAATGAGCCACAATTGATTGTAATGAAATTACATTTTACCTAAAGAATTTGACGTTTTGATTTCCACTCCGGAAATCGTTCTCAAAAAGATTATTAAATAATTTAGTTGAACAAAGGTGTGTATAATAATCCCCAATATTAGCGGAATAAGAAATCCAGTATACACATCATCCCCTATCATACACAATACATATGCAACACACACCACACGTTCACTAAACAGGAACATTCTACACATATAAACATTTACAGCACATAATAACAATACTGAACACTTAGATATAATCAGAGTTTGAATTTTCAATAGGGAAAAACATTCACCTCACATTTTTTCAGACAAATGTGGCTGTTGCTTATAAAACCGTGGGCAAAAGTGAATCAACCTCCAATTTTGTTGACATGACATAAGCTTGTCAATAATCTTGGCGATTAAAGATAAAAATACGTTTATTGACGTTTCAATTTCCACTTCGGAAATCGTTCTCAAAATACAAACAGTAAATTAAACAAATTTTGTTTTTTGTTACATAGTGAAAAATTCTTCTAATCATTAAATTTTATCTGACTCATTTATATTGACATACATTATGCATTTTAAAGTAGACGACTTTAAAATGATATTGCCAATATTGTTGAGTTGCGCTCCTGGGACGACTTTACTTATAAGATAGTTCATTCGATTACATGAAATCAACATTAACTTGAGAATATCCGTTAGAAAAAAATCATAGCATGTAATTCGTCTTTAAAAAGACAAACACATGACATGATGACAGTAAAATTCTCCTGTTAGTGATTCCATAGTAAATTATGAGGGAAAAACCAGGAAAAAATCCTCATAATACTATCCCTACATTGTAAGTATTTGTTCGTGAATTTAGTTTACCTTCAACAAACATCAAAATTCTGATTTTATATGTTACGTTATTTAAAAAAAAACATAAATGATGTATCCTCCATATGTTACTGACTTACTAATACTGGTATTTTCTTATTAATAACTTCCTCTCTCAATATTGGTAACCATAGTAATATGAACATAGGGTTCAATGGAATAATTCAAATGTAGTCCTAAAAGAAACGGATGGTAAAAAAAAGAAAAATCAAAGAAGCGGCTCTAATTATGCTAAATGAGGCCAATTGTGTCGCAAATTCCTCGGCAGAATGTAGTAGGATCTGGTTACCAATATTGAAAGAGGAAGTTATTAATAAGAAAATACCAGTATTAGTAAGTCAGTAACATATGGAGGATACATCATTTATGATTTTTTTTAAATGACGTAACATATAAAATCAGAATTTTGATGTTTGTTGAAGGTAAACTAAATTTACGAACAAATACTTACAATGTCGGGATAGTATTATGAGGTTTTTTTCCTGGTTTTTCCCTCATAATTTACTATGGAATCACTAACAGGAGAATTTTACTGTCATCGTGTCATGTGTTTGTCTTTTTAAAGACGAATTACATGCTATGATTTTATACTAACGAATATTCTCAAGTTAAAGTTGATTTCATGTAATCGAATGAACTATCTTATAAGTAAAGTCGTCCCAGGAGCGCAACTCAACAATCTTGGCAATATCATTTTAAAGTCGTCTACTTTAAAATGCATAATGTATGTCTGAATTGTCAATATAAATGAGTCAGATAAAATTAAATGATTAGAAGAATTTTTCACTATGTAACAAAAAACAAAATTTGTTTAATTTACTGTTTGTATTCTGAGAACGATTTCCGAAGTGGAAATTGAAACATCAATAAACGTATTTTTATATTTAATTGTTGCTTATTCCCAGTTAAATAGTAATTAATTTACAATGCCACAAGAAAATAGCTTCAGAACAATAATAATCTTGGCGGTTATACACACCTTTTTTCAACTAAATTATTTAATAATCTTTTCAAGTAAATTGTAATTGTCATTACAACCAATAGTTGCTCATTCCTATACAAACATAGTATTTAACTTAATAATTTATATCCTTTCTGCTAAAGGTGGCCTATGGCACGTACAAGTAAGCACATTTCTGGCAGGCTGACAGTATTGCCACCTCTAATGTTGCATACTGGAAATGTAGTCGACCATGTACATATACGATTAAAGCGATGACGCACAGGTAATAACATACGGTCCAGACTTTACTTCATCCCATTCAAATTGTACATATTCTTCTGACTTGCAAATGCTGGAAGTTATTTTTAGAAGAAATTAAAAATGTAATTGAAAGTGAAAACATGTTATCTCAACGCACATCGAAAAGTTTACTAACAGTTGACGGGTAAAGACGTAAATATTTTGTAGAACTATTAATCATAGGAGATGACAGTGCAATTATATCGAATGCAAACTAAATGCTGAAATTGAACACTAACGTCTTTGACCAAAGAAAACGATATATAATCTCTCTTTATCTGCAATGTCAACGTATTGTAGGTAGTAAATGAATAAAGCCTTTTAGTTAATCTTTTACAGCGAATCCAACTACACTCAAACCATAAAAAAGTAATGAGTAATACATGCAAATATCAAATACATGCGAATAAATAGTTGCATTCTATTGGTCGACTGATCCTTCAGATGTTTACTTACATTTTATGTTTAAGTTTGTGCTTTGAAGCGAAGCTTTCATACTGGCGTTGTAATAATTGTAGTAAAATGCAGAGCAGATCATTACGATACGAGATAGTTGGAAAGGTAGTACATTATGCAACAAGTAGACATTTATTTTAATTATAAAACAAAACTGTATATGTCTACTAATAATCTTTATTTATATCATATTAGTGCAGAATATTAAATATGGAAAACCAGCATACATGTGCTTTGTAGACTTAAAAAGTGCTTTTGACAGGATGAAGCAAAATGACATCTTAAATTTTTTACAAGCTGAACAAATAGACCATCAGATAATAAGGACAATTAATGAAATTAACAAGAACAACAAGACCAGAGTTATAATGCCAACAGGAGAAACAGAATGCATAGAACTAAAAGGAGGAATCCGCCAAGGAGACTCGCTCATCCCGTGATGAATCAAATAATTCACGAAGTAAGACAACGACACTGATATCACATGGGAGAGCATAAAATCACGATTCTATGCTATGCCCATGATGCAGTACTAATTGCTGATAACGAAGATGTCCTACAAAGGCAGCTCCACACCTTCAATATCACAGCAAACAAACTTTATATGAGAATATCAGTAGAAAAAACTAAATGTATAGTGATCAGTAAAGAGCCGCGTAGATGCAAACTAGAAATAGACGGCAAAATTGTAGAAAAAGTAATGAAATTCAATTACCTAGGAGTAGAGATCACTAGTGAGAGGGATATAAGAACAGACACCACAAGGCAAGCATCAAAAGCGGCAAAAGTAAGTGGTTGCCTCCGAGAAACCATATATGTAGAAACAAATATCTGAGCACGGAAAGCAAAATGAAAGTATACAAGACAACAGTAAGACCAATCCTAACATATGCAGCGGAGACAAGGACCGATACAAGAAAGACGAAACAACAAATCAACAATATCGAAATGAAAGTATTAAGATCAATAGCGGGCATATCATTAAGAGACAGACAAACCATCAGAAGTCTACGCGAACAATGCAAAATTCAAAATATTAACAGGTGGATAAAAACAAGAACAAAAAAAACTGGAACGAACATGTAAACCGAATGTACAATCAACAACGACTGAAACATAATAAGAGGCAGACAAACAAGAGTAATCCTAGCCGCACGAATAATAAGAAGAAGAAGACCAAAATTTTGCTGTCTTTATTATGACATTTTCATTGAATTATGAGAGCGCGACAGTGCAACGTTGCCGTAAGTTTGTCGTCAGTTTCAAGCATTTTACACAATTTTTCAAACAATTTAAATGTAAAATTTAATATTCTGCACTAATATGATATAAATAAAGATTATTAGTAGACATATACAGTTTTGTTTTATAATTAAAATAAATGTTTACTTGTTGCATAATGTACTACCTTTCCAACTATTTCGTATCGTAATGATCTGCTCTGCATTTTACTACAATTACTACAACGCCAGTATGAAAGCTTCGCTTCAAAGCACAAACTTAAGGCCGTTCCTTGCGTTTCTGGGCATACCTAAGTTCCAATGTAAAAGTTTATATCAAATAACGCAAAAACTATGGCAGATATTGAGATGATTCTTTTTTTATATGAAAGGTCTTAAAAAGTTCTAGTGCACTATTTGATTGTAAATTAATAAATTGTTTAAACAATATTTTTTTTTTAAATATTTTTAGTTAAAATAAACGTAAAAATTTTTTTTTTGAAATAGGGCACTACAGAATTTTACCCACTTTCCGAATCTGTTTTTATTTTTAACATAAAGTGTAAGACAAAGCAGCTATTTCATATAAACTATTTAAAAAATGTTAAATTGTGCTAAATGTACTCTCTCTCTCGGTCAGTACAAGCTGTCCTTGTTGATAGTTTCTAGACTCTCGCCGACGAGTAGGTAAGAAAGTTGGAGGGTCATAAATAATGTTGAATAACATTATTAGGGCTTATTTCGACTTTTGACTAGTTTTGACAAACCAGTGTGTTTTGTTGTTTTTAAAATGGGTAGTTCGCGAAGACGTTTATGCTCCGGACGAAAAAGTCGACGACGATTGAGGAAATTTTATATAAATAAGCAGTAAGTACCTATAATTTGATTAAATTTTTATATGAATAGAAATATTTTCTGTTGAGTTGTGACATTTTCCTTCTAAATGCTTATACTGTTTTTATAATAATACTATTGTTTCAATATTTACTTATATAATTATAATTTATTATGTAGAAACAGAGTAGAATTTTGGTTAATCGGTCAGTACATTTTGTTGTATTTCAATCAGAATTATTATTTTCTTTTCTTCTTTACATGAGCTCAGAGTATCAGAGCTCAGAGCTCAGTGTTTGTTGCGTTTACTAGCGATCCAAGATAAGTGAATTCTTTGACTTGCTCAAAGGTATGGTTGTTAATTTGAATTATCTGTTGGAAAACCAACCTATATTTGGTTTTTTCTCATTTACCATTTCTAATTAGGACCACAAGTCCTAATTCACTTGCCGCGTCCGCAAGCCTTGTAAAACACTGCACCATGTCTCTTATGGTTCTATTAAAAATAGTTACATTCATTATAATATTGTATTTTCTGGTTGCCTTTTCCAAGGCAACATTAAAGAAGAGACAAGCCAGCGCCTCCCCCTTTCTTATACCATCATTAACGTCAAAGCACATGGAGTTTTCTCCTTCAATTCTAACGCACGAACTCACGTTTTACATTGTTAGTTGGGTCAACTTAACTAACTTCGGTGGGATCCCAACCAAAGTCTATCATTGCTTAACACTGTCATAGGCTGTCATAACGTGTATCTATGTTATATTCTAGTGACTTTTCTAGAATCTGCCCATGTGTTTGAATTTGATGTATAGTTGATTATGCAGCAGTAAATCAACAATATCCTTTGTAAAATGTTTGTCTTTCAAACAATACATTGCCGAAGATTTTATACGCAGATGCTAACAGAGTAATGCCTCTATAGTTCTTACAATCCAGCTGATAGCCCTTTATGCAACGCATATTATTTAATTTAGCTACTCTTCTGGTACCAATTCATTCTGCCATATAAGTACTATTAGTTTATAGATTACTGCAAAAAGTTGATCATCACCTTTTCATACATTTCCCAGCAGATTTAATCGATTCCTGTGGCTTTATTTACTTTATGTTTTAAGACGGCATTTGACACTTCTATTATTGTTGGGTATTCACTATGTAGTTGACAATGTAGATTTTGTTGATTGTCTATGTTGTAACCTCCTTCAATATCGTGTATATAATGTATTATATAAATAGATATAATATGATATAATAACAATGTACCTATACTCGTAATATGATATAATCCGTATAAAACGTCTTCCGACGTCCATTTTTCATTGAATTCGGTTGTTCCATTGTTCTTTAAGTACTTTCGAGCGCATTGAGTTTTTTATTCGTTCCATCCGTGTTTTCTACGGTAGTCCTTTCTTCTGGATTCCTGTAGTTGTTCATAGATGTACTTGTTTCGGGAGTCTACTGTCTTTCATTCATTGGACATGTCCGTACCATTTGAGATGCCTTCATTGTATGCCATCCATGACTGTACCTTCTATTCTCATACTTTATTGCATCCATTTCAGCGACATATCTTTCTTCGATGTCTCTGTTAATCGTCTCGTTTCACAACCGTGTAAATAAAAGCATGCTTTTTACCATAGTTTCATGGGTTCTAGTTCTAGAGAGAGCATGTCAGCTGAGCCAAAACGAAAAACAATCCTCCTGATTGCTTCCACTGGAATAAACTTGATTGTTTAACTGGGCCCGGACTACCTTCTTCTAATTCTTTAAACTCCCGTTTTGAAATTAATAATAATCATTATTTTGTCTAATTACCTATTTAGTTGTCAAGACAGATACATTGTTACCTAAAGAAGTGAAAGTGGTTCAATTTAGAAATTATATCGTAAATAATAAAGATTTGAAAACTAATGCATATATTCCTCCCGCGATTTGAGCTACTAATTTTATAAATCGCACCACTAATAGACGTAAATCCCTTCATTTTAATTTCATGAATGATTTCATTCGCCACATCTCAACATTTTCCATTTCAGAATATTTATCATCAAACTGTAATATACGTTAAAAGCCAATTTGTCAGCAAAAAAACAATAACAAAAGAAAATATAAGACATAAAAAAACCAATACACTTATATCTTGTTATACATTATTTTGTTATAAAATTTTATAAAAGTTTGTCTTCGATTTAATTGTTATGAATTATTTACAGGACGATTATTTGTTACCTGTATGTACCCTTGCTAAAATGTAAATTAATTATTCAATAAATAATATTATTCTGGTATACTCGTATTATTCTAATTACCCCATAATCGCAATGAATAGAAGACCTCCCGCTCGCTTTATTGTATACACCCAAGACTTCACAATAGGGGATTGTAAGTAGGTAAAAATATAAAATTTAGTACCAGATGACGTTTAAAATATTCTTCGTGAATGGATTTTGTTTTCGTAAAGAAAGATATTTTTGAAATAGATAGCTCACTGAATTTTACCGTTAGGATTATCGAGGATGGGCCTTAAACATAAAATTTAAGTAAACATCTGAAGGATCAGTCGACCAATAGAATGCAACTATTTATTCGCATGTATTTGATATTTGCATGTATTACTCATTACTTTTTTATGGTTTGAGTGTAGTTGGATTCGCTGTAAAAGATTAACTAAAAGGCTTTATTCATTTACTATCTACAATACGTTGACATTGCAGATAAAGAGAGATTATATATCGTTTTCGTTGGTCAACTGTTGCCATTTATGTAAAGTCAGACAAAAAGGTGGGTTCAAATTAAACCATGGTTTTTGGTGCAGTACGAAGTTTGTTTTTAGTTTTGCTTATAGCCGCTTAGAGGGCGCCACCAATAAAATCTTCCGACACAAATGTAACCTCAATATTTTGTTCACATAAATCGAGAGTTTCATTGCGATACAAGTCGTATAAAGACAGTGAATTTTTTAAATTAGGAAGCCGGTCGAAAAATAAATTTTAGCCTAGAACATTTTCAAGCAATAATTTTTTACAATTTTCGAGGAAGACTGTCCGATCAGCACTGTCCCGCTGAAATGATTTCTGTGTTTGGGAATGAAGCATCAGACCATTCAACTATTTGCCGCTGGTATTACGAATTTCAACGTAGTCGCTCCAGTCTCAGCCACGAATCCAGAGCAGGTCCACCCAAAACAGCAGCCACACAGCAATACATTGATACGGTTCGTCAGCTAATTCAGGATGACCGCCAGGAGATAGTAGCATTTTTGGACATTTCAAAGACCTCGATCCGAAAGATCCTACATGAAGAACTGGGTGTTACGAAGTTGGTTTCTCGTTGGATCTCTCATTTCCTATCAGAAGAGCAAAAAGTGCTTCGCGTCAATTGATGTCGAAAATCATTGAAACGGTTTAAAAAAGGAAGCTCAAAAAACGTTTATAGTATTGTTAGTGGCGATGAATCTTGGATTTACTCCTACGAACCGAAAAATAAATGCCGGTCGCTGTTTGGGTATTTCACGATAAGGAAAAACCAACAAAAGTGATCCATTCTCGAAGTGTGTCAAAGATAATGGTCGCAACTATTGTGTTAAGTCTGGTCATGTGGCAGCAATTGCTTTAGATGATCTAAGAACGGTTCATCAACGGGAATTATCCTACATCAGGACAATGCAAGTGCTCACACTGCGTGTGCAGCGATTCCATTTGCCAGCAGATGCCATCGATGCGAAGGTTTCAACTGTTTTAACAATTGCTTTGACTTTTGGTGCAAAACTATATCGATCTTGGTGGGACATATTTTTAAAAGCAATAAAGTACTTTAAGTCTTTATGGCTATATGAAAAACTAAAAAGACAACCCTCGTAAATGTAAGATATATCCCATATGCATCATTACATTTTTTTAAGGATTGCGAGTACCGGTCAAAACTGTAGATTTATATAATGTAGTTTTAGGCAGATCAAATGCCAATTAAAAGTGCCGCAGAATTAATTAAAAAAAATTTAATAAGTAATAAAATTATTTTATTCAATTTTTAAAATACATATTTAAATTTTCAAAAAATAAAAAACATTGTATAAAACTTCGCGCTAGTCTACGGTACCGCCTACAGTCCCACTTTTTTTATTATTAGAGCGTATTATAGAGCGACCTAAAAAAATCGTGATTTAGCGTAAAGTAACTTGTTACAATTTTTTGTTTTGTCTAAAACACAATTTAATTTAATTAATTTAATTTATGTCCCTCGACACCTAACGGTAGAAGAGGAACGATTATGTGTGTGTAACAACTGAATGAAAATAAAAAACTCAAAAAGAGTACTGCTGGATAAATTATTGACATAATATATGCAGAAATCATTATTCGAGAATGTAATTATAATGTATCAGAAGCAAGAGTATTCAAGGTTAAATCTCCTATTTATTCTATGTCAAGTAAATTTGCTCTAAATGTGATTGCTCTAAAGTGCGACAAATTGGTGACATGTTTTTCTCTTTCAATTCTCTTTTAATCCCAGTCATAGGCTTAAGGAGAAAAATATATCTATATTTTTAAATTATATATTAATAAATATATTAAGGAGAAAAGACTATAAAGACTGAAAGAGATAGGGAAAAGAGAAAAAATATACCCATACAACGGAGTATCGAAGGACCCGATTAAGGTTTTGAACTTACCCCAAATTTAAAATCCAAGCTGGAAATACCAATCATTAAGTGATTTACATATTCGCCGGACTTGAACCCGATTGAACTGGGAAAGACCTGGACGTGCTAGGTAGAATATTAAGGTAAAAAATTAGACTAATTATAATACCGAAGTGAGACCTGCTCCAATTAATATATGGGATAATCTGCCTCAAGCAATGATCGATATACTCGAAGTATAAGAAGTTGGATATCTGCAGATAGACTCTGGTAGGAAATATACGTTTTTGCGTTTCTTTGAAATTGTCTGTATGTTTAAATTTGGCTTTTATTGTATTTAGTGACAGACTAAATTCTCAGCTTGTTTCAATTACTTTCGAGAGTAATAACTGCGAAGTCGTCAATATTTTCCGCAATAAATGCGCTGCCATCTTGATAACTAATTAAAAGGGCTTAACAATCAAGTGTAATTATGTGCAATAAAGCCTCTTTGTTGTTTGTCCTTTCGTTCCGATTCTGTTGCTCTAGAAAATCTCATCTGAAAATACTTCCCGCTAATGGAAAAGTTTTCTTTTCTTTGGAAAACTTTCTTTTGATTTGAATTAAAGTTTATTATAATTTAATAATATCCTTTGCTGCAACTTCCGATTCCTATGTATTATTCAGTTGATTCTTTTTGTGTACAAGATTGTTTACGAATAATTTTTGTTCCTATGTTTGTTAACTAAAACGAATAATTTTTAATGTAGTTTTTAGGATTTGATGCCTTAGTGGGATATTGGTAATAAGCAGAAATTCATATTCCAAAGTTTGTTTAAAACACTCTATAAATTTTGTATACTATCAAAAGAAAATACAGCTAGTTTTTCCCGTCGCGCCGAGTCCCGCGACCTCTATACATACATATACTTGTCGAAACCATACATAAGATATTTAAGAAGTTACAATTTCTTATAATATTGCATAAATATATGATTTTGTGTTCTAAAAATATTTTTTTAGTATTAAAAAAATTGATTTTTTCACATATAAGAGAATTTAGAAAAATTGGTTATAAATAACATTTCTTTATTGTAACTATATAAATGAATAAATGAAAATATCCACAAAAAGGCGGCTTAAGAAATGTTTGTACATCCCGTAGTCATTAGCTGCTTTGTTTTGGATAATTTGGAAATGAAAATACGATAACTAGTATTATTTTAACACTGTACTCCAGTTTAAAAAAAAGAAAGCAAATTTAGTCCACTAGAACCCAAGATATGTCATTATTTTTTCTGAGCGCTCTATTTTGAAATCGTGTGAGATTTATTGGAGACTACGGCTGGCCCTTTAGTTGGTTACTCCCACTCGTTTTACTCTAGTTGAAATGCAAAGTACTTTAAACTCCGGTATAAAAAATGTTCAATAATTTCTGATAAACAATTGGTTAATTTCAGCCATTCATGGTATTAATTTACGTAACAGTGATTAAAAAAGGCTATCTTGGCTCCTAGGAGTCGTAGGTTCCATATGTCGGAGTTATTGTAAATGTTTAAAAGTTTAAAAAGTGGTACTGCAAAGTTGTTTTGCAGTTTTTTGCTAAAAAATGGAATGGACAAACGAAGTTATTTTTGATTTTTTAAATTTGTATCAAAATGAAACAAATTTATGGAATTCTACGGCACCAGAGCATAAGAAACGGAACCGATATATACGATGTATGGAACCGAATAAAAAATCAATAGAAGAATAGTACTATTTCGATTAAAGAATTAAAAAAGAAGAGAAATAATTTAATGCCGACATACAAAAGGCAAAAAACAAAAGTTGGAGAATCGATGGGAACTATAAGTGGGGCTGATGATGTTTACAAGCCTGAGTGGCCTTTTTATGATATAATCAAACAATACTGTCACGGACCTACACAGACTGTCACGGACCGTAGGAAGAGCTCTGTCTGCGATGATCTGTAGAATCGCCGATCGTGGGAAGCCACTAAGAGAGAGATTGCAAAATTAAATAGTTAGGAGAAAAACCGGTGTTACGGACGCAGTTAAAAGAATTACAACGCTGAAATGAAACTGGACAGGACATGTTGCCAGAGTCAGAGATGGAAGATAAACTAAGAAAATTTTAGAATGGAGACCTAGACACGATGCTTATCGTAATAGAAGAGATACGGCGACATCAAGCGCATCCAGCACAACTAGATTCATGGTGCTCAAGATCGGAAGCAATGGAATTATTTAAGGAAGGTCTATGTTCAGCAGTGAACTCAAAATGGCTAATGATGATGATGACAATTATTTTTGTTAATTATGTAAGCAAGTGTAAAGTCTTAATATATGTTATATTTGGCTTGTAACAATAAGGTATACAAAATTGTTAGAAGTGTAAATGATGGTTTATGATCAATAGTATATCATAAAGTGAAAGATATTTTAGTGGGATGTTGGAAAAAAAGTAACATTTTATATTATGGGTACTTCTTAAAATGACATATTTACAAAAACTTCCGGAAATCGTTCGGTTTGATTATTATAGTAATGAGAAAATATATTTTATTGTACCCTTGAAAATGCCATAAAATTATAAAATCTACAAATTTTTTGGGGGCAAAGGTGAGCAAAACAGTTTGTTCTAGAAAATATGTTATTCAGTAAAAACATTTTATAAAATATCATCATAAAATAGCATCTTTAGCTGAATTTCTATGCTTCCAATCGGTGCATGACTAAGTAAATTTTTAAATGAGCTGAAGTGTCTTGAAATGGGTAATATAATTTTTACCGCAGGGCTTGTATATATACAAAATTACACATTATACTCGTACATACTGCAACATGTGTTTTTAAAGTATAACAAAGCCCACACATAGAAAGTTTTATTAGAAATTCGGCATGTTAATTTGTATGATAACCCAAACAAAATTCGCGAATGTTTAGTTCATAAACTGTTGTCGTGTTTATTCTGTGCCGATTTCCTTTTATACAGTATGTCCTGCTATAAAAAGATCTTGTTTGTATACATTATCTTAAAACCCACTTTTCCTATACTATTTTTTTTACGTTATGTCAATTTTAAATCTAAAACAAACCGAATTTTCCATGTTGTTGTCGGAGCAAATGGCTTAGATCTTAAAGTTTATCACGTCATTTTGTGCCAAAACAAACTTTATTCTGAACAAAATGAATGGTAACAATTTATTTTTATATCAAAGTGTACCAAATCAGTATACACTAATTGGTGCCAAAAGGTATCAAATCTATATTAGCCAATAAACCGCAGTATACGTGATCACATAACATTTGTCAGTTTCAACTAACCTCTAAATTTAACCTAAATCACATAGAAAGTTGTGTAGACATATAATACAAATACACTGACTGCTGCAATACATTACTGTTCCCACAGTGCGAGAGAGAAAACTGACGCAAAGCAGTAACTGCATATTTTTCTAATAGGCCGGGTTTATCGACCACGTAACCTTCCCATTGGTCATTTGGGTCACGTGGTCCAAAAATCCGACCCATTAGAAAGAGATGCAGTGACTACTTTGCGTTAGTTTTCTCTGTGGCAATGGTGGAACGACGCTTTATTGCAACTCCTAATCTATTTGTATTATATGTCTATGATTTTGTAACTATTTCTCTAAAAAAAAGGTAAAACAAAACACAAACATCTAAATAAAAGTAAGACGAATTTTAAAGAGCAGTTTTTTTGGAAACGTAGAACCTACAAAAAAGTGTCAAGTCAGCGTGGAAGAAAAATGTTTTGAAAAACCAAAAATATTCACAGAAAGCTTCTTTGATCCCTAAACTGTCTTGTAAACACACCAGTAAAATGTGATGCGTAGCTGACAACTGAAATTTCCCCATTTCACAATCACGTTTTTAAGAGTATAAAACAGCAGTTTCACATAGAATCTTTATAAATTCGTATATTACAGTGAGTGGTGTACAACAGCGACATCCCAACCCAGGCAGGCATGAAGGAGATACTAAGAAACTAACAACCAAATATTCCGTACAAGGAAGTCAAAAAGCAATACGAGTCAGCAGGGCAACCGTTTTAGACATATTAAACGCGGCTTGTGGAATACATAGCTAAACACAAACTTGAAAATAATAGTCTAAGAGCCAGTGGGCGGCTACCTATATGTATTTGACGATACCTGGATTTTTGTACAGTGAGACCCCTATACCTACTATACATGAGATATAGAGTCACTAAGCTCCAGGTGGCCGACTTGGCGGGCGCTCATGTAAGACAGGTATCGATTTTTGGCCAATTTTATAAGTATTTGACGACGTCTGCCGCTTTGAAATTTGAAAATATATTAATATTATTATCGGAAAATAACAATGGCAGACCATTATCGCGCGGTTTTCATTGCGGCAGACAATTTTGAAAGTGCTCAAAAAAATAAAATTTTCAAAGTAATTGACCAGATCTGCCATTAATATATTTCATTTATTAGGGTATTAAAAACTTATATTGATCATGGCAGACGTCTTCATGGTGGACATACTTCAGTAGACAAGAAAATCTTAACTATAATCCGGTCAGATGTATTTGTATGACGTTCCCTGTTTCATATCAATATCATTTACGTTCAGCGTCCTTGTATTGTATTCATAGCAATTAATACTTCATTTTGCAAATTATGGACTAAAATTTAGAAATTTGATGATAAAATAGTCAATTTATTTGATTTTTTTTTTAAATTTATTCACAACAAAATTGAAAAAAATGAATCATGAATTACAAAAAATATTTTCTTTTATTGATTTGAATTTTTATTCATCTTCATCGGAATCATTTGTCTCCAGGTGGGACTCCTCTTCATCATCCTATGATTCGGAATCTGTAAAAATAAAGCATAAATTATTAAATAAAAGTCAATCGTAAATTGATCTGAACACATTCGGTAAAGAATTAATTATTATGAACTTACCAGGAACTTGGGTGATTAAATCACTGACAGAAGTTGGGAGTTGATCTCCTTCAAACCATTTGAATGTAAATTTCTCGTCTTGCTCTATCCAACCAAACTCTAATGGATCCAATGTCGTAGAAATATAATGCGCTCTCAGAAGTTGTTGATAAAGCTCACTTTTACATGGTGGTATTGAGCTTGCATCAAAATTCGAAATTTTTTTGCTGAAATTTTCATTGACATCGGAAGCCTTATAATTATTGACGAAAAGTTGGTATCTTCCATCATCAACGTCAACAGATTTTTTTGCATTATTAAGTTGGCAGGTAAACTTTTGAATGCTGTTAAATACCTGTTGTAACTGGTCCTCTGTCAAATTTTCTTCACCAAGAGTAGCAAATGCTTCTTGAACTTCAGTATTTTTCTTCAATAAGGTAAAAGGTCTTCTTTTCCCTTTATTAAAGAAAGCCGGATTAAAATCACATCCTGTGAACGCATGGAAGCCGATTAAGCTTTTGGCTAGCAATTCACCAAGCTCTTTGTAAATTTTTGTGATCTGAATATACCTTTCCTTATTTCCGGCGCCATTGAGCATCCAAACATTAGAATTGGCATATTGTAATCGTGTCATATTACCAATCATTATAATTAAAATATCAGTATCATAGGCACTAATAACAATATTCGACTGCTCTGTGATATTGCAAGCATGATACACAATCTTAGTATCAGCTTCTTCATGTGAGGTACAACATAAACTTTCAACTACACTTGATTGGATCTTGTTATCTACATTTTGATATGATTGACAAGTTCGGAAATTTATGAAAATTTGTCGGTTACCCAAAAATGATTTCATTTCCTCACTAGACCAGTGTTTTGTAATAAAATCTACCAAAGCTTCCTTGAATCCACTCCGTAAGATTTCCAGAACGAAGTATAAGCTAGAATGAGTACAATAGCGATTCATAGAGAATAAAAGAAAGATAGCTATAGACAGTCTATGCATACTTCTGACTGGATAATAGCTAAGATTTTCTTGTCTACTGAAGTATGTCCACCATGAAGACGTCTGCCATGATCAATATAAGTTTTTAAGACCCTAATAAATGAAATATATTAATGGCAGATCTGGTCAATTACTTTGAAAATTTTATTTTTTTGAGCACTTTCAAAATTGTCTGCCGCAATGAAAACCGCGCGATAATGGTCTGCCATTGTTATTTTCCGATAATAATATTAATATATTTTCAAATTTCAAAGCGGCAGACGTCGTCAAATACTTATAAAATTGGCCAAAAATCGATACCTGTCTTACCTGAGCGCCCGCCAAGTCGGCCACCTGGAGCTTAGTGACTCTCCATCTCATGTACAGTAGGTATAGGGGTCTCACTGTACAAAAATCCAGGTATCGTCAAATACATATAGGTAGCCGCCCACTAGCTCTTAGACTATAAGCCATTGTTTCTAGAGTGTAGGAGTAGTGCCAGAGTATCAGAGATCATGATTGGTTCTTAGGAATAAAATAGAACAACACCATAACTCATTCAAATACCGTTCGAAACATTAGGGGCGATCAGGTGCTCCTGACATAAGATAACAGAAAGTATTTACTTGCTAACTTAAGTATTAAAATAATGTGGAAATGTTTTGCATCTTTGCATTTCCTTAGCATCTTATGTCTCTGTGAATTTTGTAACGAAATTCAATTTGGGTTTAAGCTCAATACAATATGGACTGACGCAGTGGCTGCGGTAATTTTTCGACAAAGATGAGGTTTATTCTTGACCCAAATTTAAAAATATAACGCATTTTTCATCCATTTGAGAGAACAGCCGGAAAACTCTATTACGATTAACTTTGATATAATACAAAATCAGCCTCTACCCAGCACACAAATAGGTGAAGCATACTAGAGAAAAGCAAATTTGGTATTATCTTTCTGATATTACTATTTGTGATCGAGAAGGAAAACTAAATAAGAATAACGTATTTTTCTACACATGGTTAGAATCAGATTATGGTAGAGCTTCTACCGAAATAACATGTTTGTGGAACTTTTTTAACCAGTATATTTTGAAGAAAAAGAATATAGAACATAAAGATAATTTGCTGACAGCTGTTAGTCTCAAAATAAGAACTATTTAGTGCTGTTTATGTTAGTTTTTGGGCAAGTAAATATCAGCTCAAAATCGAGTGGGTGGACATTCGTACAATCCGGATATCGTTCGAACTGTTGAGACTTGACATGTTATAATTAAATAAAGGCTGTAATTAAAACTAACAAGCCCAAAATCACTGAGGCAAAACGTTTAGTTTTGAACCAAAATGAAAAAATTGGCCTGGAATATTTTTTATTTCTTTCCAGCTGTGTGTGAATATACACTCATCAAAAGGTGGTGCAAATTTAAAATATTTAACGTCATCTGACAAAAGTTCCATCCTTCCGGTCGAGGAGATAAGAATACGACCGGGGCCAGAAGACCCTGCCTGTCGTAAGAGGCGACTAATGGGCGGATATGAGAGGTGGAGGGCCGTCGTTTGAGGTGTCGGGTTGGCAGAAACGCACAGAGATGCTTAGTCATCTCAGTCACCGGTCTACATTCCTAGTATCCGAGACGAGCGCCTCGTGGGACCACTCTACTCTCATTTTCCACAAGAGCCGGGTGTGGTTAAACGAGCCAGGTACGGAGGTTCCCCAGAAGCTGACACCGCGGAAGGGGAACGGGTGACCCAGCGCGTAACCACACCTCGGAATGATCTAACGAGTGGTAGAGGAGCGATTCCTCGGCGGCGACCTGTCTACGTGCGAGGTGGTATTCCACCACCTGCGTGCCTTTCCGCCTCCGGGGGGAGGACTCACGGAAGGGTGGCGTGACCCGCAACACAGGTACTACGGGGGAGGTGGAGCCCCACGGTGTGCAAACATCGTGCCACCTCCATTTGGTGTCGGACTCGTAGGGGCAGTGGCATGCGCTAACGGTCGTATGCCGAAAGGCCAGGTAGACCAGGGTCCTGCCAGAATTTATTTTTGGAGGGCACAAAGCAACGCTATGACAAAAGTTCCACCTAAACATCATATTATTAACGATGACAAGAAAGCTGGTGTCCATTATTTACTCAACTGGGATATGACCCCGAACATGTTATATACAGTGGGTGGCCAACTTATAAGGGACACTGCACATATTTTTGTATTTTCTACTTTAAATTATTTTTTGACCAAAAAAATTGGTCTTCATATCTGTATTTTACAGGAGGGTGTCTCATAATGGATTTAAAGTTTTAAAGGAATAAAACAAACGTTCAAATCATTGTAGAACATTTTTAAAACACTTGTTAAATACGTTAAAAATGCTGGTTTATTGTTAAAAAAAAACATCGTTTAAATGCTAGCCGTCTTCTTCGTAGCAGCCTTAGTCTAAAGCGCAAGCTGCGGAAATCTCGCTGGCACATTTGAATGAGTATGCACGTATAGCATTGGTAATGCGGTTTTAAGTTGTTGGATCGTTTCTGGTACTGGATCGGTGTAGACGACACTCTTTAGGTATCCCGATAGAAAAAAATGCAGGGGGATCAGGTCTGGGGATCGAGGAGGAAATGGAATATCTCCATTAATGGAAATAAGTGTGCCAGAAAACAGTTCTGTAACTGTATTGATTGACATTGCTGCAGTATGTGCAGTGGTTTCACCTTGTTGAAACCACGTTCCGTTGACATCATAGCAAGGATTGGAGTGAAAAATTATGATTCATGGCGGAGTAGGTTCAAAAAAGTATGTTTGATGTTTTTGCCACGGATTATCTTGGGCCCAACATCAGCAATTGTTCCTGTTCACATATCCATTAAGATGAAAATGAGCTTCATCACTAAAAATAATGTTTTTGATACCTCCTTCATTCCAAAAATTGTTCATCATTATCGCAGCAAAGGTTTTCCGTTTTAAATGGTTGTCCGGCTTTAAAAATTTACAAAGCTGAATTTTATAGGGGGGTCCTTCCGCAATATTCGTTGAACACAAGCGCGCTTCAATTGCAATGATTGCTCATGTTTACGAACCGACCGCCTGGAATGGTGATTTACAGCGCACCGTACCCTGTCAATATTGTCTGGCGTTCTCGTGGTTCTAGTTCTAGATCTACCAGCTGGTGTGTGATTTATGACAGAAGCTGTTGCTCGGAATCTTTTCACCCAATTGTTCACCAAAGCTGCCGACGGCGCCATTATAACTCATAACTGAAATTCGCATGCTCGCTCAACCTATCTATCTACACCGTCAACTCCCTCCTACTCAGCGCAGGGCCGGCGCCAGAATAATTTAAAATCTTAAATCCATTACGAGACACCCTGTATTTGGTATCATTATTAAAAGTTTTGATAAGGTCAACACTGGCAGACTGCTATGTATGTGATAATAATTGCTGTAACATCTCAGTTGGTCAAAATTGGTTTTCGCTAGGTTTTCGTGCCCGATATATTTAACGGGTAAGTAATATTTGTTATTTAGTCATTGTTGCTACCTTTAATGACACAATTTTATTTAAAAAATTGTTAAAACTAAAAATTATTTTTTTAGCTTTGGCAAAATTGCAGACTTGTCTATCAAAAAAAATAGAGAAATAAAGACGTTATTACTGCACTCTACACTCTTCCAAAGAATTATACCAACTACTGGAGGTGTTTCAAAGTCTGTAATTAATTGAATAAAAATAAAAATGGATTCAAACAACGTATTGGAACCGGGGTATGTTGGAAAATTTGACAGGAAAAGGATCACTACTCCTCGTACTGAATGATTTGTCTCAAAGATCGTAAAATGAGTGTGGCACATCTAACTACAATGCTTAATAGTGAAGAAATTAATAAGAAGGAAACGACAGTTAAGATTTAAATTCACGTATAGTACGTCTATGTAGCCGCTTATACGTATTTCGGCCTAATAGGCCTCTTCAGAACGGCAATTCATAGTCGCTCTGAACGTGAAAATAAATCTCTTCTGTCTTAGGAAGCAACTATAACATGACTTCGAATGGACGCAAATAGCGATTTCTGATATTAAAATCCGACAACTACTTTTCGAAACCAAGTTCAGATTTTTGCTTTTACATGTATGCTTCTCCAATGAATCAATATTCCAGACTTTGGTGGACAAAAGTGCGTTCGTCCGACGACGTCCTGAGGAGCTGTTCCATACAGTTTGCATTGTGAAGAGGGTTAAACATCCAGTTGTGGTCTGTAATCTCGGCCAAATGTATGGGACGCTTATACATCATGGAAGGGACAATGAGACAGGACCAGTATAAGTAAGTACTTAAAACTCGACTACTGCTTCAGCTCAAAGAATGGTTCCCTGGTAAAAAAATACATTTTTTATGCACGATTCCGCGCCGCGCCACAAAGGAGTGTAACAGTATTTATGACTAACGAAAATATTACAGTTCTGCCTTGCCGGAAAACTCACTTGACAAACTCCATAGAGAGCACGAGGGAGTTAATTAAAACGGTGATCGTCAAAGACTGCAGTCTACCACGAAGCGGAAGTTGATTGAAGCCTTATTAAAAATGGCATAATAACCCAAACTTAAAAAATAAGATAGAAGCTTGTATGTAGAGCCTGCCTCAACCCGTAGAAGATGTAATTACAATAAAGGGTGACATCGTTAAATATTAAAATTAATGATTTTATGTTACAATTATTGTTTTATGCGAAAACAAAATTGTTTTACTAACAAAACTTATTGTTTTTGTGAACATAATACCACACTCTCTTACACAAAAATTAAATGCCATCCTTAAAGCCAACTGCTTGCTAAAAAAAATCAGTTAAACTAGAAAATTAGGAAATCATGTTACTATCCCTAATAATTTGGCCACCCACTATATTATCGAGAGGCTTTGGAGGGAACTAACCTCCATACCGTACTATATTGCTTCCGATAAATATTCAGATATTACTATTACAGGAACGTTCATGCCTAAACAGTACTCAGAAATCTTACATTGCGAAAAGATATTTCAAAGTAAAACAAGAGGAAGTGTACACCGACTAAAGGAAGATCAAAACTGGCGTGCCACAAGGGAGTGTTGCAACTATATGTAGATAAAATACATAACTGGACTGGAAAATGGCGAATAAAATTAAATGAGACTAAATCTGCACATATTATATATATATATATATATATATATATAATATATATATATATATATTGTTATGATTTTGTATTTTTGATTTTAATTTATTTACTTGAAACAATCACAAAAATATACTTTCTCGTTATCAATGTCCTAAAAAATAAACTTCTGATATTTCTTATGTTCAGTGAGTTCAAAGTTTTCTAGTTGTATTTATCGGGATAGGAAAAACAAAGGATAATAATAAAAAGTATAATACGTAAATTACAGATATTTTTTATTTTATAAAAAAAAAACAATTATTAAATTTTCCGTTATCTTTTCAATCAGCGAATATGCATGTAATGAAATTAATACAAAAAGAAAATTTTAATTCTTATTTTCTTCTTGAGACAAAACAATTTGAAACTAATTTAAATTTGGATACCTTTATAAACTTTTATCTTCCTTATATTTAAAAAATCTATTTTATTATGGAAACAAAACTTTAAAACATTTGATAAATGTAAAAAGGTCTAATCATGCTTTAAACTGGTAACAACAATGAGGTAAACAAATCGCATTTAAGATTTACACACCTTTCAACTTGAAAAAGGAAAATATCTGACCTTTCTTCCCTGGATTGTTTTAGGACCACACAAAGAATTGTCCACCTTCCACAGCAATGTGTTCTTCCACCTTGCGCCTCGGCTTCTTGTTTCAGTATCTGCTCCTTCAGCCAATTTAACTGACTTAATTTAACCTCCTGACTCAATTCTCCAACACTTAACACACGAAAATCACTTCTTCAAACATTCATATAACTTCTTCGTGACCCAAGGATCTCTTTTCTCACCTGGTGCCACAACTATTTAACACGTATTCCAGAAACTACACACTTTAGATTCAAGGATTTCTTTACATCGACTTGCAATCTACTTCTTCCACAATTCTGCTAACAAGACTGGTAACTTTATCCACTTAACAATGCCGGCCTCCAACTCACGAACACACCGCCTGTCGAGACGCAACCTTTCTTTTCGATCACTCAAACATCACTGTCTTCTCGAACCAACAAAAACTCTATCAACCCTCGGTCTGTCGATTTCCCCTTCCAAAAAGATCGTCTCATCACAAAATCCAAATTTGTTTACCACACTTGTTGGAATGCTAATTACCGTTTTCAAGCAAGGAACTTTAATCTTTTAACAATGGTCATTTCCTTGTAAACAAATAATTTTTATACATTTCAAAGATTTTTGCCTTAGTCATAATAGAAGATTTATACAACACAATACCGGACTAATCCTTCAGGTAACAGCTTATTTTCTATAATGTACAAATGGTTTGTCAATAACTCGTTTAGAATAGCTTAGTTCTTTATAAGTCATAAAATTTCGGTACTAATCTATCTATTTACAAATATACAAACTTTCTATCTTAAAATTAATACATATTTTGTCTTCAGATTTCTTAAAAACTTATTTCCGATGGATTCCTTAATTATTTTTGTTCCTTCCGCGTTTGTGGAAGAAGAAGTATAATAAATCCCCGCCTTTGCATATGATAAAAATTACTGAATTATGTAGGGATTTTTCTCTTATGCAAACATTCTTTGTCTCTTATTCATAATATTTATAAACATCGTTGATATTCTTTCTTCTTCTTCTTCTTCGGGGCTCATCTCTTCTTTTGAGGAATCCCCGGTATTGACTTCCTTTATCCTTTTCTTAAGTCTTTTCCTTTTTCTTCTTTGTCCTTGCTTCGTTGCCAGATTCATTTCCACTGTTTGTTCTTTCTCCGAAATATCAATTTTCTGTTTCCCATGTTCGTTTTCCTGTTCTCCTTCCTTTTCTTCAGTCAGTTTCATCGTGTTATTTTTGAAATCTATTACTACATGTTTTTCTGCCAGTTCGTCCACTCCTACAATCATGTCATGCGACATGTTTGGCATTATTACACATTGTAATGCATACATTTTTTTATCCAGTCGTACCATCACTCGTATGCCTTCATTTATCGTTGCCAAAATCCGTTTATTCGCACCCACCAAATTTACCCTTGGTATTTTGTATATTAAATTTGTCAACTGTACTTCTTCTATTAATTTTCTGTTTATTAAGGTTATTTCTGACCCGGTGTCTATCAAAATCTTTATTGGTCTATTGTTAATGAAACCATCTACAAATTTTAAATTAACTCCTCTTCTTTCCTCATTATTTCCTGCCAATTTAATGAATTCCTTCGGGTGACAAAAAATTCCTGCCTGGTTTTTTGTTTTTAGTGGGTGCTTTCGTGAAAAACCGACTGTTGTTCTTCCGTATTTCTTCTCTCATCTCTATTTCTTTCATCCTCATTTTCTTCTATTTGTGTATGATTTACCTCTCTTCTATTTTCTTTTGGTCTGTCATATCCGTTTCGGTTTCCACGATATTCCTGTTCATTTCGTCTATTGTAATTTCTGTTTTCTGGATATGTGCGGGTGTTATTTCTGTTTTGATTTTCTCGATATCTGTCTTCATTCCATGGCCGATTTCTGAAATCATCATTTCCTCTTCTATTTTCCCGATTCTCGTTTTCCCTCCTGGGAATAAATTCTCGTCTAGTGTAATCCCTCCTAAAATTTTGTCCTCTCTCTCTGTATTCCTGAGTTTCTCGATGTCTATAATTCTCTTGTGACCTTCTTGCTCTTCTTTCCTGTATCCGTGATGCCCTTATTTGTAGGAATTGGCATAAACTATCGATATCTTTGTAGTTTTGTAAATTTATGTGGTCTTCCATTGTGTCTTCAAAGTGTCTTGCAATCAACTCGACTAATTGCTCAGATGAATAATTGTATTGCAGATGTTTTGCGTTATTGTACATTTGCAATGCGTATGTTTTTTCTGATATACCCATCTTCTCATGGTATTTCCCATTTTGCAATTCCTTATTTATCTGTAATTGCTCTGTCTTTCCCCAGAAAAAACTCAGAAATTTGTTTTCAAATTCTTGCCAATTTTCAAATTCCTCCACTTTGCTGTCAAACCATAGACTTGCCTCATCTTTGAGATGATTTCTGATAACTTCCTTAGCTGTCTCAAAATTTCCCATGTATTGTATCTTCTTCTTTAGATTATTCATGAACGGTACGGGGTGTAGTTTTCTTACCTCCCCGCCAAACTGTATTTTTATTTCGCCGGAATTCTGGATAACTATTTCTCTTGTTTCTCCGACTCTATTTTGGTGTCTTATTTCCTTAATTAAATTTTCATTCCGTTTCAATCTTATTTCTATTTCTTCCTTATCTTCTTGCAGAGCGTTTTCAAACTTTGTTTCTAACTCTTCTAATTCCTTTTCCATTTTGTTTTTCATTTTTTTAATTTCCACCTCTTGTTCTGCCATTTCTTTTTTAACATTCTCTAAGCAACTTTTAACTTCTTTTATCACTTGTTGTGTTTCCTGTCGGTTTTTTTCTATTGCTTGTTTCGTTTCACGTTGATTTTCTTCCATTCTCTTGTGAGTTTCTCTTTGATTCTGTTCCATTGTTTTATCCACTTTATCCATTTTTTGCATCATTATTTGTAACATTTTCTCTATTCCTGACAATTCCTGTTGTTCTGATGCCATGATTGTTGTTTCAAAAATGTCTTCTTGTTCTATATGTTCTTCTTGTTTTTTGTTTTCTTTGCTTTTGCTTCTCGTGATCGACATGTAGTTCAAATTTATCCCCGCCTGATATGAAACTCTTAAATTTGTGCAATAATATCCCCGCCAAATATGAAATTCGAGTAATGTTGCAAAGACGAAAAAATTTTTTTCTTATCCCAAATGCAATAAATTTAAATAAATGCAATAAAATTTAAAACTTTTGTCAATTGTAAAAATCAATCAAATATAATAAAATATATCATGCAAAACTTGTACCTAGAGAAATTTGAAATGTTATGTCATAAAATGCAGTTATTATAAACTTTGACCATCGGAAATAAATTCTCAATCAACCTGCTTTCTTTCCCTATCCTTTTAAATTCCAACTAGAAATACTTTCTAAGCTTCACACGTTTGGGCGACAGTTGTTATGATTTTGTATTTTTGATTTTAATTTATTTACTTGAAACAATCACAAAAATATACTTTCTCGTTATCAATGTCCTAAAAAATAAACTTCTGATATTTCTTATGTTCAGTGAGTTCAAAGTTTTCTAGTTGTATTTATCGGGATAGGAAAAACAAAGGATAATAATAAAAAGTATAATACGTAAATTACAGATATTTTTTATTTTATAAAAAAAAAAACAATTATTAAATTTTCCGTTATCTTTTCAATCAGCGAATATGCATGTAATGAAATTAATACAAAAAGAAAATTTTAATTCTTATTTTCTTCTTGAGACAAAACAATTTGAAACTAATTTAAATTTGGATACCTTTATAAACTTTTATCTTCCTTATATTTAAAAAATCTATTTTATTATGGAAACAAAACTTTAAAACATTTGATAAATGTAAAAAGGTCTAATCATGCTTTAAACTGGTAACAACAATGAGGTAAACAAATCGCATTTAAGATTTACACACCTTTCAACTTGAAAAAGGAAAATATCTGACCTTTCTTCCCTGGATTGTTTTAGGACCACACAAAGAATTGTCCACCTTCCACAGCAATGTGTTCTTCCACCTTGCGCCTCGGCTTCTTGTTTCAGTATCTGCTCCTTCAGCCAATTTAACTGACTTAATTTAACCTCCTGACTCAATTCTCCAACACTTAACACACGAAAATCACTTCTTCAAACATTCATATAACTTCTTCGTGACCCAAGGATCTCTTTTCTCACCTGGTGCCACAACTATTTAACACGTATTCCAGAAACTACACACTTTAGATTCAAGGATTTCTTTACATCGACTTGCAATCTACTTCTTCCACAATTCTGCTAACAAGACTGGTAACTTTATCCACTTAACAATGCCGGCCTCCAACTCACGAACACACCGCCTGTCGAGACGCAACCTTTCTTTTCGATCACTCAAACATCACTGTCTTCTCGAACCAACAAAAACTCTATCAACCCTCGGTCTGTCGATTTCCCCTTCCAAAAAGATCGTCTCATCACAAAATCCAAATTTGTTTACCACACTTGTTGGAATGCTAATTACCGTTTTCAAGCAAGGAACTTTAATCTTTTAACAATGGTCATTTCCTTGTAAACAAATAATTTTTATACATTTCAAAGATTTTTGCCTTAGTCATAATAGAAGATTTATACAACACAATACCGGACTAATCCTTCAGGTAACAGCTTATTTTCTATAATGTACAAATGGTTTGTCAATAACTCGTTTAGAATGGCTTAGTTCTTTATAAGTCATAAAATTTCGGTACTAATCTATCTATTTACAAATATACAAACTTTCTATCTTAAAATTAATACATATTTTGTCTTCAGATTTCTTAAAAACTTATTTCCGATGGATTCCTTAATTATTTTTGTTCCTTCCGCGTTTGTGGAAGAAGAAGTATAATAATATATATATATATATATCCGGTTTTTTAGGCGTTACGCCTGTCCGGTAGGGATCTATGGAGGAGTATCACCGAGCCGCAAGCCCTTATCTCTTGCCGTACTGCTCCACCATAGGCCGATCAGATCCCAGCATATCCTAGTCTAAGCCGCAGATTCATCTAGAATTTTAAACTGCTGCGTTAGACTTTTTGTTTTCTGTACACCGAGCTTGGGCTCGATCCCACACCCACTAAACCATTCGACAGTGAAGCGAATGAGAGGCAGCCGCACAGCCCGCTGAGCTATCTGACCGACATATTAACTTTACAAATAAAAAAATAGAAAATTTTCCAGTCAGAATAAATGATACCCTAGTTGCTTATGGAACATCAGCAAAATAATTGGGCATCGCCCCTAGACGCGAAGCTGCGCTGGAAAGTCCATGTCAAAAAGAAAAGAGGGGAGCATGATATTAGATATAAGAAATTGTATTGGCTGATTGGAAAAAATTCAAAATTATCCATTTACAAGCAAGTACTGAGGCCAGTATGGGTATTTGGGTGTTAACTCTGGAGCTGTAATAACGCTAGTAATCTACATATTATCATAGCATAAAAAAGAATAGTATGGACACTCGACAGGCGGGAAAAAGTACGCGCATCATTTAGCGCAGGCCATATCGCCATATTGAAAACAGACCGAACGCTAGTGACACCCGACTGGTATTAATGTGACGTGTAGTCAAGTCATCTGTCGTGATTTGTTTGTTTATATCTTTATCGTCGAGTTTTATTTTTCGTTTAATAAAGTCTAAAAATAGTTCTAGTAAAAATAGTAATTTCATTTTAAAATAATTTTCATAAAAATTTAATTTATGTAATTTAATAATTGTTTAACAATATTTAATAATTATTTAATATTTAGTTTTACTGTTTATGTTATGGTTAGGATATTTTATGTTGTTAATTGTTTTGTAAAAAATGGAAACATCTTGTTAATAAATAAATAAATAATAATTCTGGCTTTATTCGCAAAAAAATAAAGGAATTGATATTTCCAGTTAGGAAATGGTAACCTTTACAACTGAACATAAAATTAAAATTATTAAATGATATTATTCTGGAAGTAGGGCCAACGATGTAATCGCTACGTTTTCGTTTTCATTCGAAAGCCCTGTACCATCAAAATCTGCAATTCACAACATTATTTTTAAATTTGAAAATTAACCAGCTCGTTCAATTAATGAAGAATAGGAAGAGCGTGTAACTGCCGTAAGTAGTCTAACTAAAATCAGTTTTCCTTGTAACAGCACGTTTAAATTTCAAAAGAAACTGGTATTACTGCTAGAACTGTATGAAATACTTTAAAAAGAAACAGGTATCATTGCTACTAAAAAAATCTTAAATTCACAACCACTCTACTAGAAACTGTAGTAAATGCAATTTAAAAAGGCAGGTAAAAACTTATAATAAATAGGATGGCCTCTGGCTGTCTTTTATGTAATTTAACATATAACAAGAAAAAATGCATATGTTCTTTATAAAAGCGCAAATAGTCAATGTTCTTTGCCTCAAAAACATTTCACGATATTACTCGGTTAAAGTCTTTTGAACGAACATCTGAAAAGAGGAAAATATATGAAACAGCTCTCTAATAATCATAAAAATCTCTAATAATCATAAATCATAAAAATTCTTGGAACAGATCAAGACAAGAGTTCAAGAAACCCAACTGAGAACTTTCAAATCGACAACCTGCTAAGCAAACAAGACGTCATTTTTGTCCGAAACATAAAGACATGAAATCATGTGATGACTGTAAGAGAGCAAGTTGTAAGGAACGTAGTGTCACCTAAACTTTTGTCAAGATTGTTTTAGAAATTAAGAGATTGGAGAAATTGGATAAAAAGTGCCCAAAACAGAGCACAATGGACAAAAATGAGGGAGGCCTATGTCCAGCAGTGGACGCAAAGGGCTGGATGAATAAATATATATATAATTTAACAAAAGTAAACTTACAAAAAACTTTAACAAGTAAAAATGATATCGGAAAAATTAAGAGAGAGTGAATACGTATATATAAATATATATATATATATATATATATATATATATATATATATATTTATATATACGTATTCACTCTCTCTTAATTTTTCCGATATCATTTTTACTTGTTAAAGTTTTTTGTAAGTTTACTTTTGTTAAATTATATATATATTTATTCATCCAGCCCTTTGCGTCCACTGCTGGACATAGGCCTCCCTCATTTTTGTCCATTGTGCTCTGTTTTGGGCACTTTTTATCCAATTTCTCCAATCTCCAAGTAAAAATGATATCGGAAAAATTAAGAGAGAGTGAATACGTATATATAAATATATATATATATATATATATATATATATATATATATATATATATATATATATATATTTATATATATTTATATATACGTATTCACTCTCTCTTAATTTTTCCGATATCATTTTTACTTGTTAAAGTTTTTTGTAAGTTTACTTTTGTTAAATTATTGTTGTAGAAGTTAACAGTAAGTCTATTTAAGTTAGTTTACACACAAAATTGCCTTCCGAAATAATTGTAAGAGTTGTTTTTTACTTTAGTAGGAATATAAGTTTTTCAGTTTCTTATTTGGCTATCGTAAAAAAGTTTTATTTTTATATAAAATAAATAAAACATTTTGATAATAATAATTAAATTTAATTAATATATTGTCGATTGTAATTAATTCAAATTAACTTGTTTACTAACTTTGAAATAATATAAACACGTCTCTGTTCTAACCACTTGTGCCAGTCCGTAACTGATCTAGTCTGTTTTCAATATGACGTCTGGATACTTTTATACTTCAAAGGCGCCGACTAAGAGTGTCCTAACTGTTTGTGGTTAAACTGTGATATTATCCAGAGATTTCAAAACAAAGTACTGAGAAACATTGTTGATGCTCCTTGGTATATCCGTAACAGCAACCTCCTCCAGGACCTGCTGCATAGTCATGTGAATGTAGAGACAATCCAGATATCAGCACATGTGTGTGTACCTAAAATAAGGGTTTGCGTTCCATACAAAACCAGAGTCGAAATGCATCTCTCAACCGATGCACATGTGTATGTTGAAGACGAAGAGTACCTGATTCCGCATCAGCCAAGAAAGACGCTAATGTGCATCATAAACTTTGGTAGTTGAACTGTCGCTGAAGACATAATTTGCGATAGCGTTGGGGCTATCTTTTTCATGGGGTAAGGAACAATACACCATATTAATTTGTTGCTGCATATATCAAGTACGTGCACTTGGTATATTTATTTGATATTTGGAAATTCATCGCATTTGTGCCGCGATCGCGATTGAACATTGTCAATTGGACATTTTGCATTTGTTTCGGTTTATTTACTGTATTGTATATTTTTTTGTATTTTGTTAACACCGATTTTATTTCTTGTATGTTTTGTTTTAATAATTGTACTTATTAATTATTATTCGTATGCACCGCATTTTTAATTTGTTTTTACAACGTTAAAATATTATATCCTTATTTAGGTTGATTTTTGTAATATTATTAATTTGGCTTTTATCTTTTTATGTATAGTATGTTTGTGGCTATGGTAGGTTTTGTCTTTTGTTTTGTCAGTGGTTTTTAATAGAATCGACATCTTTTTGTTTTGGTTTGTTTATGGTTGTCTTTTGGTGTGTTTCATAGTAGCTAATAGTTAAGTTTGTAATATATTCTTCTTTTAAGTAATATCTTCTTTAATTATAATGGTATATTTGGTTGTGTATATTTATGTTTAATTTTACAGCTTTTTAAAATATAGTTTTATACAGTCCGCTACTTTTCATTTCTCTTCTTTTATTTAAATATACATACCCATTTCGAAAGGGTGAAACCAGCGAGTTCTAGATTGAACAGACGATCTTCTCTCCTCCTTCAGGATGACCCCAATTGATATATTGAGGTCATCGTATGTGCAGAACGCAACATAGTGCTGTGAGGTTATTTCATGTTAGTTGTAGTGCATTAGTTGATAGATAAAATAAGAGTAAGCCATAGGGTAAGCCCTTAGATTTAGGTATTTGCTGTTTATTAAGTTAGGCCAGAAAATAATTGATAATTGGTCATTTTTGTATAACATCGCACCGGTGTTATACAAAAAAAATACTATTACTATTATTATCTATAAACGATAAACAAAGGAATTTACGACTAATTTAAACGTATTAATGGAATCGGCAATCAGTGAAATCAAAAAAGCAAAACACAAATATAATTGTCCCTAGGTCATGTTCTATATTATTGTATTTCGGACAACCTGTATGATGACGAGTGAACACGTTTTAAACGGTTTGATTATACTCAAACCAGGTTTTTATTTCCAACTGTGAAATTTTCATTAGCCACATACAGTACATTACGTTGTTTATGTATTAACTTCGTATCTGCTAACCGAGTAAAATTTGAAAGTGAGAATCTACAGGGTTGGTCTTAGTCAACATGTTTAAAACTTTATTGAAAGAGAGAGAACTGAATGATTCCTTTTGCAAACTAAAAATAGGAACAATGTACAAGTATCCAAGTATCTAAGAAAGTTTTTAATTAAATTTAACTCATAAGCAAAATAATTCAACATAAGAAAGCTTTGAGCAAGATATTTTTGTCATATTGTTTTACCAATAAAAAATATAAATCAACTTTTTTAGTTATAAACTTTGAAAAATTAAAGGCAAATATCGAGCACAATTTTAATAATCAAATCTTGCCCAAGTACTTTCGCTTTCTACAGCATCATCAGAGGCAATTCGTCAAATTTGGGCTATCCAGCAAGCGCCGAATGTAATAAACATGAAATTGGACATAAATTGTACATAACACTACACTAAAACAAGACAAACAGTTTAAAATTATTCTACGCTCTACATTCTTGTCGGCAACAGGAGAGAGAATGATGATCATTCATTGATGATCATTGATGATGATGATGATGATGATCATTTTCGGCAAAACACAAAACTGCATACGAAAGCTGCAGTCTTTGCTTTTAAAACGCATCTTGATTTTTGTCGATAGGACATTTAGATCAAAAGATATCAAATTTTTACCGTCATGCTGGGTATACAGATTCTTGGTAAATCGATTTTTTTGCGTTTTTACCACCCCTGCGAGTGGGTTTTAGGGGGAATCCCGGGGATAAAAGTGGTAAACATTTTTATCATTCTCTTCTTATTATTTTAAATTCTTGCTCCATTGGTTTATTTTCAGAAAACATATTTTGTCATAATTACTGAAATGCAACACTGAGATTAAACACTCTGTACAATGAATCATTCTTTAATTAAATCAAATAAAATATGTGAGAGTCGGTATGTATATACGTCAGGATCTAAAAATACCAAAAAGTTATCTTGCCAGAATTTTGTGTTGTGTTTATGTTTATTGGAAATTATGAAAGTTATTAATTCCACAGATTTGATTATATTTTGAGTTATGTAACATAATAATTATAGATATCTCATATTATGTATTATTAAATATTTAATTAGCGAACATTATATGTAGTTAAATATTAGAGATAAAGTAATAAATAATTATAAGATTTTATATTAGGTGTAACAATCTTGTTAAACTTTGATTGATACGAGTACACAAAATATGGTAGTTTTATGGTAGTTTTATCACAGGGCACGTATTTTTATATGAAGAATTAAACCTGTACTTAAATGTCTATTTTCAATAATTTCCTCGATTATGTTTTTTTAAAGTAGTCTATTGCCGTTTGATACACTGGTTATTAATAATTATATTCTGTTGCTGTATTTTGTACCTTTTCGCAATCCATGATTTCAATCGTTTTTAAATCTTCTAAAACCTTTTCATACCAATCTTAGCCGGCTTTATTTTTTTTTATGGGAACGTCTATAAAAAAATTGTAAGTCAATTTTAGATATGCTTTTTTCCATCCTCTGCAGCGACCCAACCATCAAAGTCTTTTTTCTTTTACACACCATTTCTGTATAACCTCATCTACGGAACTGTACTATTATTGTAATATACACAAATTTACGAATTGTCGAATTTTAACCCTTTCATTACTAATTTCATTGTAGCTAAATAAAACTGTTGAATGACTTTAATAATATTCGTTGATATAGCTTGATTTTGACAAGAGCTATTACCTTGTAAATAAGAGGTAAACTTGTGTACTAAATCGGCATGACTCATAGCTCTTGTCAAAATCCATTACCTTTACCTAGAGACCTGACAAAGCGATTGATTTTTTTACATTGTTGCATGCCCTTGTATCCTTACAAAGGACATGGGACATATATGTCCCATTAGTTGAATGGTGGGATAAATAAATCCCATCAGTAAAAAACAAACTTAGAGTCAAAATAAAAAAAGTACATTACACAAAAAAACATTACTTCTTATGAATGATGTGGTAAAAAACAATTTTTGCCTAGAGGCACATTGCACACTACAAATGGCCGTAGTGCGAGTTTCTGATTTATTTTGTAAACATCTAAAGCAACTTCTCCTAGTAGGTATTTGTTGTGGCAAATGGTCTTCAACGTTGATCATCTGTTTCTGTCGTATAGATATTCGTATAGATTTTCTAATTTAATTAGCTATTCTGCTAGTGGCACCAAAAAATTCAAAAGTGAAAATTTTGGATTATCTTGTTTTACACTTCTTTTATGCGAATCCTTCTCTCATAAAATTATTGTAAAAAATAATTGCTTCTAGACAAGTTAACTCGGCTTTTTATTTAGTTTTCAGCTTTTTGTTGATAATTCCAACAGTTGTACTGTGACAATTGGACATCAGCATCACTTCTTTCGTATCTTTTTATTTAGTCGCTAAAATTCCTTCGAATGAAATTAAAAACCCCATATCACTCCTTAACATTTTGTTATTTTCAATTTGGCTACGTTTACCTGATTGGCCATATAGGTTCCTAAACATGAAAAATTTAGCGTGTTTAGTAGGTTGAACAAAGTGAAAAATCTATCAAAGCATAGACACATATCTCGTGACTGTATGGCGTTGGCTAGATGTTCAACAACTCGTTCTTCTAGAATTCCAATTCTTCTTCTTCTTGATGTGCCTATCCGTTACGAATGTTGGCGATCATCATGGCAATCTTTATCTTATCTGCAGCAGCGCGGGAAAGCTTCACAGATGTTGTATTGAACCAGACTCTGAGGTTCTTTAACCAAGATGTTCTTCTTCTTCCTGAAACTCGTTTTCCAAATATTTTTCCTTGCAGGATGAATTGAAGAAGAGCATATCTGGATTCATTTCGCATAATATGTCCGAAGAACTGTAACTTTCGAGATTTGATGGTGGTCAGTACCTCTCGGTTTTTATTCATTCTTCTGAGGACCTCCTCATTTGTGACTCGGTCAGTCCACGGGATCTTAAGCATTCTCCGATATAGCCACATCTCAGATGCTTCCAGTTTTCTGCACATATCTTCGTTCAATGACCACGATTCAACACCATAAAAAAGGACAGAGAAGAAGTAGCATCGCAGCATTCTTACTTTTGTATCAAGAGAGAGGTTGTGACTCTTTGAAGAAGGCCCCAATCCGATTGAAGGTGGATCTAGCTTTTCCGATGCAAAAAAGCTAGAGTTCCAATAGTTGCAGTTGAATTCTTTCCCGAGTAAATATTGAAATCTTATGTATATCCTGTGAAAGAATCTTTTTGTTGCCACATTGATATACCTTTTTTTTACTGGCTCCATAGGAAAATACTGCTTCGAGGCAGATCTTCCTTTGAACTTAGTCATTGGTTCGTCGATGGAACTCTGTTCTCGCCTTTATAAACGTTTGTTTCAAACAAGAAACCACTTCATCGATGTAGAATGTTTTTGATGTGTTACCATTTCATTCAGAATTATTATAGTAGGACTTGGATAGCAGAAAGAAACATAGATCTTTTGGAATAGCAGAGGGAATTCGAAAGTAATTCGTTTTGTGACGTCAGTAGTGTGAGGAGATAGATGGTACTTTATTGTAACACATAACCATAGTACAAACAATCACTGACATAATTTCGTACATATCTGTTTTTTTCGTGATTAATTTTATATTCCCGTTTTTTTGGAAGTGCTGCTATTCTTTGGTTTGTGCAGGAAGTAATATGCGTAAATACACTCATGGACAGAAATATCGAATATTTTCGAATTTCCAAATGTTTGTTTTTTGACAAATGAATTCTAGTCAATCAAATCGTTTATTGCGAAGAAGAATTTATTTTAACAATATTTAATCAACATTTGTAAGTATTTATGAGGAGAAAATTGCAAAAAAAGTACTACTTAATGTTAGGTAAATAAGATTATTTTACTCTAAACTTAAATGGTCATTTAAATTTCTTAATCACCTTAATTTCTTAATGATCTTGCAGGAGGTCAGTCACCAGTCATCCTTCCAATCACTTCCACAAGTGCGGTGCGTCCCTCCCAACTAACACCTTCCCAAAGCAATATGCCACCACCTCCAAAACTAATGGTCTGAGCGAGGTTGCAGGTGGCAAATCGTTCTCTAACTCTTCTGTAGACGTGGTTTTGACCTTCTGGTTTCCATTATAGAATTCTGGTGTCATTAGTGTAAAGAAGATTTTTCCAGTTATCGATATTCCACTGAATATGTGTTCTTGCAAATTCTAAATGGCGAGCTTTATGATTTTGGAGAAGACGTGGAACTTTGGCAGTGCGTCTAGGCTTTTAGTTTGCATCTTTTAGTATTCGTCTAATTGTTTCTTAACTCACATTATATATATATATATATATATATATATATATATATATATATATATATATATATATATATATATCCGGTTTTTTAGGCATTACGCCCGTCCGGTAGGGATCTATGGAGGAGTATCACCGAGCCGCAAGCCCTTATCTTTTGCCGTACTGCTCCACCATAGGCCGATCAGATCCCAGCATATCCTAGTCTAAGCCGCAGATTCATCTAGAATTTTAAACTGCTGCGTTAGACTTTTTGTTTTCTGTACACCGAGCTGGGGCTCGATCCCACATCCACTGAACCATTCGACAGTGAAGCGAATGAGAGGCAGCCGCACAGCCCGCTGAACTATCTGACCGACCTTAACTCACATTAACTTGTCTAAAACTTAGTAGCCCATTTCTGAGGTGTATCGATGTCAATAAGCAGTTTCGTGTAGAATTAAGAATCAAAAAAACAGTCATCAATTGTAGTTGTGCGCCTTGGGCGTCCTTGACTAAGACCTCGTACAAAATTTCCTGTTTCGTGGTATCTTTTTAAAATATTCAAAACTGTAGATTGACTTCTCCTAAGAGAAGCGATATCATTTTGTATATATCCTTCCTAGTACAAAATTACAATCTGCGCTGCTTGGGCTTCATCGCAGAGTAAAATTGGTGGTATATTTGTTTTAAACTTACTTAAATCAAAACAATATTTAATTAAACTTAATACATTAAACTAAAAGTAACCGAATTAGTATAATTTTTCCCTTACGCGAAAAACCTTTTTTTATAATTAAATGTGCGAATGACACTAAACGCTGAATAAACGTCAAAATATTCTAAACCAGTTGAGTACATCATATGAGTAACATCAGTCATCTAAATTTTTTTGAAATAATAGTGATTACAAAAAATACTGGAAAATTCTAAAATATTTGATATTTTTGTTCATGAGTGTAAATTACGCGAAAATAATTTTAGCAATATATCAACAGGACGAGAACCTTTATCAATATTTAGTATTGTTATCCCATTTCTCTGGGTAGGAACTTCTTTTTTCGGACAAAAGTTTGTATTTAGTATATTCCATTGTGCAGTCAGTTCATTCCTTTCACACATCTTCAGATATTCCCGCCTTATCAGAACTTTCTACGTCGAAAGCAGTGACGTTTACATCCACGCGGTCAGGAGTATTTACATGTACTTTATGAGAATCTGAGGCAGAATCGTCACCAGGTACATAATCAGACTCTAAGGCAGCTTAAGGTTCTTCCTCGGATTAATTTTCAGGAATATTTTAGAGGTTTTCAAGTTCTTTTTGAAGTTATTTTTGTGTTAGAAAACGTCTAAGTTCCATAGTAAGTCTACAACCAAACAATACGAATGGGATAAATACGACCCACTGGGACTTCTAAACGGGACTCTACTGTCCCGTTTAGAAATTATGGTAAAATCGATGAAAACAATGTCAAAAATAAACAATATATCACTAACATGTGTTAATCAGCAACTAAATTATTATATAATCGGTTAAAAAGAGAGCAGCCACTTTTTCTTTACTCAAATTTTATTATTCACGAGTTTTTGATTAGTTGAATTTTTGATTGAGTTTTTGATTTGAGTGTTTAGTTAACATAAATTTATAGGTTACAGACGTGATATGTAGGTTGCCTACTACTAAGTAATGAGTAAGAAATGTCTAAAAATGCGGATGCGATCAAATAACATGGGCTTTGGGACAAACAGATGACAGAAGATTTTTTGTGACATATATGTCCCCACATGAATGAAAGTGTTAAGGCATTTTTTAAGTCGTATGTATTCGACGAACTCATTCTTTTGCTTTACAGAGCTGCTGATACAAAACTTCAAAAATTGTTATATTTTTAAGTCCTCTATGTTCGATAGACTAACTAACTTGTTTTTGTTACGCTCTAGACTAGTCTAGAGTATCAACAGGGTCACGCTTAGACCTGTTTAGATCGGACTTTACCGTACTCGGACTACGTATTGTTTCATATGACATCAGCAAATATTTTACAACCTTGTAACGACTATTTTGCTTACCACAGGGTAAGAATATGGGGGACAAGATTGGGCAAACAAAATAATCGGAACAAGTGCGTACGACACTCAGTTGGTTGTTGGAGAGCTGGGTCGTGGATAAGTTGAAGATATTGGGGGTTAGATTGGGGCAACTACAAAAAAAAGAAATAAAGGGGTACTTATACAAATCTCTTGGGACAAACAGAATGAAAATTAACGGAAACACCTCAAGAAATTTAATATAGGGCGCCACTTGAGGTGCCCAATTATACCTATTACAATTACTAGTTGTAACTAGGGAAATAATTGTATAACATTAAAAATATAGAAAAAAAATATCTTTTTCAAATAAAACTCAAAATAGATCAGAGAAACAAATTAAACATTTATTTTTGTCTCACCAAACAGTTTTCAAAAATACAGCTTATACAAAGGCATATTAAATAAAATTAGCTGTCAAATACAAATGAAAAAAAACTTACATATCTGTTTACAAAAGGTTACAAAACTCTTCGAAACGGTTCTTAGTAAATAATTTAAAAAATAATTTATAAAAGAAAGCAAATTTTGTCTTTTTAAAAGAAAATGTCTATTTTTACTTTAAAAATTAATAACGTAAATGTTACCTCAGTTCACACATCTTAACTTAAGCTTTTGAATAACTGGCTAACTTCTGCGGGGTATCTAACTGCACATCAACGGAAAGCTTTATTGGAAGCTGAAACTGGCACATCCAAATCAAAACTGCTCCAATATTATTCTACATGAGGTGAAAAGGGCATCTCGGGAAGGAACTGGATTTCTCAAAAAAACGAAAAACAAACAGGAACTAAACTTGTTCACTGCTCAAACATCATAAATCTTCAGCCAAAATAAAAACAGTGGTTACTGGTCACTCTTTCAGAAACGACATATTACTTAGAGTGAAAATTCCACCATTTTGGCGAATGAATGCCGGCTTACAACATCACAATTAAACGACTTTTTTCTTCGAGAAGTTCTTCATCACTTCCTCTCAAATCTTTTACTCCATTCCCACATGTCTGCCCCGCTTGGAACTTAAATCTCGACTCTTTATCACATGTCTGCCCCGCTTGGAATCTAAATCTCGACTCCTTTTCAAATCTTTGACTCAATTGTCACATGTCTGTCCCGTTTGGAACTCAAATGTCGACTCTTTTTTCAAATCTTTGACTCCATTCTCACATGTCTGCCCCGCTTGGAACTTAAATGTCGACTCCCTTGCTTCGTTACATTTTACCAGAATCTAGCCAAAAATTTCCCTTCCGTCTTGCAGCTAACCTGTCCCCACAAACTCAAGAACCGAAACAATATCCCCTCGCTCGTATCGACAAAAAAACCCAACTTTTAAATGTTCCTTTATTGCCTAAACAAACAAATATTCTTTTTTTTGACCCTCGACTAATAACGAAAAACAACTTTAATATTAGGGGAATTCATGGTTTATTGCGTTTTAACATAGAAAACAAATAAAACCTTTTTTTTATCAGGGGGCATCATAAATTTACATAATACAAATTAACAAAATACGTGCGTATTTTAAACTTGAGTTTTACCTGGCTTATAACAAAAGGTTCGATATTTGAATCTAAACACAGACAAAAAAACATCTATATTTACTTTTGAATCGGTAGAAATATACGCATTTAAAAATCTCGTCAAAAAAACTTGAAATATTATTTCGATTGTTTTCTTTGGTAAAAACAACAGGAGCGTAACACAGAAATCTTTTCTATACACTTTAAATAAAAAAACGCTACAATGCCCCTTCTTAAAAGAAAAAACTCGGATAATTCTTATCCAGTTTTTGATAAAGGCAAAACAACAAAAACCAAATCAGAAGATGACCTCTTAACTGAGTCGAAACTTCTTAATAATATCTTTTAGATGATGGCTAGCATGGGATTAAACAACAAAAACAAAGTTAGTTACAAAGAATGGGCTAGCGTGCCATCGATCGCCAGACTCTTTAAAGTCGAGTAGACTGAAATTTTTGACTCTACTTGAACTGTAGGTGACATGAGTTTCTATGCCTTGGGGGAAGCTAACCTTATGCCCTGCAGTGAACCTCGCTGACATTCACAGCAGTAACACAAGTGATTTGACGGGCAGGCATAGCCATGACACCTCGTTGCCTAAATCAGGTGCTATACACAAATCCAAAAAAAAATTTGCTCCACACTTAATATGTAGGCGTTACTATCTCCATTATACGCCTAGCGAGACAGGGAATTCGGCAACGGTTCCACAAAAAAAATTAGGATATAAACCCAAAATCTATTTACCTACATATGACAAAATGTGATTCTCTCATGTGTCTCTCAATCAAAATAGATTACCTGAACTAAAATTATCAAAAGTGAAACAATATTCCAAAGGGATGAAATCAAATCAACATACAAACTCGAAAATACAGACATGGGATAGGATGAACTAATTACTTAAAGATGACATATTCTCCTCATCTAATACAAAAGGCTTTAAATCTTTAATGTGCCATTTACCAAGATCCGAACCATTTAAATCTGACAAACGATAAACCAGTGGTGAAAATTTTTCCTTGATAGTTGCTTCAATATACTTCGGTGCTAGTTTGGACATAAACTTGTTGACAGCACAAGACAAAACCTTATTTCTTTTCCAAACTTTATCACCCACTTGAAATTGGACTTCTCTTCTACGTAAGTTGTAACTCCTAGCGTTACGTTCATATCCTTTTCGAAGATTAGCCTTAACCTTTTCAAAAACTTTATCTAAACCTTTGACTTCTGAAGCATACATGTTACGGTCACCTGGAATTATCTCGATATCTTGATTCTGTTGATCCTTATGATCAACACCATAATAGTTTCCACTTAAAGGAACATGACGGCCATAATTCAGGAAAGCTGGAGTATATCCAGTCACTTCATGCTTTGCAGTGTTAATAGCTTGTCTGATCTTTGCTAAATTCTTATCCCAATCTACGTGGTCTTTAACATACGTACTTATTGCTGTACCAATGGTTCTATTGTTCCTCTCCACAAAATTACACTGAGGTGCATATACTGGGCTAAACCATACTTTCTGAACGTTATACCTATTACATAGCTCAATTAAGAGAGGATTGTTCAGATTTGAGGCATTATCACAAATCACATATTGAGGAACACCAAACATTAGGAAAACATCATTTTCCAAAAACTCAACAATATTCTTAGCCGTGGCCTTTCTCAAAGGTTGGACTAAAGTATATTTACTAAACCAATCAGCAACTACTAATAACCACGTATAACCTTTCTTTGAACGAACAAAGGGACCTATCAGATCTATTGCAACTATTTGCCAAGGAAACTTGGCCTCTCTCTGCTTACCCATTTTACCTAATGGAGCATAATTTGGTGTCTTCTGAGCACCACAAACTTTACATGACCTGACAAACTTAAGTACATCAACACGCATCTGGGGCCAATAATATCTTTCCTGAATACGGGACAAAGTTTTGGAAAATCCAAAGTGAGCACACGTAGGTGGCTCATGACAAGACTTCATAACTTTAAACCTTTGTGGTTTGGGCACAAGAATTTTCCACTCTACATCATTAGTCTTAAAATAATTTTTGGTAGGGGCAAACTTATAAACAAAATCATTCTCCACCTTCCACTGTGGGAAATCAAGGGGGGATCGGATTATCTTTGATCTCAAATTATCGAACCAAAGGTCTATTCTATCTACATCAACTTCTAAACAATTAACATGGGGACGACTATTAAAATCTTTCTTTTCAAAAATTGGGTTTACTGATGACTTATAAGGTCTATTAGACGTAGATATATTCGAAATACTACACTTAGGACAAGAAGATATGATCACACCTTTGTGACCACAACGCCAACAAGATACTGACTTACTTCTACAGTCACGGGAAATATGACCTGGTCTATTACAATTGAAACAAATAATCTTTTTCGGATTTCTTGGAGCTTGATAAGGAACTGACTGCATTAATGGAGGTGGGGACGAAAAAGATTGCATCATTGGAGGTGGGGAAGAAAAAGACTGATTTCTTATTTCAGTATTCTCTGGTGGACTGGGTCTATTATTTTCATACTTAAATTTGGGACTGGGTCTCCTAGAAGAATTTTCTCTGTCCTGTCTGTCACCTACTCCACTTCTATCTTGCTTGGTTTGATTATTCACCACATGAACTTGTTCTTTGGGCTTTTCTGAATCATCAATCGAAATACCTGCAAGACCTTTAGTAGTCTGCAACAAGGGCAGGACATTCTGCTCTAAACGTTTTATAGTTGCTACCAACATTTCTACTGTAGCAAAATCTTGAAGGGCTATCAGTGGAATGTAGTCCACTAAAATATTTTTCCTCATTATTTTTACTTTTTGGGCTTCACTAGGATATGTTTCCAAACGTTTAAAAAGGTTTTCCATCACTGCTGAATAAATGGTTATGGATTCATTCCTTTTTTGCTTTCTATTTTTAATTTCATCAAAGAGATTATCATTATAATCTGGATGCAAAAAAGCAGATTTGAGTAGGGCTACCAACTCATCCCAACTATTAATTTTATCTCTAACACTCCTATACCAAATAGCAGCATTACCTTCAAATAACTCAATGGCTGACCGAAATAGGATGTCTTCGGAAATATTCCGAGACCTAGCAGAATCTCTAATTTTTTCTAAAAATGTGGGAAGGGCTTTACTCTCACCATTAAACTTAATATGTAGATCAGAAATAATGACAGGAGTAAAAACCTGTATTATTGGGGCTGGGACTGTACAACTGGGGACTACAGGGACTGAAACTGGGCTACTAGTGGATGGTTTTACTAAATCATCAGATAATTCTAGTTTTTCTAACACATCACCCTGTAACAACAACAAATCATCTTTACACTCATTGACAAACTTTTTAACGTCTTCCTCAACATCATTCATAGGGAAATTCTCTAATCTGGTATCTAAATGTGAAGACCTTGTCTCAAATCTAGCAAAATCAGCCTTATTTGATTCTACATTTATTGATTGAGCACTAATACATAAATCTTCCATAATCAACTTAATCTCACACAACTCTTTTTCAGGATCTACTACATTACTAACCAAATCGACTAAACTTGAAGACGAAGTGGCCTCCATGGCCAACAAAGCTCTCAACATCTTTCTCTTATCATCAACTGTCTTATTTGGGACATTTTTACCTCTTATGAAAAGCTCATAAGATAACTCTCCTGATTTCAAATGATTAACCTGGGTAGACTTCATTTTTCAAAAATTGGATGAAAGCAAACACACAAAATAACTGAAATCAACCTCAACAACTAGTAGAAAATATGACAATTTTAAGAAACAACCGTTTCCATTTATCACCTGATAGTAAGTCTCACTTGCACTCCCGCGTACTGAAATCCAAAACTCAATCAGTTTGCTGCAACTTCTGCTCTTGACTTAGTAATCAGTTGGTAAATAAAAATGAGGTCTATAACCTGTCTCCTAAAAGTTCACACTTCCACTAACAAGGACTAAAAAAATGGTTTCAAACAACATGGGACAACATGGACACTAACAAACAACATAAACCGTACATACAAGGAAAGGCAAAATACTAATAACATTGAAAACTTGACCTTTGAGTGAGCTACACTAAATAATACCAAAATAAACCAACTCTTGTTCCGACAACTAAATGAGACTGCTCCTAGTCAAAACTAAAACAGCATCTCCTGATCACAAATATTACACCTGTGGTCATTCAGATACAAGAAAGGATACACAATAAAAAAACAGTCTACTACTGAGACTAAACTGGTCGAATCTTCTCTAGGATTCACAATGACTACCCCTCGTACAACAACATTAATTAACTCTTGGCATTTAAATACACCTTCAGAGACGGTTAATTAGAAGATAAATTGCATAATACTACTTCTCAACTACACAGCTCAAACAAAGTCCTTCAAACGAATACAAACATTTACTCAAAATTGACCGAACAAATAAAAAATTACAAAAACCGATTATTCTGTAAGATTTGTCAAATCAATAAAAAAATAAATGTAACAGTAACTGTATAATTTGCTACTGTTTTTAATTTCTTTTCAATATCAATATTTCAATTAAAATTCATATTTAAATATTCAACTCAAATATTTGCTTTCATTTACCATTACATATAAGAAACAATACATATGTTAGCATACACAAATATAAATGTTGGTACATAATACATACATATAATACAAATACTTTACTGTTTGTGAGACACTTTGGGACACTATTCAAAAAGAAAAAAGTTTCATATAAATGGCAGGGAACTGGGGAAACTGAAAAAGATATGTGGCTTCAGGAAAAGGATCAAAAATCTAAAAGAAATGGAAATATTCAAAAGCCCCTAGGTTGGGCACCAAATTTGTAACGAAAGTACAATTTGGAGCAAAACTAAAAGAATGCCACACGTTGGGGGCGCCAAAAATTGTAACGATAGGTACAATTGGCGCAAATCTAAGACAAGCCCCACGTTGGGCGCCAAAATTGTAACGACTATTTTGCTTACCACAGGGTAAGAATATGGGGGACAAGATTGGGCAAACAAAATAATCGGAACAAGTGCGTACGACACTCAGTTGGTTGTTGGAGAGCTGGGTCGTGGATAAGTTGAAGATATTGGGGGTTAGATTGGGGCAACTACAAAAAAAAGAAATAAAGGGGTACTTATACAAATCTCTTGGGACAAACAGAATGAAAATTAACGGAAACACCTCAAGAAATTTAATATAGGGCGCCACTTGAGGTGCCCAATTATACCTATTACAATTACTAGTTGTAACTAGGGAAATAATTGTATAACATTAAAAATATAGAAAAAAAATATCTTTTTCAAATAAAACTCAAAATAGATCAGAGAAACAAATTAAACATTTATTTTTGTCTCACCAAACAGTTTTAAAAATACAGCTTATACAAAGGCATATTAAATAAAATTAGCTGTCAAATACAAATGAAAAAAAACTTACATATCTGTTTACAAAAGGTTACAAAACTCTTCGAAACGGTTCTTAGTAAATAATTTAAAAAATAATTTATAAAAGAAAGCAAATTTTGTCTTTTTAAAAGAAAATGTCTATTTTTACTTTAAAAATTAATAACGTAAATGTTACCTCAGTTCACACATCTTAACTTAAGCTTTTGAATAACTGGCTAACTTCTGCGGGGTATCTAACTGCACATCAACGGAAAGCTTTATTGGAAGCTGAAACTGGCACATCCAAATCAAAACTGCTCCAATATTATTCTACATGAGGTGAAAAGGGCATCTCGGGAAGGAACTGGATTTCTCAAAAAAACGAAAAACAAACAGGAACTAAACTTGTTCACTGCTCAAACATCATAAATCTTCAGCCAAAATAAAAACAGTGGTTACTGGTCACTCTTTCAGAAACGACATATTACTTAGAGTGAAAATTCCACCATTTTGGCGAATGAATGCCGGCTTACAACATCACAATTAAACGACTTTTTTCTTCGAGAAGTTCTTCATCACTTCCTCTCAAATCTTTTACTCCATTCCCACATGTCTGCCCCGCTTGGAACTTAAATCTCGACTCTTTATCACATGTCTGCCCCACTTGGAATCTAAATCTCGACTCCTTTTCAAATCTTTGACTCAATTGTCACATGTCTGTCCCGTTTGGAACTCAAATGTCGACTCTTTTTTCAAATCTTTGACTCCATTCTCACATGTCTGCCCCGCTTGGAACTTAAATGTCGACTCCCTTGCTTCGTTACATTTTACCAGAATCTAGCCAAAAATTTCCCTTCCGTCTTGCAGCTAACCTGTCCCCACAAACTCAAGAACCGAAACAATATCCCCTCGCTCGTATCGACAAAAAAACCCAACTTTTAAATGTTCCTTTATTGCCTAAACAAACAAATATTCTTTTTTTTGACCCTCGACTAATAACGAAAAACAACTTTAATATTAGGGGAATTCATGGTTTATTGCGTTTTAACATAGAAAACAAATAAAACCTTTTTTTTATCAGGGGGCATCATAAATTTACATAATACAAATTAACAAAATACGTGCGTATTTTAAACTTGAGTTTTACCTGGCTTATAACAAAAGGTTCGATATTTGAATCTAAACACAGACAAAAAAACATCTATATTTACTTTTGAATCGGTAGAAATATACGCATTTAAAAATCTCGTCAAAAAAACTTGAAATATTATTTCGATTGTTTTCTTTGGTAAAAACAACAGGAGCGTAACACAGAAATCTTTTCTATACACTTTAAATAAAAAAACGCTACAACCTGCACATACATCTAGTTATATAAAATATAATATTTATAAATGCCAGTTGAAGTTTCGTTAGACCATTTTGTCTCCGTCTGCATTCGACCTCAGTGGCTGATATATCTGTATTATACCAAACATTAAGTAGTTTGTAATTTTTTTAATATGCTTTCCATCCCATACAGATATTATTATTTTTGTCGCATATGGCGACCACGTGAAGATCAGGAAATGCATACTACTTATAATCAACTACTATTAATGACGTACGTAGAAGATTGCTGCAATTTAAGTAATTTAAAATATTTTTAGAGTAGAGATGAACCATAATTGTCAGAGTATCTTTTAGAACAAATTTTTTGGTATTCATAGTTTTGTAGAGGCACAAAATTATTTAATTTAGTATTAGGGGAACTTTTTCAAAAAAAAAAAACATTTTTCCTCTATCCCATTTTTGCTACTAAATATAATATTTGAAGGTTGAGTAATTTAATGAAGTTTTATAAATATTTGGTGTCTGAAGCATCCGGTATTGGCCTTTAACAGTAGTCACATCGCTGTTTTGAATCGACCTCAGTCGAAGATTGGTCACCGTACCGATATCCGGTGCATTTACACCATTGTTATATAATAAACACTGCTATAAGTCCGTTGAAAAATCAGTTCACTGTCCGAGTAAAGGCGAATGTTTATAAACAAGAAGTTTTAAGTGTGCTCAGTGGGATCCCCTAAGGTTCCGTCAATTCATTAACACTTTATAGTCTTCTCAAATAATTTTTCAAACTTCGGGAATTATTGATAACTCATTTTGCTGTACAAGTTGTCGTACCTTAAAAAAATCGTTGTCCATGTAGCAAAACATTGTAACATACGACTCATCAAATTTTATTAGATAGTTCCCAATACCATAGTTTACCTTAAGTTTCAGAAATTGAGAACAACTTTTCCTGTGATAAAATGTGTTTCAGAGTTGCTATCTGATGAATGGTCGATTTACCACTTCTGAAACCAGCCTAGTATTTTCTTACTATTCGTTCTGCATATGGTGCCATACGCTATTGGTATATTATCGTGGAAAATATTTTATATCCTGCATTTAGAATCGTAACTCCTCTGTGGTTGGAGCATTCAAAGATATCTCCTATTTGTGTATGGTGCAAAGAATTCCAACATTCTAATTACTTATGATATCGTGGCTACCTTCTTTATATAGTTCAGCAGGGAGATTATCTATTCCGAGTGATTTACTTCTGTCTAGTTTTTTAACTGCGTCTTTACCTTCAAGAATCGTTGGTGGTTCCTCTTCCCCCTCGTCTTTTCTGCTTACCTCATCTCTGTCGTCTTCTAGGTTTTCTTCTTCTTTTTCTATATTAAGTACCTGGTTAAAGAATTCCACACACCTATTCAGTACATCTTTCCTTGTTGTTAATAGATTACCACATTAATTTCTGCATTGGCTTGTGATTGCCTTGAATTCTTTTCTGATGATGTTAACTTTCTTATAGAATGCTATAAATTCTTTCTCTCTGTTAAGTTTTTTTGTATATTTAAGTTTCTTGTTCTAGTTGTTTCGTTTTCTTTTGTGTATCCTCTTTTCTTATCTTCATCATCAAACCAAGGATTTTTATGAGCACAATTTTCTGTTTTTATTCAGTGGGAGTCAGTCAAAAGAAGGACGGGACAGTTGTGGAAGGATCTATCAACACTCCGTCTGATCAGAAGCAAGAAGTGACTAATCAATACTCAGCCAGACCAGGTGTGTCTCAGATGAACACTTTAAGACTGGTAAGGAACTGCCACTAGATCAATACTGTAGCAGTAGCGGTTAGCCTTCAGTCAACACCATAGGGCCAAAGGAGTTGTTTACAGATCAACACTCTGACAGAACGCTCCTCTCCCGTGCAGCGGTTCCTGTTTTATACGGTCGTCGGCCTTCCATCTCCTCTAGAGCGCAGGCGATGCTCATCGTTACAGTTGGATACCATGTTTAAATAAAATTTTCTTAAAAAATGTTAGCAAACTGTACGTTTACAAATAACCATTATTTTGGCATTGTCAAATCGTAACTGTTATATCATTTGTTTATAGTTAGCGGATGGCTAAATTGTCGACCTGCGTTATTTAAATGTGAAATTCGTAGCCTCTTTTAATTCCGTTTTTTAGTTTTACAATTTTTTATCATGTTATACTGTTACTATTTCTCCGCAACTGTATAAAGAGTCTTCTTTGATTTTTATTTAAAATCAGGTGGATGACTAATTGGTTACGGTGTTGACATTTGCCATTCACCATGACGTCTGTCAAAATTTTAAGTTTTAAAAACAATTAGTTTTTAGTTCCTGCAAAAAAAGGTTAAAATTAACGTGCAAATAAAAGCCGACCTGGACGGAGTTTATGGTGAGGTTGCACCATCGTTAGCAACAGTAAAATTTTGGAAAGCTGAATTTGTTCGTGGTCGTACGAGTGTTTTTGTTGATGAGCGTCCCTGGAAGCTAAATGATCAACAAAGTCCATGACATGATTATGGCAGATCGTCGAATTAAGCTCCGCGAGTTCATAGAGGTCCTAAACATTTCCTACAAACGCGTACACAACATCATTCACCATCATTTGGATATGAAAAAGCTATCCGCGCGATGGGTGCCGCGTTTGCTGACAATCGATTTATTTTTTGATGATTTATCACCGTTGATGAAACCTGGGTGCAATATTATACACCGGAAACCAAAGAAAAGTCGAAACAGTGGCACAAACGCGGCGAAGGGCCGCCGAAGAAGGCAAAGAGTGCACATTCGACCGGCAAAGTGATGGCGACTGTTTTCTGGGATGCGAAGGTCATCATCCACATCGACTACTTGGAAAAAGGAAAAACAATCAATGGTGAGTACCACGCAGCATTAGTGGATCGATTTGATGCCGCATTGCGTCGAAAACGCCTCGGTTTGGAACGCAAAAAAGTGCTCTTTCACCAAGACAATGCACCAGCTCACCGATCGGCCGTCGCCATGGCAAAATTACACGAATTGGGCTATGAATTGGTTGAACACCCACCATATTCCCCAGATCTTGCCACCAGAGATTTTTTTCTGTTTCCAAACCTAAAAAAATGACTCGGACGACGCCGTTTCGCAACAAATGATGAAGTCGTCGCTGAAACTTCGGCCTATTTTGAAGAACTCAAGCAAAAGTACTATTCGATGGGATAAAAAATTGGAACATCGTCTTACTAAGTGTATCGAGCTAAAAGGGGACTATGTTGAGAAATAAATCGATTTAATGCCAAAAAATTTGTTTTTTTATCAAAGGCTAGTTTTATATAATCCACCCTCGTAGTAGTTTAAATTTCAAAGCTAAAGATGACTTTATTAATATCTGTTCGTTAAAGTGGACGGTTGTAGCCTATACCACTGTGGCCAATCTAATGCAGTCGAGTGGAAATTAGTTTCTCCAATTCGCTGTGGATCCTCTATTGTGACTATTGAATTTCCCTTATTAAACATGGTCTTTGTCGTGGTTTGACGTATACTGGTAATTTCGCTACAGTTCTCGGATGCAGTCGGAATTCATCTCTAAAACAATTGTGGTTTATATTATAAGGAAACTTTGCGATTTCGCGGATTTGGTTTATCTTTTATTCATTTAGGGTTTATAAGAATATTTGACCCTATTAAAAACAAGAATATTAGCTGGATGGTGTTCTGAAATAATAGTCTAAGCCACATATACATGGTTGAGAGTAAATGAGCATATTGTGTCTACCTACTTTAAGAAAGTGATAGAAAATAAGGCTGTATTTTCACATTTTTATATTTCAATAATTACAGGCTATCTAAAAAAACGCACAAAAGTAAAATAAGTAAAATATGTTTATTGCAAAAATAACTTTAAGCGGCTTAGACGGTTTTTGCAAAATTGTAAAAATATAAATGGTTATTTTGCAGTAACCGTCTATCCTTCCGAAATGGTAAATATACAAAAAAAAACTTTGATTTCGCATTCATTAGTAAAAGTAAGTAACTGTTACTGATTAAATTCCTACTTGATTTAATCTTAATCAATCTCGAAGTCAGGATTTAACTCAATTCCTTCCAAAGCATACCTCTAATATTCCTATCATATTCTTACAACATTTTACTGACCAGAATTTTGATTATCAAGCAACAGTTCCAATATTTTATATAATGAACAACTGGTTTCGTTATTTGATAAATGCAATTTTTTGTCGGCATTTATGGCATCAACATTAGAGTAATCGCAAAACATATTATGTTACCTTTTCGGTACACTATCTGCGATAAAAGGAGCCGAACTTACAGCACAGAAAATTCACAGTTTTAAATAATATACTTTCGTATTTTACCTCTATATAAATCCTCTAGTTTGGAGCAATTTTATTTATTTAAATAAAATTGTAATATTAGTGTAATAATAAATATCTCGTCTCACCTGGTGCACACAATGAAAAGACCCTTACAAAGATTTGCAAGAAGCGTCTAACCCACATATTTATAATGAAAACATGGGTTAGACTATTTTTACAAATTTCTGTTTTCATATTATTTGACGAATGTGGTTTAGAACTCAGTTCACAAACGCCTCCATGAGTATGGATATGGCGTATATCCTTTTTGCTTGATGTAGTATGCATTATGATCGACAGTTTCGACACATCTAACCTCATTTGTAAACATTTGTGGGTTAGACGGTTGTTGCAAAACACCGTCCAGCTATTCATTTCATAATAACAAAGCTATAATGGGAACTTCTCATATTAAAGAAAATTCTCGACATAATGTACGAACGTTTTGAGGAAAAATTTAACAATGTAAAATCAACAATATTTTGCAAAGTATCTGGTTTTCCGGCGAAAGTGTATTTTGTGGTTACTTTTGTATTCACCTATTGTTGGTTTATAGTTCCAATCATAGAATTGCCGGGATGAATGACCACCAAAAACTCAAAAGGTTAGATATACTTCTTTTAATGATTATAGTACTGTTCATAACAACTAATGTAGCAATTAAATAAAGAATTTATTTCATATTTTGTGGTTTATTATTAAAAGGGTATTTGATAAAACGCAAACTAATTATCTCAAAATTAAGCTTATTAAGACCAGTGACTTTAAATTTAGCATCCGGAAGATAAATCTGAAGTAGAGGCGACAACTCGTTCCCTTAATAGCGAACTCAGGTAATCCAGCAGAATAAGCTAAAGTTAGCTAACGCATGCACAATTTTAGATCTAATAAAGTTTGCCAAGATCAAGAAACAAGTTTATTCTAAATGACTGTTCATCTCGTTTTATTGTAACAGAAATAGTAACGATTTTAGATGCCGCCTTACAGCAGATGTTAGCTAATAATTCATCTTTGTTTTATTCGTTTCATCGTACGTATAATTCCCGTTCTCAAGGCTTAACTTTCATAATTTGTTTTTGTACAAAAATAATGGGAAAAATATTAAGAAAAAATACGGCGAGAAAATATGGCGGCAGACAATAATCCGCATTAGTACAGAAAACAAACAAATGACAAGATAATTTGGTCGGATCTTCATAGAATAAAAATGCATAGAAGAGGGTACATTTATGGATTCATTGGTGACCTTTAACACTATAAACTAAAGCATAATACGGAGAACCTGCAGAACGACGAATGGACAAGAAATGCAAAGAAAAGGAATTTTGATAAGTAACAACAAATATAACAAAAACCGAATTCGGAAATCTAAAAAAATAAGGTTGTAACCTAATTTTAACATTAATACAGATGAAACAGAAAAGAGCGTAAACCATATAAAACACAAGGAAGTGAAAGCTAGAACTGATAAATGGTTCTACATAGAATGATTAATACACAATAGGTATAAATAAAAGAAGCCTCAAGGAACGATAAAGGTCGATTCACACACATCAGTCACGTCATAGTCACGGTACCGAACCGGTCCTGTTTGGTCACAGAACTATCAACTATCTGACAGCTGGCAAACTGTTCGTCAACTGATGAGTGTGAATGCTGGCGCCATATTTGTATTAAAGAATATTTTGTATGACGGATTGTTCGATTCGGCGCAATCACTGTGACGAGATGGTGACGAGACGTGACTGATGTGTCTGAATTGACCTTAATTCTAAAGAACTGTAACGATTCAAAGAACTTATATTTTTTCATTTTTCTATTCAATTCAGAACTCAATAATTTTTATGCGACCCTGTATAACGTAGTCCGTTTTAAAAGCATGTCGTAATTAAATTTGTACTGATTGCTAATTCTTGAGATATGAGACAAGCGTCTCATAGAACTTCTTCTTCTATTTTTGATTGGTCGAATTTGATAGAACGATTTAGGCCGTGGGGATAAGGATTCCGACGAGGATAAGCTTCTTCTTCTTTGTGTGTCGTGTTTGCTTTCAAGCGTTGGCTATCGTCGTATTAACAAGCTGATGAAAGGTTTCTCGGTCGGTAGCTAGATGAAACAATTCCTCGACAGTTCGACATGTCCCTTTTCTAATTTTACGCAGTCAGGACAGTTGTTTTCTTCTGACTCAACCTTTTCCTTCAAGTTTGCCCTGAATAATCAACCGAAATAAGGCTTAAGGGTTATTAAGTAAGAGTTAGGTCCTCTCATGATATGACCGAAGTATTGGACTTTTCTCATTTTGATAAAGTTGATCAATTCTCGCTCTTTGTGCATTGACTCTAATACAAGTTCGTTAGTCTGATGCGACTGGAACACTACAACTCGAACGATTCAATATCAATTTTTCCAGCCACCATTCATTTTGTTTTCTTTGCATTGATTGTTAAGCCCTCTGATTCAACTTAATACAAGCGATCTGATTTTAGTAAAGATTTTTGAGCAATCTAATGTCATTAGTGTTCAGAACAACTAAGTCCAAGCATTGAAATAGCAGTGTATGTGGTACTATATCAAAGGCTTTTTCTAAATCTATAAAAAATACTTAAATATTATTGCTGAACTCAATGCTCTTTTATAAGAGTATTCGGATGCAAAAAGGAGCTTTCTGATTACCCATACTGTTTCGGAAACTAAACTCTTTGTCACCAGTTATTATCTCACAAAGTTTTTATATGCGACAATGCAATATTTTCATAAAAAAATTTGAGCGAGTGACTCATTAAACTGATAAGTCGATAGTCGCTACACTTTCTGACATTCCTTTTCATGGGTATTCTTCTTCTTGTAGTTCCTTCTCCTATCAGAGGTTGGCTATCATCACAGCTATCTGTACCTTATTGGCGGCTGCTCTAAACAGATCTACTGAGCTGCAACTATACCACTCTCTTAGGTTTCTTAGCCAGGAAATTCTTCATCTTCCTATGGATCTTTTATCCTTGCATTATGAGCCCTAATATCTCATATTTCGGACCTCTGGTAATGTGGCCCAAATATTCCAGCTTTCCTATTTTGATGTGCTTTATGATATTGCAATCCTTTTGTAGCCTTCTTAACACTTCTGCATTTGACCCTCGTTGGGTCCATGGTATTTTTAAAATCCTTCTATCAATATTCTTTTATCCACATCTCAAATAATTCCAACTCCTAGTGTCCAGCTTTCCATTACATACAATAAAGTCGAAAACAACAAACATTGGTTTCATTTTTATAAATGCTTGTCCTTATTTTCTCTACCTTGGTCATTGTTTTAATTTACCCAGGTTCCCAGATATTTGTAGTTATTCACTCTTTCTACTAGTTTTCCCCCAATATCTAGCCTTGCTACTGTATGTTGCTTAGAAATAATCATGCACTTCGTTTTCTTAAGTTTCCTTGCAGTGCTTCTAGACTGTCTGCAAAAACAGCGGTGTCGTCTACGAATCTTATGTTGTTTTAAGATTTTTCCGTTTATTGATATACCTGTTGTTCCTCTGATATTGCTTCCTTAAAAATAGCTTCGCTGTACAGATTGATTTCTATGGTTTCTGTATCGACATTTTTAATTCTAACTTTTGCTTTTTGATTCCAATACAGATTGACAATAACCCGTATATCTCGACTATCCACATTCTTTTCTTTAACAGTTTTATGAGTTTCTGATGTCGTACTCTATCAAAAGCCTTTTGATAATCTATAAAGCAGATATAGAGATCCTGGTTCATATTTAGTCGTCTTTACGTGAGAACGATAAAAGCGAACAGAGCCGCTCTTGTTCCTAGTCCTCCTCTGAATCCAAACTGGATGCCATCTATATCTTCTTCTATTTTTTTGTATAGTCTTCAATGTATTATTTTGAGAAATGTCTTAAATGTCCAGACCTACCTGGATAATCTGGACCTGTTGATTTTGTGGTCTTTGCGTATCTAATTGCCAGTTTTAAATTTTGGGTAGACATAGTTATAAATCTTGATTTTAACCAGTTGTCTGGTCATCTGTTAAAGGAGGTGATAATCGCAACTTGGATTTGCTTGGTCGATGGCCTTCTGAAATTCGAATAGGTGGGACAATATCTTGGTTAGATGTTTATTTCTTGGTAGATTATTTGGTCATCTTTAAATAATTCTATTATGTAATTTTCTCATTCGGTGCAGCGCTCTTTAATATCACTTAAATTTCTACCACCAGAGTCTTGCAATCTATTTTGCCTGTTAATTCTTTTAGTTTTATATGCAAATCTAAGCTGTTGTGTCGTTGCTCCAGTTTCTCAATTTCTAAACAGGATTCTTGTCTTTTGCTGCTTTAATTCTTTTTCGGATTTCTTTATGTACTCGTAGTTCATTGTATTTTTCTCTCTATATGAATTGGCACTGCCTCAGAACGTCCATTAGGTCTAAGATGTATTGTGTCATCCAGTCATTTTTAATTGTTCGTTGTCATAAAAGATTTTCTCGAAATGCAGTGATTATTGCTGTTTTCATTTGTTCCCAGCAATCATCTATGTTGAAGGTATCTTCTATTATAATTTCGTAGAAATTGTTCATTTCTTGAGAAACCTTATTTAGAATGCATGGCTCTTAAAATGCATCTAGTGATATAATGGAAGTTGGATGGTTTTCTGATTTTTACAGACTTTCATAGCCTGATTATGAGTACAGGGAGTATGGTCTGATCGAATAACGGCACCTGGGTAAGTCTTAACCGATTTTATGCAGTGTTTAAATCGTTACACTTTACGGTCTAATCAAATAACGGCACCTGGGTAAGCCTTGACTGATTTCATGCAGTTTTTAAATCGTTACACATTGGACAAACTCTGCGGGTTTTATTTTCTGTATAAACTCAATCGAATAGCGACAGCTTTCGGTGGTCATTCTTAATTAATTCTACTGTAGTTCTTAAAGCAACAATCTCATAATTTGTAACCATACCTCGTAGATAGCTTTTTCTGCAGATATACTATTTAATAGTAATAAAAGACAGTAAGTACATTTTTAAGTATACTGTTATACTGCAGATTGTGTAAGTACGAAAAATAAATTACCTGGTACTTTTGTTTATGATTATGGCCGCTATTATGCTTATTCTTTATTATATCTTTAGGGTACGTAATACAGTAATGTTATACAAAAACTAAGCCGTAAGTCATTTTTAAATTGCTTCTCGTTCAAACTACTGATTTTCAAAGATGGCGCCTCCTAAAAATTACCTTGAAAAGACATTATAAATACCGAATACTCATGCATTTTAAATAATTCTTACACATAACTGCAAACTCATTTAGGAAGTCCAGTTAACCGCTGTATATATTTTCTAATAATTAAAATTAATGTTAATATTCTCTACGAATTAAAATTATTGGTAGTAAAACTACTAACTGAATATGTACTGACCATTTAATTTTATTACAACGTTAAATAGAATGTTAACAAAAATTTTACGACTTAGAGAATAATTAAATACGATATTTCTATTACAGCTTATTTAAATGAGCAAACGAGCATATTTATGAGGAAACATGTTGAACTCAGATGCAATTTCGAGACTAAAAGTATATTTCTCGGTAAAAATATAAAATATAAATGTTGCAAACAAATAGACAATTCGGCTCTACTTGTCCATACTAGAAATGCCAGATGCCGAAATTTGATATCTCGCTAACTGATTTTAGTATATTTCACTGTCGTCAAAGTGGACCAATCAGAGCGAAGATTATCACTCTGGCAAATCATAACAAAAATTATTAACTTTTATTTCATTGGTCCTTCGACGGAAAGACCACTATGCACATGCAATTACTAAATGGATAAGAACAGTCGATTCTTCGGCCGGAGGACAGGCTAGTTCTTAATCTCAACAAGCAAGACCTATTTTAGCTGAGTAGTAAATTGCAGCGAAACTGGCTACAACGTTTTATTTTCGCACCTATTCTAATCATCGAACTTCTAGACTTCGTCAACAAAAATTCTCGATATTTAAAAATTTGCTGGAAAAAAAATATAAAGTCTCACGACTTTGAAATTATTTCGCAAATGACAAGTGAAGGAATTCGACACTTCGCTGTTAAGATATTACTTGCTGGAAATTAAGAGAAGCCTGAAACAGACTTTATTTTGCAAATAGCAACAAGCTCGAAGTGAACACTTCGCCATTGTTTTCATTTGTTTGAAATAAATAAAAGTCTGAAAAGACTTACAAATTATTGAACGGTCGACAGGCGTCCCTATATCAATAACGGTAGAACTAAATAAAAGTCTGAATGAACTCAAGAACTATTTCTCGAGTTGGTGAACCAGCTAAAGTAGCACTTTGCTGTTAAACCATTCCTCCGAAATAAATAAAACTCTAAAGGGAATTAGTTCACGCATCATTATCATTATGTGCAGATATTTTTATACCTGCATCAAATAAAGAATAAAAATATATTTAATTGTAGACTAAGCTGTTCGTTGAAGTTGATGGAAGCGATAAATGGTAAGAACATATTGATGGTATGAAAAATTTCCCTTATTTAAAACACCAGCAGTTACTAATACAAGTTTTCGATAATAATCCAGTTCACTTTTTTTGAATGCTACTGATGAGACTAACAGGTATGCCGAGTAGGTTTTTTTATTTAATGCAGGGGCGACACATTCTAGAATTTTCGATTGGAAAATTTTGGACTCCAGAAGACTTGTTAGTCTTTTTAGGATTGGTTTTACATATGGGTCGCATTTCACTGCGTAGGATTAAGGATTATTGGAAAAAGATACCCTTTTTGCTAATACAATTTTTTCCACTGTTATGGACCGGAACAGATTTATGGTCATACTGCGTTGTTTGCATTTTAGTAAAAATCCAGAAGAGGGAGAACAAGTACTTAAACACAGAATATATAAAAGCTTATAAAATTAGCTTAGATGAGTAAATGTTATTACACAGAGGAGAACTTAATTTTGGACAATACTAAAAACAAAAAGCATACATATGGAATCAAATTGTATATGATGACCGAACCAATTGGTCTATTTTTAAAATTTTTGGTTTATTCTGGAATGTTTGACGATTCAGATGAAAAGTGACATGCCAATAAAGTGGTTTTGCACCTTTTAGAAGGGAAACTAATGTAAGAAATTGCGTTCACAGGGACAATTTTTGCGACAGCTTTGATTTAGCCAAAACTTTGGTTGAATTTTCAACTTACTGCAAGGAACTAATCGAATTGACCGTAGAAAGAATCCTGCAGAATTAAAACAAGAAAAACTTGCTAAAGGTGCAACAATTGCCGTTGCCGAAAAGGGGTATTAGTTGGTAAATGGAAGGATAAGAGAGACGTTTACCATATAACAACAGAATGTCAAAACAGCTTACAACAAGTTACAACAAAAAGAGGTCAGCATGTAATGAAACCAGAGCCTATTATAAAATATCATAAAAATATGTCTGGTTTATAAAAAAAACTGTACGATGATCAACAAAAGTATTTATAGGTATTATGCAGATCATAGTTATAAATGCCCAGATACTATACTATAATAAGTATTCTGAAAAAAAATTGGTCTTTACGAATTTCGTTTAGAACTTGTTACATCACTTTTAAAAATTAATAACTCTGAAACCAAACATGATATAAAAGATACCTCTTTATTTTATCTGGATTGCTGTCAAATATCCCACATTTAAACAGTTTGATTTATATATCTATATTTTGTTATTTTATATTTCTTGTTTTATTTTGTATTAGTAAATAAATGTTCCTATTAAAGCTGATTTTTATTTTGCTCTGGCGTGTTCACCACCAACCCTTATGGTATATATGTGGATTTAGTTGGAAAATTCTAACTTTATTCGAACTTTTCCAAAAACTACTAAATAAACGTCTATGTCTCAAAAACAATAAGCGGCTCTTGGTGAAAACCTACCCAGAATAGATCGGCAGTTAACGTGTTAATGAAGTCAATTATCATATCTATCTACAAAAAATTTGATTGGATTTTTGATGCCGGTTTGGTTGCTTTTCTGTTTAACATCTAAATCTAATGTATTCTTCGATGGGATGGTTTCATGCCACCTTTTTTTTCTTAATTAGATGGGCTTTGGTAAAGACCAGTTAGCCACCATACCACCTTATACAACTTATTGTTTGTTCACCATCAACTCAGTTACAATATGTCTTGAATGCATAACTCCGTTAAATTCGTTGAATTTACTTCTTTTCTTTCCCTTCTGACTCTGATTTAATGTTTTCGGTCATTTAAATATTTGACATTTGTTTCTAAATAGTTGAAAAGTTTTTCATGAGTGTAACATTCATTCTATTTACAATTCTGTTAGAAACTATTCAAGCTGAACTTATGCCTTAATTTCTCAAATTAAATTACAAGAACTACAAGTGAAATTGACTACACACTTAGTGTAATTGGTAGTCCACGTGGCTTCAAAATCTAACGAGGTGCATTATATTCTTGTAGCGTAAAAAGGTGAACGAACGTACCGAAAAAAGGAATACCATCACATCAGTTACAGTTGGCATAATGTTGTAGCTTTGTCATTTTAAAGTAGTCTACTAGAGTGAATTAACGCAGGACCGTCTCTGTTAAATGTATTGCTACTCATTAACATAGTGGTGGATTTTGTGAGAATGAGTATAAAGTCAAAAAAGAAAATCAAAATAGAAAATGAATTATCAGTTTAACAGATAAGTTTAAGACCAGTTTTATCAAAATGTGATGGTACTGTTCTAGATTTTGAAATATATTAAGGAACAAGTACCAATTTAAGAAATAAAGAACTGGGACTCGGACCGTCAGTCATCCTTAGGCTAGTGGAAACGTCACCGGTTAATAGCTTTGTATTCTTCGACGATACCTTTGTTGCTCAAATTATCTGAGCTACAAATGCATGCCACAGGAACTATTATGAACAATCGTTTTAAAGTATTTACATTTAAAACAGATAGTCAGATGATAAGAGGCGATTCTGAGCAGGTTGTTAGCAGCGATCAGAAGATATGTATCACTAAATGGAAAGATAATAAATCCGTTTTAATGGCATCTACAGCTTTTGGTCAAGAACCCACACATTTAGTCAAACGAAGGGATAAAGCTAGTGCTAGCCGTGTAGAGGTTTCATGTCCAAACGTAATTAAAATTTACAACGAAAAGATGGGTGGAGTTGATATCTGCGATCAGATGATGGTGTCTTATAGAACTTTCTTCAAAACTCGCAAGTGCACAATGAAGGTAATGCTACATCTATTTGATTTAGCTATTGTTAACAGTTGGATGGAATACCGTCGCGACTGCCGAAGTAACAAATAAAAATCAAAAGATATTAAAGATTTATTATCCCTTCGTTTAGAACTAGCAGATTATTTGTTATGTGGAACGAAAAGTCCAAATACAGAAAACGGGGACGCAGAAGATGAACATGAAGACCCTCGTCCAAAGAAAATGAGACCGTCACCTTTACCTTGCACTGACAAAAATATGATGGTTTTAATCACTGGCCTGTCTTGGAAGATTTAAAAAATCCTTTATATTGCAGATTGGAATCCTGAAAGAGTAGGTCAAGAGTTTCATGCAGCAAATGTAAAGTTTATCTCTGTATGAGCAAAAATCAAAATTGTTTTTTTTTTTAACTTTCACAACAAATAACATGTTAAAAATATACTAGTTATTAACATTTGTAATAAATGACAATGCGTGTACTTAATGTTATTGATAAAGGTTGTAAAATGTTTTACTTTATTGTTTTAAATGTTGTAATTTATTTGTTTTGTTTCCTAGGGGAGTAGTCATACACTCCCAATACTCACAAATGTGTCAATCAGACAATTGTGCATGTCATGCATATACTCCTGGGAAACACAATCATGAGTATCAATAAAATCTGTCAAAGTGACAGCAAAATTCTGAAAAAAATAGTATATCTCTTTGTTCCCATATAAATTGAAAAATAGACTGAACAACTTTATATGTCAACTTACATTGTTTCGGGAGTGTAAGGGATATAAAAACCTTTAACTGTTTGACTGGGGTCTTAGTCTGTAAGCCTAGTAGAGTCATTCTGTAGTTCTCTATAATATTTTTGATATATTTTTTCCCTATTAAAAGAGCCATTAGAAATATACCCAGATATAAATAATAAAGTGAAAACTTAGAAAAGCGTCTTTAAAATTATTTCAATGCTTCACGAATATTTTAACGACAAACAACATAATTGACATAATACAAAATAGACTTAGAGTATTAAATTATCACTTAATACAACTCTGTAACTCTGTTTTCATTTAGTAGTAATTTACAGGATGTTACGCGGTTTTGTATGCCTGGCTGAATCACTTTTTGTTTTTACTGTTCCTACAATTAATCGAAACTAGAACGCGAAATGTTAAAAAGTTTACGATTTCGATAAGAAATGGTAAACATTTTCATGCGAAAGTCATGATAAAAAATATACAATACAAAAGCTGGTATAAAACAGTAATTGAAAAGAAAAGCTTTAAAAATAATGTGGTTGGCTTAGTCTGATCATAAAGAAGAGAAAGTGGCAACATTGTAATAATAGATTAGATTTTTATTGATATTTGGAATGATTACTCTTTGATGAAATGCTAAATTTGTTACTTCGACAAAAAATACTGTACACAGGTGGGGATTCTACCGAACATATTATTATTATTCCAGATTTAGCCATACGGCTGTCACTCCCTCTAAGAGGAAAATGCACTCATCTCAGATACTTACGGTATCAAAAGACGGTTAGATAGACGGAATGTATTAAAAGGTCTACTCATATTATTTTTTAAACTAAATTAACTGGCAATTCAACCACAAAAAATAAAATTCTGAAATGCAGATGTGAAGTAGGGTGGAAGTAATAGATATTATGTAAACTTAATTCTTTTTTTTTATACAGTACGGTCGTGTTAATCCGAACCCAAGGTCGTCCGACTTGGCCCGGTAGTCCGAACAAGCTCGCGCTACTCCCCTGCCTCCCACACGATTGAATCGACATGGATCAACATGACGAAAATCAGTTTTTGGCTCCATGTAAACACGTGACTTTGACCATCGATACAGCAATGAACTAGCTATCGTTTCATTTCAAAACAGTTCTGTATTGGCAAATCTACCATTACGGACATTAAAAAGGACAAAGAAAAGATCGAAAAGTTCGTCAGCGAAACGAAAAGCGGTCCAGGGAAGAGGAAAACCATCGAACCCCCCGAATATCCGAAGGTAGAAAATGCGTTGTTCATGTGGTTCCTACAACAGCGGAGAAAGCATGTTCCAGTGAGTGGTGAAATGTTGTGTGATAAAGCCCGTCATTTCAAATAATGATACCAAATCACCAAACTTTTAGCGCATGTAAGGGTTGCTTGGACAACTTCAAATGACGTCATGAAGTTAGACATCTCAAAATTAGTGGTGAGAAACTTTCTGGTACTTATGAAATTGTAACTGAAATATACAAGCTTTTAAATGATAGCAATGTTTTAGAGGCTATAACTTCGTTTTTCAATACCATTTATACCAGCGGACAACTACGTAATGGTTGGTGTAATTCACTGTTTATAGCTCTACCTAAAAAGGCAACAGCAAAAACCTGTGCTAATTATAGAACCATCAGTTGGTTAAACCACTTATTGAAAATTTTTCTGAAGGTAATACATGGTTGTATCTACAATAAATGAGAGGAATACCTGGATTACACTCAGTTTGGTTTCCGTAACGGATTTGGAACGAGAGAGGCACTGCTTGGAATGAACGTACTTACTCAAAGATGTCAAGATATATCTGTAGACATATACTGTTGTTTTATTGACATCCAAAAGGCATTTGATCGTGTTAAGCACTCTCTTAATTGATCGAAGCTCTAAAAGACATTAGCTTGGACGGCAGAGATGTTCGAATAATTGCAAATTTATATTGGAATCAAACAACATCAGTTTTAGTAGATGGTGTGGAATCACAGGCTCTCAATATTAAAAGAGGAGTACGGCAGGGATGCCTCTTGTCACCCCTTCTTTTCAACGTTTACACCGAAAGAATTTTCAGGAAAGCACTTTTTGAAAAACAAGACGGAATACTTGTGAACGATGAAGTCATCAATAATTTGCGATATGTGGACGATACAGTACTCACAGCTTCTAGCCAAGAAAATCTGCAAACACTACTTGATAGTGTCGTTGAGAGTTGTAGGCAGGCAGGTCTGGATCTACCCATACGGAAAACCAAAATACTCGTAATAAGTAAACAACAGCATATAAAACCGTGTATATATGTAAATAATATCAAACATGAGCAAGTTGATAAAATCGTTTACCTTGGACAACAATTAAATTGTAACGCAGAAAGTCACGACAAAAAGCAGGCTAGAGCTGCTTTTAGTAGGATGTCCAAGGTGTTATGTAACAGAGACCTAAAATTGGCATTAAGGATCCGCCTACTTTGCAGCTACGTGTTCTCGGTCTTACTTTATGGTGTCGAGTTCTGGACTGTGAATAAAATCGATCTAAATTGCCTTAAGGCTTTCGAAATATGGTACTATAGAAGAATTTTAAAAGTTTCGTGATTGGAGAAGATTCGAAACACAATACTAGAACATCTCGGCAAGACTACTGAGATAATAAAAAGCATCAAACACAGAAAGCTGCAGAATTTCGGACATGTAATGAGAGGTGCCAAATATAGGTAGCTACAAAATATCATGCAAGTAAAAATAGCAGTCAAACGCAGTCCAGGTCGAAGAAGAACCTCATGGTTGAAGAACTTGCGAGATTGGTATGGTGTTGATACAAGCATGCTATTTAGGGTGGCAGTGAATAAAATTAAGATAGCTATAATGGTAACCAACGTTCTGAAAGGACATGGTACATGAAGAAGAAGAAGATATATTAAGTCTGTAACAAAGACTTTAAATAAATTAAAATAAACATTAGATTATTGATACGTATAAACATAGGCAGTCATTAGTTTACACCTAAATCAAAACAGTTCAAGGCAGTAGCTTCAACAAATAATTGAAGACAGCACAATCTCATCGACCAAAAAAGCCTGGCAATTTTTCGTAATACAAAGAACATTTTTTATAAATCGACTTCCTACCGAAAGATGAAACAATAGGGAACTTGCATAAAATTTTAAATTCGAAAAAAATGCCTTAAATCATAACAAAACATAATTTAAAATATATATCAAACAAAAAAAAGTTGTTTTTTCCTTTAGTTTGGCCCCTAAAAACGAGTAAAATCGAGAGAAAATTCAAATTATAGCAGCCAGTCCAAAACGCGTCCTCATTGGTCGTGACGTCATATAGTCAGAATGTTCAAAGATTACGTTTGACATTCGTTTACTTGTTATAGTAATTTTATGGTGTATTTCAGTTTTATAAATCTTTAGATAGTTGCTGTGAACTATATATTTAATAATATTCGAGTGTTTATGTTCAGATATATTTTTTTAAATGATCGAAGAGGGTTTTTCCAAAGGCCAGTCTGATAACTTGCCCATTGTAAATATGTTTATGGTAGCCACATATTTTCAAAACGGTGAAAATTTTTCCTTGGGAGAAGTTCGGGGAGTTAAAGCAGATAAGTAAGTACATATACTCCTATTACATTAATTTTATTGTGATTATTATTCTCATAAGTATTTAATGATAAAACTTAAGCCAGGTTTATAAACGGACATAGTACATAATCATAAGTCATAAACATAACTTTAACCACAATCATAATTCACAAGATTTAAGATTGGTTTATAAATAGACATAATACCTAACCATAATATTTAAAAACTACTTCAGAAAATACAAACCTAACCAAATTTTTATAGATCTTGAAGAATTTTTCTGGTCTTTAGATTCATAGAAAAGTGAAATAATTTTAAATAAATATGAAGATTAATAGAAAAGTTGCTTTGGCCATGGAAGCAGTCCCACTTTATTTAACAATTGTAGCGACTATATCTGCCAGAGTTCTTAACAAAGAAGGTATAGTGTAAGACCCATAAATAGAAAGTGTGATAAGGAATGGGATGAGGAACAGTTCTTTAATTTTTTACGTTGGATTACACATGCGCATATTCCAAAAATTCCATAATGTTTAATACTTAATTCATAAATGTTGAAACTTACCAACTTTAAAGGTCACGTTTTAAGGACTAAATTTATGTTTTATGTATTATGAATGCTTTTAAATGGGTACATTTATTCATTAACTTTCAACATTATGCTTATATAATAAGATTATGGTTAAAGACTAAAATTATGTTTATGTCCGTTTATAAATTTGGCTTTAGTACTTTATATTAAGTAGTGTCAATATTATATGTTTATGCTATTGTACTGAAATTTAATCAAATTAACTTATTCATCGTTTGCATTTAGATCTGGCAGAGAATCATATGGAGCTGTAGGATGGGTTCAAGTAAAAAGAAATAACATGATCTGTACTGTACCGGTAATCTAATAAATATTTTGTTGGCGGTTTTAATGGTTGTACTTTTACACAATGGTACTAAACAACACTTGTAGTATTTACTTTTACTTTCCATAGTAAAAACACACACAATTCAACACTCTCTATTCAAAAACTGTATCAAACACCAATATAAACAAAATAGTTTTATACAAGACAGGAGACCTGACATACAGACAATACCACCAAGTGACGTCACAAGGGTTCGCGCGCTTTTTCGATCGTTTGAAATGATTTTTATACACGGAAGATTTTAAATTTGTATTGCTAAGTCATTATGAGTTTTTGAGGCGTGAAATTTTGGAAATCTTATTTTTAAATGAAACTGAACGTTATTATATAATAACAAAAAATGTGCAAGTTCCCTATTAATGTTAAACATTTAGCGCAAATTCTTGACTTCAGATAAAATTTTTGAGAACTTTTCAAACTGATCTCGTATATTTATAAATTAAAATATAGTATTCAAAGTTTTCAAAGTGCCTACGTTTGTAATGGTAATTCTATAACAATCATGCATTGAATATTACCTAAATTGTGAAGACATATTAAAATATAATAGTGAACTTTCTAACGTTTGTGTCAAACAATTTGGGCAATATTTTTGTCACAACTCACTTAAACGATTGAAGATTAGTTTAAAGTTACTCGATAATCCATTGGGATTTCGAAAGCATTAATCCTTTCCTGCTCATCTGGAAAACCATCGTAAATTTGTCAGAAAAAGAAACCCCGAATCATAAGACATCGCATTCGATTAGGCTGGCAAAGGTGAACAGCACCCGCGAGTCATAAATCGCTTACAGCGAGCGGGTTAACTCGTAGTCGAAGTCGAACTCGTATAAATCCAATCATGATAGAGCAGCAACTTTGTGGGACTTTTTTTCGTCCGATTACATTCCTGCCTCCACACCGATTTCACTTCTAGGTTCACTCTGGGTCATTGCTTGTCAAAGTTATAATGCTTTCATCTTTTGGCCTTTTTACACTTGGCGTTATATGTAAATTAACTAATACATATACATAATTTTATCGATAATTTGATAAGACAATTTTTAAAAAAAGAATATAACAATGCATCATATTCTGTCATTATAAACGATAGTACACACAACCAAACTTATATTGAAACATCTGATATTTTTTATTATTTCAGAGAATTGAAAAAAAAAAACAACATACGAAGTCAAACAATATTTATTTTGAAGCAATTTTATCACCAATATATAAAAATTAAAGAAAACAATTAATTCTTGAAATAACAAATTGAAACTATTTCTTTTAATTGCATAAAAGAATCAATGTAAAACGAATAATGTTTAAATTGATTTTATTTTTTTTTTAGTAGTCACTGTTACAAACCCTAGCTCGTATGCAAGATTCAATTCGCGTAAGCATAAGCGTAAGCTCCTAAACAAATTGTCAACATTTTACTGTGGTAGGTTATTCAATTCTTCAAGAGCAGCTTGTATTAGCTGTGCGGTGTTTTGTGGATTATCCCGGCGAGCTCTTTCTTTTAAGCACATCCCACAAAAGCTCTATAGGGTTAAGCTCGGGTGAGTAAGCAGGCCACTCCAGAACAGTGATATCTTCTGTTTCAAGGAAGCCTGTAGTCACTTTGCTGGTATGTGGAGGTGCATTATCATTGCACTGCTCCAGAGCCCAGCTATAGATTCTAGAACCAAAACAATATCCCTACGAGCTGTTAAAATTGATTGGATGGGAATTAAAGGAGTTTTTTCACCGATTATAAGGGATTTCCAGAAGATGACACTTCCTCTGTTTTGCCTGTAAACAGTCAAAACTTTTGTCAGTCGCTGTACTTGCTTGTCTTCCTCGCAGTCTAAGTACACCAATTCGTAGGTCATCTGATTTTACACAAATCCTGGTTTAGTTTGAAAATAGCAAAATTTGGCCAATTCCCAATGTTTTAGATTTGGTGTTGATGACATCAATTTAGGCAATCAATCTTGTGCTGTCTGGATAACTAAAAAATCCGTAAGTGTCTAATGCTGTATAGTCCTTGAACACGAAGTCTTTTTTATCGTTTCAACTAAAACAATTATGTTGCTTCCAAGAGTTGCCTTTGGAGCTGGGGGGTGAGAAATGTGAATGTGAAATGAGAAAACATGTTGGGTCTCTTCTAGCTACTTGGACAACGAAACGATCGAGGTAAGTCGTTGTTACTTTTTGGCAACATTTTTTTAAGTCTAGTCTTAAGCGTTTCTAATTCATGATACCTAGCACAGGTTTTTAACACAACACCCTGGGTTACGCCTACCACTACAGCTACGCCCCTTTGAGACATTCCTTGCTCCACAAGACCAATAATATTTTCCCTTTACACATCCGTTAACCCCACAGAAGACATATTTGTTATAATGTAGTCAATCATAGAGTTACGTCGTCTAGTATCTGACTTAAAATGAAAAACCTATAACACTTGTATACTACCAGTTGCAACTTATGGATTGGAAACTAAGGCAATAACAAGAAAAATTGCAGTACAATTAAAAGTAACTCAACGGGCCATGGAGAGTGCCATGTTAAATATAAGCCTTAGAGACAAAATTTCTAACACTGAAATACGTCGAAGAACTAAAGTAACTAATGGGTAGCAAGACAAGATACCAACAATTGGTCTCATAAAGTGACATTCTGGAGACCACGAAAAACAAAAAGCAGCGTGGGAAGACCCAAAAAGAGATAGATAGACGATATAACAGCTATAGCTGGAAAGCAGTGAATGAGAATTGCAAAAGATAGGGAAGCGTGGAAGCAATTGGAGGAGGCTTATGTCCAACAATCTATAAATAAAGGACGAAGAAGAAGAAGAAGTATAGGAAGGTCTCAAAGACTTTCAACTGTTTACCTGAATGAGACCTCGTTTACTCTAACACCAGAATTTCTCTATATTTTTTGTATGTTGATTGAAGCCACTAATTTGGTTTTTTATCCAAAGATACGAGTGAAAAATCACACCTGCATTAAATATATATACACATAAAATCTAATTATAAATAAAATATTAGATATGAGAGGATTTGTTTAATCAACAATTATTACGATACACACGTTTTACTGGATAGTATGACCCAATTGATCCATTTTAATGAGATTTTGTCATTTTCTATTACATTTATTGAACAAACTATAACAATCTACACGGATTTGCATAAGCATGAAATTTATTTGATTAATTTTGTGAAAATAATGAAACATCAGGTGGATTACAACAATGTTTGTTGATGTGTTTAACTTTTATCGTCGTTTATTTTGTATAATACAGGGTGTAATAAGTTGGACATCAGCTAAAGGGTAACAACTGACATCACCATAAGTTGTGGGTGTTAAAAATTTAGGATAGTTTTTGAATCTATTTGAATATTATAAAATTGCAGAAGTTAGATAATTAAATTGTTATATTCAACGTAGGCAGCCAGTTCTGATCCCTTTCACGAAAAAAAAAACAGGAATAAATGAAAATCTTTCCGAACTATTGATTGACCAGGGCCCTGATTCTATTTCATTTCGATGTCGAAATTTAAAAGCGACTACGCCATGACAGTCGCAATCGCTAGCGATTCTCATTCATTTCGATTTTAGTTAAAAGTGGGGACATTTACTTTATCATTTTGACACTGCTCAGAATTTGGGTTGGCCGTCTTGTTTATTGGCTGCACGCTTGTTAAATGTTTGTTATGTTTACATTTTACGATTTTTGTTTCTTGTTTGAGTTGTTAAATTTTTAGTGGCCATTCTCAATGACTATATTTCGAATTGAAAGAAAATGGATGGAGGCTGTTGGTGATGGTGGCACTAAATTGTCTGTGGACCAAAAAGAAATTATGATGGCTTTTGACTTAGTGGTTATATTATATTTTTAAATTTACTGCAGCTTAGTATTGGTATTACTAAAAACAATACATTACCGCTCTAAACATTCTTGATGAGTTTAAAGATTATTTTATATCTCCAAATAAGAGTGTAGAATTAAAATAAATTATTACAACCAAATTATTTATTATTTCTATCTTCCATTACAGCCTGTTGAATATATTCAAAAATTGTGGTTTCCAATTTAGTTTTAATATTGGGACATTTTATTTCTTTAATTTTTACACCACAGTATATTTTAAAAAATAATCAGTAGCATCTGGCTTGGTTCCCCCAGGTACCGCAGTTCTATTTTTATAGATGTTAAAATTTCGACCAATTATGTGCCGAATCACATACAATTTCTGATAAAACGCAGCCATATTAATACTTTTTGCCTCAGTTTTCGTTGCAACAATCAAACAAAACAACACCGCCTAAACTGAACCTAACCTCGCTTCTCCCAGTCCCGCTAGTCATGTTAGATTAATTTCGACTCGAAATTAAATTTCAACCACTTTCTTGAAGTTGAAATTAATTTCGATAAATCGAAATTTAGTGACGTCTTTTGGTTAGTTCAGCTGAAATCCACTAGGCTCGCAAAGTCGCATTTCGACGTCGCCATATTGATTTCAACATGTTTTCAGTCGAAATCTCAATTAGAATCAGGGCCCAGGAACTGTTTTGGGTTCTATTGTACGTTGGTTGATGATGTATATTGTTGAGCAAACTAATCTATACGCCACACAAACTATTATTAAAGAGAACGATGTTAAAACTCAAGCAAGAATACACAATTGGTATCCGGTAGATATCTACGAGATCAAGCGTTTTCTTTGAGTTTGATTATTTATATGAACATAGTTCGTCTACCAAAACTAGCACATTATTGGAGCAGGGAACCAATGTTTAAAATCGAATTTGCTCCTACAGCAATGTCCTGAAACAGGTTTGAGCTACTTTTAAGGACGGTTCACTTTGCAGATAATAAGAACAACCCTCAAAATAACAAACTCTACAAAGTTCAGTGTTTGATCAATAAGGTGGTCCATAATTTGGACAAACAGAATGTATTAATGAACCACTAATACCATTTCCATGTCGAGTTATTATGTGCAAATATCTGAAAGGAAAACATATAAATATAGCATCAAAATATTTAAACTTTGTTGCAGTAGAGACTATACTTATAATATAGAAATTTACGCTGGCAAGAATATTGATCAAAACCGAATCAGCCCATCTGGAATAGTGATGAAACTAGCCGCGCCATTACTGAATTCCGGAAGAGTCATGATAACGGATAATTGGTATAGTAGCCTCTCATTAGCAGAACAGTTGTTGAACAGAAAGACACATCTAATTGGCACTTGAAAGAGAAATCGCAAAGGAACCCCGCGGTAAGTGACAAACTCGAAGCTGAAGAATGAAGGAGAGTATATTTCAAAAGAAAATCATAACGGAATCTCTGTACTATCCTGAGACAAGCGCTATGTCGTGATAGTCTCTACAAAGCACTCATATTCTCAAATTGAAGTTGAAAATGCTCGTGGACCGTTGATCAGGCACATCAAATAACATCAACCAATCAACACTTAGAAAAATCATTAAGTAGTATAGAAAATTGGCGTTTGAGATCTTGCTGAGTACTGCTGTGGTAAATGCATGAATTATATTCAAAGAAGTCAAGCATGTTGATATAGAGATCCCCGAATTTCGAGAAACTATTGAATATGTTTTATACAATTCGACGCCTTCTCCTCCAACAGTTAAAGTCACCACTTCTTCTACAAGGGCCTATCTTCAAGAGATGTTGGCGACCACATTGACCCATCTTATTCTATTAACACCTGCGAAAGTGGTTTAACTTAACCACTACCGGACTTTTCAGGGCAGCAGTCAACAAAGTCAGAATAGCCATGTTAGTGTCCAACATCCGTAACGGATACGCACCATAAGATGATTCTATTAACAGCAGCTCGAAATAGATCTGTTGACGTTAGACCAGTCCACTTCCTACGATTGGCCAGCCAGGGTATATGTTTACGTCCAGGGCCTCTCTTACCCTCAATCTTGCCTTGTAGAATCAACTGTAGAAGTCCGTATTTATTATTACGCATGATGTCGCCGAAGTACGCTAATTTTCTGTTCTTTATGGTATTAATAATTTCTTTGTCTTTTCTTAGCCTCTGGAGAATAGTTATGTTACTTGAGTGGTGTATATAGTCGCCACGCCAAGCAGAAATCGTTGTTCGCGGTATGAACTATCCGAAAAAGAGGTAAAGGGACCAAAACCGTGTCAGTCGTGTTACGAGAAAGCAAAACAAAGTCAAGGCTGGTGCGTAGTACGAAATATGAAAAGGACTCGAACTTACTGCAAAGGATGTGAAGGAGAGTCCATGCACTGACTGTTCCATAGTGTAGAGTGATATCTTACAAATTTAGGATTTTTATTCTTTTTTATAATTTTTCACGTTTTTTTCATAATAAAAGAATGGTTGTAGTCTTTTATTTGCTATTTCTTAGTCTTTAAATCAGTACGCAAAAACTGGCCGTGCTAAACGTTTTTTCCAAGTCATCTCAGTCACTTTACACGATCAAAACCATATATGTCGAGAATCTAGCTCGTGGAACACAAAAAACTGCCTTAGAAAAAAATTTCTCGTTCATATTGACCAAGCTGGCTTGTGTAAAAGCTACTTTCTCGGTCACATTGACCGAGACTGTAGTGAACGAGTTAATGTTCTCTCTCTCTCTTGTCGTTTCCTCATTGCTGAGGATCGTGATTCCCTACAATGCGGGCTGTCAATTCTCTCCATCTCTTGCGATTTTAGGCTGCTCTCATGGACTCGGAAAACGTCTCTCCAGTGGCTTTCTGTACTTGATCTGACCATCGGATAGGTGAGCGTCCTCGGCCTCTACGTCCTTCTACGTTTCCGCACACAATTAGTCTTTCTAAGTTGTCATTGTCTGTTCTCGCAATGTGGCCAAAAAACTTTAAAACATTTGCAAGACACTGAGAGGAGAGTCTAGTCTGAATGCTTAGCTCTTCGAGAATCGACTGATTGGATCTGTGCTCCGTCTACGAGACGCGTAGCATTCGTCTCCAGCACCACATTTCGAATGCGTCAATCCTTTTCCTATCCTCTGATTTTATTGTCCATGTTTCGGCACCGTAACTAAAGATTGAAAAAACGAGTGTCCGTACCAGTCTCATTTTGAGTTTTTTGGACAAAGAGCGGTCCTTCCATATTTTTGACAGTCGACTCATCGCGTTCTTGGCCATTCCTATTCTTCTGCGAATTTCCGTATGGCAGGAGGCTGCATTGCTTAAGGAAGATCCTAGATACGTGAACTCGTCTACTTTCTCGAATTGATTTAGGGCGCCTGTTGTTTGGAGGATATTCGCGTGGTCCACAATCATGATTTTTGTTTTCTGATTATTAATCTTGAGCCCACACTTGTTGCTTTCGGTTTCTACTCTCTTTATCAGTCTCGACATCTCCTCTTCAGATGTTGATATCAGTGTTGTATCGTCTGCGAATCTTAAGTTTGAGATCTTTTTCCCTGCAATGGAGATGCCGCCTCTCCATCCATCGAGTGCGTTCCTCATTATGTATTCTCCATATAAATTGAACAGGTCTGGAGATAGTATGCAGCCTTGTCGTACACCTCTGCTGGTTTTGAAGGTATCAGATTGCTGGTTTTCAATTCTTCTTTTAACTGAGTTATCTTCGTATAAGTTTTCAATTAATATTGCCAAATGATCTGGAACTCCCATCTCATGAAGAACTGTCCAGAGAACTTCCCACTTTACACAATCAAATGCCTTTTGGTAGTCTAGAAAACAGATTATTATTGGAATTTTAAATTCGCGGGCCTTTTCTATGAACTGCCGCATATTAAGGATTTGCTCTCTCGTACCCTTCCCTTTGACAAAGCCTGCTTGTTCTTGGGGAATTTGGTTGTCTAAGTACTGTTGCAAACGGCGTTTAATGATTCTTAGTAATATTTTGCTTGGATGGGAAATGGAGTTAATGTTAATGCTGACCAAAAAAATGGTATGTATGTAAAGATCATTATTGGAATAGCTTTAAAATTGATTACCTTTAAATGCTACTTGACCTATATATAAACTGCTTAGATTTATTGGGTATTCTGTTCTTCTATAATTTCAAATAGCTTGTTTCTATCGACGTAGTCGAAAGGTTTAGAAGAAATAAAATCTTTAATAAAATACGGTAAAAAGGTAGTGGAAGTTGTATTTGGAACATTCAGATTCATATGAAATTTTAGCTCGAACACTTTCTATGTCTCCAATGACAATATTTGCTTAGAAAGCATAAAATAAAACCGAAATAGTTTTGCGATTATAATTCAGTATAAATCCATTATAAAAATTGAATCTGACACGACGTTCTAATATTAGCATCAGCCGTAACTACCAATAACAATAAACTATTTTGCGGTTTGTCACCGCTAGAAATAAAATATTTTATTGAATTAATGCAAACAGTAGATTTAAATATCGCTGGTATTTAGACGAGTTAAAAGCATAAACCTCCCCAATTGTCCAATTGAAGAATCGGTACTTCAATAAGATCCTTCCTTATTAGACCCACTATTCTAAAACCACTCTACTACATTCACAAGTGCATAAATAAAATCTACGTGCTTGTTGAAAGGATATTCGCAAATGGTCTAATTGCCGAAAGTTTTAAATTGATTAAGACGTGAATTTTGATGATAAAAGCCGATAGATCGTAACAACGTATTTATACAGCATTAAACTTTGTTAATTTTTTTTATGTTTTTTACTTCGATATTACAAGTCGCACAAGACGAAACTCATTGGCCAGTCTGAAAAAGAATATTATGTGACAAGTCATTTTTAAACTTATTATGTTTTTTATTCTAATTATTTCTGTTCATAATAATATACGCCTTCTTTAAGAAAGTTTTAAATTATATCATACTTTTAATCACTAGATTTTTCCTTATCGGTAGGTAACTTAACTTTTACATCTATAACTAGCAACAAAAGCAGGATCCTGGGAGGGACGTAGCCCTCCGCAGATTATCTGTGTTTTTTTAGGGTTGTAGCTAACCCTTCAAAAACAATGTTTATGATAGTAACGTTAAATATCAAACCAATCTTCAGGTTTCTCCTGCTAGAGCAAACGAAATATCTGGATCATAATTATCATACCACCCCCTCCTTCCAGAAGTCCGTTAAAAAACAAAAATCGCTCACGCCTAGATTTTTTAGATTTTTGAATTCAATAATAAGACAACGATCAAAATAAATCGAATATTTATTTAAAAGATTCGATCTTCGTCTAGATAAACTTATAACAAATAAAGTGTGTAGGAAATATAAAGTTTAGCTATTTAATTAATTCAATCTGTATAAAATGAAATGTATATAATAACAAGAAAAAATTCAATTGGCATAACTCATAAATTATTACCAGCACAAAAGAAACAAACTTACCACTTAAATCGCGTTCACACCCTTTTCGAGAGGCGCAATAAATTAGATATGTCTCAAGAACTTAAAAAAGCTCTTATCTCGAACGTTTTGGGGTAAACTAATGTTTTTCACACAGACGTGTGGTATGTGCCAACACAGCCAACTTGCTGCGTTGGGAGCTGTATTGTGGACAATACAGTTAATTTAAACGTGGAACACGTATAGCAGATAAACAATGCAGTAAGGTCATTGTGTTAATCATAATCAGTTGGCGCCGCAGCCCTTCGTGAGTCCTGGCCTGCTTCAAAACATTCTTCTATCCTTCCTTGTCGAGTTTTCTACATTCCCCTAATTTAATCTCCTTTAAATCGTCATGAACATCGTCCAGATACCTGAGTTTAGGTAGCCTCCTTCTTCTTCTTATTCCGACCGGTCTATTTAGCATGTTTATTTTAGAAGGATCATTTTCATCCATCCCATAACGTGGCCCACCCAACTTGGCTGTTTATTTTGATGGTTTTCACGATATCTACCTCACCAAAAAGTCTATAGAGTTCGGAATTATATCGCCCTTGACTAATAGCGAAATAAATTATTAGATATTTTTAAATAATTTTTTATACCAAACTATTTCTTTACGTGTCAAATAAGTGTAGGTCTATTGAAGAATGTTCCCATTATAATAAAAAAAAACAAATGCACCAACTCCCTATTTCCTTCCTGGTGGACAAGACAAAATGGTATGGAAATGGATAAATTTAATTAAAAATTACCTATTTATTATAATTTGAAATGCAGTAAATAAATTATTCTATCACAACATGTCTTTCAATTAAACCTGGGATGAAAGCAATTTATGTATTTCATATAGGTATTTATTTCTTTCTTTTCCCAAGTTGCTTGCTCGAATTTCTCGGATACGCGATATAAAAAATAAAAGTAATAGGTTATTTTAAAACGCTTTGAAGCATATCATTTCGGCTGTGACAAAAAACAGGTGACTTATATCGAGACGTAATAAATCAAACACTGGAGAATGTAAACAGTAGTTCTTTATTTCATTGTTTTTAGGATGATTGGGAACACCCATACTGCTGGGAACAGTTACCGGTGGACTGGATTTTTAATTTAAATTTTAACAGGAAATCTAACAGAAATTTCTGTTTTCTTATTAAAGACATATTATTATATTTAAATATTTCTTTTTACTTTGTACTTCGTGCTTTAGATGTTTATACTGTTGCGTATTAAATTGCATTGTTTTTTGCTGAAAATCAATATTTTACAATTTTTCAACTATTTTGACTATTTTTATTAAATGTCTCTTGTTTGGGGGCACATTTTTCAAATAGGCATATGAGACAGAAATGAATTTCAAGAAAACGAAACTCTTCTAGCTAATATTATTATGGTTATTAGTATTAATACACTATTAAGATCAAAAATCTCTACATCAAGGCATAGAGAAAAAATAGCAGCAGCCGCAATTATAGGGTCTTCCAACAAATACTTTCAAACTTTTGACAGTTGGTAGCGGCCATATCGTTGACACTACATCTGTCAAATTGGCTGTCATTTATTCAGTCTGTTTTGACAAATCAATATGGCTATAGCATACAACAACACGTGCAAACGATAAATTTCTTTTATAAAAATCGGTGTTCTGTTTGGATAATGTTTCGCGCGCTTCGCCTCTTTACATCCGCCATAATCGTCCTACCGAGAGGACTATTTGCAGAGTAATGGATAAATTCACTGAATAAGTGAGTGTTTACTGGTTCAGTAAATAATCAAGTTCAAACACCAGTACGTCGACGAAACGTAAAGCTCGGTACACATATACGAGCCAAACAGTATGCATACGGTATGCGAACGCTATATTCGTTAATGTGTACGAAATGTGTAGAAAAAACCGCTTGCGTACTGTATGCGTACTCTTTCATCGTGACTCGTCGCGAACCAAATTGTTGCGGTTTATTCCACGACTTCAAAAGAAGTTCGTCTTTCAGTTTGGACGGCGCTACTAGACGCAGCGAACATTTTTATTGTCTCATCAAATCGACATTGTGTGAATGATATGTTCCTTCCTGGAGAGACGTTAGAAAACAGTAAACTGATTATTTTACATATTTTTATTTTTGTAAGAAACAGAAACACGATAAATGAGTACCCAAATTATAAATATGATAAATAATTTCGCACATGTGTGTTCGTTGTTGAGTTTATCGCTTTCCATGGATCGAGATAAATATGCGATCAGTACGATGTAGATATATTTTCAAGGATCTGTACACATACGGTACGTATACCGTTTGGCTCGCGTATCTGTACGGACCTTAATGTATGGCGAAAAGATCGCCGCTGTACATAAAGGATTCCCCACACCGATGGGAAACTATTGACACGCGAATTTTCCGTTGCGGAACATTCGCAGACGGAGCGGTAGCGGACAAGGCTTCCCCACATTGGCGCAAAACCCGACGCGACTGTTCGCCATACAAATGTCAACAAATTATCTTTTAGTCGTTTATTCGTAGCTTACAAATACATAATGACTTCGTCTGATGAAGAAGAAGCTCTTCTACTATTGGCACTTACCGAAACTGAAAAAACAGGTAGCTCCAGAAGCAAAAACTTGGTACGGGACACATTCAGTATTGTCAGTATCGACACATATAGGGGAAAGTATTGGTCTTAACTGTGTATTGCTCCGAGAAGAACATCTAGTATTTGAATTGGAAGTGCAAAAGCCAGCTGCTTGTTCTTGTTGAAACTACAATTTTTTAAAACTCCAATGAAACTTTTTTCTTATATTTTTATAATCTTCGTCCCTTAAATCATAAAGTATAGGATATTGTTTCACAATTTCAATTAGTTTTTCTGTAACAGCCATTTTAATTCACGCGAAACTATAACTGCAGCGGAAAAAACCGTGCATGCAGCGTTTCATGAAAACAACGCTGATCTGCCGCGACCGTCGCGGATTCCGCCCCAACTTGTCTGAATACCTGCATAAGTCGCCATGCCTTACGATTCGCCGCGATTCCGCGTAGGTTGCGACTGCGAAAGTTTCGCGTCGGTTTGGGGAATCCTTAAGAGTGCAGAAGAATTTGATGCAGTCGATTTTACGTCGCTCACATGAACTCGGTTTTTCACAGACCACAACCGTGCAAAATTCAACTGATACAGGACACAGGACTTGCAGCTGAACGACCCTAGTCGCATGTGTAATAAAGATGCGCAACAGATAAGTAGAGGAATGAGACAGGGTTGTGTACTTTCACCATTACTATTTAATATATATTCCGAAGAGTTATTTAAGCAAGCACTTGAAAATTGTACAGAAGGGATCAAGATAAATGGTGAAAATATAAATTACATCCGTTATCCTGTCATTATCGCTGAAAGTGAGACAGACCACAGACCTGCAGACGATACTACACACAATTTGTGATACTGGGGAACAGTTTGGTTTAACAATAAACATAAAGAAAACAAAAACCATGGTTATCATTAAGAGGAACAAAGTTATTACAAGGATCCAGATAAAAATAATTAAGATATTGAGCAAGTGGACAAAATGAAATACTTAGGAGTCTGGATTACGGAAGATCTAAATCCGAAATCAGAAATTGGCTCAAGAATAGAGCAATCAAGAGCAGCCTTTTTAAAGATGAGGAAATGCCTGAGTAACCAAAGACTCAATCTGCAAATCCGATATCGGATGGTATAACGTTATAGCCACTCTATTCTTCTTTATGGTGTCGAAGCCTGGACTGTTAATATTGACTTAATGAGAAAACTGGAAATTTTAGAGATGTGGCTTTTTTAGGAGAAATTTGAAGATACCATGGACCGATCATATTACGAACGAAATGGTGTTGCACAGAATGTGAAGAGACAGAGAACTTTTTAACACCAATAAAAGGCGAAAGGCAGCATATTTGGGTCACATACTTAGAAATGGTAAGTACGAGTTGTTGCAGCTGATTGTAAAGGATAACATCGAAGGAAAAGGGGTCCTGGTAGACGAGAAATATCCTGGCTGAAAAACATTCGCGACTGGACCGGGTTAAACACACAGATGTTAAGAAAAGCAGAATATAGAGACGAATTTGCAGTGGTTATAGCCAACCTTCATTAGTGGAAGAAGCATTACTTCATTTCCTTATAATGGTCTATATTTGCAGATGACTTTACCTACAAAATCAACTAATTGCGCTCAGTGATTGGTGTAGCGTGCATGGTATTGGACCATGATTTCTCGAAAACTATTTGATCGATCCTTCTGCTAGTTTAACCAAGTATTTGACATACATTTGAGTATAGCATGAACTAAAATAATGCTATAATTTTTATTTTTTTTTTGTCTTTTTTGGTTTTCTAAATTCCCAAAAATTGAAAATGAAGCAGCTACCTCTTTAATCCAGACATATATTTAAAGTAGGACAAGTAAAAAATATAGAACGAGTGTTAAAGAAGGTTTAAAATTCATAGTGTTCAACGAAAAAATATCCTTCTGACTAAAATGAGAGGGCGAATATCAACACGTGCGTGTGTTTACAGATGGGAATTTGCTAAGCGAATGTACTTTAGTAACTACTCAAAAAACTACGCTGTATTCTACTGGCTCAATCGGTCACGATATTTATCACATTTGCCATTACGAATTACTTTATCAAGTTGGTGCACTACATTATTATACCTAATTTTATTATATAATAAAAACAAATAAAATAAAGCTCAATACATCGATACAATTTTTATTTAATACCACAATGTTATTGCATTTGAATATTTCATTGTAGAATTTTGCCTGTCATCAAATCTATCCGTACAATCTATTCCTCGTTTGTTGAAATTGGGTATTGAATAAAAGTCATCCCTAACTATTAAATAAAACAACAATGATTTCCAAATATCCGATTTAAATTCAGTGAGCTTATACACTGTCAGACTGCATTTTATGTTTGGCTAACTTTTTAAATAAACTTCTCTCTAGTACATGTAGCCATCGACGCCATAACTGGGTCACGTCGACATTGAAAACAAAACCACGAACGATTCGTTAAATATTTATTCGAAAGGGGTAGATTCATTTTGGGAAGTGACTATTTATCTTACACTTGAAAGAATAATACAGCAGATCAGGTTTTTCGAAAAGTTTTTATGTATACGTCAATTTAAGTACCGTTTTTTTATTGAATACATCTCACGTCTACCGAATATTTATTATACCAGTACCAGTAGTCCATATTTGCACACTGAATATTAAACAGAAAACGGAAATGCGAAAGGTGTGTACAAATACTGGGAAACGACGTAAATCACTTTAACGATGGAGATGGCAGTATACAAAATATCGAGGTTATTCCTCTATAAAGGTAGGATAAAGAACATACACAAATAAAAATGTGCATATTTTGGCATATTTTAGCAATATATGCAAAAAATCAAGAGAAAATCGTGATGAACCACGTCAAGCTCTTTTAACAGCACCTCAATCCTTTGGTAATGAGTTTCATACAGAATTACATATTATATAAAGCTCTCGTCACAAGTAATATACCTTTTAACAAACTGAAGAATGAGACATTAAAAAACTTTCTTAAAAAATATAGTGTACATTGCTGACAATGCGTAAAAAGGTTATATCTACTGTGTGAAAATATATTTTTGGCTAATGAAACACTGGATTCAAAATTTTCTTATTCATATTTAGTTAATTTAAAGATATGGATACAACAAACCTTGCAACAATAGCCTGATTTGTCAATGACAGCCTTCAACATTTGTCTCCTGGTTCCATTTCGGATGAAAAGAGGTGTCTATTAATTTCTAATTTTGCTTCTAATAAGTATATAGTGAAAACGGAAAATAAATAATTTATTAGAAGCACTTTTCTTTCCCAAAAAAATAGCAAATATTCACCAAAAATGAATACAATCATTAAACTATTAATATCTTAACCTTTGGGTAGTAACGTCAGTTTGTAAGAGACCGGGTAGGCTGTTTTTTATTTTGGTATTAAATAGGTTATTGTAAGGAATCGAACGTTTCAGTACCTTCATGTAACGTTATGAGTGACGGTTAGTCGTTGTGTGACCATAACAGTGTAATAGTGTGGTATAGTAAACGAGCTTTCGGGTGTCTCAGACCGGCGCCATTAATATCGTTACAAAAATATTCCGAGGTAGGCTCTTAGATATTTGTCCACTTCCCTAATTTTAATTAAAATATTGTTAGATTTTAGCAATTGGAGATTACGCGCATGGGCAAGCTTACTTACAGAAGCTTTTAGAAGAAATAGGACTAGATAATAGTGATATTAAATCAGTGGCACGAGAAGGTGAACCAGAGGAAGAGGAACAGGACATTGAGAAAGTTATAAATCACGACAGTGAATCAAAGCAGGAGATATCACATGCAGATAAAACAGTTGCGGTTCCTCAGTCTGCGTGTCTTTTCTATATAGGTATGTTAAACTAGAATATGTATTAGTTAGTCATGCTAAATTTTGTTTTACGCAAGGACCGTACAACTCACTGGAAGAAGTATCCTCCAAAGCCAAGAACCACTAGAACAACACTGTTCTAGTGGTTCTAGAGTAAAATCAAAATACTACCAAAAGTATTAAAAATTTAAAGGGAGCTGTCGTGATGTAGAATTATTTCTTAGATGGCACGATCATTGATATCTTTTATAGTGACTCTTGTATTTATCTGAGCTAGGTCACTGTAATCGTACCAGCGCAGAAGATGTTTAGAGGAGAGATGGTTATGGTGTAGATATTTTTTTATCTTACGATGGCCCTTCAAAGGTTCCGATTACTTCTTCGTTGCATTAGGTTTGATGATAAGAAAACACGTGCAGTGTTTGACCAGTTTGTTAAAAATTGTCAAAATGGTATAATCATTCAGCATTTGTAACCATTGATGAGATGCAAAATGGTTATAATCATTCAGCATTTGTAACCATTGATGAGATGCTCCCTGCTTTCAGAGGGAAGTGTTCGTTCCGTCAGTACATTACCTCAAAACCTAATAAATATGGACTCAAGATATTTGCAGTTTGTGATTCAAAGTATTTTACACCTCAAAAATGGAACTCTACGTGGGATCTCAACCCGATGACCGATATAAGTCTAGTGGCCTAGTGATGTGGTTTTAAGGTTATGCAAACACATTTCTGGTTCACGCGTTAACTTGACAATGGATAACTGGTTTACATCCGTTCCACTTGTGAAAAAGTTGCTTCGGGATTACAAAATAATTACAATTGGAACGCTAAGAAAAAAATAAAAAGTGACAGTCGAGTTTTCAAACTCCACTCCAATCCATACAAGTATGTTTGGCTTTACAATCGTTTCTTATATCCCAAAGCAACGCAAAAATGTGATTTTAATATCAAGCATGCACATGTGAAGAATTTAAAATTCTTCACATTCAAAATAAAAGTCTTAAGCTATCTTTGTTAGAATCTATGGAAATCAACAAATTAAAAAACACAGATATAATTCTGAATGACCAACTTGAGACAAACAGTTCTCCCCTCCTCAACATATTTCATTAAAGACTATAAAGTGTAAACGCATGCCAAAAATAGATCACTTGAGAAAGGCAATCAACCGAAACAGCTGTAGTGATAAGAGTTAAAAATAAATTTTGTGGAAGTTTGAAAACAAAGTTTTCATTGTTTTATTGTTACATAAAATGAATTTCCATCAAGTAATGGTCGAATCCATCAATTACTAATGACATCATATCATATGTCAATGTTCTTGATACAGATACCTTAAAACGGCCAACTGATGTCCATCAACGTTTGACAATCTTCGATTTAAAGGTTATATAGATTTTTAATCTAATAAAACAACATTATGAAATAGAAAACATTTTATTAAATTGAAGATTAAGGGAACATAATTTTGGGGCTACATTGAAATTATAATCTTTCAAAGGAATATAGGCTGTTCAAATATTTTAAGCATTGTTGTTGCAATGTATATTGGATAATTTTATTTATATAATTAAAGTTAAGTAAATATGTTACCAAATTAAAATCAAACAAAATAAAATTTTAAAGAATATAGCCCCAAATAAGCTGTTTACAAATTCTGACTGATTTTCAAACATTGATAATAATTTTGTTTTTGCCGCACACTTAGAAATAAAAGAAAATAGAGTAGGTATATAAAAATTATCCGTAAAAACTCACGTGGTGTACTTACGATACTCCTAATCGAATAGTTGTTAAAGTATAAAAATAAAAGTAGTAATAAATAACAAAGAACAATATATTTACATTGTAATCCTTTACAACACTATTTCGTTGCCTGGTTGTTTGGCCAGGGCTTCCCTGACATTTTAGTAATGTCTGAAGCACGGCAGTTCTAGTGTTAAACGTCTTCTTTTATTAAACTGTTCTCTAGGAGCGACACCATTCAATTTTTCTCGAGGAATTATAAATCCTCTCGCATCAAGTTTTATTCAGCTCCACACCTCCATTATGCGGTTTCAAAAGTACCTACCCATAAAGCCCTCTTTCGCCGTTTGAGCGATAGTCATGATTCTTTTACACCGTTTTCTGTCAACAAGCAGCTGTGTAATTCTGGGACGAACGTGGCATGTAACGGTCGCATTATGCTCCCGACGTGACTCATATCAACTTTGATCTGGATTAATTAAAGGGAGGAGCACACCCTTGCAGCTAATCCGCCTGCATTAGACAAAAATTAATTTGATGAAAACTATATTTTTGTTATAACTGCTAATAAATAAATTCGTGTGTGCGGCCATTAAGGTGTGGTTTTGTAACTAAAAATTGTGAATAACTCTCCGGTTTTTATTTTATAGAATAGAATAGAAATATGCTTTATTGTCACTGAAAATTGTACAATTTTATGGACAAAGCTTACAAGAAGTCAGAAAAATAATAATAACAATTGAAGGGTGCAGGGAATAAAGTCGCAATGTCACTATTAGTATATTTTTCAGAAAACTAGATTTTCTATTTTTTTATTTTGTAATATTTAACTTGTCTGATCATAAACTCCTTTTTTTTAACAGGCTGCTAAACAATTTAGTAAAATATGTTATATAACAATAGGTATAAGTGTTATTTATATTAATTTAATAAAAATTATTTTAAATTAATAAAAAAAGGAATGTTACTGCTAGCGCACAAAATATATTAAACAAGGCCTTTATTATCTTTTATTATAATTAAAAAACGATGTACTTAAGAAGAATAATCTACAAGGAATCTACTTTCCTGTAATTGGCTGTATACCATATATTAAACATTTTTTATTAAAAAACCTTTATAAAAGGTATATATTTAAAAACCCCAACGGGCTAATTATACAAAACGCTTTCGGAATCCATATTCCATCATCAATGTCTAGGAGTACATGAATATAGGCACTAAATATATGGGTAAAACCCGTTAACAAATAATTAGTTACATTTGCTTTCAGTTGCTTTACCGTTTACTTTATAGTTGCTTCCATACAGTCCTCGTAGACACACCGTCTCAGGACTAGCATCTTCAACGTGGAGTCATATGTCGCCATGTTACCTTATCCAACGGTAACTTTAAAATCTTAACATTTGTTAACGGGTTTTTACCCATATATTTGTTTGTTTGTTTGTTTATTTAACGGGATGAACCCTTTTTCCTTACAAAAATTACAATGTACACATATAATTAACATATAAACTGTAGTCATATATTACAATTTTAAAAAGTATTAATAACATTAATGTCTCAATTTCTTTAAACTATTCTTGAACGAGGACACGGGTATATTAAACAATTCAACACTATCTTGCAAATTATTGGCAGTTCTCAACATCCTTGTGATTGACTCACTTTTACCATAATTAGTGTGATGAAACTTTAGTCTTAACAGGTCAGACAGCGTGTTCTTCTAGAATTTACGTTAAAAACAATTAATTCCAGCAGTTCCGGACAATCAACATAACCATTAAGAATTTTATGCAAAAAACGCAATTCACACTCAGATTCTCTATTTTCTAAAGTTTTCATATTAAGTTGACAAATAATATAGTTATAATCACAGTTAGTTCTATTAAAGCCCATTTTCTACCTGCAAATTCTTAGGAATTTATTTTGAACTCGTTACAACTGATCAATATACATATTATAATATGGATACCAAATAATATTACAATATTCCAAAATGGACCGAACTAGAAAACAATATAAAATTTTGAAAGTAAATACTGAAAATTCTCGGGAGTTCCTTTGAACAAAGCCGAGCATTCTTTAAGCCCGCGATGTAATATTATTAATATGCCTATCAAACATTAGTCTTTGGTCAAATGTAATTCCAAGGTCTCTAATTTGATTTACTTCTGTAATCCATACTCCCTTAAGTATGTATGTTCTATATAACTGATGTTTAGTATTTCTGGAAAACGTAATTTTATAGCACTTTTTTATATTTAAATATAAGGCATTAATGTCACACCAACGAGATAAATTATTTAAGTCAGACTGAAGAGCATCCATATCAGAGGTATTTTTAATTGCTTTAAAGATCTTTATGTCATCAGCAAACAATAGATATTCACTTTTATTAATTACTGATGATATATCATTCACAAACAGATTAAATAGAAGTGGGCCTAAGTGAGAACCTTGAGGTACACCCGAAGTAACATTAATCGCTTCAGAAACAAAATCACCATATTTTACTATTTGTGAACGATCTGTTAAATAACTCGTGATCCAACCCAATAAATTATCTCCAATTCCGTATCCACGAAGTTTAGCAATTAATATTTCGTGATTTACCCTGTCAAATGCTTTGGCAAAATCAGCATATATGGAGTCAACTTGGTTTCCCGATTCCATAGAATCAACAATGAAGTTTGAATACAAAATAAGATTTGTACAAGTAGATTTCTTTTGATAGAAACCATGTTGTTGACCGAGAATTAAATTTTTACAATCGTAGGTTAACATATGGTTAACAAAAAAATCAAGCAACTTTGGTAGTTCAGACTGCAAACAAACAGCCCTGTAATTTTCAACATTATTATTTTGACCAGATTTAAAAATGGGTTTTAAAAAACTCACTTTCCAAAAATCAGGAAATGTAGAAGAAGTTAATGACTTATTGAATAATAACTGAATAGGTTTAGCAAGAGTGAATACACATTTTTTAATAAAATACATTGGTATACCATCTGGACCCGCAGTCAGTTTCCACGGATTATTCTGTATCTTATCAATAATATCCTTAACATTAATTAAATAATTATTGGCATTAACATAATTTCCGCAAATCGCCAGGAAATTTTGACATTCCTGTCAAAATTTCTTGAAGAAACAGTCAGGACTTCCGTACTGTAAGGAAATGTCATTTCCTTACTGTAAGGAAATGATATTTCCGTACAGTTGTTAGTGTTCTACATAAATTTGACAAGTTTGACAATTCAACCTCAATACGTTTCCATAGTAACCCAAGTAATTTTATTATGAATTTCAAAGCACCATTTATTTGGGAATAAAATTATCGCGTTTTTTTTTAAATCAATCAATATCTGTCGAATTTTAAACGATTTGCGGAAAAATAGTATGTTTACCTCGTAGGAAAAGCCACATTCCTGGACTCTGTGTTGCTAAGTCTCGGCTTGCGCCTCGACTTAGCAATCTTCACAGTCGTCCAGGAATGTTAAGCTTTTCCTACCCGGTAAACAATGTACTATTTCGTACTTAAAATTAGGAATCTGATTTATTTTTCCTTTATTATAGACAGTCGATTTAGTGGCTACATTCATGTACTCCTAGACACTGATGATGGAATATGGATTCCGAAAACGTTTTGTATAATTAACCCGTTGGGGTTTTTAAATATATACCTTTTATAAAGGTTTTTTAATAAAATTTTTTTTAAGAATACTTATTTAATGATGTGGTAAAGTTCAAAGTACTGCTGAGCTTCTTTGGAACAAAATGCACCAAGAGACAGTACATCTTCAAATTTTTCTCTAGAAATATGTAACAGCTGCTGATGAGATGCTAAAGGTAACTGAAGTGTCATTGGTATTTTTGCCCTTTGGAATCTCTGTATTTGAAACGAAATTTCCATAGTACGTTGGACGATGAAAAATCAAATGGGAAGATTTTTGTTCAATTTTCAAAACTTTTATAGGTCTTGTTTGAAATGGACATTTTTTAAGTAATTCGTTATCAAAATACTCAGTCCAGAATTTCAACATATTTTGGTCAACTAAAATCACATTAAAAGGAAACGGTTTTTTTCTTGAATTCCGCAAAACTTCAGCCCGTTCCTCTGGCAATTCGACTCTTGATTTTTGATTTATAATCCCCATAGTTTTATCTGTTTCCATGTATGAATGCCCTCTCATTGGAAACATCATATGTATGGTCTAAGTCTCTTCTCTATGTGAACAAGATGATACAGAAATCTTGCAACTGTATAGTTTTATTTTGGCTCCCACAAGAATCTGCGAATATAAACAACTCTTTAACTGACGGATCAAGGAAATTATGGACGAAATATCGAAGAAGAGAACACACATCGTCTGCGCCTTTTTTTCCTATTGTCTGTGGGTATGTATAAAAAACACTTTTATTGGAGGCTAGTACGTATATGTTGAACGTAAATACAGATAATTGTCTTTTGTAATAGACATCATTTGTTAAAATGTTAGGCACTGGCAAGTTTTTTTGGTAGTCAATGCAAATGCTTTTGATTTTTTCATTGGTTTTGCATACCTTTTCATTTGCCGTTTTCTCTTGTAAAATGCTTCTGCTTTCATTTTATGAAGTTTGCTTGAAGTGTATAGGTTTTTCCAGAACAAGAATTCATTCGCTTGCAGTGAGTGGGGGCAAGTTAGCTTTTTCTTTCTCGAGTGATTTTAGTTTTGCAACGTGTTCATCACACGTACTGCAACTATCTGTTCGATGGTACCCGAATGAAATATTACACTTAGTCGTAAATAAAGTTCCGTAAGATTCGTAAGAAATGGGGGCCTCTTTGTACATTTCCATGTACATCTGCCACATTTTTTAACGTTTAATTCCTCAGATAGGTACACTTTAGAAGAATCCTTTAAGCTATAATGGGATTCTCTTCCTTTAATCTTTCTTCCGATTCCATGAATAGATAGAAAAGCTTTAGCGCAGATAGGTACGTCAGTAGTAATTTCGTCGGCTTTTTAAATCGTTGAATCATGTAATTTTTCTGTGTCGGTCAAATCTTTTATTGACCTCCGTTGTTTAATTTGTAAAACTGTAATAAGACCACATAGGTATAAATTCTGTGCATCCTCTGAGTTAAATAAATTAAAACTACGTATTATTGACTGTCTAGCGTCAGGTGATACAATTTCAAAGCAACGATATCTTTTGCACTTACAGTCTGGCCCTGTTACGTGACTCTGTAGTTGTAGCCTTTTACGAATCTCATTCATCCGCCCAGTTCTTTTTCGTTTTTTTGTGTTTTCTTGTTTCATCATCATCATCACACAGCCAAATTTGTCCACTGTCAAACATAGGCCTCCTCAAGATGTCTCCACTCTTCTCTGTCCTGTGCAGCTGCGATCCAGTTTGTCACTATTCTTTTAATGTCGTCCGTCCATCTGGTAGGTGCTCTTCCACGATTTCGCTTGTCTGCCCTTGGCCGCCATTCTAAAATCTTCTTTGTCCATCTGTTGTTTCTCTGTCTTGCGACGTGTCCTGACCATTTCCACTTCAACTTCGTAATCCGTTTTATGACGTCTTCCACTCCAGTTCTTCGCCGTATCTCATCATTTCGTATTCGGTCTCTCAAAGTTACGCCAAGCATAGATCTTTCCATGTTTTGTTGTGCTACTTGTAACTTTTTTATTGATGCTTTAGTCAATGTCAGTGTTTCAGCTCCATAAGTGAGCACCGGAAGTACGCACTGGTTAAATGCTTTTCTCTTTAGCTTTATTGGGATGTTTTACTTAAGCACGTCTTTTAGCTTGCCATAGGCTGCCCATCCTAAAGCTATTCTTCTAGATAATTCGCATGTTTGGTTGTCTCTACTTATTTGTATTTCGTGGCCCAGATATATGTATTTGTCAACCGTTTCAATATGCCAGTTTTCTAGTTTCAATAATCCACTAGGTACTAAGTTGGTCATCATTTTAGTTTTCGCAAAGTTTATTTCCAGCCCTACTTTTTGGGAGACTCGTTGTAAATCTTGTAGCATTTCGTTGGCCTCTTTTGACCTTTTGACCGTTGACATTTTCGTTGTTTTCTTGTTTAGGGTTCTCTAAACATTCACTACTACTGTCGATAAAGTCACTTGCAAAAACTTATTTTTGTTAATCAATAATTTAACGATATTATAGACTTAATAAATTGTACCCTGCTACGATGAATTGTTTGGTGCAACTAACAGCTCAAGAAGAGACAAGTTGTAGTCACAGTGGCGCCACACGAAAGGGCCAATGCGCTTTCATTCCTAGAACGCATGGATTTTGCGCCTTTATCTCCAGACTACAAAATATTTACTTAATATTTTCTACTGGCCTAATGCTTATATTCCCTGTCCGAGGGTATTGATTTGAGCCTTTATAGTACTGCTAACAGATACATTAAAATCAGTATTTTCGTAAAAGTTGACATTGCGTCTTTATTCCCTGCACCCTTCAATTAAAATTTACTAAATTCGAAACAGATCTTATTGCATAGCAGGTTGAGGCTAGTTTCTTCTTAACAAATCGATATGAAGAGACCATTTAAGGTTGCTGTCTATAAACATACCAAGAAATTTTACAGAATCCTCCTTTATAGGATAATGCTACTGTCACGTTAAAAGAGAGTAAATTCGGTCGGACCAGGTTTTTATTTGAAGTAGATCAGAAGTTATAATTGCATGAAGAGTTGCAATGCTGGAGTTTCTCCAGGTAATACTGGTATCATCAGCAAAAAGAAAATTTTTTCCATCGATTTTTATGTTGGTGGCGTCATTTATAAAATAATGAAAGTAGAGGACCCAGTAGTGAACCTTATGGTATTCCACATACAATGATTTTGTGACTAGACTCAGTACCATTTGCTCTAACTAGTTGTTTCCTATTCCTCAAGTAAGATTGCAACCAATTCAAAGAAATACCTGGAATTCCGTAAAAATTTAGTTTTTTATCAAAATGTCGTGATTTACACAATCAAAAGCTTCGGCATAGTCACAAAAAACAGTGGCAGTATAAAGATTATTGTTGATAGACCTAATATAGTACAGAAAGCTGGTACATTTATTAGATAAAGAGCCGAGTTGACTTTGTGATAAAATGTTGTTTTCAATGAGAAAGGACATAAGACGGACGTTGCAGACATTAGATTTTTTACCACCTTTATGAAGAGGAATAATAATGGCTATCTTTAGGCACTCTGTAAATACACCTTTTTCAAAGTAATCGTTAATTACTGAGACCAGGACCTTCTACACATTGTTTGGGAGATTCAAGAAAATTTTTATGGATAGTCCATCAGTACTACAGGAAGATTTGCGTTTAATACTACTAATTGTTTGGACCAGTTCGGATTATCAACTGGTCCTATAAAAAATGAATTCGAGACCTTTTTTGAGTTGGGGAGATAGGAAACAGGATCTTGTTGTGCCAAAATAGATGATGTTATATTTTTACTCACATTAAGTATTCATTTAGATTTTCAAGGTTTGGAAGAGAAAATGTTTGAGCTATGTTAGTTTTATTTCGAAGATCGTTTATTATGGACCAAGTTTCCCTTGCAAATTTTTTAGAGTTTCCCAGACGAATCTTATAGTACATTTTTTTAACTGATTTGATAAGTTTTAGATAGGTTTCTCCGTAGCTGAAGATATCTATATTCAGTGATAAAGACGTTGGTAGTAAATTTCTTGATGTCCAGTAGTGAACACATATTCTTGGCTGATATGCGGATACCTTTAGTAGTCAAGGTTTTGTGGACTTAATTGTAATTAAAGGAAATGCCTTATTGAATACAGATGCCAATACAGACAAACTTATTTAAAAAAATCACTGAAATTATATATTTATACAACTGTGTTGCGAAAATAAATAGAATTTTAAATATACTTTAATGACATTTAGAAGACAAGTTACAAAAAATATGCATTTACATAGAGTTGGTTGGTACTACTTCCCTGAGTCTATCAAGTTCTATATTAAGTAATATATTATGGCACTGAAAAAAATATTTTAATATTTTATGTTAATAAATTTGATTTGGTACATATTGCACAATCAGACTTATTATAGTTATGATAAATATCTATGTATATGGGAAACAAAAAACCTCAATTTAAACAAGGTAAACACTGAATTTTTATTTGGGTATTACATTGCAAAACTAGCCCGTGTTAAAAATGGAAAGTGAATCTTATCTTTTAAAATGTACTTAGTTATTACTTAAAGCAAACACAATAAGATATTTATGGCAGTACCCACTCACGTTCAACAAACATCCTTGAGATGTTATGGTTTCAATAGAGGATATTTATATTTATAATTTGCATGCATCTGAGTTTAGCTTAAATCTGCAATAATCGTGGTTATATTAGTTTATTAAACAAATACAACCAGTTTCTAGACATTGTAGCTTACTGCTTACAGCCTACATTCAATTTTTTACTTACCGTGTACTCAATTTTTTTAAGTATTGAGTACCCTTCTTAGGAATCCCCAGTGCCTTCTGACTAATTACATATACAGGCAAGATATCAACAAAAATAGCCAAACACATAAAAAAAGGAATAACACTAGCCTTCAGGACAAACGACTTAGGCAAATATATTAAGAACAATAAGAGCCAAAAGAAAAAGCACTTACACAGTCTTCTTCTTAGGCTGCCTGTCCGTTCCGAACGTTGGCGATCATTTTGGCGTGGTGAGGCTTCCGAACTTAAAAACAAAAACGAGCAAAAAAGAAAAGCTACCAGCGGTAGTTACTTTCCCTTAGATGCTTGTAGTACCTTCATCCTCCTCTAGTTCTTCTGCATCAATAATGTATGAAGAGTCGGGAATGTCTTCGTTTGCTTCAGAAAGTAGTGCGGAGAAAAATGATGAATTAGTCAGCCAGAGTAGAATTAAGGAAGGAGACTTTGTAATTGGTCAGTTTTTAAAAGGTAAGTGGGCACCTATATACGAGTACTTATGCATAATACAACAAAAAAAGCCTGAGGGGGGCACCTGTATATGAGTACTTCTGAATAATACAAGAAAAAGAGCCTGAACCAGGAAAATTTTTTTAGGCTTAAGGTATGAAGACGAAACCAAAAAACTTTTCCAAGGTTGTGGAGAAAGACATTTCCTCAATTAATATTAAACAAATTATTAGAGTAATCTCTACTCCAGGCATTATTAATATGGATAGACATTTGTTTTACAATTTAAAAAAAAGTTTTATAAATAGCTTTATAAATAAGTTTTCTTTTTATTATTATTATTTAACAATATTATGTACTTAAATACTTAAGTAGTTAAAAATAAATAATTATTTTATGATTAAGCTATACATACTTCTGTTTTAATCGTTTATGTATCTTGGTATAGGTGCTCAACATAGGATAGTGTGAAAACTTGGATAGCCATTATTGGGACAATGAGGGCAACATATGTTATTTATTTTCTAAAATATATCAGACAATATTTTACCACTACAGTCGCATAATATTTTAAAGTAAAGATAATAAAATAGATTTAAAAAAAAAATCATGAAAAGAAAAGAAAAAAACAAGTTTGTTCGCTTAAGGTGTCCATTATTGGTACACTTTATCTTGGGCGGATCTAAAATCATGAAATTTTGTTTTTTAAATATTAAACTCGTTGAGAAGTAATTGAAAAACTGTATTTTTGACATTTTTTCTGAAGCACAATAGCTTTTGAAATAATGGTGAGCGACCAAATGATTCTAATTTGTTGAGAAAAGCTTCTAGATTTTCTAGAATATAGATGAATTATTCATAAAAGCGAGATGTAATATTGAATTTTTGAACTTTAAGATAAGTGTAAAAATGTAGTAAGTATTCATAAATTGTTCAATACTCAGTTTAACGCGGCGTTTGTCGCTATATGAGCATCTTGCTGTTTTGTTTAAGAAAATGGTCTTTTAAAATGATTATGCCGTCTACTTTTGCTTGTAATTGTATCTAGTTCTAGTTGAGTGTTTTTGGATCTGCTTAGTCATGCATTTCTCTACAAATTCTTATTCTAGTCAAAACACAAATTTAAAAAACTTATTGTCATAGTGATATTCGTCGTGTGAACTTTTTCCTCATTAAGCGGAAAACGACGTTGATCAAATTTGTGCAGTGTCAATATTTTGCTTATTCTGCGTGGTATGGAATTTATTGTATACGTAATTATCAAACAGATATGTCTAGCCGTGGGAAAAAACTTAAAATACCGTTAGCGTGACAGGCAACTAAAGAAGTAACGTAAGGTAAATTCAACATTTCGTCCAATATATAAGGCAAAACCTACAATTTCCATCAACATGCATAGATTTTGATGAATTTTTTGAGTTAAACTTTATTTAGCCTTATCTTCAAAATTAACCCCATGCCGAAGTATGCTTTTATCTTGGGGCGGAATTCCCTCCAACTGGGAGTTGGAACCTTATATCAAAAATAACCTCAAGAATCTACAGAAAAATTTTCTATAGCTTTTTGAAAAATCAGTCTTTTAGACTTATTCCTGATTAAAAATTTCAATTTTTCTTAGGTTTTCAAACAATTTTTCACAAAGTTCTTATTTATTCTCATTAGTTTTGGATCAAACTATCCTCGAAACCACAGAGTAATATTCCGTGGTGCTTAATAGATGCTAATGATGTAGTGTTAGTAGGAAATAGTGAAAGCGACTTAGAACAAAAAATGAAACGGTTGAGATAAGCTCTTGAGGAAAAAGGTTTAAAACTTAGGACAAAAACTAAGGTCAAATAGTTGCCAATAATTTATTACAGAAAACCTTTTCTCAAGTGACTGCCAACTTCTTCAAGAACTCAAGAGCTCTTGGTCTTAAAATTTTTCCAAAACACAATACATGACCAACCTTGTGCTGTCCAAAAACATTTGGACAACAACTAATGGAACAAAATTGAAGATTGTACTACCTATAAGTATCTGGACCACGAGATTAAATTAGTAAAAGACAATCAGACAACTTGAGGGAAGTCTTTAGATAAGATACTCCCATGCGCTTGAGAAGGAAGGCCTTTGATCAATCTTTACACCCAGTTCTAATATATGGAGCAGACTCATTGACTCTTACCAGAAAAATAAGCAATAAGATACAAGTGGCACAGAGAACAATGTGGCACAGAGAACAATGGAGACGTCATGTTGAATTTATCTCTTATAGACAGATGTTCAAATCCCATATTTATCAGAAAAACTGGTGTTACGAACGCCATTAAAAAATACAACGCTGTAATGGAACTGGGCAGGACATGTTGCCAGAGTCAGAGATGGTATATGGACCAAGAAAATTCTAGAATGGAGACCTAGACAATTGGATTAAAGATGCTCAATATCGGATGCAATGGAATTATTTACGGGAGGCCTATGTTCAGCAGTGGACTCAAAACAGCTAATGATGGTGATAATTATATCTGTTAATTATGTAAGCAAGTGTAGTCTTAATATATGTTATATTTGGCGTGTAACAATGAGGTATTAAATTTTTGTAAGTGTAAATGATGGTTTATGATATATATTATGTCACAGACTGAAAAATATTTAAATGGGATGTTCGGTTGTTAAATCGTTCAGTTTAAGTAATTACTATAATGAAAATATATTTTATTTTATCCTTGAAAATGTTATAAAATCTACCAATTTTTTGGGGGCAAAGGTAAGCAAAACAGTATGTTCTAGAAAATATGCTATTCAGTAATAGCATTTTATAAAATATCATCATAAAATAGCATTTTTAGCAAGTATTTTAAATCATTTATACTTTCTGTGCTATTTTTAAAACCAATTATTTCAAGGTGCACTTCTATGGTCAATGTATTATAATAAAAGTGGATCTGTGTACTTTTGAGTGTACTAAGATTCATTGATAGCATTGAGTATGTATAAATTTTCGATTGATTTATTTTTTTCCGCGGTCATTGAATTCTTTTTACACCCTTGTGAGGAAGTGGGAGCGTGAATGGTGAAGTGGGAAGTCGGGACAGGTCAGATCAAAAATTCCTCAGTCAGTTGACCTTCCGCACCTGATACATATGAGATTTATAAGAATTACTTTACGCAAAGGTCCCTAGTTCTCAAATATTTAATAGAAAATAAACTTTCAATTGCACGAAAATTACCCCTATTAAAGTACACGATTTCATCATCTACTTTTTGTTATGGCAAATCATTTTCCTTTCTAGAGATCTATTTAGGACAAATTAAATAATAGTTGTACTGAAATTAGAAGTAACTGTTTCTTTATATTGTTCTGAAGTTATTTTATTGTGGCATCTTATGCAAATTTATTATTTTAGTTGGAAATCTGAAATATTAGTTAAAAATTAAATGTATTTGACGTTTCGACTTCAACTTCGGAATATTTTGATAACAATTTCCGAAGTGGAAGTGCAAACAAACCAAATCAAATCAAAGCTAATCAAATAAATTTAATTTCTAACTCATGTTGTGGCTTATCCTTATAATTATATTTTACTCGATACATTTTTTGGTTAAGCTTTGTACACCATCACACCAATCGATGTGTTATGTTATTTTTGCAATGTGCGGACGAGTATTATCTTGCATCAAACGAAAGTTTTCTCGAACAAGTGGGGCAAATGGCACTACATGATCTTACAAACATTGCTGAATATACCGTTGAGCGTCCAAATTGCCCCCTTGAATTGTAACAAGTTCTGCATGATCATCTAGACAAATGATCTTACCTACCCACACCATTATACCACTTCCACCAAATTGAACTCTCGGAGCTTCACCAGCTTTTCTCCATATCCTAGGCCGCTTATCTGACGAGTATATGTTAAATTTTGATTAATTCGTGAAAAGCACCCCAATTAAGATGTTCGAGAGCGAAGTGTGAACGTTGCCTCCGATGATATGCTGTTATAATAGAGGTCCCGTGACAGGTGTTCTGGACCTTAATCCATATTCATTTAAGCGTCTTCGAACAGTATAAACGGAAACTGTGTTTCTATGGACATCATTTAATCGTTGAAAAAGTACTGATGCTGATAATGTACGATCGCGTAACGCTTGTAACGTAAGAAAGCGATCTTCAACTTCACTTGTGGTTCTTCGTCTACCTTGACCTCTCCTCCTGGTGTATTGTCCTGTTTCACGAAATCTTTGTATTGCATAAAATATTGTACTTCGAGAAATTGATAAAGCATTTGCTATGTAACGAATGCTTCGCCCATTATCATGTAAAGCAACAGCTTGTGCTACTTCTGGTGTCATAATTTGTTTAATGCAAGTTTTAAACAGGAGACAATACAAAAACATACAGCCGAACTTATAATCAGGTACAGTGCCACAATAAACTTAAATTGATACTAAGCCACTATTTCACATTAATAACAAAACCTATGTGTAAAAGTGTTTTTGTTCGCAAAACAGGTTCAAACAAGAAAAAAACTTGGCACTAATAAGACATAAAATATAATTTCAAACAAATTAAACAAGTTTCGATCTAAACACCAACAAAAAACAAAAAAATCTGAGTGTCCGGGTAATTTTGAACCCCAGTGTATAATGAAATCAACCGCAGAAACTAGACCAGAATCAGAAATAATATTTCAACCATCAATTTTGAAAAACATAACCTACTAACAACTTCTTGGATACATATATCTAAATTTTCGCAGAATTTGTACATTAAGTAATCTTTTTTTTGCCAACGATTTTCGGAGTGGGAATTGAAATGTCAAACATTAATTAGTTAAAATTTTTAAAAACTTACAAATTGTATGAAATATCAAAATGTTTGAATTTTAAACAGCAAAATTGGAGTGAACATATTAGCAGAATGGAATTGAAGAAAGAATTATTTGAATTGCTCGAAATAAATCGCCAACCGGACGAAGAAGTATAGACGAAAAACGTTGAATCGAACGAGAATCTGAACGTTGATGTAGGCGGATTAAGTTTAAACAGGCGATTTGCCTAGAATAAAGACGGAATAAGAAGAAGAAGATAAAGGCAAACTGCAAAGATGTAGAGCAAATACAATTCGGGAAATAAAATTTATTGATAGAACAACACTTAGTAACAAAATAGGTAAGTAAAAAATGGAGGTAAACAATGTACCCTATAGGAGCCTACACAAATTAAAATCAGTCTTTGGAGACTCTTTCAGACAGCAGTAAAATCAAAACCCGGTCTCTTAAACCAATATAAAAAACGGAAAGTAACACAAAAAACAATGGAAAGATATATGCTTCGAAAAAAGGCTGAGGGACAGGAAAATAAGCACGTGCGCTCGCAATAATACAAGAGGTTAAGATGTAAGAATTCGCATCTCAAGGGAGATTAACAGGAAATTTAATCGGAAGCGAAGATTAAAAATGAGTCAAATAGGTGAGACGATCTGGTTTCCAGGATCCAGCACTAAGGAACACGAACAAGAACAGCAGGAACTAAAAAGGAAAAGACCCCGAGCAAAATTAACATAGATCACATAACCAAAGCCAGCGGAATACATTTAATGAATAATTAATTGCAAAAATCAAGCTAAATCTGAGACTGACACATATGATTTTTTTTCCTAGACTATGAGAAAAATATCAATCACATGTAAACAACTCGTCACATAAAAATACTTTCCATAAAGATCAATATATTTTGCATAAGTTTTGAATACATTCTATACATATACATTAGTTTCTATACATTTTTTTATAGAAACACTTTTCCTAATCTGAACGAGATGTCACAAAGACACAGTTTGAAATCAATTACATTTTCAGTGGTCTGTTTTCCACATTTAATTCTCTTCAGAGTTTTGACAACTAAATGGTGATGTCCATGACGGTTCTATCTCTATGTTCTATGTTGCTCTAATGCTATGATCGTGTTCTCCAAAGAGACAGACTTCTTCAAAATGCTTTATTACGAACAAATTTGTTTCTGTTTATGCGACTTGAATGCCCGATACCGCCAACGTTGTTTATATGCAAGATTCGTTATGGTAATTGAACCGCAATGTTAATTATATGTATATTCATCATTTAAAAGTTGGATAAGCTTTTTCTTTCACTATATTCTATGCAAATTTGAAATGAAAATAACCACATAATGTTCCCAAATTTCCCGAGAACATCCATAAAACATTTTTATGAATCATCCGGGATAAATCGCTGTTTGTGGATTATTTATTTAATGTCACTTATATAAGTATTTATTAGGAAAGCTTTTGTGGTTTAACTATTAATATGTGTTATATCAACAATTTCAACCAATGTAGTTTCTCATTCTCATTAGTTGTACGAGACCTTGTAGAACGAGTGTTATTAATATTAATGCAAATAATTATTTCATTGCGTACTAGTAATTTTAATAGGTTAATGACGAAAAAGGGGAACATTTTACCTCCTAAATGTCGCATAAAGGCAGCAGCTGTGTTTTGAAATTATTACATGACACTGTGCCGAATAGGTGGTTCACCCTGTGCGACAAGTTTACTGAGGAATATGAATTTATATTTAGAATTCAGTACCAACTTCGCCGGTTTTTCCGTGCATATTGTATTGAAATAGATTCAGTGAATCTTTTACAAGAATCGAAACTGGTTCCAGTTTACATAACACTTCTTTACTTCCATTTAAGGTTATAGCCGACTTAGTACTTTTGTCGCTCAATAAAGCTTGAATGTTAGCAATTACTGTGAAATGTTGAGGTGCGTAAATTAAACAAATGTGCATTTTTTACCTGTTTTCCTGTTCTGGGCAGTGTTTCCATGTTGGTCCCATTGACCACTGGGGCTTTTTCTTGGGTAACACCCCCGTTTGTGGTGCTCCCATTGCCCAAAGCCATTGTAAATCAAATTAAACACGTCAAACACTTAAAGGAAAAACACAATAAACAAACATAAAGGTCTATTTTTTAATTTATAGCATTTTTCACAATTGCCACTTATTTCCGACAACAAATTTTAGCAGACACCGACACACTAACACAACCGACAACAACTTCCAAATGCTGTTTTTTGCCACTGTTCATTATTCTTGACCTGATTTAACATGGACGTACTCCACTATTGTCATCCTTTTTTGATGTATAGAATTCAGTTTGCTAACCTTACGTCGTAGCTAGTTGCTTTGAAACATTATGCGCAAGTGTCTGAACGCCAGTGATTCTAAACATTTTTAATAGTTATCTTTTCAAGCCCGACAATTTTCAACCTGAATTTATGCAACCACTATTACAGTAAGTAAATGAATTTTTCTGAAGGGATAGCGCTTACTTTTAGATAGGCAACCTATTCTACTTTTAATATTGTCAAAAATTAAAATATAAAAAAATATACAGGGTGGTGAATCGTCAAACGGGCCATAGGAAACTCAATGGGAAATTCTAAATTGTTGAATTCATGCTTCAAGCTTAAAAAGTCATGGGAAACTATTTGTAGAGGACTCAAAACTGTATCGAAAACAATTGTCAAAATTGTTCTAGGACTTAAACGTATTCCAAAATTTTGCTAAAATATAATACATTTTTCAGGCCACCCCTAAAAGTCAGGCCAGACGTCGTGAAAACAATGTGTATTACGTGTTGCGTTTTGTCATATTGACGTTTCTAATATTTGACAATATTTAAATCAACTATATTATATTTATCTATGATTTAAATGGCCAATATGTCGAGGCATTAACTGAATAATAATAATAATAAATGGCCAATATTTTTATTTTGTGATTTATTGTTTAAAAAAATACTAAGTTGATTAAAAAATGTACTCAGTTAAGGAGAAAAGAGCAATAATAAAAATGTTTTATTCATGTTTTATTATAACATTTGTTATAGTTTTATGTTTAGAAATTATGATATATTATTATTAGGAATAAAGATCACAGTAACAGTATATTGGAATTCATTGAATTGTTGTATAACTTAACTTAACATGGAATTAGATTTTAGTGTATTAGAATATCTTACGTTAATAAAGATCCGGTAGTGACAGGAAAAGGTTCGCGCTATTGCCTGAATACATTATGCGATTTTTTGCCAACTGAGTACATTTCAAGCAAAGTAATATTGTTCAGTAGTAGTAGCAAAGAATATAGTATATATTCTTTGGTAGTAGTATTTAGTAAAATTCATTGTTTATAATTTAATCATAACACAAAAAAATTGACAATTCAAATTGTCAAACATCTGACACTGTCAATATGATAAAACACACGTTATATATTCTTGTATTACGTGTGGCCTAGCTTTTAGGGGTGGTTTTAAAAATCTAATATATTTTTGCAAAATTTTGAAGTACATTTGATTCGTAGAATGGTTTTAACATTTGTTTTTAATTCAGATTTTAGTCCTCTACAAATAGTTTTTTATGACTTTTGATCTAAAATAATTAGGGAAGCAGCAATTCAACAATTTAAAATTTCCCATTGAATTTCCTATGGCCCGTTTGACGATTCACCACCCAGTATATAAAAATATAAAAAAATTGGATTATATTAAATTATTTAATTACAATTACAAGGAATTATTACAAATAAACATTATGATCTTCTTCTTTCTTGAACAAAAGCTTTTTTTTGTTCAATTTTATGTTATTATTTGCTTGTCTAAAGCTTATTAGCTATTTATTCCAAGCTATGTATGTATACGAAACGTGGATCCTAAAAAATATTTCTTGTTTTGAAATGTTCTCTGTGTCCGAAAACGAATCTTGGGTGGATTATTGTAGTTCTGGTTCTGAATATCTACCAGAAAATAGCAATAGAAAAAAAAATGGTAACCTATTAAACATTGTACTTACTTTAAATATCGGAAAAAAGGATAACCTTTCCTCCAGCTTTTTTAGGCCGTCGCTGGTGGGCTGCTGTTTATATTTCTAGTGATTTTGATACAGAGAATACCAGTTGTGATGAGAAACAACGGGCATTTATTCCTGAAGTACCAGAAAAAAAAAGTTAATTTTTTTTTATAAAAGTATGAAACAATTTTAATACATCTTTTATGGAGTGACAGGTACACGTTTATGCGGACTGTTACAACAAATAAAATATACTCGTATAAACGAAAAATATACTGTTGAAGTAGATTTCTTACTGTCTTGACTGACAACTAATTTTTTAGGCTAAATTTCGAAACTGGAAGTGTAGGGAAAATGTCACTAACATTCATAATATTCTTAGTCCAAACAATCAAGTTGTTGTCGTAAGAACATAAGCCAAATTAAATAGTATGTATAACTATCCTTTACACAAAACCATTTTGTAGGAATAATGCCAGTTGTTGGTAAGAAGACTATAGTTCCACCTCAAGTTTTGAATCAGAATTGGAAGAAACCCCATTGAAGCAGGTAAATAGAACTGGAAAACAAACGTGGACTACCCCCAGGGGGAAAACACAACGGAAGAAGAATTATCAGTAAGGTATAAACTACATTAATGCTAAAGATATAGCTAGGCCTGCTAAAGTAATTCATACACGGACAGTTGCAACCAAAGTTGTCGTTTTCGTTATTATTATTATTATTATACATAAGCGAGGGCAGAGGAACTAAGTCCCTATTATGCCCAAAAACAAAGAAATTTCATTAATAACCTACTAGTAAATAACAAAATTACAAATAAAAGAAATAAAATTACAATTTTTTGGTTTAAAGGAAAAACAATATTTTAACTATAATATAAAACGGTCAAGTCTGTTTTTGAACGAGTTGGTAGAGGGAGCAGAGACAATGTTATGGTTAAGGTTATTCCAGCACTCAACGACTCCATTTCGAAGAAAGTTCTGTCTTGATCTTGTAGAAAAATTTTCTTTCTTAAGTTTAAACTGATGACCTCTGAACCGTTCATCTTGATTTATTATAAACATTTCATCGAGGTTTCCAAAATTGAATTTTAGTATTTTAAATGTTGTAATAAGTCTCCACGTTGTCAGCGAAGTTCAAAAGAAGTTAGGTTAGCCATACTAAGTCTTTCTGCATAAGAAGGTCTTCTCGGTCCCAAAGAAATTCGAGTGTCTTTTCTTTAAACGTTTTCCAACGAAGTCTTGTCTCTTGGTCCAGCGTATATAAGTATGGGTCTTATATACAGAGTGTAAAGTTTACAGAATGATTGCATTGAAACTCTGGAAAACACCTCCGAATAAGATACAGTCTGGAGTTTGCACGTTTACAAATGGAGGTAATATGGTCAGACCAAGTTAGGCTGCTGTTTACGATAACACCAAGATCGTTATACGAAAACACAGATTCTAATTGCTGCCCGTTAACAAAGTACGGCACATCTGGGTTATTTTTACCAATTCGAAGCACTACACATTTTTCCGCGTTTAAGGGTAGTAACCACTGGGAACACCAAGTTAAAGTAGAGTCCAAGTCCATTTGGAGGGTTAGCTGGTTTGTGATTGGATTGGCATATATTTTTGTGTCATCAGCGTAGAACGATATTTTACTTGAGACATAATAAGGAACATCGCTGGTATAAACCGTAAAAAGCAGTGGTGCAAGGACAGAACACTGAGGCACTCCACTTTCCACTAACCTATCCTGTGAGAAACATTCGCCAACTCTAACTTTGTAATATCGATCTGTCTATCTGTCTAAAAGAGAGAGTTTCGGAAGATTCTTTGTCAGAAGAGAATGAAGTCTGGTTGGGTTTTTGAAGTAGGGGAATGGAAACTTTAGACGCCATGGAGGAACGTATCTATTTGTATACTTTTTTAATGTTACCACTTTCAATAACATTTGCTTCAAAATTTTGTCTTAGGGTTTTTACGATGATTTTAAGTTATTTGAAAATCTGCGGTGGTTTTGGAAATCACTAAGAAGCCCGGTGTGTTTAAACTGTTGTAGTAAACAATTTAACCCGAAGATAGATTGGAGACAAAAACAGGTATTACTCATTAGACCAAAATGGAAATAAAGTATTTATATTAAATATGACAAAGAGAATTTTAAATTTTAGTTAAGAGGAAACGCAGTACTGAAACAATCTACAAATCTTTTTCATTTGAAAATTACTTCCAGAAAAAAATGAAAAATTGAGAGTATGCAAGCAATTTTTCATAAATATGCTTTGCATAAACCAAAAGCCAGTAATATATACTTTGCATTTACAGAAGAGTGATTCAGGCACACCTCACAAATAAAAGAGGGAAATGGTCCAAGGATCGCATATAAAGCAAAGAAAAGGTAGTAAAAACACAACACTTATGTACAGGCACATGTTTTTCATATGTACAGGAACATTATTGTAGGAAAGATTCAAAAAGAAGATATCTAGACCCAACACTTGAAACAATGACCCAACAATGAAACGTGCAATGTAAACAATAATTCTCCACAAACGCTGTCGTTGTATAAGCACATTTTTAATTTTGAACATGATCTAGTTTTCTCGCAACGGAAAACGGATAAATTACTATTAAACTGGGAATAAGCCACAATTAAAGATAAAAATACGTTTATTGACGTTTCAATTTCCACAAAAAGAACGATTTCCGAAGGGGAAATTGTAACGTCAATAAACGTATTTTTATCTTTAATTGTGGCTTATTCCCAGTTTAATAGTAATTACTTCACAATGCCACAAGAAAATAGCTTCAGAACAATATTAGGAAAACGGATAGGTGTGACGTTTGCGAAAACGATTGTCCAAAAAAGAAAAGAGGGTGCATGCAGAAGAGGAAGAGAAATATCATTCCCACATTACAAATAAATTGATAATGCGCCAAAAAAACAGAACTCGAACTGTGCCATTATATGTTTAGACAAGAAGTTATGACAGCTCACAGTTCTGCTGATTCAGTAGTTTACTGTAAAGTATGGCCAAAAATATTATGTGGGAGATCAGGCAATAATTTGTCTAGTGCCCCAATATAAATTTTAGAGAAAGTAGTTTTACCAAGGTTGACCAAAGTAGAGGGGACATAACTTCTCCTTGTGGACAGCCTCCAGCTACTTTTGCTTTACCCAGAGTGGAGATTACTATCCTATTCTCCAGGGATGCCCTCATACATCTGCATATTACCGCAGATGCGCCTCGTCTACTCATAGTTCCTATCAATTAGCTGGTGGTAACATTATTAAATGCCCCTTATATATCTAAAAAAGCGGCCATTGCTATCTCTTTGTCTTCCATTGACTTTGAGATAAGCCTATTTAGATCATCCAACGCAGAGTCCGTAGATTTATCAGGTTGGTATGCGTATTGCTTAGAGGATTATCTTTTAGCACTTCGTCTCTAATGTATCTATCAAGAAGCCTTTCCAGCGTTTTTAATAGAAAAGAAGATAGGCTTATCGGTCTATAGGACTTAGGTGTTAGGTCTGATACTTTACCTACCTTAGGCAAGTATATGACTTTAACCTTTTACCATATTTCCGGTACGATCACCCATCCTAAACTGGCTTTGAGGAACCTGCATAGGTATGGTATCAATACCTCTAATCCCATATGCAACAGTATTGGATATATGCCATTCGTCCCTGGAGACTTATATGGCCGAAACTTATTTATAGCCCATCTAATTCTGTTTGGTCTTGTGATTGCTGTGGCTATTTTCCAATCTGTAGACCTTAGCCTAGTGAGCCTTTGGTCTATGTTGGTTTCCCTATCTGCATCACCCAGAATTGTTGAGCCCGGAAAGTGCGTGTTTATCAGTTCTCTAAGACTTTCCTCTTTGGTGTCCGTAAATTTGATATTAGCTTTCTTTAGGAAACCTAGTTCTTTTTGGTAGCACCATCCTTTGCCAGGACTTTATGGATTCGAAAACATGCTGGGATATCTGTAATTTCCTCGCAAAACTCTCACCATGAATTCCTTTTAGCTTTCCGGATTTCCTTGTTGTATAGCGTTAGCTTATACCTGTAGACATTCCAGTTTTGGTTACTTTTGGCTTTACTAATAAAGACTGGTCTATATAATCGAGCCTTGTGAAGTAAAACTTTTACATTTCGTAATGAAAACTTCAGTGGGGGTAAATCTGCTGAGGAAAGGCTGACCGTATTATTGTTCTGAAGCTATTTTCTTGCAGCATTTTAAAGTAATTACTATTTAAATGGAAATCAGCCACAATTAAAGGTTAAAGTAAGTTACAATTTCCACTTCGTAAATCGTTCCCAAAATACAAACATTAGTAAATTAAACAAATTTTGTTTTTTGTTACTTGTGAAAAATTTTTCTAATAATTTAATTTTATCCGACTCATCCATATTCACAATTCAGACATACATTATACATCTTAAAGTAGACGACTTTAAAATGATATTACCAATATTGTTTAGTTGCGTTCCTGTGACGACTTTACTTGTAAGGTAGTTCATTCGATTACATAAAATCAACTTTAACTTGAGAATATCCGTCAGAAAAAAGCATAGCGTCCAATTCGTCTTTAAAAAGACAATTACATGTCATGATGACAGTAAAATTCTCCTGTTAGTGACTATATAGTAAATTATGAGAGAAAAACCAGGAAAAAACCTCATAATACTATCCCGACATAATAAGTATTTGGTCATACATTTAGTTTACTCTCAATAAACACTAAAATCTGATTTTTTATGTTTGTTATTTAAAAAAAACATAAATGATGTATCCTCGATATGTTACTTATTTACTAATACCGGTATTTTCCTTTTAGTAGCTTCCTCTTTTAATATGGGTAACCAGATCCTACTACATTCTGCCGAGGAATTTGCGACACAATTGGTCTCATTAAGCATAATTAGAGCCGCTTCTTTGATTTTTCTCTTTTTACCATCCGTTTCTTTTATTACTATACTGAATCATTCCATTGAACACTATGTTCATTGTCCCATGCGTGTTTACATATTTGAGATACATATATCAAATTCTCTATTTTTAATATAAGATTGATGTTCACTTATTCTAACATTTAATGGCCTTGATGTTTTACCTAAATAAAACTGATAGCATTCGCAAGGTATTTTATACATACAATTCTTTGTCTTTTCTTGTTCATTGTTAGGTTTGGTTTTAGACCCAATAGATCTCAATGTGTTTCTTCTTAGAGATTAAAACTTTCAGGAAAGGTAATGTGTTATAATATTCCTTTTTCATGATAAATGTTATTGTCTTTTCTTTATCGTTTATATCATTCAGAAATGTGTCCAACAACTCTGATCCATGAGGCCATATTGAGAATTGCATCCACATATCTCCACCATACTGTGAGTTTTAATATTTGTTCAGAAATAATATTTGTTTCTAAATCTTCCATAAATATACCTGCTTATAATGGAGATAAACTAGAGCCCATTGCTAGAGTAAAATTTTGTTTCATATTATTGTGTGCAAATTTAAATGGAGAAAGAGAAAAATCTTCGATGTTTTAAAAATTTTCATGTTGATAAACTTCAAATCAACTAATACTATAACAAGAAGTACTGGATGACCAGATATATGACAGATTGGCTGCACAAATTTGACAGAAAAATGCAACACCAAAAAAAAATTCTCATATTCTTAGACAACGCAACATCCCATCCGGATATTCAGTTATTTAACATATCAATAATATTTTTGCTACCTAATACTACAGCACATTGTCAACCCTTACCCAAGGAATAATTAAAAATTTTAAATCCATGTATAGAAAGTTTTTAATGAGACAAATTTTATTATCTATAGAATGTTCTTTATCAACGGCTAAACTGGAAAAATCCATAATGTTTGCTAATGCCTTAATTTGGATTGTGGCAGCATGGAGAGACGTTTCAACCAAAAACAAACTACAGTAGTAGTGAAGATGTATATGTATATATAATTACTCAAGAGTTTTTAATAATGTTAATAGTAATTTTTAGTTATTATTTAAATTAATAACATAATTAATTTCTATTCCTAAAACATAATAATTGTGTTTATAGAATATAAATTTTATCATGTCAATTTGTGTCATTCCAGGGATCACGTTTTTAATAACACACAAACTTCGATTACCATTAATTCGGTAGTAATATATAAAGAGAGGTAAGTATGAAATTGTTATTTACATATTCTCGGACAATAGAACAAATAAAATCATCATATAATTTAAGAAAATTGATATGTATCAATACCTGGTAAACCATAGTCATTCATATAATTAGACTAGAGAAACCTGGAAATTGCTTGTTTACTGTTTGTAATTAACTGATGTCGCTAATTCAATGTCAATCTGCCGATGACGATCCTCATAATACACCGGAAGGAGCTGTATCTACCCATGCTAATTCCTAGTAAATATCCAATAAAATGTGAAATAATTTTGTGTCATTACGTAAGGATTCACGGTCAGGGCAACATGCGAAAGACACTGGCGGATGCAGGCATTTTTTTTTTCACAAAATAAACATAATGTTCAAAATGGATTGAACTCATCAGTATCAATATATAAATTAAAAATTGGTTTTCATTAGAAATATTATGTGTGAGAAAAATTGAGAATACACTTATTTCTTCTTATATTTATCTTAGGCATGTTCTTATCCGATCTTAGGGCTGTCTTGTTGTGTAAATTGTGTACCATATATTCACTATTATCTTATATCATGAGGAACAACCATCTTAACAAACTCATGATGAAAAAGAAGAAGCTTTTAGGATGTAACTATATAAAATACATCTGAAAATATCGTACGGAGAATTTAGCAGTCGAAAAGTCTCACAAAGACTACTAAAATGAACAGAGCTAGATGATAAATACGAAAACTTAAATATCCTGGCCACGTTATGAGAACACCAAAGAACAGTTGCTATAGCTTATTATACAAAAAAACCCATAGGCAATCATAGCGTTAGAGAGTGAATCGTTCCAGAAAGAAATAGAGCTGTAGCCTGTAGCGCTCATAACTGAGCCTACGACTGTTTTAACTGTCTCAGTGCTCCCAAAATTGAGCTATAAGAATCCATTTTAATGCATCACTAATTAAAATATGGATTAATCAAACAAGATTATAAAACAGGCAATTTACCTAAAATCGAGAAGGAAGACTTTTTCAAACCAACCATATCCCTTATTGGGGTGTAATGGGCTAGTGATGCGCAAAATATAGCCTCTCCTATTCACATGTCGATATAGACGAAATAGACAACACACTTACAGCAACCATGATCGACATCAGGAAAAGAAATAGCAAACAAGGATCTAAAAAAGAACAATTATATATCCATACAAACAAAGAAGCTTATGCGTAAAAGAAGAAAGCTAAACGAAGAAGGTAAAAGGAAATTTATAGAATACGTAGAAATCAATAAAACAATAAGCATAATGATAAAAGAAAATAAGAGAAAAGAACAAGAAATAAAAATAGAAGAAGTTATAGAGAACAAAAAAAATATGAAACGCTTAAGACTGATATTAGGAAAGTTTGAAATAAACAAAATAAAAAATGTAAACGGAGTAGAAACAAATATTAAATATGGCATCATAAATATAATCCACCATTTCGACTAAAAATTATATAAAACAAAAAAAGAACCACCAGAAGAAATTAAAAACCAACGTAAGGCTAAAATAAAAAATGTCAACTCAGCCAGAGCAATAGCCAGAAATAAGCAAATCAGAAATAAAGAAGGCATTGGAAGAAATGAAAAACAACAAATCGCCTGGAAAAGATGGAATAACTGCAGAGATGCTAAAATATGGTGGAAAAGTTGTAATTAACACTCTACATTCCCTTTTTGAAGAGATATTAAAAGAAAAAATAATCCCAAACAACTGGAAGGAATCCGTAATCATTATCCTACACAAGAAAGGGGATAAAGCAGATATAAAAAAACTACCGTCCTATAACACTCCTCAATGTAATGTATAAACTCATAAGAAAAATTTTAACCAATAGATTGGCGACAAAATTCGATGGATACCAGTCGAAAGAACAAGCTCGTTTTAGAAAGGAATTTAGCACAAGTGACCATTTACTAAGTATGAAAATGCTTATAGAACGAGCAAATGAATACCACATTCCTCTATATATAGCGTTCATAGATTTCGAAAAGGCTTTCGACAATGTCGAACATTGGGCAGTGAAAATTTCTTTGATTAACAGCAAAATTGACCAAAGATATACGGAACTAATAACCAATATATATATATATATATATATATATATATATATATATATATATATATATATTTATATATATATATATATATATATATATATATATATATATATATATATATATATATATGATTTCAGTTGTTTTCCGGGTTTGACTCCGCGTTAAGTAATTACGTCGATTAGACGAAACGTCGTCAAAACAATGGTTTTTCTAAAAACCAAAATTACTTAACGCGGAGTCAAACCCGGAAAACAACTGAAATCACTATATATATATATATATATATATATATATATATATATATATATATATATATATATATATTGTTGTACTTTTGAATGTCCATAAGCAATAAAAAACCGATATACAAATTTTATTACTTAAATAAAAATTAAAATTATTGATATTTCATAAAGACACGGGCATAGAAATTTTCAAACTTCCTGTATAAGACAAAATATGTATTTTAAGTTGTTCGAAGAATTGTTCATTAGGCCTCAGAGACAAGACTTTCAAATATTATCGATAAGAAATTTAAATAAGTCGGTTATTGTGGCATGGATTTACCCGGAAATAAAGTGTATATAGACAGTGTCTAAACAATAGACCGGGATTTGCGGTGGTTTTTCTCCCCGAAAGATTATATCGGTAAAAGTTTATTAACAAAAGACATTGAATTGAGAAACAGGTATTGTTTGTAGCTATTAGTAAGAAATATTTGTAAAGCAGATAGATTTAGTTAGAATAATTAAAGAATGTTGTTTTCTGGAATTACCCGAATGACGTTTTATAAAAAGAGTTGGTTGGTAACGATATACGTCACAGAGGTGAATGATTTTGATTGGTCAATTTTTGAATGCAAGGAGGTAGTGGTTGTGGCTATGAGATAGGAGAGAGAAAAAAAGTTAGTCAGTTTTCGTCGCCCAAGAAGAAAGGAGCTTTGTGGTTTGTGTTTGTTTGAAGTCCCGAAGACGTAATTTACCGGGTGTGTTTATTTGCTGTGTAAAAGCTGATCAGTGTGAGGAACGGGGTACAGAGAGATAGAAAAACCAAAGGGTATAAGAATATTAATATCAGACGAAGCCGGAAACATTTGAAGTTATAAACAGGCGCGGAGATTGGTTCAAAAGGAGGCTGCATAGAATTACACGAGTTGTTGGGTTGCAGATACAAGGACAGATAGGAGAAAGGTGTACGTCTTCTGGACCACAATAGGAGCAGAAGCAGAGAAAGGTTTTTTTTATGGCGTGGCCATAGAATTGCAACGGCAGAGAACGAAAGGTCAGTCAATTTTCATTAGAGCAGGAGTGTGGTTTTCATTTATTAATTAAGTAAATTGAATAAATAATAGAGACAGTTAATTTTGCGATCATTTAAAGAAAAAAATTATAAAGAGAGCTTAGTTATAACACATATTAAAAATCAATGTAAAATAACATTTGGGTCCATGATAGAAAACAACTTCTCATATATTTAAAGTATTATATTGCAAATATTACAGGATTGATTGTTATATAAAATTTCATTAAAATAAAGGACATCTCACATATAGTTCAGTTGAAATTCTGTGTATTTTATTCAGGTCATATTACCTATCCCAATTAGGAAGCCAATTGGAAAATATTTTGAATCCACGATCAAAGGTAAATAGTACAAGTTAAATAGCCTGAGATTGTAATTAATTAATGCTGATTTATTGTGATTAATTGGAGATTAGATCATTTAATAAATATAGACAGGATCTTTTTTAAATAAGCAATAGAATACAATTTAAATAGCATAACAATATATATATATATATATATATATATATATATATATATATATATATATATATATATATATATATATATATATATATATATATATATATATATGGAAGCCAAAACAACAAAAAAAGTATATGAAGGAACAAAATCAATACAAATAAATAGAGGCGTTAGACAGGGTGACACGGTATCACCGAAACTTTTTAATCAGGTTCTGGAAGATATTTTTAAAATATTCGAATGGGAAGAAAAAGGTATAAAAATATGTGAAAAACGCTTGAACCATCTAAGGTACGCTGATGACATCGTATTGATAACCGATAAAAAAGAAGAACCGTTCAAAATGTAGAAAGAACTGGACGTAGAAGCTGGAAAGATAGGCCTTAATATGAATTACAGAATGACCAAAATCATAACAAATACAGACGAAGACATCACAAATATATATATATATATATATATATATATATATATATATATATATATATATATATATATATATATATATCTGGGTCAAACTATAAAACCTAACAAAGAAAACCAAACAGAAGAGATAAAAAGACGAGTTAGACTGGCATAGGCAGCATTTAGCAAACTAAGCTACAGTCTTAAAAACAAAAGATATCCACAGCATCTTAAAACCAAAGTATACAATCAATGCGTACTCCCTGTTCTCACTTATGGTTCCCAAACGTGGACATTTACAAAACTAAACATGGACTAAATCATAAAAATCAAAAGAGCAATGGAAAGACAAATGTTGCACATAAAACTAATGGATAAAAAGAGAAACAAGTGGATAAGAGAGAAAACAAAAATGAGGGATGTTAGACAAGAAGTTGCAAAATTGAAATGGAGGTTTGCCGAACACAATATAAGACAAAAAGAAGAGCGATGGAACGAAATTCTACTAAGTTGGAGACCGTGGGAATATAAACGAAGCAGAGGAAGGCCCCAAATGAGATGGGCAGATGATATCAAGAAGCACGTGAGCTCTAGCTGGATGAGAGGAGATAGCTACTTGTATGATGATCTAGATCATAATCATCTGGTGCATCCTGCTAGAGAACCAATGAGGCTCTGACATCCGAGTGTTTTCTGGGATAAGCAATCCACCATTTACCGGCTAACGGCTTCGCGCGAATTAGCTGGTAAGTGAAAGGGCATTTTGTTGTCCTGAGATTGAGACATTGGTCTCGACGGCGGAAGAACCAAGAAAGTGGTCAACGGCATCAGAATACAGAAGGCAACGAGAAATCACTGTATTACAGGTACCTAATTACATCTAGGAAGAAGAGGTCCAGAAAGAAGAAAATGCTCCTGGTTGAAGAATGTAAGAGACTGGACAGGTATGGACACATATTCGATACTAAGAACAGCTCAAGATAGAGAGCAATTTGCTGTAGTTATAGCCAACCTTCAGTAATGGAGAAGGCACCTTAAAAAGAAGAAGAATTACATCTCTAGTACATCTATCATGACAAACACAACTAAAGTAAAAACAGCTACTAATCATGGAATAAGGAAGCCAAGATTCAGCAAGAGAGGTGATCACCTCTAGATCACAGGGTTTCCCAGATCGTAACTCAGAGAAACCCCTGTGACATAACTGGACAAGTGTCTCTAAGAACTTCAGGGCATAAGCGCAATGAGGTGGCCAAATAGTGGTGCTTGTATTGTTGACAACCATATGGTATATCACTCGGAAAATGATGCGGTCAACACATGTATGCGGTTGAAGTAGTCGTATCTCCTTAATTACGTCAATATGTTACAAATGTAATAACTGTTTCTGAAAGATTAATAATAATTTAACTTAATACTACTACGGTCAAATTAAATGTTTTACAAGTCTATGCCCCAACCATCGATAAACGACAAGAAGAGGTAGAGCAAATATACAAGCTGTTGATAAATTCACTTTTTCTAGGGAAGAGAAATGAAAGGAGGGAAAAATTAAAACTATTTGCAGAGGAAGCATAATTTGCAATACTAAATAAGTTCTACAAATTACCACCAAAAGGTTTGTATATTTGATCTCTCCGCAAGATCAACCAGGAAACATAATAAGGAATCGAATTGACTACATCATGGTAAACAATAAATTCCGTAATGGATGCCTATCAGTCAGAAGTTACCCCGGTGCCAACGTATGGTCAGATCATATTCCTGTTATTGGTAAATTTAGGTTGAGATTTAAAAAGGTAACAAAAAGAATAATAAACAAACAATGTGATGTGAGAAGATTAAAAGAAAGACAGAAAAGCTAAGTAACATGGAGCAAACATATGATCCAGAAGAATCACTCCAGAGTATATATGAAACCTTTAACAAGATCGGAGAAAAACATCTAATAGAAAAGAGAAGAGGATGAATGACAATATGGATGAATGACAAAATGAATTTGGATGAATGACAATATACTACAACTCATGGAAGAAAGATGAAAATCAAATAATAACAAAAGAGTGTACAAAAATATTCAGGGACGAATAAGAACCAAAATAGGAAAGGCCCAAGAAAATTGGTTAAAAACACAGTGTGAAGAGATAGAGTTATTGGAACAAAAACACGATACATTTAATGTGCATAAAAAGGTAGAGCAAGCAGCTGGTCTTCAAAAATCCAACACAAGTAGCAAACTGCAAGATCAACAGGAAAGCATCATCACAGATAAAAATCAAGAAATATGCATATGAACCAAATACATACAAGAACTCTTTGATGATAATAGGTCCGAACAACCTCCGTCCTACATGTAATGATTACTGACCAATCACAACAGATGAAGTGGAAAAAGAAGTATCACAACTAAAAGATAGCAAAGCTCCTGGACCTGACAGTGTATATGCTAAAATCATAAAGCTGTTTAACATGGACAGTACGCAACGACTAACAAAAATATTCAATGACATATATTTAAACAGAGTGGGTAATACCAAGATCATGGCTGAAGTCAACGTTTATTTATCTACTAAAGAAACAAAATCCGTATCCTGTAATGATTTCCGGACCATCAGCTTAATGAGCTCCATTTTGAGGTCATTTCTAAAAATCATACATCAAAGGATATATTATATTATAGACTATGCGAAGATGATTCCAAAAATCCTTCACTTAATGGAACGCAGAAGGTTAATTAAAGGAAATAAAGATGAGTATAAAAAAATGCAGGCTTACATCAGAAGAAAAATAAGAGAAGCTAAAGAAAAAGAAGCTGTAGAGAAATGTACAGAAATAGAAAGACTACAAGCCAAGCATGACAATTTTAATGTACACAAAAAGGTCATAGAAATAACGGGTACTTTTAAAAAGCGAACACAAATGAAACGCATAGGCACCAATGGAAAATTAATCATTGACACCCAAGAGATGAAAGACAAATGAAGAATATATTTGGAGACACTTTTTCAAGATCAAAGAACGGATTATAGGCATCTATTTTCAGAGAGGATGACGGGCCCGGACATACTTATATGCCCTGATAAATGGCTAGAATCAGAATTCATAGCGATACCTAAAAAACAGGGGGCTAAAAAGTGCGAAGAATATCGAACAATCAGCCTAATGAGCCATATGTTGAAACTGTTTCTTAGAGTCATCCATGGAAGAATATCGGACAGACAGTTCGGATTCATTAACGCAGTGGGTACCAGAGAGGCACTTTTCGGAGTACAGGTACTGATTCAAAGATGCAGGGACGTTAACTGCTACGTATACGCGTGCTTGATCGACTATGAAAAGGCATTTGACAGAGTTCAACATCAAAAGATGATAAACATTTTAAAAGAGGCAGACCTGGATGACAAAGACGTCAGAATAATTTCAGAACTCTACTGGAATCAGACCGCATACATGAAAATTAACAGAGAAGAAACAGATCACATAAAAATACTACGTGGAGTTAGACAGGGATGTACCTATCGCCGTTGATATTTAATATGTACTCAGAGAAAAATTTTAACGAGGCTCTTTACGGAATAAACGAAGGCATCCTTCTAAATGGTGAAAGAGTAAACAATGTTAGATATGCCGACGACACCATGGTGATAGCAGATAGTTTAGAGGGACTTCAGAGGCTAATGGACAAAATAAACGAGTACAGTCAACAGTACGGACTAAACATTAATACCCACAAAACGAAACAAATGATTATCAGCAAGGAGAATATGAACGGGGCTCATCTCTACATTAATGGGACGCAGATAGAGCGAGTAAAACAGTATTGTGGGAGCTATTATTAACGAACAGTGGAGCAATTTACAGGAAATAAAGTGCCGCATAGGAAAGGCAAGAACGGGCTTTAACAAAATGAGCGCCATCTTCAAAAGTCACATATCCCTTGATACAAAAATGAGACATTTGAGATGCTATGTTTTCTCTGTGTTGTTGTACGGGGCGGAGGCATGGACGCTTACAGACACCACTATTAAAAAACTTGAAGCATTTGAGATGTGGCTTTTTAGAAGAATGCCGAGAATATCATGGACAGCAAGGATCACGAACAAGGAAGTTCTAGGAAAAATGATGAAGGAACCAGAGATTGTGTTTACGATCAAACGCATAAAATTGCAATATCTGGGACACGCTATGAGAAATCAGCACCGTTACTGCCTGCTACAGTCTATATTGCAAGGTAAAGTCAAAGGTAAGCGAGGAACCGGTAGAAGGGGAATATCATGGCTGCGGAATTTAAGAACATGGTTTAAGAAAACCTCAACGGAGCTGTTTTGAGCTGCAGCGACCAAGGTTATGATTGCCAATATGATTTCCAACTTCCGAAACGGATAGGAACCAGAAGAAGAAGAAGATGCGAAGAAAAAATCGGTTTTTGGAACGCAGTGGATACGAGACAGCATTATTAGCAATCTTTACTGGAATTAAACATCGTCTATCCGTACAGGGGCAGGAGAATCCGATGATATCAAAATCAAACGTGGAGTCCGACAGGGATGTATACTTTTACCTTTGGTGTTAAACATATACTCTCAGGAAATCTTTCAAGAAGTAGTGGAGGATGTTGAAGTGGTACGCTGATGACATAGTGGTATCTGCTGACAGTTATAACGTCCACCACAAAAAATAGAATCACAGATGTGAGTCAGAGATATAGACTTACACTGAACATTAAGAAAACAAAATGTATGATGATCTCTAAGAAGGAACAGCAAATTCAAAGAATCAGTGTAAATGGTCGACCAATAGAAAGAGTAAAAATATACACCTACCGTGGTATGACCGTCAATGTAAATTGGGACCATATCCTAGAAATAAAATGTAAGATAAAGAAAGCAAGATCTGCATTTCAAAAAATGGCTGCTATATAAATGCCATGATTTATTAATAACTATAAAAATCAGGTTACTATGATGTTATATCTTTAATATACTATTGTAAGGAGTTGAATTGTACACTTTCACAGGCGCTACTTGCAAGAAAATTGAGGCTTTTTAAATGTGGCTTTATCGTCGAATCCTGAAGATATCCTGTACCGACCACGTTACTAATCAGGACGTTTTATTAAGAATGAAAAAAAAAGAATGTTAACCACAATGAAAACAGCCAAAATCGAATACCTCGGTCACATCATGAGGAACAGCGAAAGATATGGATTGCTGCAATTAATTCTACGAGGAAAATTAAAAGGAAAACCTGGACCAGGAAGGCGAAGGATGTCCTGGCTAAAAAATCTACGTAGTGGTTAAACAAAACAACCACAAATCGTTTTAGAGCAGCAGTTTGCAAAATATAGATGGTCGTGAACATCTGAAACGGATAGGCACTACAAGAAGAAGAAGAAATCCTTTATTACCAATACGCTCTTGACAGAGTGCTTGAAAACAACAACTTCAAGCTACACTGAAACCACACTGTCCTCACAGACCAATCGGTGGCATGTATATTGGATCTCATACTACTTAATAAGTGACCTAGGGCTCGATATCTCGATTAAATTCCATGGACTGACCATGTTTTTAGACGTATTAATAGATATAGTGAACTTATAGAACTTATTAAAAAACGTAAACCATCTTATTTTGGACATACATTTAGACACGAGAGAAATACACGGAAAGTGTGGTCCTGGCAGATGACAAATGAGCTGGCTACGTAACATCAACGATTGGACATGACTAGATCTCCAAACATTAATAAAAAAGCTCAGAATAAAGATGAATTTGCAAAAGCTATCGCCAACCTCCATTAGAGCTCACATAGGGCTTAAGCATAATGAGTATGTAGATATATTAGCTAAGACAGTCATTCATTCTGGTACAAAACCATATTATAAGCTCTGCATACCAGATGTGTTTGTAACAATCAAGAATATTGTAAACAATCAGTGGAAACAAGAATACTATGAATGTAGTCAACACTAACTCACAATATGCACTCATACAACCCTCAATCCCAAGAGAGCAAGCAAGCAAGTAATTTGATTGAACCCAGCCTATGAGAAATGTTCACCCAGGTAGTACGATCTTGTGTAACAATTCATTGGAGCAAGGTGTGGTAACTCGAGTAAAAACAAGAGTCACCCCACCGTGCTCCAATACTCTAGACCATCCCTTTCCCCCCTATAGCAATCTGATTCGCTATAGAGGCACAACAATCAGCCAAGTGCTCTTCATGTGGAGGTCCTGAGTGATAGAACCCCAACATGGTTTCCTAACCGAATGCAAAAACTCAGGACAGCGCATCTCCGCTATATTCCTGTTATCTTAATATGGCTTATCCGCGAACTAAAATTGCTTACTTGGGCCTCAAGTCTCCGCTCTGAGTCCCGGCTCAGTTCGGCAACTTGGTGCCCAAGGGGGTTGGGCCCTACGTGCCCGGGTTTTGGGGTTTTTGTTAGTTTTTTTTTGGTGACCAAAGCCGGTTTTTGTTAGTTTTTTTTTGATTTTTTTGGTGGCCGAAGCCGGTTTTTTGTGTTTTTTGTAATTTTTTTTGTAGGTGACCTGTGGACAAAAAATCATAATTAGTGTCTAATCTATATTATAATAAGGAAAATATATAAATATTATACGATACCATAATACAGATTGTATCCTAGTTGAGCTGCTGGGCCCACTGTGAACGAGGCGACGTGCGATAATCTGGGTGATTTGAGCTACGAACTATCTTCTTTGTGTGTGTATTTTGAATTTGGAGTTTCTTCTCACTCTGGGCTTTTTGTAGAGTTTTGTCCATCTGGGGGGGGGGGGGTATCCCAAGTGAATTTTGGTTTAAAAATTACTCTTTTCCACGTAGATACATTACATCTATTATCAGAATGAAATCAGGACATGCATGTTATTCGGCTCATCTGGCAAAACTTAAAATTGTAAATTCCAATTTATGTGAAGTTTGTCAAACAGAAGCAGATTTAAACCACATTTTCTTTAAATGTACAAAATATATACAACAAACTGACGACTTAAAAATTTAATCAAACTTAAAATCCTTTCACCCCATAACATTTGTTACCTTTTGTCATTAAATAACAAAATTGTATATAACTACTTAACAGAAGAATGAATAACTTAAGAATGTCAAACGTGGAAGTAACTAGAAGAATGGGAAATGAGGCGGAAATAATATTAACTATCAAAAGACGAAAACTTGAGTATTTAGGACATAATGTGATGAGAGGGCAAAAATACGCATTATTACAACTAATTATGCAAGGCAAAGTCCGAGGAAAGCGAAATGTGGGAAGACGAAGAGTATCCTGGCTTTAGAACTTAAGGGAATGGTTTGAATGCAGTAGTGCAAAACTTTTTAGAGCGATAGTCAACAGAGTCATGATGAATTCCAACCTTCGATAGAAGATGGAACTTAAACAAAGGGACTCAACAGAATTTATTTAAAAAAGTAACCTCAATTTGTAAGCCCAGTTAAAATAGTAACCTTTGTTTTATCCCATTTGTTTTAAATCTACTATCCGTGACCCGGTCTAGTTTGTGTTTTAATTTAATGTCTTGATGGGTTCCTAGACGAGAAGCGAGTAACCATATTTTTTGTTCCTTTACTGATAACCAAATATGTATTGTGATAATTATTTTTTTTCCGTTGGGAAGAACTTAAAAAGTTGTGACTCACTGAATGGCAAATGCCTATGCCAAAAAATCCTCCATTAGAGACGGCACTTAAAGAAGAAGAAAGGCTCGATAACACATAAAGAGTCCCACCACAGCTCAATTCTTTTGATACCATAGGTATCTGGGATAAGTAAATTTTCCCCTTAAAGGGAGTAAAAGTTGTATGACGTAAATCTGTGTAGTAAGTATAAGTCGTAAACTAATGGTTCGTTATGAAAATTCTAATGCCCTTTCTAATTCTTCTAAAAATTGTTATTTTATTTAATTTCTTATATACATGTCTTAAGGTTATTCTTAAATCTTATGGCTAAAAATGCTTCTATAATATTACAATTTCAAATACTATAAAATCATTTTATTGTTCTTCTAATTTTGTTGTAATGTTCGTTGAATCATTTTTTTTAAATACCTTTTTTTCATTGACTTGCGCGCCTCTGCCATATCCTCTTATTTAAGTATAAATTAATTGTTTTAATTAAATTCAAGTTTAATCTGGATATTTGAGCGAAGAAGTATTATTGAAAAAAAAAAGCGTTCAAACATATCCATCTAAGATGGTAGCTAATAATTTGTTGGTGCTTTGTTTAGTTGTGGTAGCTGTTACTGTTGTTTCAGGGGTAAGTTACAATATCCTTCATTATTTTTACACTGCATCCATTGTGGTGTATAAAATTAATAGTATATAACAAATATGAAACAATTTATTTGATTTTGATTATCATATGAATGTAACAAATTTTAGTTATGTCAAAGTTTTGTGCTGCTTTGAAGTTACAATAAATAATCTCAGACCTACATCAACAAGGTCATTGTGTTCATTACTTGACATATCTTAGAAATAAAGCATCAATTGCCCGCTAAAGAGAATATTAAATAGCCTGTACTTAATTTACCCAAAGCTATAAATAACGTCCAAAATACACGTGTTAAATATCTTCTTATTTTGGTGCCTATCATCTGCCCACTGCCTGATGTTCTTCAACCACGATGTCCTTCTGCGCTCTTAAGATCTTTTGCCTTCTATTTTGCCTTGTAAAATTAGTTAAATTAGTTGATACTCTCATTGCGCATTACATGCCCTAAGTATGACATTTTTCTAATTGTCATGATACGCATAATTTTCAGATCTTTATTCATACGTTTGACCACGGTGTTGTTTGTATCGGAAATTCTGAGCAAGCGCCGGTAGCACCACATTTCGAAGGCTTCTAATCGTTTGGATATTGAGTCCGTCAAGGTCCAGACTTCGACTCCATAAAAGAGTAGAAAATACATAGCATCTCAAGACTCGTGTCGTAAATATAGTAGCATTTATTTATCAATATTAAGAGTAAAAATTGATGAAAACAAAGCACATAGGTTACTACGATTGTATTATCACAAGCAATGTTTTACCTACAATTATAACAAAATGTCTCTTTAGTATCTCTTTGTCACCATTTGTATCAAATGCGACTCATAAACCTATCCACCTCTATATAAAGGTGTACCGCAAGGCTCAATTTTAGGTCCCATTCTATTGTTTATTTATGTAAACGATGTTGTCTCGATTACTCAGATGATTTGATACCTCTTTGGACTCCAAATGTAACCGTTTACTGTCGGACCTTTACTTCTGGTTTTGTAATAATAACCTATTATTGAATAAACTTTGAAAATTAAGGCAATTATATCGAGCACAAGTTTAATCAAATCTTGCCCAAGTATTTTCGCTTAATATAGCATCTGCAGGGGCATTTCGTCAAATATGGGCTATCCAGCAAGCGTAGAATGTGATAAACATAAAATTGTACAAACGCTACACTAAAACAAGGACAAACAGTTTAAAATTAATTAAAACAGTTCTACGCTCTACATTCTCAAGACTCAAAGTTTCATCTTAAACAAAGTTAATATATGAAAAATCTTACAGAGACTGGAAGGCACGTTCAATAAAGTTACTAATATTGTAATTAGAAAATGGTATACTAAATAGATAGTTACTTAGACTTTTTATTGCAGGCTCCCAAAGCTATCAAGAACGAGGATGATCTTAAAAGGAGTGTAGTCGAGTTCCTGTCACAAGATAAAGAATTTTTAACAGCCCTTGAACACTCTGGACTCGTGGGTAAGTTAGTAGTAATCTGTAAAACAAATTAAATAATGGCAACATGTTCTATAATCATATACTCTTAATATTGAGTAAATATTGTATTTATTATTTCTTTTACATCATGAATGTGTTGCTTGTGTGAGTCCATTTCAAATAGGTAAAGAAATAATAAATAAGAATTACTCACAATCAATTTAATTTTAAATATTCAGATGACCGGTTTTGCTTTCTACAATATGCAAAGCATCTTCAGGTATCGATACAAAGTTAAATAAATGATGCCGGCACTCGTACTCGACGATTCTACCATCCATCAATTAATAGAGTACCGGCATAATTTATTTAACTTTGTATCGAGACCTGAAGATGCTTCAGGTCTCGGAATGAACCCATTCTTCGAAAAGAAACCCCAACGTAAGTGGACATGGAAGAGTCCGAACCAAAGAACAAAAAATGAGATTAATTTCATAATATCAAATCGGAAAGATATTGATCAGGATTTAACAGTATTGAATAAATTTTCAACAGGGAGTGATCATAGACAAATTAGAGCAAAAACCACTTTTAACACTGAAGTTGAAGGAACAAAAATGATCCTCACAAAGAAAAGTGGAAGGTGGATGTTCCCAGAAGATATAACACTTTACGAAGAAAATATTAAGACTAGTTTGGATACACACGACTGAGAGAATATCAGCAGCAACGAAATGAACAATAATATTACTCAAATATTGAAAGAAGCTGAAAAGAAATACTGTCCTTGTTCTGAAAACAATATCAAAAAATTAAGCCACAAACACAAAACATCTTTTAGAGGAAAGAAGAAAACTTAGAATTAAAAAGGAAAAAAAATAGAGGAAAGAAGAAAACTTAAGAATTAAAAAGGAAACTAGAAAAGATCTGAGACGATACAATACGATGGACATAACTAGAGTAATAGAAGAAAACAAAAGCTTGAAAGTACTCAGACAGAGCATGTCCATTGGAAGAAAAAACCCACAAATTAAGAAATGAACAGGGGCAAATCATTGAGGATAGAGTTTAAATTATGAACACAATAGAGTTTTTATAGACAACTATACAAAGAACAGCAATGTAACCGGAGTGGATCATTATCAAAAATAATCAATCAGGGATCTGAAATTTTACCGGACGTAACACCCAATGAAGTTCGAAGGTCAGTGCAAGAAATGAAAAACAATAAGTCCCCCGGAGGCGATGAAATAGTGGCAGATGCCTTGAAAGTGGCTGGGAAAAGACTATGGCAAGTGCTTGCCAAACTATTCACTAGATGTTTGCAGGAAGCAATAACACCAATCCAGTGGTATAAGGCACAAATTATCATACTTCATAAAAAAGGGGATGCTACCGACCTTTGGAATTACAGGCTCATAAGCCTACTTTCACATATTTATAAACTATTTACAAAAATAATTACGAAACGACTAGAAAATAAAATGGAATTTTATCAGCCCATAGAACAGGCGGGTTTTAGAAAAGGCTATGGAACAAGCGATCACCTACTGGTAATAAAATATTTTATAGAAAAATGCACTGAATATAATAAACCACTAGATTTAATAGTTGTCGACTATGAAAAGGCATTCGACACCGTAAATCAACAAAAAATGTTGGCTTGACAGAATGCCGAATTGACTTTCGGTATATAAATATAATTAAACACATACCAAAACGCAACAGCCAGTGTTAGGGTGGGTGATCGTCAAACCCAGAAATTCCCTATGCAACGTGAAGTACGCCAGGGGGACACCATATCGCTGAAACTGTTCACTACGGTTTTTTAATATATATGTAAAAGGGCAAAACTGACCGACAAGGGCTCAAACATAAACGGAGAAAAGCTTAGCCATCTAAGGTTTGCAGATGATATTGTATTAATAGCTGATAGGATAGATGAGGCCAAAGAACTTTTAAATCAGCTCTACCTTTCCTCACTAGAAGGGGGATTGAAAATAAATATATCTAAAACCCAGATGATGATAAATCTTGTAGTCAGCGAAGATATATGCTTAGGAACAAGATTCATAGACCAAGTAATGGCCTATAAATACCTAGGTCATGAGATCCGCATAGGAAAAGATAACCAAACCGTTGAGCTTATCCGTCGTATAAGACTGACTTGGGCAGCCTTTGGCAAGCTGTACCATATTTTAAAATCGTCCGATATACCAATATGCCTTAAAAGAAAAACCTTTAATCAGTGTGTTTTGCCAGTGTTGACCATGACAATGAGAACAGTTCAAAAGATCCGTGTGTTTCAAAGGGCAATGGAGCGTGCTATGTTGGGCGTTTCACTACGAGACCAGATCCCAAATCGCCAGCTACGACAAATAACAGGAGTGGCTGATGCAGTAGAGAGAGTAGCAACACTGAAATGGAACTGGACAGGTCACGTAGCTCGAATGACAGATAATAGATGGACAAAGCGGATACTGGAATGAAGACCAAGAGATGATGCCTACCGAAGCAGAGGTCGTCCACCAACACGTTGGACTGACGATCTAAAACGTTGTCATAGGATGCAAGAGGCACAAGATCGAAATAGATGGAAAATTATGAGGGAGATCTATGTCCAGCAGTGGATAAGCGAAGATTGAATGATGATGACCAGATTAGTCATTATTTGCATCTCGTTAATGTTAATCTTTGGTTCGACCTTAAAGGAAGCATGATATCATTTTTCCAACATTATTGCCTCATTCATACGATCAGCTATAAGGACGATGTCATTCTTAAATGACTAATCTTAAATGACTGAGTTCTCTATTTATGATGATACTACACTCGTTTCGAACTGGCTTCTTTTGTTTGTTCTAAAAGTGTCATAAGTAGCTTTGGAGAGAAACAACGAAAACTACTTAAGATTGTGAATATTGACTCATGTCCCATATACTAGTATTATGGAATAACATTGGCAACCTTTTCATCACCATCTTGATTCTTTTTTTTTCAATTTAACATTTAATAGTAACTTTGCTCGGATTAATCTGTGGTCGCTTCCTATCGGAAATTTGTTGAGTACTTCGATTTCTTTGATTATTTTTTTCTGTTCGGTATTATAAAATCTATTTCATTTTTGACACTGTTATCTGTACTTTTTAATTTCGATTTACGCTGATTTTTTTGTCGCTGTTTCTGGTAGCCTGAGTTTTTCCGGAGATTCTTAGCGCCCTCTGCTCTAACCCTGTTCCAAGCGTTATCTTAGTAAAGCGTGTTGAAACCACCGGAGATTGAGGACCATTCAGTAGTTTCTTTCGTCTTTCATGGAAAATAACTTTTGGGGTTTTAAGCCATTAAAACGTGCATGTTAACGAGTTGGTTTGGAAGAATGCGAAGTGAAGAAAGGGTGGAGATGAGAATGCTTTGGGTTTGGACATGATTTCCCAGGGAGTGAGAGACTGGAGAAATCTATGAGCCTGTAGTACCTGAACTAGATCTATCCCTGTCGCGATTGCAGAGAAGTATCCACCTGCTACCTGTACATATATACACATTTAAAAGCTAAGAGATCTGACTGCCGAAGTTTATAGGAAATCATAGAAGTGAACCATAGAAAGTTACGTTTACATGCGCCTTTCTTAAAATCTGCCGCAGTTGTAGACAAAATAGACAGACAGCTATAAACCCTGCAACAATATACCTTTACAAAACGCAATCGCAATAGTCTTTGAAAGTGTCGTATCATATACAATTGATATTATCGTAAATTCCAATCAAAGTTAAAATAAAAGTAAGTTTCTCCTTAAAGGCTATTCATATATTGTTGTGATATCTTACTTACTATTCTTCAACCAGTGAAATATTTAGTCTTTAACTGTGCCGCTGATATACAAAAATGCTATAAAAAATCTTATCTAAAACATCAAACCAGTTCCTAATACAATTGTAATTGTCATATTATTTAACGTAGTTTTACTATTTACTAGCTCAAAGTTAAAAAAAATCACATAACATAACCTATTATCGACAGATTGCGGGAAAAATGGTTCAAATGACAATATCATGGTTATAATCGTTTTGGATGCGCTACATTGATCTTACAAACAATAAAATCATTCATAAAACTATGACAATATATATATGATAAATCCTATAATTTATAGATAATTATCATTCGTATTATCAAGTTATTCCTATAGAAAGAAGAAAATGACTCATTGCCACAACTGATATTATCTAACAGGTGATGATATCACAAAGCGTGTAATATAGCTTAGCGGATGGCAGTAAATGAAAACAATCTAATCAAAATCAATTGAAAAAGGTTTAAACCGTAAATGATACTATGGTAATTTTTTATGTTTTCTTTTTCATTTGATTACATCTATTACGATCGCAAACGATATGGTTGGACCTACAAAATGGATCCTTCTGAAATCAACACTACATGTTGCTTATTTAAGTCAGATTATTCATCCGAAAGATAAAGATATGCTGGGATAAATAAGTGCCAAAAATAAAAAAAAATCGAATAAAAGTCAAAAAACTAAATGTAGATTAAAATCCGGTTGTGGTATTTAAGTTGACACAAAAATATCTCGAAAATGAACTCTTGGACAAAATAACGCCCCACTTCATTCAACTGTTATTAAATAATTACATTATTAAGTTGAGTAAAATCAAAAAATAAAGTTTACAAATCAGTTATACGATTATTTGAGATTTTTAGAATGTAATCGAGTTAAAGGAATTTTATTTCATAATTTTTTAATTTATGAATAAGGAAGCAATAATAAAATCTTCAAAGGAAAACATTTAAATAATAAAATCTATGAATTAACGAATCCAGTGTAACTTTATAACTTTGTAATTTCACGAGTGTTTTTAACGATATATTCTTCTAAACAAAAATCTTCTTCTGGTCATTTAATATTGATCTTCAATGATTTCTGGCAGATCTTAATCTTTCGTTCTTTCTTCTCAGCCTTTCCTTACACGATCTCAGGTCTGCTCATTTTTCTTGGTCCTGGAGGTGTTCATCTAACTATTCCTGTAGTGGTCATCCTCGTTTGTCCAACGTCGTGTCCAAACCACTTCAGGCCACTGCCTTCTAATGGTACCTGTCTGTCTAATTGTGTATCATCATCATCATTAACAACTTGTATGCGGCCACTGCTGGACATAGGTCTCCCTCAGCTATTTTCATCTGTCTCTGTCTTGTGCGACTTTCATCCAGTTATTGCTACTAAAAGTAAGGTACTAAAAGGAAGGTAAAATACCTAAACAATGGAGACATGTCAACACAATCTTAATACATAAGAAAGGAGACCGAACAGACCTAAACAACTACCGTCCTATTTCCCTTTTGTCACAACTATATAAAACCTTTACAAGAATAATAAACAACGAACTTATAAACTTGATAACTACCAACCAGTGGAACAGGCCGGAATCAGGAAAGGATACAGCACAATCGACATGCGCTTAAAATCTTAATTGAGAAAACCAATGAATACAACCTTCCGCTGTACTTAGCATTCGTAGATTATGAAAAGGCTTTTGACAATATTGAACACTGGGCGGTTGAAGAAGCTCTGGTCAATAGTAGAATAGATTCAAGATACCGACAATTAATACATGATATTTACCAAAACGCAACCATGACCGTAATTCTGGACGACAAATTAATAACGGATAATATAAAAGTTAACGGCATATTTATTAATAACATTAGGTATGCCGATGATACAGCCATAGTGGCAGATAACGTCGAAGATCTTCAATGCCTTTTAAATGATATAACTCTTGCAAGTGAAGCTCGGGGTTTGAAAATAAATATCAAGAAGACAAAATCAATGATTATAAGTAGAAATGATTACCCCAACGCAAAGATATATGTCTCTGGAGAAGAAATCGAACAAGTCAGGCAATTCAAATACTTGGGATGTTTGCTGAATGAGGGTTGGGACCCCGAGAATGAAATAAAGAGCAGAGTTAAACAAGCCAGAAATGCTTTTTTGAGGCTTCGTAAGTTTCTGACTGATCGCAAATTGGACTTCAACCTCCGATACAAGATGTTTAAGTGTTACGTGTGGCCTGTTCTCCTGTACGGAATGGAAGCATGGACGTTAAAGGCCAGTTCCATTAACAAACTTGAAGTGTTTGAAATGTGGTGCCTGCGTCGAATGCTCAGAATATCATGGACGGACAGGGTCAGAAATAAGGAAGTACTCAGAAGAGCGGGCTTACAGGATAGGGAACTTTTTAATTATGTAAAAAGTAAGAAGACTGCATACTTGGGGAACATAATACGAGGAGAACGATACACTTTTCAGCAACTGATACTCGAAGGGAAGATAGAGGGTAGGAGAGGTCTCGGACGTAAAAAAATGTCATGGCTGCGCAATATTCGACAATGGACAGGAATCCACAGCTATGAAATGCTTCGCAATGCTGCTAAAAACAGAATTATTTAATCCAGAATATTTAACATCTCACCTGACAAAACGATGTACGGTGGACGCCTACGCAGAAATGCACGGCACCTTAAGAAGAAGAAGAATATAAAAGTTAAACGAGGAGTCCGACACAGCGATACAATTTCAGCTAAACTGTTTACCTTGACCCTCAAAGACATAATAAAATCAACAGATTGGGAAAACAGAGGAATATGTATTAACGGAAAATACCTAAATCAGCTTAGATATGCGGATGATATACTCCTGATCTCCGAAGAACTGGAATTAATGCTGAATGAACTTCATGAAAAATCACTGCAAAAAGGCCTAAAAATTAACTTCAACAAAAGAAAAGTAATGACAACCACGGAAGACCAAGAGGCAATAAAAATACAAACAGAAAAAAATAGAACAGGTAAATGAGTATATCTATCTAGGACAAGCAATCAGAGCTATAAGAGAAAATCAAACAGCCGAAATATCGAGACGAGTAAGAATGGGATGGGCAGCGTTCGGCAAACTTTCTTACATTCTAAAAAATCAAACAATCCCTCTATACTTACGAAGCAAGGTATATTACTCCTGTATAATACCGGTACTCACCTACGGAGCACAGACATGGACATTTACACAGGCCAATTTGGATAGGATAAGGAAGGCACAAAGAGCGATGGAGAGACAAATGTTAGGTATATCACTTAAAGATAGAAAACGTAACCAGTGGATCAGAACCAGAACAAAGACAGTAGACGCGATAGAACAAGCAGCAAAACTGAAATGGAAATGGGCTGGACACAATGAACGTCTCCAAGACGGACAATGGAACAATACCATCGGAAAGTGGCGCCCATATAATGCAAAGAGATCAAGAGGCAGACCACAGATGAGGTGGAAAGATGACATCAGGAAACAAGGAGGGCCCACATGGCAGAGAACAGCTCAAGATAGGGAAAGATGGAGAGAACTGGGGGAGACCTATATCCAACAATGGAAGGATAGAGAATAGGTTCAAAAAAAATTGCTAACACACTTCAGGTCGTTAATCGTCCATCTAGGTTCCATCCAATCGTCAAGCATCCACTCTAAAATACGTTTTGTCCATCGGTCCTGCCCAATTTCATTTAAGAGATGCGATTATTTCGATGGCGTGTGTTGTTTTTGTTCTACGACGCATTTCTTGGTTTGAGATTCGGTCTCTCAGAAAGACACCCAATATCTGGGGCTCCATAGCCATCTGAGTCACGCGAATCTTATTAACTACCTTTTTTGTAAGTGTTAATGTTTCCGCTCCATAAGTGAGTACATGTAACACACATTGGTTAAAGATTTTCCTTTTGAGGCATATGGGTAGATCTGATTTAAATATATAGTTTAATTTACCAAACGCTGCCCAGGCTAATTCTATGCGACGTGGGAGCTCACATGTCTGGTTATCTCTGCTCAACTGAATTTCATGTCCTAAGTACTTATACAATGTAGTCTGCACAATATCCCTCCTATCAACATCAATATTTCGATTCAGCACCAGATTAGTCATTATTTGCGTATTGTTCATATTACTCTTTAGTCTGACGTCCAAGGAAGCGTGATATAATTTTTCAAACACTATTATTGCATCATTCATACGATCGGCTATAAGGACGATATCTGCAAATCTGAAATGACTGAGCTTCTCTCCATTTATGTTGATACCATGCTCGTTCAGATATACCTCCTCACAAGTATGTTCTAAAAGCGTCGTGAATAGCTTCCTGCCGTACTCCTCGCTGTATACTGAATTTATTTGTTTCTTGTTCAGATAGTCTTATGATAGCTGTGGCGTTTTGGTAGATATATTTGGTTATGTTAGTGTAGCGATGGTCTGTTCGGTATTCTGTCAATGCTTTTAACATTTTCTGATGATCTATGGTATCAAATGCTTTCTCGTAGTCGACAAATATCAGTGCCAATGGTTTGTTGTATTCTGCAGACTTCTCTATCAGGTTCTTTATCACTAGTAAGTGGTCGTTAGTGCTGAATCCTGATCTAAATTCAGCTTGTTCGCTAGGGCTGATAGAAGTCTAATTTAGCGTCCATTCTTTTTTTGATAATTTTTGTGAAAAGTTTATATATGTGTGAAAGCAAACTGATAGGACAGTAGTTTATTAAATCTGTTATGTCTCCTTGCTTGAGTAATAAAATAATGACTGCATTGTTCCATTGAGAAGGAGTTTTTCCTTAGTAGATGCATTCGGTGAAAAGCTTGGCCAAAGCCTGGATAATTTTATTTCCACCTAGTTTGATCGCTTCGATCACTACTCCGTCATCGCCAGAGGATTTGTTATTTTTCATTTCTAAAAGCGCCGTTTTGATTTCGTATGGAGTTATTTATGGCATTAATTCCGATCTCTAGTTTGAGATTTTGGGCAGGGATTGATCTTGCTTTTCATCGATGCTCTTATACATTTCGCGATAAAAGGATCCGACAACCTCAAGGATTTTGGTTCTATCAGTAGAAATATTTCCATCTTTGTGTTTTATTTTGTACAATTTCTTCATTGTTGTGTAGTTGAAGCCGTATTTTCCGTCAGCTGTCTTTTTAGTTGATGTGGTATACTGAGTATATCACATACTACTGAATGGTGTATACTGAGTATTAATTCTTCCTCTCATATTATCGTTCGTTTGGTTTGAACTGTGGTTTTTACGAGCAAAAAACAGTCATATTTGTCATTGGTACTGTGTTTTCGCCCTTGGCTAGGTCTTTTAATGTGATATCGTAGTTATAAGGTTCCTAGCAATGTTATATCTCCTCTTCTTCTAGTTCCATAACCGTCATCGATCGTTGAATATCATGTTGGCTACCATATTCGCTTTAGTGACTTTATTGACAGAAGCTCTAAAAATGATGAAGTTATTTTTTTGGACCATGGTCTGCCATGATGGTTTTCTTCTTCTAGGACCACGTTTACTTTGGATATCCCTGAATGATCAGATGTAAAAGTTCATATTTTTCAGGGTGTCTCATAATGTGACCGAAGTATTCCGGCTTGCGTTTCTTTATTATATTGACCAGTTGTGTTGTTTGGTTCAGGCTTCTAAGGACCTCCTCATTTCTAAAGCAATCACTATCTTACATTCAATCAATGTCTTACATTCTGCAATCATTTCTTTGAAATAATCCTAGATGAACTTCTAATCAATATGTAATACAACCAATTATAAAAATTAGCTCATCTAATATCTTAATCGGAAGTTTTTTAGAAGTTGGATCTTAATCGGAAGGTTGTACTTTGTGCTTATCACTTGATTTTGTGATTTTAAACAAAGATATACTTAAAAGGCATACATGTGCCACAATTTGTATGCTGAAAATTATTATTTAATTGAAATATTTTTTAAAATTGCTTAATTCTGGTGCGTTAGTTTTCTCCAGGAGTTTATTTTTAAAAGCTTACGATTGAATTAGTTCACATAGCATAGTTGTTAAATTTTTGTAAAGTAAATAAAGCACTAAAATGTAATTTTTTTCTAAATTTCCATAAAATTTAATAACTAAACTCACTACAACTGTTCATTAAGCCGTTTTCAAGTGATCTTTATTTATTCATACACACCAGCTTCTTTTTTAGCTTGACTTCTTTAATAAGTTTTACTAATTTGCACCATATTTATAATTCTTCAATGACTTTAAAAAGATATCGGCACCCTACACTATCATATGTGTATCTGTAATCTATAAATTATTCGTGCACCGATGTTATTGTATTCGAAACAATTTTTTAAGTAAGTTGTGTATTGTGGATATCTGAGCTGTTATTTACTCTAGCACTCTGTCTGCATATGGATCCAAACTCTTCGCAATTAATGTTATCAGTGTGCTATGGTTCTTCTATTTCATTGATGCCATCGTCCAGGTTGGAGGTTGCACTTAAGTCTTCAATATGGTTTCCCTTAAGGTGTCTAAACTGATCCCATCTATCAAGCACTTTGATGCTTCTTTGATTTCACTATTATCATCTCGTAGCGATTTAAAAATTTTAGAATAGCTTGTACTGTACATGCTTAAACAAGCAATATAATAGAAATAAAATACTAATAATAAAGATAGATAGACTATTTTCTTAAACTTATGGGGATATTTTGTGTCAACTTAAATAACCCACCGGCAAATACGCGTAAAATTGTCTAAATGTATAAATTGTTTTAGATGTACAACATGATCATTTGGCAAGACAAAAAAGACAATCTGAAGTTGACATGGATATTGATGGTGATGTAGAAGACGTTCCTAAGGAAGGATTCTTTGATAGAGCAGCAAAATTTGTGGTCGAACTTGTACAAAGATTCCTTAAATGGATTAATACAGATAATTAAATTAAATGATAAATATAACTGTACGATAAATAAATGATTGTTAATTTTTTGTATTTATTTTTATTAAATAAGTTGTGTCCTTTCTTAAAAATTATTGCCATTATTTTTAATACACGTAACTACGTATTTGTATGAAATAATTCCTTGTTTGGCAAAGTAAAATCTATTAGTTCACTAAAGAAAGGTTCTCTGAATGACAATGTCGCTTAGAACTAATTACAATTTACAATTAATATTAACGAAAAATCTTTACATTCAATTTCATTTAAAACAATTCCAGTAACGCTGCATTCGTAGATATCTGTTGATATCATATATATATATACTATATATATATATATATATATATATATATAATATATATATATATAGATATATATATATATATATATATATATATATATAGATATATATATATATATATATATATATATATATATATATATATATATATAGAGAGAGAGAGAGAGAGAGAGAGAGAGAGAGAGAGAGAGCGTCAGCCATATTATTAACGCTAATATGGAGTTCCAAATGTCATTATTGGAGCCAGACGGAGATTGCAAGTGTTATAAACAGAATAGCTTATTTGAAGTGGAATTGGGCCTCATATACTAGATTTCAGGCATACGGAGGTAGAGGAAGAACTCAGGAACGGTGGACAAACAAGTTGGGGACGTATTTCAACGTTGTTTGGTGCCTAAACGGTTCTGCCTAGTTTGAGAGTCGTTTTTAGTTCCTAATTGTTGCCAAGACATGTTCCAAGACTTGTCTGGGTAGTCTTTCTAACATACGTTGAAGATGTCCATACCACATTACCTGTGCAATCTTTATGTCATGGATTATACTACAAGATCACTATTTTATAATGTCATTTCTAATTCGATATCTTCGAGAAATACAAAAAATCTACTCATTGCACCCCCACATACCCCAATGTACAAGTTATAAATTCCACTGGAGGACGTAATGTTAACAGTTACTATGGGGCTTTGTTTTTCGAGGTCGGCAGGTGCCCCTTGGTGTCGACCGTTTCTAGATTTCCGACTGTTGTATTATTTTCTTGCAATTACGGTGAATGTGGCCTTTGTACCTTATCGACTGTTCTATAAACTTCTTCGTCGAAACTTGTAGAAACATTCTCGAATTTCTTGTCCTTTTGTTTAGCTGCTTCTTTAATAATTTAAGACGTTTCATCGAATCTTCTGGAAACATTCTTGAATTTATTATCATTCCTTTTAGAAGTTCCTTTCACATTCACACATTTCACATCAACATTTTCTAATTTCTTATCATCTTTCTAGAAGTTTCTTCGATCTACGTTAAAACTGCTTCTTCTGTTGGTTGAAAATGGAATGTATCTGGGTCATCTCCTTTCTTGTTGAGAAGATTCTTGTCATTCTTACAGAATCTTCTTTTCTCGTTCTTCTAGTTGTTCTTGTAAGTGTTTTACTGATAGTTTTGCAAGCCTCATCTTTGGTCAGGCACACACGTACGTTTAAAATAATATTTCTTACAAAGATCACTACCGAACTACGCGAATGTTCCCGATGAACAAAACTTTTCAAAAGATTAAGTCTTTGTCAAAAATCACTACTGAATCTATTTTTAAATAAATAAATTACCTCACACCGTAACACCACTGTAACGTTTTTGCCAATAAAACGAGCGGTCTTAATATATGTAAATATATTTATTTATAAGCCTATAGTACGACAATATTTAACTTCATAGCTTTCGCCAACACAGGATGCAGCTTTTATAATAATATTTGCTTTACATTTTTTATGAAGACTACTATTTTCAAAGGGAACAAAATATGTGTACAACTCTATGCAATATTTAAGAACGTTTAACCTTTATTAATTGTACCTCTTCTTTTCAGTCGATCGGAATCCTCTTGTAAGACAAATAAATAAAAGAAATACCGAAGATGAACAAAAGGATGAAACGACAGGATTTTTTAATAAAGTATTTAATGCGGTAATCACGTTCATAATTGAAAAAGTAATTATAAATTTGGTGGGATCTATATTTGGCTGAAAACTATTTTCCTAACAAAAAAACATTAAACTGTATTGCCTTGTACCTGTGACTGTAAAATGATATTGTATATTTAGAGGATCTATTATTATACTTGTAACTGTAAAATAAACTTAACTATTAAATTATAAATATCATTTAGCTTCTTTAGTACTGAATTTAAAATAACACTTTAAGTGTTAAGAACTCAGCTTCAAAGCACCACCGGTTGTGACGGATAGCTCTTTTAGACATCAGACTCAGTAACACAAAGGTTTAAATTAAATGAAAATATATCCCAAATAATAAATAACAAAATAAAATTAGATCCTAAGTAATATGTACAATAAAAATTAAGAGCGTCAATCTGGCGACGACGGCATCCACGGCGGTATGACCCACTGTTTAATATCTGCTAAAAATAAAATACAATTAACGATATAAAATCTAAACGACAATATTGGTGCATTAATACACAAAGACGGAAAGGAACGGGTCGAAGAAATAGAGATGACACGGGCCAATCAACACTCGGCCCGGCGAGGAACGGAGTATGATCAATCAGTACTTGGTCACAGTAGAGAATAGGTATGTCTCATGAAGAAGTTCGTGTACCTCCGACAAATAAATGCCAGAGGGACCCAGGTCTACCTGGCCTTTCGGCATACGACATTTAGCTAGCCACTAACCACTATGAGTCCAACACCAGTTGAGGGTAGCGAATAGAGCATCGCGGGGCTCCAACCTTACCGTAGTACCTGTGTTGCGACACGAACACCCCTTCGTTATCCCCGGGGCGGAAAGGTGAAAGGTCGCTCTCCACCTCTTATTCCTTCCCATTAGTCACCTTTTACGACAGGTAGTGATAACTTTCCCCGGCTGTATTTTCATCTCCACGAGCCGGACGGAGAGGTCTGTCTCAGATCAATAATATAAGACCGGGTACGGAACTGCCACTAGATTAATATCCTAGCAGAAGCAGTTGGCTTTCAGTCAATACCCTAAGGCCAGTGGAGTTATTGTCCTATCAATACTCCGACGGAACTGCTCTTTCTCTTGCAGCGGCTGCTCATTTATACCGTCGAAGATGCGTGTGTCTAAAACGCTGATGGGACCGAGGCGATGCATATCTCTACACGGTAACAAAAATTAAATACGGAGAAACTTTTAACTGGTGCATGGAAATTATCAGGCTCTAGAACAAAAGATGCCGAGGTAACAGCATGCGGTCCAAGAAAAGACAGTCCAGATAAAAAAGGAACTATTTGTGCAACTAGTTTAACAATAAATAGGAATAAATAGATACGAGTAAGAATAATCGGGAAATAATTATTGCAAGTAAATTTAATGTAAAGACTAAAGAAAAATACAATAGCAGATTATATAAGAGAATTGGAATTTGGCAGAGCTTAGCAATGATCGTCCCACTCACCTGATCTTCTAGCGAAATAAATATTGGCTTTTGTCCTTCGATTTGTGAGATGGTTTCAGCAGAGTACTTAAAATTTGTAATTCCTTACTATCCCGGACAATTGTCTTAGAAAGCCATCATAAAAACCTCGTGAAATTGTTTGGCAGTTTTGTCTAGATCCAGTGGATGTCTTATCCTCCATTTAACCTTGCACAAACAGTATAAGAGTGTTACTATATGAAGTGGAAGCGTGGACCCTAAGCGAGACAATGCTTAAATGCTTGGAAGCTTTAAGATGTGATTAAATAGAGGACTATTACGAATAAGCGGGATTGGCAGAGTAGGAAACGAGGAGGTGCCTGAAAAAAACAACACAACTGGCCAATATAATAAAGAGACGCAAGAAAGAATATTTCGGTCACATTATCAGACACCCAAGTGGTTCGGTCATTTAAGTTTTGGAGTTTGTATTTTTAGTTTTGTGAAATATTTATTTAAGAGGTTGTTGCCTTTGTGGGCCACTGTTATATTATGTTTGGCTAAAAGATTTGTTAGTTGTTCGGATAAACCTTTTATATATGGAAGAGTTGTATAAGTGGTTTTAATACTGTTGGGTTTGTTGTTAGTCGTATTGTTATAAAATTTATTGAGTCTTGATTTGAAAATAGTTTCGATTAGGTGTTCGGGATATGCATTCTTTAGAAGGGCATTTTTTGCTTTTTTTTTATTGCAGTTGGTCTGTATTCTGGATCTGTTAGTTTTATAGATTTATCAGTGAGACTTATCATTACAAATTTCGTAGTTAAGATATCGTGAAGACCATGTTTCTTTTGTAAACCACATGGTTTTAACTGTATTGTTAATGCAATGTAAGGTGATATCCAGAAAATTTATTTTATTATTTTGTTCAATTTCTATAGTGAAATTTAATTTTGGATGGTAACTGTTAAAAATATCTAAAATTTCGGTTGTTTTATTTGTTGGAATATCACAGATACAGTCATCGATATAGCTGTAGAAGAATGATACATTAAAATCTAAATCACTCATGACAGATTCTTCTAAGTCTTCCAGAACCAGTTGGACAATGACACTAGAAATACTTGCACCCATTGCACATCCATCCATTTGTTGGTATATTTCGTCCTTATATAAAAAGTATGTTGAGTTTAACGTTAACTCTACATATATATATATATATATATATATATATATATATATATATATATATGAGTTAACTAGGTAAATCTATTAAATATAATATATATATATATATATATATATATATATATATATATATATATATATATATATATATATATATATATATATATAATATTTAACAAAATTACTAATTTTTTCTCTTACAGTTCAGCAGAGTCCTTTTGGAAAGCAAATAAGTAAAAGAGACACTGAAGAAAATAATGAAACAACTGGATTTTTTAAGAAAACAGCCAAGGTTATCGTTAAGATTATAATAGAAAAAGTAATCGAGACTGTTGCAGGATTTTTATTTGGTTAACAAGCATTGCATGTGTAACTATTTATAAAATAAAGTTTTGTTATAAAGATGTGTAATTTTTCCGTATAAACCTGCCAAACAATATACTATTTTCTCATGTTACTCCATGACACTGTTTAATTCTAAAAATGTCTTCCAATACTTGTAGTAATTCCTCCACTGCCCAGTTTGATCAAAATCAAACTTATCTCAGGACCCATGGCATCTAGAGATGATAAAACATGTCCAGCTGTATGTGTTACATATGTATTCAATGAATTCTAATTATTTTCTTTTACAGTGCTATTATTTCTGTTTATTTATTTAGTTTGTTTAGTACTGCTATATTATTTGTACCTCGTTTCTTACTTATGACATCGGTTAGTAATCTTCTAGGGTATTCTTCTATAGCGAGTCTGTCCGTTCCGAACGTTGGCGATCATTCTGGCTATGATGATTTTGTTGGTTGCTATACGAAATAGTTGTGTTGAGGTCTTTCTATAGGATGCTCTCAGGTTAACAAGCCAGGATATTCTTCTTCGTCCTGGGGCCCTTTTTCCTCCAATTTAACCTTGTAAAATACATGAAGTAACTCCTATCAGGGAGTAATGACCATAGCTCAAAAGCCTGAAGTTTTGATAGGGTTTCCGTCTTCAATGTCCACGTTTCTACTCCGTACAGAAGCACTGAGTACACATAACATTTCAGGAGCCTTATTTTTGTTTCTAGGGTGAGGTCATGGTCATGGCTCTTGAACACAGAATTCATAGTCAAGAATTTCATACCTATATCCATCCTGAAGACATAAAATCGAAGAATATGAGCCTTTAACGGTAGACTGATATCGCGATTACATATTACACTTTTTATGTAAAAAAAGGGGTCTTGGTCATGTTTTATACAGGACCTTAGAACTTGCACGCCGTTCCAGTTTAATTAGGTGTGCAGGCAAACATTAGTACTGTTAAAAGCATAATATGCTTTTACTCAATATTTTATAACATATTTCTTTGCTTGCTTACTTCTAACCACTTGGTATTTCTTATGTTCAACTTGAGCTCTATCTCCCTAATAACAATATTGGGGACAAAATGCAACCTTGTCTGACTCCTCGTTGAGTGGAGTTTTCGTCGGTGTAATTGTCTTCAATTTTTACGATAGCAGTTTGACTCCAGTACAGATTTTTAATGACATTCTCTAAAACCGACACAAAAATATGTCAGCTATTTTTTAAGAAATGTTTAAATGATAACATTATTTTGTCAACAAATGGCCAACTAGTGGAACCAAAAGGCCTAGATGGATATACGCCTAAACAATTAGCGGATATAAATGAGCTCTATATAATTGATTCTTATTATATACAATCTAATCAAATATTCATCAACCATTTAACTCCGCGTCCAATTTTACATTTTGGTAATAACTGGCTATATTTGAACCTACAGCTTTTAATAAATACCTCGCTAAAAACCAACCGATAATTTAAATCGTTTTAAAGTTAATTAAATCATTATATTACACAGGATATACAAAGCTAATAACAGTTCTAGTAAAGCTATGTTATATAAATCTAATAGTAGTCAGATATAATGCCATAATTAATACGACTGTCACAATATATTTTGTTTATTCTCTACTTTGGATGTATTTCGGTTTAATAATTGTTTTTCAGTAATTTTGAATATTGCAAAGATGTGTAATTTTGGATTGTTTTTAACCACATTGGTAGTTGTTATTGTTAGTGTACCGCAGGTAATTTTTTCTTAAATTATTAGGTTAATAATGTATATATTGTAGCAATAGATCTGTCTGTAATTAGAAATATACATACATTTTCATAAACATCCCGTCACTGTTTGTTTATTTGTAATTCTTCTTCTCATGGCGCCGTCTCCTTTCGAAGATTGGCGATCCAAATTGCAATTGTAGTTTTGGAAACTGCTGGGAGAAAGATTTCTGCGGATGAGCGATCGAACCATCTCCTCTGGTCTTTCAGCCATGAGTTCTGGCGTCTTCCTACTGATCTTTTGCCCTGTACTTTTCCTTCTAGTATAACTTAAAGTCATTCATATCTTTCGCCTCTCAACACATGACCCAAGTATTACATTTTTCTGTATTTGATTATTCTTAGTAATTCTTTTTGTTTATTCTCAACATTCGTCTGTATTTATGCATCTCAAAGGCATCTATTCTTTTTTTATTTCAGAGTCCATTGTCCAGCTTTCACAGCCATACAGTAAGACAGAAGAAAGTAACATCTAATCATTCGGATTCTAAGCTGCAGAATTTGATCTTGTAAAAAATGTTTTCATGCTCATGAATGTTTTCCTTGCTTGTTCGACTCTTGATAGTATTGCTTTTTTTGGATTACACTGACTATTGATATTTGTTATCAAATATTTTATGGAATTTACCTGTTCTATTATTTGAACCTTGGCATAAACATGTACGTGCGGTACGTGGTGAGGTACCGCATTTATTATATTTTGTAGTTCCTGTGCGTTGCTTAATATTAAGACAGTATCATCAGCATATCTGATGTTGTTCATGCTGATTCCGTTAATCTTAATTCCGCCTTGGACCTGGTTTAATGCTTCTCTGAATATAGACTGCGCATACAAATTAAACAATAGCGGTGATAAGACGCAACGCTGTCCACTCCTCGTCGGATTTGCATATCTTCGGATATTGTGTGCTCTATTTTAATTGTTGCCGTTTGGTGCCAGTATAGTTCTGAGATAATTCGCAAGTCTTGTTCGTCAACTCGAGTTGTGCTCAGAATTTCGATCATCTGTTGATGGTTAACGCAGTCAAATGCTTTTCGATAGTCAATAAAACATGCATATACATCTACATTTATGTCTCTGCATCGTTGCGTTAACACATCTAAAGCAAAAGCCTCTCGTGTTCCCAATACGTTTCGAAATCCGAATTGAGTGTCACTCATCTGGAACTCGAACTTGCAAATTCGTGTATGGATAATTCTGAGAAAAGTTTGAAGGACATGAAACATCAAGCTTAATATTCATTTTGTTGACATCCAGTTTTCTTTCGTCTCCCTTCACTTTTTTCTAATGATTTTATTGATTCGCTTGCATTCTATTAGACTTGTTCTATGTTTTCGTCTTACGTCCATGAGGTACATGATCTGCGTACCCTTGTGATTGATCTTTTTTCTTGTATCTTTGTTATTTTTGTTTTAAGAGCAGTCCATGTCACTTCAATGTCTGTCTATACCAAGTTTTCGATCGTTTTATTGATATTATCATATTGTATTTCTTAGCTGTTGTATTGAAGATATGTGTTAATCTTTGGAGCTAGTCTTCTGTCTCGGCAATTAATGCGGAGTCGTCTGCATAATATTTGGATTTCTTTGTTCCCCATTCTGTAGCGATGACCTTTACGTACTACTTTATACCTTTATATTAAAGCGAAGTGGGCTCAACGAGTCACCCTATCTGACCGCTTTGTACTGGTATACACTGTGTTAGTATTCCATGTGACATTTAATTTTTGGTAGTACATTGTGATGTTCATATGTATTATTCTTTCGGAGATATGACGGCAGTTATTTATGTTGTCTTTAAATTTTTTATGGACAGGTATACCTACGCCTGCTCGTGCTCGTTCTTCTTTCTTCACTCCACTGTATGCAAGGAAATATCGGTTATATTCTATTTGGCCTTTACCTTTCTTCTTGGTTTCTTGGATTGCACAAATGTCTATGTTTTTATTTATCAGTTCTATTATTACCTTTTGGTCTTTGTTGTTGAAAGAAGTAATGTTCCGTGTTGCTAATCTGATTGTGGGCTTATTTTTCCTTTTCGCTTTCCTTTTCTTTACTTGGTTCGTCATCTTAGGTTCCGTCTGGTTCCGAGGCTTAATATCAGTTCTTTGAGCCTTGTTTCCTTTTACAATGGGTAGGATGCTAACCTGGCCCATCAACCCTCCTCTTTTATTCGGGCTTGGGACCGGCTGTGGGCATGAACGCGACTTCTGAGCTACTCAATCCACCCAGAATGGAGTTTGAAAACCTAATAACAATAGTATAATTTTTTTTAGGTAAATGCAGATTGTGAGAGAGCTAGATCATTATTAGGAGCTGAAGATGTATGTTGGTCTAGAAAAGTGGAAATCATAGACCGTCTCCAATATACTCAGAAACGTATTATGAATTTTGCTAAGAAAAAGCTTGGAATGGATGTAGAGAAAGAGGAACCTCAAAAAGTATGTTTTTATATAATATTAGTATTTTTTCATTCTATGTATATTTATTTTAATTTTATTTATATATATTTAATTTATTTTAATTTTAAGTTCAGTTACTGCGTTTATAACTATCATTAAGTGACTGAAGCCAGAAAATATAATTCAATCACCATTGACTTGACAACTCAGATATTTGTGTAATTTTACTAATACCCATTTTATTTTTCCAACTTAACAAAATAAGCCCGAAATAATCAATTCTTAAAAATCTCACATAGTCATTTATTTTTATACCATTTATAGTAATGCTCTATTAAAAGTTGTAAACTACCTTTTTATTATTTTCACGATACCGATAGGTTCTGCTTGGTTAAGGACAGAGTACGATCCTCAATACGGAAATCTCTCTGTCCGGGTTGGCTCGCAGGTTCACTACACCAGCAAGTCAGGGAGCCTAGAGCGCTAGCTACAAGACTATCTAATTCCGTCAGTCGCTCGCCTTAAATAGCCGCTCCGAATCCCACTTCGTCTTCTCGTCGTGAAATAGGATGCGCGAATCGACACTCCCACGGTTCGAACTGTTGAACAATCATCACATCGTTACAGTACATTCTTTTGTTATATTTTGATTTTCTTCTTTCTTCCTTGAATTGCAGTATATTGTCATTCATCCAACTTTTCCTCTTCTCTTTATTTTCTATTAGATGTTTTTCTCTGATCTTGTTAAATACTTCACATATATTCTGGAATAATTCTTCTGGATTATATATTTGCTCCATGTTACTTAGCTTCTTTGAAAGATTTAGTGCGACTGTCTCATTTGTTTCCTTATCTTTTAGTCTTCTAATATCACATTTATTATTACTATTCCTTTTTTTAACCTTTTTAAATTTAAACCTAAATTTACCAACAACAGGAATATTATCTGACGATACGTCAGCAACGGGGTAACTTTTGGCTGATAGGCATCCATTACGGAATCTCTTCCACCATTATGTATACTATCAATTTGATTGATAGTATACAAGATAGTGATCAAATATACAAACGTCTTGGTGGTAGTTTCAAGAACGTATTTAATATTGCAAACTCTTTTTCCTTGACAAATACTTGTTAATATTGAAAAATCTTTTTCCTTTTTCATTTCTCCTTCCTAGACCAAAATCACCAATTAATTTACCGCTTTTCCCTTTGCCAATTTTCGCGTTCAAGTCGCCCATAATAATAGTTATATCTTCTTTTTTTAATTTGTTTAAGTAAATTTATCAACAACTCATAGAATTGCTCTACCTGTTTTTTTTTAGCGCTGGTTGGGGCATAAATTTGTAAAACATTTAATTTGACCGAAGTAGTATTCAATTGGATTAATATTAATCTTTCAGAAACAGATATTTTTAACAGACATTTGTAACATATTGATGTAAGTGAGGAGATACGATTACTCAAACCACACATATGTTGACCGTCATCATTTCCCGAGTGGTATACCATATGGTTATCAACAGTACAAGCACCACTATTTGGCCATTCATTTCGCTTATGCCCATTATACCTACTCCAAGTCTGATCATTTCTTATATGGTATTATGAAGTTTTCCAGCCTGATACATTGGCTTCACTTTCCAGGTACATATTTTGATAATCAACTCTGAAGTTTTTAGAGACAATTTTTCTGTTCTGTCTCAGGGGTTTCTCTAGATTACGACCTGGGAAGCCCTGTGATCTAAAGGTGAATCACCTCGCCTGCCCAATCTTGGCTTCCGTATTCCATGATTAGTAGCTGTTTCCACATTAGTTGTGTTTGTCATGATAGCTGTACTAGAGATGTCGCAAGGGACTTTTAATGCAGTGGTTTCTCGTTGCTTTCTGAATTCTGATGCCGTTGACCTTTTTCTTGGCTCTTCCGCCTTCGAGACAAATTTCTCAATCTCAGGAAAATATAGTGCCCTTCCAGTTAGCTCATCCGCCCGAAACCGTTTATCAGTAAAAGGCGAGTTGCTAATCCCGCTTATATGTATAATAATATTCGACATATATTCAGACAAGAGAAATATAACTTCCTTCAACTAATAATGAAAGGGAAAATAGAAGGAAAACGCGATCCTGGGATGCTACAAATAACATGGATGCGTAACATGAAGGAATTAATGGGATTAGGTCCCCAAATCTTAATAAGAAAAGCCCAAAATAGAGGTAAATTTGGAGAAGTCATCTCCAACCTCCATTAGTGACGGCACCTAAAGAAGAAGATCCATGATCTGCTTAGTGAGTTTATTCTGTTCTCAGAAATGTATTCATGTATTTATGAACTCAAAGAAAATGTCTGGACTGACAACCTTCTGAACATAGCAAGCGAGGATCTACAAGCCAATAAGCCCAAGAGACCTCAGTCCTATACGACCTGTGTTAACATAGAAAGGAAGACTTCAAAGCTATTCTAATATAGTTAATAACGAATGCTCTTGTCTAGTGAAAGAATATCTAGTAAAACATCATGTAAAAGCAAACTTTTGTAGATGATATTTAAAATCGTAAATCTATCACAAAATGAGTTTTATATTGAGTTTTCGATATATCTAAAATTTCAATAGTATTTTTAAAATTTAATAGAGTAATTTTATTATTTATTTATTATTTATATTTTAAACAAAATATATTATATTATATTATATTCAATATCATTTTCAATATTGTTATTGTAAGAATTAGTTACTTTAGTCTTAAGTTAGAACTTATCGTTACGCCACTGTTCGAGCGCTGGGAACCAGGTGTTCAGGCAAATGGTACGGACTCGACGACGAGAGAGCGACGTGATAAGACGTAGTAGAGAGAGCGGTTAGCTGCCGAAGGGTACGGCCACAGAGCGTGCCGGGAATGACGAAAGTACGGTATGTGCTTGTGCGGCATACAAAGTGACGAAACAAACGACGATATGTGCTAGAACATACATTGACGACGGTATGTGCGAAATCAGAAATCATACACAACGACGCTATCGAGTGATAAACGACGGTACGACGATAGACACGAGACATTTGCGAATAAGAGTAATATTGCTATTGTGCACGAACATTATTATCTAAACGAACAATTGTAGTGACGATAATAAATACTTTTAGTAAGCAAAGCTTTATTTTACACCCTAGACAACACAACAAAGCCTACATTATTCAATAAATTATTATGTTTGCTCCTAACGCCATCTGCTAACATATCAACAAAGCATAAGTTGTTTACTTCTGACAGACCTGTTAAAGTCAGACGAACTATTAAGCAAATAATAAAATATAAATTAATATCATTTGGCAGTAAATGTAATTATTATATAAACTAAATAAATAAGTTTAAAAATAAAATGAGTATAGTTTGAAATAAATTTATAAACAAATTAATAAAATATTAAAAAAATAATACAACGCAAGTATAAATAGTAGTGACGATTTCGTGTCGTGGTGGATCGTCACGACACAAACCAGTTGTGTCGTGACGATCTGCTCTGTATTTTACTATAGAGAAAAATAAATACAACGCCAGTAAAAAGCTTCGCTTAAAAAAATATATAAAAGATCTTAAGGGTCAGAAGGAACTTAGTCAAAATATGAAGACGATTTTATACGATACTCCGTGCGTTTCTTCTACCTCGTACCATACCACGGAATAGTTTTAAGTGATAAAAATCGATTATGAAAATTGGTTCCAACCACTAACCCTTCATGACACTGTTGTAGAACATAAAAAACTAATAGAAAAGTTACCTTCTTTGGTGAAATTGGGCCAAGAAAATTTAAACAATAGATTACAAATATTATGAGGGTTGATCGCTACGGTCCACCTCTGACCTAGAAAGAATACAAGAAAGTGTTTACACCTTTTTTTGTATCGTAAACCAACAATTTAACAAGCACCACTTTATCATTGGTCGTACAACGTTTCCTCTAAGGTCGTCTTTGGGTTTTAGGAACAGTCTGCAGACACTCAGGATGATCAAATCTGTAGTCAAATCTAGAGAATATGGGAGCTGGTCAACAATTTTGAAACTTGATTCACGAATGACAGCCACTGTAACAAAGGGCTTGTATGCTGGTGCGTTGACCTTTTAGAAGAGAACACTTTTGATTAGCTTTTTCCAATCACTTTTCTTTTATGGAGCTTCTTTTTCGAAATAATAAACAATTCACTTTGTGAATATTATAATACTGAAGCCATAGTCTTGTTGGCTGACGGCACAGTTCTGACTTTACAAGTGACGGGTGAACTCGTCACATAACGTTCTTCATAGTCTTGCTAGAATTGTTCAAAAGTCATTTACAAATGCCCTCTTTGGTATACTTGCTGTTAGGTTCTTCATAGCCAAAATATTGGATGTAATATTTTAAATCATACATGAAATGAAAAGCCTGTTTCTTCATTGTGTAGTTAATCTTTTTAAATTTAAACAATTTATTTTATTCTATAATATCATTTCTCTATTAGTATTAGTTTTTGTATATTTTCTAATAATGGTAATCATTTAAAAAATACTACAAGACAACGAACCATTGTAATATTGAAATAAAAATATAAAATTACAACAACAATTTTTCTAGTATCCTTAATTAAATAAATAAATATATAAGCCCATAAGAAGGAAAAATATTATAAAAAGAAATGACAATTTTTACATATTAAAGAAGAATGACTATGTCATTATTATTTAGAGAAGCTTTTTGAACCAAAAAAATTATTTTCCGCAAATCGCCAGGAAATGTTGACATTCCTGTCAAAATTTCTTGAAGAAAAAGTCAGGACTTCCTTACTGTAAGGAAATGTCATTTCCTTACTGTAAGGAAATGATATTTCCCTACAGTTGTTAGTGTTCTACATAAAGTTTGACAATTCAACCTCAATACGTTTCCATAGTAACCCAAGTAATTTTATTAGGAATTTCAAAGCACCATTTATTTGGGAATAAAATTATAGCGTTTCTTTTTAAATCAATCAATATCTGTCGAATTTTAAACGATTTGCGGAAAAATAGTATGTTTACCTCGTAGGAAAAGCCACATTCCTGGACTCTGTGTTGCTAAGTCTCGGCTTGCGCCTCGACTTAGCAATCTTCACAGTCGTCCAGGAACGTTAAGCTTTTCCTACCCGGTAAACAATATACTATTATTGAGTCGTAGTAATCATGTTTTTTCTTTCAGTGTGAATACTATTACTGCATATTTTCGGAAATGAAGTTGGTAAGTTTACTGAAATCATTCTAGCAACTTTTAATGTATTTATAAATCAATTAATTTAAGATAAATCCAGATTATGATGTCCCATGTATTGAAAGAACGTCCAATTGGGTCAAAAGAAATACTTTGTATAACGACGGTGAAATTTTATTAGAGAGGGTGGAGAAATGCAGTGAGGAATTGAAATATTCGTTTAGTAAGTAATAAGTTGTATATCAAGCCTTGAACATATTAATATTGGTTGGTGTTTATTTACTTATTAACTGGAAAGCAATTAACTCTAAACTGAAAACATAACAAAGTGCATTGAATCTGGAAATTGATGCATTTAGAATAGCGGTTACCAAAGTGTGGGTGTGGTTAAAGAGTTCAGGGGGTCATCGTTAACCATAATTGTTCTTAAGTGAATGTGGTACATAATTTTTTACTGAGAGATGGAACGCAGAAGTTTCCGCGTGAAGCCATAAAACTGGACTGAACACTGATGTGAAGCGGCCCAACTTTATTTTCGCAGATCTTTTCTTCATGTGATGGTAGAGCGTATCCAATGGAATATTGTATAGGTTTGAAGCTTTTGAAATGCTCGTTTTGCGAGCTTCGGCAATTGCGAGCTCCATATCTTTCTCGGTCCATTGACCCTGTGTAGTCTTCTGTTTATATTTATTAACCATTTGAGTATAGAACAACAGATTTCGAAATAAAATAATTGTAACATATGTATAATGGCAAAGCAAGAAGTTTCCACTTTAGCCACAAACGAACTTTCCACTATGCCCTCCCTCAATGCACACCATAAATTATAGTATAGAACTTATTCACTTATAAAATATGATGCGGATATTCAGTGATTTTGGTCGAGAATAATAAATAATGTTTATTATTTAGAAAAAATAGTTAAAAATACTTACCCTAGTTTGTTTGATGATATAATATATTCACTAAATATATTTACATAACTCAAGCTGATATACAGTCTTGCACGTGGGTATCACAAATCGCCATGTGAGACAAATACAATAGTGCCCTCTGGTGTCATGATATGTAAAATCAAGAAAAATATTGGTTTGCTAAATATATTTCAAAGTTCAAAATATAATAATTAAAATAATTCGACTAATAAACTACAAAAGATATTTCAAAGAAGTGAAAGTCCATTACCTTTGGATTACCTGTATTAAACAAAATTTAAGATATGCATAAATTATTTTCTTTGTAAAATATATTCCAGTGAAATTGGTGAAACCGGAGACAATGCAAGCGGATTTTCCAAATGGACTTGTACAGTAATTAGGACAATATAATAGATGTTTAAAAATATATTTCTCTGTTAGTTCTTAAGAATTTGTAAAAACCGATTAACTGATATTAATAGTTTTTAGGAAATTTATAATTGTAGGTAAAATTATTATTGTTTGTTGTCTAAATGAAGAGATGGGGAATTGTGGCGAGCTTTGATTGGAGGAGATTGAAAAAGGTGGGATGGTTTGTAAAAATGAGACTTTAGCTAGTTTTTTGAGGGAAAAAATTCGGGCAGTTGGTTTCCAAGGGTGCAAGGCGAACGGACGTTGTTCTCGGGTAGTTCCCCAGAGGTAGGAAGCAACGGAAGTGAATGTTTGTGAGTTTTCGTGGAGTTAGTGTATCTGACAGAAGCTGATCCAGTAAAATATTGTAAGTTATATTTTCTACTTATATTCCAACAGCCACTGTTCAGGCTAGAACGAGAGATTCAGTTTATCGCGAGGAGAAGATATTCCAAGAGTCACTGTTCAGGCTAAAACGAGAGATTCAGTTTATCTAGAGGAGAAGAGGCTAGCATAATTTGAACGATACGTGCATTTGAAGGAGATCAATAAAGACGATAGGCCCTCAACAATTTTTTGTAAGATTGTTGATTATTTAGGGGACTGCTAAGAATCGATAGAGTAGGCTACAAGGAACAAGGATTTGGATAACTCATCATCAGAGAGATAGTTTGCTATTCATCAGTTATCTTTATTAACAACACAATTTTTACAATTGCTTTAGAAAAGATAGGAATATTTTGATTAGGAGATTTAGAACAAAAATTGTGATTTGAGATTTTAATTCATATTGTATGTACCATTAATTTTGAAGGTTCACGTACGTAGAACAAAAGTTTGATAATTATTATGTGAGATATTGTTTATTGAAGATATTTGAGTGTGAATTTTATTCATATACTTTTATTCAATATAATGTTATATCATATATGTTTTTTTATTATTCCGTATTTGGACCTTACCTCTCACATGTAAAACATAGATATTGAAGCACGAGTATAACCCTGAGATAAGAGAATTAAATAGTGTGATAGAATCATAATCATATCATTTAAATAAGAATAAGTTTAATTAATTAATTAATTAGCTAATTATTTGCTTGGCGCACTTAAGCCTTTGAATATCACATTAATATATATATATATATATATATATATATATATATATATATATATATATACATATATAAATATATAATTCATTGACTATCTATAGGAAACTACGAAGTGCATTTAAAATGGCGCCATCTACTCAATATCAATGAGAAAGCGATTTTCCGCTTTACCCGCTATTTCCGTTATTGGAAACCAGTTTTATCTAATAACAATAGGTCGATGCATATTCGAAAGATCCTGAAATATTTATGCATGGCATATCTTATAATACGGTTGTGAGACATGGACATTAAGAACCATAATGCTAAACAAATTGGAAAGATTCGAATTGTGCTGCTATCGATGTACTGTATCGATTTTCTTGAAATGATAAATTCAGAAAGACTGCTTAAAAACATCATAAAGAAGAGAAAACCAGAATACCTCGGTCACATAATTAGAGGACTAAATATCATTTACTTCGCGCTATAATACAATGATAGGTGGAGTAAATGAGTGGAACTGTTCGACAGAAGCTTTCATGGTTGTATAATATTAGTCAATGGTATGGTTACACAGTAGAAGAATTACTTCGCGAAACAGCTGATAAGAGAAGCATTTCCAGAAATTGGAAACATGATGACAATCAACATCTGAATACGAAACCGACTACTAAAGGATAAATCTCAAAAAAAAGTATATAATGTTTTAGTCTACATAAAGAAATTTTTTTCAAAATACAGTTTGTTTCCTGTAATGAAAGGAAAAAAATAAAGGATTGGACTTACCTGTAAGGACAAGGTTATGATCAGTTTACAGTTCTCTTCAATGATATGTAATTAGTAAAGAACATTGCCCGTAAAGCTACATGTTTGTGGTTTTTGTGACCACTCTTTCACTTTTTTGACATTTTACCCAACGTTTTCTCTAATAAAAATTGTTTGGATTTATAAGTTTTTAAATTATAAGTTTACATTGTTGTTGTAAATTAAGTTCCATTAATTTACTGGATATATTATTTTCATATTGCTACATAAAGAGATTTTAAGTAATATTTATTGATCTTTTCAGATTCCAATATAAACTTTTTGGCTGATAACGTTGATAAACCAAAGAGTAAGTACCACTAAAAATATAGCTTTATATATTATCATCATCATCATCATTTAGTCTTCTGCGTCCAAAGTTAAACATAGCGTCCCTTAATTAATTTCTACCTCTATTTCTTTTATCTACTCGTGGTCTTCATACTGTAATTTTTTGATTTCACCATCCATCATTCATTCTGGTCACATGACCCGCCCAGTTCCACTTCAGCCATACAACTGTGCACTTGTATGCAACTGTGAGGATTTAGTCCATATAGATAGATAGATAGGTTTATTGACAATTTTTACATAGTAAACACTACATGTCATGTCACAATAAAAATAATTTACTTTTGTATACTAAGAACTAATAATATATATATATATATATATATATATATATATATATAATATATATATATATATATATATATATAAATACTTAAAATCTAAAAAAATTAATTACGCTGCCTAAATATGCTTTAATTCGGGGAATAAAACCTGAATTGTCATTTGTCGTTGAGGATTGATATAAAAAATAGGTTTATTGCTTTTTTGTTGTAATTTGTCTTAGCCGGCGGGTTGGTAAAAGATAAAGTATCGCTATTGGACCAAAATAGACTTATCCGAATAGATAAAAAATAATCCTATTCTAGTAAGACCAGCAACCTACCAAAGTAGTTCCTGTATATTCTCATGGCAATTGGTAAAGATAATCGACAATACGTAAGTTTGAAAATCGCTGTAATCGTTGTAAAAAGCCAAAATAAGACTTTATCAAATACAATAAAATAATTTTCTTGTCATTTCAAAGGAGGTTACTAATCAGACCATAGTATCTTCATTCTACTACTGTATTATCTAATAGTGAAGTTGAAGTTGATATCAGGCAAAGTGTTTATTTCTGATATTCGTAGCTTTTGGCTTAATTAATGTCTCCTTAATTGGTGATGATTTTTACTCAGAATTGTATAAGCGTGAAGAACTTCCAGATCCTGATCAAAATCAAATACCAAAAGTTCAAAATGTAGGCTCAGAAGACATCCCAGATATCACAACAGAGGAAATAAAATCAGCTCTCTCGGAGATGAAAAACAATAAATCACCTGCAGAAGATGGGATAGTCAATGAACAAATCAAAGAAGGAGGAGTGACGTTACTAAATCTGTTGAAAAAGATGTTCAATGTTTGTTTGACAAGAGGTATAACCCCCTCCCAGTAGCATAATGCAATAATAACCATAATGCATAAAAAAGTGACATTTCAGACCTAAAGAATTACAGACCGATTAGTTTGCACTCCCATACATACAAACTATTTATGAAGATTATGAAAAGGCGTTCGATACTATAGATCATCATAAAATGCTTCGAGCATTGGCTGACTGCCAATTACTGCCGCATTATTTATACATAAAAAGTATTTACGAAACTGGTACAGCTTGTGTCCGCCTTCATGAAGATACCAAGAAGTTTAGAATAGAACGTGGAATTAGACAGGGTGATACTATCTTCCCTAAATTGTTTCAGCTGTTCTTGAATATATGTTCAAGCAAATGGAACGAGATAATATGGGAATTAATATAAATGGGGAAGATCTGAACCACCTAAGATTTGCCGATGACATCGTTTTAATATCTAATAGAGTTGATAAAGCTACAAAAATGCTGCACACGCTCTATAAAGTATCAAAAACAATTGGTCTTAAAATTAACACCTCAAAGAGAAAATTTATGACCAACCTTGTAGTCAGCGGTAAAATTCTGATTGGGAGCCATAGCATCGACCAAGTAATAGCTTACAAATATCTAGGCCATGAGATTCGCTTAGGCCGAGATAATCAGACAACTGAAATACAAAGAAGGATAGGTCTTCAAAAGAAAGGATTTTAAACTTTGATAGTATACAAGGCAACTATCGAACACAGTGATTAATTAAATCTTGCCCAAGTACTTTCGATCAATAGATCATCTTCAGGGGCATTTCGTCAGTTGTGGCCTATCCGACATAAGTAGAATGTCATAAAAGTAAAATTGGACATAACAAATTTACTTTTATGACATTCTACTCATGTCGGATAGGCCACAACTGACGAAATGCCCCTGAAGATGATCTATTGATCGAAAGTACTTGGGCAAGATTTAATTAATCACTGTGTTCGATAGTTGCCTTGTATACTATCAAAGTTTAATTATTCGAACATTCAACCTTATATAGAAAGGATTTTAACAAATCCGTTTTACCGGTTCTAACATATGGTGCAGAAACACTGACTTTGACAAAAAGATCTAATCTATCTATCTAATTAGCCTTCTTCGGTCCATCTTTGGACATAGGCCTCCCCAATCCTTTTTCATTCTTCTCTGTCTGCCGCTACGGTCATCCATCTAGAGCCCACGTGCTTCTTGATATCATCTGCCCATCTCATTTGGGGCCTTCCTCTGCTTCGTTTATATTCCCACGGTCTCCAACTTATAAGAATTTTGTTCCATCGGTCTTCTTTTTGTCTTATATTGTGTCCGGCAAATCTCCATTTCAATTTTGCAACTTCTTGTCTAACATCCCTCACTTTTGTTTTCTCTCTTATCCACTCGTTTCTCTTCTTATCCATTAGTCTTATGTGCAACATTTGTCTTTCCATTGCTCTTTGGGTTTTTATGATTTTGTCTATGTTTGCTTTTGTAAATGTCCACGTTTGGGAGCCATACGTAAGAACAGGGAGTACGCATTGATTATATACTTTGGTCTTAAGATGCTGTGGATATCTTTTGTTTTTAAGAATGTAGCTTAGTTTGCCAAATGCCGCCCATTTGGGCGGCATTTGGGTGACAAAAAGAACAATAGATAAAATAAGAGTTACACAACGCGCTATGGAAAGATCAATATTAGGTATTACCATCAGAGATAAAGTACCAAACCTAAAAATAAGAAGAAGAACAGAAGTCACAGATGCAGGTGAAAAAATAGCCATGGCTAAATGGGCTTGAGCCGGACATGTTGCCAGAATAACGGATGATAGATGGACCAGAAAGATCCTGGAATGGCGACCAAGGCAAGATGTATATCGAAGCAGAGGACGACCACCGACTAGATGGACGGATGATATCAAGCGCATCACCACCAACTGGATGCAGGAAGCTCAAAATAGAAATAGGTGGAAAATTTTACGGGAGGCCTACGTTCAGCAGTGGACAAATATAGGCTAATTGATTATGATGAATTGGTGATGGTAATTTGGTTTAATTTCATAAAATTTATAAAGTTTCTAGATAGCCGCTAGACAGTCTTTGATTTCAATTGTGATTACCCCATCTGACTAAAGTTGTCTCCCCGTCTAATTTCTGCTGCTGTAGGATATTTTTTATTGCGCGGCTTCTCTTTTATTTTTGTTATAGTAATTTTTACATTCAAACCATATATTGAGTATCTTTATACATGCCCTAAACTTTTAAATAAATATAAATAAAAAAACTAGTATTATGTAAAAAATAAGTAAATTGTTTACCTATTTCTTTCAGATGAAAGACTTAGAACTTCCGAAGGCCAAAGCAAATGTGAAATTTCTTTAGAGTACATGAAGTGTATGGCTAATCCTTCAAAAATTACTGAGGTAACTCTAATAATTTTACTTTGTCTCTTATAATCAATATACATATTTTTTTTTGTTTTAGTGTCCAGTTTTTCAGTTTCCGTAAGTGAAAACAAAAATGTGTGTTATTTTGTAATTAATAAAACGTTAAATGTTTATTTAAATTGTTTTTTAGATTAACAATAAGACTGTTTAAAATTTATAATCAATGCACAATCATCGAGGAATTGTAAAAATAATTAATTGGAAAACCAACGGTGTCTTGATGACCACTTCAAGAAGAAACATATATTCACAATGAATTTGTTTTATCTGACCTTTATTATCAAATAATTGCTAAGGGCAATCGAACAGAACAAATGGGGAAAAGCACCAGGCCCACACGACATATGCATAGAGGTTCTAACAATGTTGAGTAAAGACAATATAGACGCCTTGGTAGATCTTTTTAATGACATTTATGGGTGCGGTCAAATACCACAGGATTGGTTTATTTAATCAACCTTCATACCAATCCCTAAAAAGCCAAACGTTAATAGTTGCAACCAATTCCCAATGATCAGCTTATTGAGCCAGGTCCTAAAACTCTTGTTAAAGATAATTCACACAGAATATACAACAGATGTGAAAAAGACATTAGCCCCACACAGTTCGGTTTCAGACAAGGATTTGACACAAGATAAGCACTTTATAGCTTAACTGTCCTACTTCAGAAATGCAGAGATCATCAAAAAAATGTCTTCCTATGTTTTATTGATTACAAGAAAGCGTTCGATTGTGTTAATCATTCAAAATTAGTAAGACTGTTCCAGCAACGATCAATAGATGATAATGACCTTAAAATCATAAAGAACCTTTATATAAATCAAGTGGTATCTGTGAGAGTGGGACTGGAATCTACATATGTCTCAATCGAAAAAGGTGTACGACAGGGTTGTGTTCTGTCACCACACCTTTTTAATCTTTACTCTGGAACGATTTTCGATAGAGCCTTAAGTAACACTGAAGATGGAATCAAAATCAACGGACAGACTATTAGTAAGCCATAAGAGCTACAACGACAAATAGATAAAATAAACATTGAAGGAGAACGACTGAGCTTGAAGATTAATATAGAGAAGACGAAGGTAATGGTGGTTAGTAGAACACGAAATATGCAATTAAATATAAGAGTAAACAATAAGAACATCTAAAAGGTCCCCAAGTTCAGATATCTCGGTAGTTGGATAACTGAAGATCTAGATCCAGATATAGAGATAGAACAGCAGCCTTAAATTAACGCTTCGATATTGCTTTGTAAAATGTTACATTTACCCCATACTGCTATATGGTGTAGAAACCTGGACCATAAAGGCTAATGTGATGAACCGATTGGAGGCCTTTGAAATGTGGGTATTTAAAAGACTACTTAAAATTCCCTGGACAGATCACAGAACAAATGTCGAAGTATTAAATCGAATGGTAAGAGAACGAGAAATGCTGTCAATTCTTCAAGCTGAAAATTCCAAATACCAGTTCTTCAAGCTTATTACGGAAGGGAAGTTAGAAGTAAAACAGGGCGTAGAAAAGTCCAAAGTACAAAGTATAAAGACCAACAATGGAGAATGATACCAGTTTTTCGAGAGACCGCATGACCAGTATGAGAGCGTCATCTTCAATTAACCACAAATAGATGCACTGCCATATCTTTTAACTTGTTAAAATGACGTTGAATGTCATTTTTCCATCCCATGGCTCTACAGCCCAATTCGAGCACTGGCTGGCCTCAGCAAAACTCTTAATTCGGTAAGATCTGTAGTCATTCTCCTCCACAATCTACTGCCAAGGAGAGTCCTTTCGTCCTCGTCCACATCATCCTTCCATCACTTTCTCTTCCAGTAGATCTCTTTCCCTGCATTTTTGCATTCAACAGTTTTTTTGGAAGCCTCTTTTCATCCATCCTACATACATAGATGGCCTGTCAATTGACGCTGTAGGCGGACATATTGAATAAAGGTGGTTCTTTATACATATTATATATTTCATAATTGTATCTCATTTGTCACCTGTTATTCTCATTATTAGCTCACTATCGGTCGGATTATGATCTTTATATATAAATAGCTGGTATAAAAGCTTATATAAAAGCTGATTACCTATCCCTTTACGATTGATATGATTTTTGCCTTATGTATTCATGTAAGGGAACCATTTTCTTAATTATTTTAAGCGATATATTAAACCAATAACAATTTATTAAAACCCAAATATTATATAAAGAACTTAATAAAACAATTAGAAAAGAACTAAAACGGGCCATACAAAAATGGAACGAGAACTTAATAGAGCGAGTCATTGAAAACAACTTCTTCTTCTTCATGTACCACGTCCTTTCAGAACGTTGGTTACCATCATAGCTATTTTAATTTTATTCACTGCCACCCTAAATAGCATGCTTGTATCTACACCATACCAATCTCGCAAGTTCTTCAACCATGAGGACTGGACTGCGTTTGCCTGCTATTTTTCCTTGCATGATATTTTGTAGCAATCTATATTTGGGACCTCTCATTACATGTCCGAAATATTCCAGCTTTCTCTGCTTGATGCTTTTTATGATCTCAGTAGTCTTGCTGAGACGTTCTAGTAATGTGGAGTTACGAATCTTCTCCACCCAGGAAACTTTTAAAATTCTTCTATAGCACCACATTTTGTAAGCCTCAAGGCGATTTAGATCGATTTTATTCACAGTCCAGGACTCGACAGTATAAAGTAAGATCGAGAACACGTAGCAGCGAAGTAGGCGGATCCTTAATGCCAATTTTAGGTCTCTGTTACATAACACCTTGGACATCCTTCTAAAAGCAGCTCTAGCCTGCTCTATTCTGGATCTAATTTCGCCGTGATTTTCTGCATTACAATTTAATTGCTGTCCAAGGTAGACGATTTTATCAACTTGCTCAAGTTTGGTATTATTTACATATATAGACGGTTTTATATTCAGTTGAAAACAACAGAGGCTTAAAATGTCTAAGACCCGCACTGGGAGTTCAAAAAATCATCAAAATTAAAGACGCTAATAATAAGGTAGAGAAGGACAAATATAAAAAAACAAATATTGTCGAAGACTTCTACACATCCTTGTACAGCTCGCAAGGCCAGCCTAATGAAACAACAAAGGAAAACGTCAAAAGAAAAATAAAAAACGTGGGATCAGAAGTACTACCAAATATAAAGGGATACGAAATAGAAAGAGCTTTAAAAGAACTAAAAAATAATAAAGCTCCACGACACGACGGTATAATTGCCGAGCTCTTGAAAAAAAAGCAAAACATTAACAATCCCTGTACTAACAGAGCTATTTAATAGATGTCTCCATAATAGTCAGATCCCTAAAGACTGGAACGAGAGTCTAGTAATACTCTTACATAAAAAGGGGACAAATGTGATCTACAGAATTATAGACCTATATCGTTGCTCAGTCAAGTATACAAACTATTTATGAGAATTATTAATAACCGGTTAACCTACAAAATGGATAATTACCAACCGGTTGAACAGGCTGGCTTCCGCAAAGGATATAGTACATCAGACCATCTGCTGACAATGAGAAAATTGATAGAGAAGGCAAATAAATACCAACTACTCGTATTTCTTGCCTTCCTCGACTATGAAAACGCGTTTGATAGTATCGAGATGTGGGCCATAGAACAAGCTATTATTAATTGTAGAATAGACTCGAGATATAGGCAACTAATACATAATATATATGAAAATGCAACTATGATAGTACAACTAGACGAAAATACAAATCCCATCTCCATTAAGAGAGGAGTGAGACAAGGAGACGTAATATCGCCAAAGCTTTTCAACCTAGTCCTAGAAGACGTCTTCAAAACTACAAATTGGTCAACCTATGGCATTAACGTTAACGGCAACAAGTTAAACCACCTCAGATTCGCTGACGACATAGTGAATATAGCGAGCACATTCGAGGAACTGCAAATTATGTTGGGGGAACTAGTAGCCAGCTCCCAATACGTCGGCCTAAAAATGAATATGAAAAAAACAAAAATAATAACAAACACAGAAGACCCCAGACATATAACTATAAACGGCAGTGAGATAGAACAAATCCAGGAATATATCTACCTAGGCCAAATCCTGAGACTTGACAAAAAGAACCAAAGTGCGGAAATTACTAGAAGAGCAAGACTAGCATGGGCAGGATTTGGAAAACTTAGTTGGATACTTAAGAACCGCAAAATACCCCAATACTTGAGGAGCAAAGTGTTCAACCAATGCATCCTTCCTATCATGACAAATGGATGTCAAACCTGGACGCTAACCAAGGCAAACATGAATAAACTAGCCACAACAGAAAGAACAATAGAAAGAGCAATGTTAGGTATACGACTGTCAGATAAAAAGAGGAATCAAGAAGTTTTTCATTATTTTGCACGACTCTTTTCCACTTTTAAATCCACAGTGAAAATTCTTGTTATACTATGGAATATGCAGTAGATGGTTGAATAATATCCTGGAAAGTGTCAAAAATTTTTTAGTGCAACTTTATATTTTGGTGTGTTATCAGTTTTAGGTAAAACAACTTGAAGATTAAATAGATTTATAACTTTCGGTGAAAGTCGTTTTTCTACATTAGTTAAGATATTGTCTAAAGGGGGTAAATAAATAGATCTTCGGAAATATTCTTCGCAAGAGTTAGCAGGTTGGTTTTGACGACAGGTTTGTTTGTTCAGCTATTTCCTTTACTTCATAGTAAAGTTTGCCAAAAATAGATTCAACATTTGATTATTTATTTTGCAGAATGCATTTAGTGTCCTCTATGGCCTCAGTAGCCTTCTTCAAATCTAATTTTGGTGACTAAAGAAGACGACTAAGTGATACGTTTGTAACTAAAACATCACTAAGACAAACTACTGAAATGAGAAATTCTGGGCTTCTAATAGTTTGCATTAATGACAGCTATAATATGATATTTCACATGTCACCTTAACATTTCCGTTAAATACCATTCACTCTCCTGTTGCCGACAATAATGTATAGCGTAGAATAATTTTTAATAATTTTAAACTATTTGTCCTTGTTTTAATGTAGTGTTGTGTACAATTTATGTCCAATTTCATGTTTATTACATTCTGCGCTTGCTGAATAGCCCAAATTTGGCGAAATGCCCCTGATGATGCTGTTGAAAGCGAAAGTACTTGGGCATGATTTGATTATTAAATTTGTGCTCGATATTTGCCTTAATTTTTCAAAGTTTATTTATTCGAGCATTCAACCTTATATCAATTAAATAAAAATGTGCTGATTTCGAGCGAAAAGTTATGTCATGTACATCGAATGAGCAATAATGTGTGAGCGGTGATTCTATCTCATCGATAATCAAACGATTCTCTGACACTCAAATGACGAATTGACAAAATTTAAAAATTTCATAATTCTGAAGTCGGGGTAGCGTTAGTCGAGGTATTACTATATTCAGAATTGTTGATCCTGTATCCACCACTAGTAGAAACACGATAAAAGAACGATACTTTTAAAATAATTTCATATAAATAAAATATCGGATTTTCACAATTATCAGTTCGACTAGTGTATTAAAGTGCGACAAAAAAAGTTATCAGTAAAACATTTTAGTTTAAATTTTAATATCTATATTATGGAAGAGGTTTCTATAAAAAATTTCTAGGAAATCATTTGGAAAAGTTCATTTTCGTTACAAGTAGAGCCGTTATACATGTAAATATAAATTTTATTGAAATCTGTCAAATTAAAATAAAATAAAAATTATAAAAAATACCATTAAAACGAAAGAAAAATGAAAGGTAATTATATTATTAAAACCGCAATAAATATAAGTATTTAATATGGTAACGAAATACTAACGCCACGTAGTGATGATTATAGCAAGTGTTTTAATTCTGTACACACAGATAAACCGAGTGTAAGATGTTGAATCTCGTATAACAGATGGCGCAAACGGTTATGTTGAAAATATAAATTATAATTTGCTTAAAATGACCAATTTAATTCAATTTACAAACATGAATTTAATAATTTTTTAAAACGGAATTTCATAAATTTAAAACAAAATTTTTAATTAATTAAGTATCGGTTAGTCTATTATATTCAAATAACTTTTTATTGTATGTATAAACTATATTATTATTATGTAATATAGGTATCTATAACCATTCTATCAGCGGGATCACAGGTGGCGGATAATTATGGTAGATCGGGACAGGGCCCATTTGTGAGCCCTTCAGACACTTACACCTCCTACGGCGAGTCCATTTTATCACCCCTATCATACGCATGAGGCCAATAGGATCCCGGTCTTCGGTATTTCTGAGGCCCAGGCTGCTACGTGCTCATATATCTGTTATAATTAGCAGGGATTTCAAATCTGAGCTCTTCCCTAGTTGAAAAGAAAAATTGAAGGTTTACCCATAAGGATATGCTGACAAAATTGAGTGAAATCTTTGCGCATATTATGTATGATGTGTAGGTTTACAGCTTTAACCCATTTTTAGATTTTGATAGAAAATAATGTCAGTAGTAAGTTGGGTTAGAACTCTTGAAAGAAAAGTAAAGTAGAAAATGAAAGAAACATAGAAATTTGAGTAAATATGTTCTAAAACTGTTTCCTTGTGGCATATTTTTTATATGAGATTAAACCACAATTGATTGTAATGAAATAAAAATTATTAATGATCTCAACCAGTTAATTTTTGCAAATTGATGGTGGGTGGAAACTCCTATTTTAGAGTTGACTTACTTCTGAGAGATATTGTAATATGCTCGGATTGATATCGCATTCTAATCTTTCTGTGCTTATGTAGTTAATTATAGATGACGTGTCACTTACCTGCTATTAACACGTTAATGTTGATATATTCTTATTGCTGATATCTTTTTTCAGTATTGGTAACCAGAGCCTGCTGAATTCTATTAATGTGTTTGATAAACATTTTTCTCCATTTAGTAAGCTGAGAGTTACTTTTTTGATTTTAATCTTTTTATTGACCGTTTCTTTTACAGTATTATCAGTGCTCCTTATCTCAGTCATGTTTCACATACATCATCAATCACCATCATCAATTAGCCTATGTTTGTCCACTGCTGAACGTAGGCCTCCCATAAAATTTTCCACCTATTTCTGTCTTGAGCTTCTTGCATCCAGTTTGTGGTGATGAGCTTGATATCATCCATCCATCTAGTCGGTGGTCGTTCTCTGCTTCGATATGCATCTTGCCTTGGTCGCCATTCCAGAATCTTTTTGGTCCATCTGTCATACGTTAATCTGACAACATGTCCGGCCCAAGCCCATTTAGCCCTGGCTATTTTTTGAACTGCATCTGTGACTCCTGTTCTTCTTCTTATTTCTAGGTTTGGTACTTTATCTCTGATGGCAATACCTAATATTGATCTTTCCATAGCACGTTGTGTAACTCGTATGTATCAAAATCTCCGTTTTTTATTTTCCTGATAAGCCTTTTATATATGGTATTGTTCTTAAGTAACGGTTTTGTTCTTCCTGGAATGCACTTTTGTTGGATCAGGTGTTTGCATCTCAAATTGATGCCAAAATGAGACAGGCTATAAGTGATAGTCACCCAATCACTGATGACAAGTTCTCGGAATTTGTAGGAAAGGAAGGCCGAAGAAACCTGTTGTGACCGGGTAAAACCTGGACCAAAGATACTTAGGCAACGCATGTATCTTGAGAGAATTATCATTCTTCTTCTTCTTCAAGTGCCGTCTCCATCAATGGAGGTTAGCGGTTATGGTGGCAAACGTTTGTCTATCTTCAGCTGCTCTTAAGAGTTCCTCAAATCCAAGTCCTGTCCAGTTTCTGATATTACGTAACCAGGACAATTTTTTTCTTCCAATTCCTCGCTTTCCTTCTATTTTGCCTTTTATTATCAACTGAGGGATGTAGTATTTCTCGTTGCGCAACAAATGCCCTAAATAACTGGTTTTTCTTCTTTTGACTGTTCTCAATAGTTCTTTTTCTACTTTGAGTCTAGCTAGTACTTCTTCGTTTGTTTTTCGTGCTGTCCAAGGAATTTTTAAAATTCTACGGTACACCCACATTTCAAATGCCTCGATTCTATTCAGGCTCTTTATTTTTAAAGTCCACGTTTCGACTCCGTAGAGAAGAACAGACCAGATTTTACAAGTTTTAATCTCAATTTAATATTTATATGTGTATCGCAGAATAGAACGCGCATCTTAAAGAAACTATCCCTAGCTTGAGCAATTCTCGCTTTAATTTCTTGTTCTGGGTCCAGCTTGCAATTAATCCAACAGCCAAGGTATTTGTATTGGTTTACCTGTTCTAAAATGTTCCCATTTATTTTTATAGGTAAGGGGATATTCTGTTTTCTTTGGATCACCATTACTTTTGTTTTTTTTTTCGTTGATCTTCATTCCAAACTCTCGACAAGCATCCTTGAGGTGGTCTATAACCCCCTGTAAGTTTGTATCTGTATCAGCCAGTAGGACAGTGTCATCTTCATATCTTATGCTAGATATTGGTTCTCCATTAATTTTTATTCCTGTGGAAAGGTTTTCCAAGGCTTGCTTGAATAGTAGTTCCGAGTAAAGATTGAACTGCATAGGGGATAGTATGCATCCTTGCCTTACTCCTTTATTTATACTAATATTTCTAGATGTATGATCGTCGATCCTAATCTTGGCACTCTGCCTCCAATATAAGTTCTTAATTAATCGGAGATCTTTACTATCCAAGTTGATGCTCTGCAAGGAATTTAACATTTTATTATGGTTTACGCGATCAAATGCCTTTTCAAAGTCTACAAAACATAGAAAGACATCCTTTTGTTGGTCGTAACACTTCTGCAGCAGTACTTGTAGTGAAAACAAGGTCTCTCTGGTCCCCATTCCGGCTCTGAATCCAAATTGATCGTATCCAACTTCTTTTTCACACCTTTTGTATACCCTATTGTGAAGTATTTGTAATAGAATTTTAAGCACTTGGCTCATAAGACTTATTAATCTAAAATCTGCGCATCGCCTGGAGTTAGCTTGTTTTGTAATGGGAATAAAAATAGATTCTAATCATTCCTCTGGTATTTCCCCAGTATCGTAGATTGTATTAAACAAAATTACTAACAAATCAATGTTATTACTTTCGATCAATTTAAGTATTTGAGGATAAACTTCATCAGGTCCAGGGCTTTTGTTGGTCTTTAATTGTTTAATGGCATATTCCACTTCGACTTTTAGAATTGGTGGGCTTTCAGTAACATATTGTAGTGTCTATTCTTTCATCTCGGAACAGCTGTTGTATAAATTTTTCCCATTCTTCTATTTTATCTTTGGTGTTATGAATTAACTCTCCGTTGTTATTTACCAGTGGGCAATGTTGTTTTTTGTGGATGAATGAAAATTCTTTCACCTTCTTGTATATATTAAAGTAATCATGTCTATGTTCTAATTCTTCTATTTCTTTACATTTTTCTTCGAGCCATTTCTCTTTTGATTCTTTTATTTTCCTTCGTATTTCTGTATTTAATCGTTTGTACTCGATTGTGTTCTTATTTTTGTATTTCCTCCTTTCGTCTATCATCTTTAGAATAGCTGGTGTCATCCAGTCTTTTTTTGCCATTAATCGTGTATTTGGAATTTCTTCCCTTGCAGAATTGACTAGGATGGATTTTATTTGTTGCCAAGTTGTATTTATATTTTGGATATTTATTTGGTTTCGGTCTATTTCTGAGAGTTTTTCATTTAGTTTTACAGTGGTTTTATCTTTAATCTGTACATCTTTTATCATTAGTATGACCTAAGATAGAAATTATACAAGAATGTAAGATGATTATTATGACTAATATTAAACAAAAACAAAAATGTTACTTCAAAACATCTTTAATGGTAACTTCTTTCATACCTTTAATATTATCTCTTCAAGTGCTTAAAATCTATATTATTGTACAAACAATTTATTACATTTAGTTGAAAGTGTCTCCTTGACAGCTTTTTTAGAGGTAGTACATATAGGTCACATTAAGAATATTAATACATTTGAGCCAAACCGTGTTTAAAGGGTAAGGATAATACCAGAATCATAAAATATGTTAATAAATGTTGCTATGCTCACTTATAATGTATATTAAAAAGCGGACGACAAAAAACAAGGTATCATTATATATGACTATAAAACCTTACAAAGTCGTTCGATATCAAATACTCAGTTGTGTAAGAACTTCCATTTTTATACAATGTTGTATTTCTGTAAGTAACTCATTCCAAGTAATTCTTTATAATTAGTTATTATTTATGGGTATTAGAATGAGCTCAAATCGATCCTGGCAGAGAAACAGCGAGGTCGATTTAAATCAGCTCCGTAATAAACTCCGAAATACTGGGGAATTACGAGCAGAGAAATCTATACTAAATCAAATTATTATACCTCGTAAATAAAGTGAGCTTAAGTAAATAGTGAAAGAAACGAGTAACCTAGAAAAGCAAGATCGTTGCATTATTATTCTAACCTAGTATTAAAAACATCTTTAAAATTACTAACACTGGAACAAAAGCATTGCCAATAAAGTTTTTATCGCTAAAGGCAGGGTCAGATGAGTCGCCTAGCTTGGGGCTTCTTTCCGCAGTACTAATTATAAAATGATCAAGGTGTTGAACAAAAGACAGAGTCAGTTTTTAGCAGAAATAAAAAAAATATTTGAAATTAAATATAAATTCAAGTTCTCAACTGAATTTATATTGAGCAGCCTCTTGATATAATCCGCAATAAAACTCAAGTAAAATACAATAAATTAACTTTAAAACGGAACGAGATAGAACCTATGGGAAAAATGAAGATGAATGGATGGAAAATAAATGAAGAAATAATAAACGAAATAAAGTAAATCAGGATGGAATAAACCTACAACAATAGCCAATTAATGGAAATGAGGCAAGAGAATCAGAACTTAAAAAGAGAACTAAGGCAACTACAGAAAAGAAGACAAATACAAGTAAGAAGACAAAATTGATATCAGGATTAAAAATCGACACAAACGACGATAGACACATAAGAAATGACTCAAAGATTGACTCAAAGATTGGTGAGAATCTCTGCAACAAGCGATAGGTACTAAAAAACAAGAGAAAGTTAAAAAACCACAATGACCACATTTACATAAACAATGTCCTACCAATGAAAAAAAAAAAGAAATATAGAAACAAATCAGCAAAGTGGCGAAAGAAAAAAGGCGAAAAGAAAAAATGGCAAGAATGGGATACAAAAAGTTGACAATAGATGGTAGGAAATGGAGATGGGATATAGAGGAGCAACTATACGAAATAAATAAAACTGAAGTTGCGCAAGGGGAGTCAAAAAACTAATAAACAGTAAACAACATAGGAAAAATGCTAACGACAAAGTTACGACAAGAACGATAATTTTGGCGCAAGGAAGGAAATAACCAAATCGAAAATTGATTGAAAATGGGGAACATGAAACGTGAGATGAACCTACAAGGAGCATTAAGAAATTTGGATGAAAGACGCCAGAAATATAGAATTAAAATAATGGCCTTACAAGAAACGAAGCAGCCGGTAAGTGAGATAGTCAAAGTTCGAAAAAGTACTCGTTTTAAAAGCTGCGTGCCAAACAGATACCTACAGATAGGTTTTATGGTGTTAAAGAGAATAAGCCGAGGAGTAACTGACTTTTAGGCACTATCTGAAAAACTATGCTATTTAATTGCGCGAGAAATATAGAAAAATCAGCATAATTAAGGCAAACGGTCCTAGATAAGAAATGGAAATAAATAGTTTTATAAAGAACTTGGTGAGCTAATTGAAAAAGCACGAAAATATGATATAATAAGTACGAAGAGAAAACATTTATATGAATATAACAAAAGGTAAAGGACTGCACAAAGAAAGTAATGACAATGGAAAAAAGCTAATAAAAATTTCAATGCAACGTAATCTTAAAATATCCTGGAACTCTCCTGATGAAAAAACGAAAAACCAAATAGACCATGTTCTCATTGACAGAAAACAGAATAGATTCGTAACTGATTAGTAGCTGCTCCTCTGTAGTAGCTACAGGGTAGCAGCCGACACTGACCATATACTGACAATAGTCAAACTTAAGCAAGAAAGTCCCAAACAACGAAGAATAAGAAAACAATGGAAAAAATACAAAGTAACGCGGCTCCTACATAAAAAAGGTAGAAACAAGAATAGAGGAAGAAATAAACAAGTGATTGAGAAGAATCACAACAGGGCACTTAGAAGAGGAATGGCAAGTAATACAATTAGCCATGATACAAGCGAGAGACCTTAACATTGGGAAAGAGAAACAGAAATAGAAAAGAGAGAACACTGGTTTGATGAGGACTGCAAAAGAATCCTAACGCAAGGGATTACTGCAGAAATGGAAAATAGAAGTAATATAGAAAAAAGTAAAGAGCACCATAAAACCAAAAGAAGAGAAGAGGAGCTAAATGATTATGCAATCAAAAGAAGAGAAAATTACTGAACAAGCCATTAGAAATAATAGATGTAACTATATTAAAAAAAATAAGGAAAAAGATAAAAAATACAGAAGTGACATAAAATAAAAGCACAATGTTTTGCAGAAATATAGATGGTATGTTTACTAAAAGACAAAACAGAAAAATTTAACGCTGTTTCGACGATTTATTAAACAATAAAGGCCAAACAAGAACATAAATACAACAACGAAAACAAGAAACAGAACAACAACAAAAACAAGAACCAATAGAGAAGGAGGTAATCGAAGTAATAAGAGAAGTGGGTAGCTAGTCATATTTGACGAATTTTAGGATTGGAAGATTTTAAACTATTATAAAACGAGAGATATAGATTTTATGCTCTCAAAACGCTCTTTTGCTCTTTTATCAAAACACAATTAAACACAACAAACCGCACTTCTTTTTGGCAGACTGAGAAAGGAGGACGGGTATAGGGAGGAACGAATTATGCCCTAATATACATATACAATATCGCTCGAATAGGCATAGTGGAAATGTACTATAATATATGCATAAAATGCATATATTAAATATAAATATATAAAATGTATGCATAAAAATATATATTATCGTTCGGTGTACGCAGGCGCACTCATAACTATAGTGAACGGTATTTTTGTAATATATGAGATATCATATATGTATATTATAGTACATATAGCTACCCGTGTGTTACTAGCTTTATGGTTACAGTAAAGCCAATTATGCTGAGATGTTCGACACGACATGATTTCGACTCGAGTTACCGGACTCCTACGATCGAAGAAATGACCGGAAACTCAATGGGCGCATGTGCGTGGTGTTAGTAATTGCTACGTGTTAGTAGTGTTAAATGTCACTTAGAGAGACTTGCGCCCGCCACTGTTTCACTGACAGAATTTACTTAGCATTTATATATTGTAGAGAATTATTGATAATAAACACTGTCACGATAATTCAAAGGCCGTGTTTGATTCGATTTTCGAATATACACAAGTTACGACTGGATATAGTCAAGCAAACAAAAAATGAAATTAATCATCCAAAGTCGTAACTGGTCAAAAGTAGGTGAAATCACGTATCAATCATGAATTCTCGGAAATTTTGAATTCAATCATTGGTGGCGCGTAAGAAAATGTGTTTCCTTGCTGGTCATTTTACATTGTAACAATAGAATATTATATATCTAATAATAATAAAAATAATACATTAGCTGTAGTTTATCAAATAAGTTTTCATTCATAATAAAAATGGCTTCTATAGAGTCGCATATAAGCGGGAGTCAAGTATATACCTAAAAATGTAAAATACTCAAATTCGTATAGTCTTTTTATTTTAGAATGATATTCAATTATTTAGTCTAAGAGAAATAATATTAGCAATTGCATATGCTTGTCTGACCTGTATGTATATAATTTTTTCTAATATCCGTCCAAAACGTGTTCAGTTTAAATGTGTCCAAATTTAATTCCCTTGAGTAATAAATAATGACCGAGTTAGTCTATTTAATAGTGGAATTAATTATAGTTGAAATGTGTTTACACTGCAAAATAAAGACACAACAGACGAATCAACAGCTCAGTCAACGATTGCTGCAACTACGCACCAAACCAAATAGTTTCGTTTTACAAGCGTCAATAAGTTGTACTGTATCGAAACTTCGCTCGAAAAGATATACATAAAGGCACCTGGAAATCACCAGACTGGCTTACAATTAATATGATAGTTTTTTCCATTTTTAGTTAATTAAACAATATTTAACAAAAGCAACATATATTTAAACACAAAGGCACCTGTATCCTTCTAACACACAATGTACTTGTGTAACAATAACTCTCAAAAAACTAAATATATACTAAAAAAAAAAAAAAATTTGTGATACGTGGTATACAGCCAGCTACATGAATTGTTTTCCTTGTGGATTTTTTTAAATATATACTGACCATATACGCATACTTTCTCCGTTAGCAGCTAAACGATACGATAAACGTAAGTGATCACGCTTATAAGTCATTTCATTTTTTATTTGCTGGACTTACTTAATTAAAGTATTAGAGTATACAATAATGAGACCAATTCTTATCTACAATAGACACAAGACTTAAAAGTTGAGCATAGAAACATTTTAATAATTTGTGGTTAAAATAAACAAAATAAATTTTGCGTTGGTCCCATCCTCGGTGGCGTAAAGCACTTAATACTAACAAATACATATAAATGTATTTTGGACATTTGGTTTCATTCTATAATGTAAACAAGAAATCTTTAACATAATTTTATTTTGTTTATCATTAATATTAGTTAAAACTGCTGTGGTTATCTAAACTGTCAACAGAGCCTTTTGCGTTACTATATATACATAAAAACTAAATATGTTCAATATGAATATTTGCATATTATGAGATAATATAAATGGTATATTTAATAGATTTTCACTTTCAGAGTTTCTAGAACTATATTTAAGTGATGTCACTATAAAATTTATAGTCATACACGAGAAAGTAATAATCCTAAATAATACATACTCCCTACTTAACATACATAATACAAATTAATATAAAAAAATCAGTACAGTAGAGCCTCTAATAGATTTGAATGCCGAAAGAAATAAAAACTTTTATCTATAAGCCTGGAAAATTGGGAAAATTATATAATTTCACTTTATCTCAAAGTACTGATTTTTGATAATGTAACAAGTCTAGGGGCCAGCTAAGTCACCGTAACCTTTTCAAGTCTGATGGGTCCACCCACGATTTTTAATGTATTTTGGCTCCTGATTAAAAATTTCTAGGATGTATTTCGATACGAGTGGTTAAACTATTGTTTAAAACAATTTAATTGTTTATAAGGATCTAGCTCTTAAATTATGAGATTAAAAAATTTTGTCAAGTAAAATTTTCTTTCTTGAAAATAAAAAAAAGAAAATGGCGTTTTCTAAACTTTAATCCAATAATTAGAACTAGATGTAACAAATCCTGATCAATTGCTATGAATACAACATTTCAGCACAAGTACTTTTCATTGATTACAAAGCTGCCTACGATACAATAGACAAAAAACAAGTTAATCTTCTTCTTCTTCCTCAAGTGCCCTGTCCGTTGCGAACGTTGGCTATTAACATGGCAATTCTGATCTTGTTTGCGGCGCTTCTGAATAGTTCGACCGATGTGAGCCCGAACCACTTCCGCAGATTTTGGAGCCACGAGTGTCTTCTCCTGCTTGGCCCTCGCTTACTGTCTATTTTTTCCTGGACAATCAATTGCAGCAAACGGTACTTATCGTGTCTCAATATTTTTTCCTTTCTCCTTTCCGATTCTTTGGAGTACGTCTATGTTGGTGACATGTTCGGTCCAGGATATACGAAGAATGCGTCGGTACACCCACATTTCGAATGCTTCTAGTTTTCTTGTGAGCGTCCAGGCCTCCACACATTACAGTAAGATAGGAAAAATGTAGCATTTAACTAGACGTAGTTTTAGGGGAAGAGACAAATCCTTGCTTATGAGGAGCTTTTTCATATTGCTAAATGCTGCTAACTCGTTCTATTCTAGCCTTAATTTCTGTGGCCTGTTCCCATTTTGCATTTACGTTGGTGCCAAGGTATACATAAGATTCTACATGGTCAATTAGTATGTTACTTATCCGTAATTGTCGAGCAGGTTGTTGCTTTTTGCTTATCAGCATCCACTTTGTCTTCTTGAAGTTAATAGAATCACTAAAAGAATTCCAAGTGCCAGAAAAAATAATAAGATTGGTAACAATGACAATTAGACAAACCATTTGTGCTGTGAGATGCAACGATACAGTCTCAGAAGAATTAGAAATGAAAAAAGGTGTTCGCCAAGGAGACCGGTTATCTACATTGCTATTCAATATAATTCTAGAAAAAATTGTTTAGTGGGATAAATAGGTCTGGAACTATTTTATACAAGGAGCACCAATGCTTAGAATATGCTGATGATGTGGTTCTCATTGCAAGAAATGGAAAAGAACTATCAAATATAACAAAAAGACTGATTCGGGAGAGCTCTAAAATGGGACTGAAAGTTAATATTAATAAATCGACGAACATGAAGATCTCGAACTAAAAAGGAATAAATACCAGGGGATACTTTAAATTGGAGGTGAAGGATGGATCAGTTGTAGAATTCGAGAAGGTGGATGAATATATGTACTTAGGTACTCTTATTGATCAGACATGTAAGGAAGAAACTGAAATCAACCTGAGACTGACCAAGAGCAACAGGTGTGCTGGAGCCATGAGCAAAACAATTAAGGCCAAAGATATATCTCGTAATACAAAAATAAGAGTATACAAAACTACCCACAATGCTATACGCTGCCGAGACATGGACTATGAACAAAACCATACAGAACACATTGGAAGCATGGGAAAGAAAGATACTTCGAAGAACATTTGGTGGAAAAATGGTAGAGGGAGAATGGAGAAGACGAACTAATGCAGAAGTGTATCATTTGCATGCTAACCCTACAATAACAAAAGTAGTGAAAAAATGTAGACTAGAATCGCTCGATCATCTAGAATGAATGCAAGGTAATAGACTAGGCAAGAATATTGCTTGGAGAGTACCTGAGGGTAAAAAAAGAAAGAAATGGAGAGATGTAGTGATAGAAGATGTCAGAGAGATGGGAATCAGAGATTGGAAGCTGTTAGCTAAGATTAGAAAACGATGGAAATTATCTATCCAGCAATGGGCCTAAAAGGCCTGTTAACGCTGTATATACAGACATGTTGTTTAAAAATAAATTTGCTAATAAGGGCGATACGGTATTAAGTACCCATAGTCAGACCTTGTGCCTGTATATAAAACATCGTTACACATAAAATACATCGTTAAAAGAAAAGAAATTATGTGCTAACTCAAAATATGAGAAATGGTGTCTCTATTAATATTGTTATTAAGTATATTTTTCAGTATAGGAATCGTTGAATCTCTGAGAAACAAGTTACTAACCTCATAAGAAACAAAGTAGAAGCCTTGGGGTAAATTTAAGACTAAGATTAAGTCAGTAGAATTTTGACAGAATAAGTAGGTTGAAAAGAAAGTGAAGATTGTAAAATGTGAGTTATAAATTTGGACAATGTAACAACTGGGATGTTGTAGAAACTAACTACTGGTTAGAAACATCAGGTTTATTAATTTTTGGTAAACCATTTAAACTTGGTAGTTGAGGATTTGACAAAATAAAGGTTTTCTCTTTAATATTATATGAAAGTGGGAAATTCTTGTAATTACATAATGTGGCTTTTAAGTTTTAAACTAACCTATTCAAAGGATTTCTATTCAAAACCTCAAAGTTGTCAGTACACAAATCATACAGTCTTTCTTCAATTTATATCATTGTAACATTGTAAAAGCACTTGTATAGAGAACAGGAAATGTCTTCTTCCAAGACCTTTCATAAAAACAAATTGCGTGGGTTTATCGTTCTGTGCTCAGTGCACTTTATGGCATCCTGTTTTAGGCACAATTAAAAACTCTGATCTCAACCATTTTTGAATATCTTTCCACTGCTGTATATCTTACTGAATATAATAGATAATAAATAATAACGATAATTCTAAAATTGGAATATTATTTAGCTTATGTATTATTAGACGCAATGTTTATATACACTTCATCTAATTTATATAACGATGCACGTCATCGGCGTCATAGCCTGTGGCGTCACATGACACCAACACAAAATATTTAGGGTGTAGGTGTGTTCTTTTTTAGAATCACTTTACCGAGTACACTGACATTACAGCCACTAGACATATTTTATTATATACGCGTAGAAATCATATTTAAAAATTTCTATTAATGTTAACTTGAAGAAATACACATTTTAAAATGTCACGTAAGAATTTAAATAGTCGTTGTAAAGAGATGGTAATACTTTTGCAATAATTATGTACTTAATCTATTTGATTTAAAATGGAGTCAGCATTTTTTTATACTTTGGCAACTATGTCAACTTCCATCTCTGACGTAGATAATGACGTAAGTCGTTATCTAAATTAGATGAAGTATATAAATTTCTAGACCGTTATTTCTATTTTGGTGAGTTCTTTCAAACTATTTCATTTAAAATAATCACCTTTATATCACATTTTATGCAGATATTTGAATAATTTTTAGATAAAGTGGCACCTGGATTTCAGAGATTTTTTACCTTAAAATATGCTGATTTTTTTTTATTACTCTCTCGTGCATAAAAAAAGGTATAATCAGTGTAGCCCAGCAAACAGTGTTGTATTCACTATATAAAAATTACACGATCTCCACATACAATTTCAACAAACGTCAAAAACAATGTCATTTAGTCACGCATATATATTATATTTATTATGTACCTTTATTCGTCAACATAATAGTATATTACATAACGAGAGTTGTAAGAAGCGCAGTAATTTTACAAGCATGTAATAGCTTACAACTCAAGTTGTGTACTATACTTTTTCTACGATTATTTTCGTTTATAAAAATAAAAATTAAATTACCACTATATTTACACTGACAGATTAATAATTTTTAATCTGTCAAAATAACGTCTGTTAATTCGTTTCCATGGTAATTCGACCAACTGACTTACGAGGCTTATGTGATATTACACATTTTTATAAAAATTTCTAGGAATACTATCAAAATTTTAAGTAACAACATGTTTGCTGGGTTAAACGTTACTTGCTCGAAACCTGAACTAATAATAATATGTTTCTTTTTAACTATATGTGCGGTATTTTGAGATTTTGATCTTTATATAAAAAGAAACTATTAATATGGCAAATTTTTATTCTTTTTCGCAACTTTTGATCTTTGTTTTGGAGTTTTATGGAACTGTGACATAATTCCATGAAACACTTTTAACCCTCAACTGTCGTTGTGGGGTCAGTCGGATCCCCAGTCCTTTTTAAATCCATGTAAAACTTGGCAAATTTAGCATTTATGCCTGGCCGCGCCATCTACCTTTAAGTTAGTGCACTCGTAAGCCACTCCGATACACACGTCAACTGTGACTCAGATTCAGTATTGCTTTGAAAACCTAGCGGTAAAGTTCATTTGGGGTCTGTGTCATTTTGGGGTACCACGACGCTAATAGTGTTTTATTTCTGAAGTAGCAGGCTGTTCCAAAAGAGTGTATTTCGGAGAGCCCAATTTTGATGAAAGTGTAAAACGGTGATATGATGAATTAGAAAGCGAGTTTAGTGATTAAAAAGGGTTAAAAGCACAGAGAGTGACCTTACCTCTGATTCTGAGATAGAAGATCAGGGGACAGTACTGAAACACAAGAAAGTCAGGCTATAGGTGAAGAAGAGGAGGAGCCAGAAACAACAAATGGAAAACTAGTGATCTGCTGTTCCGGCCAATCCAAATTAGAATATTAGAACAAAAAAAAAACGCAATCTGCTAAAAGTTCTTCCGGGGTTAAAAGGACCTGCAAAAAGTGGTTGTATGCTATCCCTTAAAAATATGGAGCCTTTTTTATAATTTTGCTAGATCAGAACTGAGAGAACTAACAAAGAAAGAATTTAGAGCGTTCTTGCTATCTTGTATTACTCTGCAGTTTTTAAAGAAAGAAAGAAATATTTGCAACAGTTGGAACGGGACAAGACATATTCAGATCCATTATCTTTGAAAAGGGTATGTGTTGCTCGCATGTCTAAGGTTTATTGACTAAATAGTTAGTGTACATATTTTATTGCTTGTGTTTAGGTTTGATAATGCAGATGATCGAAAAGAACGTTAAACTATTTGAGCTTGGTTATTTGAGCGTTTTGTAAAAAATTGTCAAGACTGTTATTCTATAGGAGAATTTTGTTGTATCGACGAAATGCTAAGAGGATTTCGCGGTAGATGTAGGTTCCGCATGCACGCACCTAATAAAACTCGGAAATATGGACCTAACAGACGCAAGCACCCACTATTTCTATAATAGCTACATTTACTGTGGTAATTAAAGTGATAGTTTGTCTCTAACAAATAGGGAGATATGTTTCACGAAACCAACACAAGCGGTGTTGAGAATTGGTTTTCATCCATAGAAGTCATGGATGCATTAAAAAAAAAATGAGAACTGAACTATGTTGGCATGCTCAATCGAAACAAAAAGGAAATACATATGCAGTTCCTTCCAAGTCGGAGCAGGATTCGCAAGGATCTTCCATTTATGGTTTTACAAAATGACTACACTATAATTTCCTACGTTCAAAAAAAGGAAAGGTAGTTGTGTTAATATCATCAATGCACCATACTGAATGTGTGGACATAGAATCTGGTCAACCCGAAATCATTTCCTTCTTTAATTAAATAAATATTCGGCGAATATTCTATATTCTTATGTTAATATTCTACTAATCGGCGAACTAGGTGATGGCCAATAACTATTTTTTTACAATATTGAATATTGCAGGTGTCAATGCACACATTTTACACGGATGTTATAAAAAAAGCCATGGAGAGAAAAGCTTTTTACAAAATTCTTACAAGTTAACTTGTGCAACCATATCTCAATATAAAACTGTACAATTTCCGATTACCTAGGGAGCTTCGCATGGGTATCAGTAGAATACTAAAGAAAGCTTTACCTGAAGCAGAGAGGGGAGAATTAAATAATCAGAACCAGAAACGAAAGAGATGTGGTACCTTTGATCGAAATAATGACAAAAAACAAAAATGTCGTGCAGCCAATGTTACCGAGCATGTGCAGCGATTACAGGACAAGAAGAATGTTTGCATATTTGCAAGAATTGCATTTAGAAAATTGTTACTTGTAAATAATTCGCAGTTTTGTTGATAATAATATATTTTAATAAGAGAGTTTGTATATTTTAGTTCCTTGTTCTTTATATGAATGAAAAAATCAAGAAAGAAATAGTGATTTTATTTTTTATATTTCTCTTGTAAGAAATTATGTTCTGCTGTCAGAAAACCTTTACATATAAATTATGTTACATTTTTTTAGCATTTTTTATTATTAATGAAAAAGAAATAGACAATGGGCTTACATGGTTTTACACCAGCAACAGTTTACAACCATTTATGATTACAAATTATAACGAAATAATAAATTATGTCTTAATTAATTTCACAAAAAAAAATTCAAAAAAAGGTGTCCATCAGACCCCAGGTCGTAGTTAACGACAGAATAAACAACGGTGCCAGTTGAGGGTTAATATACTTGCAGTTTTTTTTTTATAAAAATATTATTGATTTTTT